>CM074749.1:8414807-9002307 GCA_037367245.1 Phrynocephalus guinanensis | reverse complement strand
CAGAACCAGCCTTCCAGACCTTGGGGGGTTTGTGTGTCACTGTGGTTTAGGTCTCAGGACAGAAGGATCAGAATACCTTGGGGTATTCCTTTCAGTCTTCCCCACCTTGGGTACCCAGGTACCCTTGTTTGCCATCCATATAGACTGTATACTGTCACTAATTGGATGATGCCAAGGTGGCTCTCAGATATATACAGAGAAGAAAAACATGGGCTGGGTGGATGATCAGCCTAAGCTCTGCCATCATCTGGCTGCTGCAAATTCTGGAGGAATCTCTCAAGACCGGAAAGACTGCAGGTTAATGCAGTAACTTCTTAATACCTTATAGGAAAAATCAAGCAGAGGTTAAAAAAAACTGAGTGAATACACAGGGCAGTTTAAGGGGAGCTTAGAAACACATTAGATGGATTACTAGGTGAAGGATTCTCCTTCTTGAGAGTCTCAGTTTTACTACAGGCATGGAGCCATACATCTACATGCACACACATGTATCTCTGTCTCTCTCTTTCAAACTTTGTGCATGCACTGTTATGCCCAGAAACATATGGATTCTTTAAACCCACGAGTCAGAGAGTGTGGAAGGAAGATCCCAGGAGACAGAAGAAAACTTGTGAGCTCAGCCAAAGTTTCATCTCATCCAGAATCCAAGCCGGTTGTCACTGTTTTGACTTATACACCAGCCCTTCAGGGCTAAAGCACTCTTGGGGCAGTTTACAATTATGAATTATGCAGACCACACTTGGCCTCTCAGCAAGGTGGATATTCATTTTACAGACCTTGGAAACAGAAAAGCTTTAATTTGCTTTTTTTTCCCCGCCATCTCTATTGAGCACTCTATTGATCATTGATCATTGGTGTCCTTGATAGTCAACTGTTAGGAATCACGCTTACTAGGCGCCTTGGGATGCAACAGGGTTTTATTTGCTATATGTGTCTTTTATATTGTTATTATTATTGCTTGCATTTAACTATGATTGTCTTGTTTCGGCGCTTTGTCGCCCGATTGTACGCCGCTTAGAGTTCTGCTTAGAAGATAAGCGGGATATAAATATAACAATAAATAAATAAATAAATACCCACACTCGGCCTTCAAATCTCACCTGTTGTTTGATTTCTTCCAGGCCCTGCATCTATTGTCTTTAGACCATTCTTTGTTTGGTACCCCCACATTTGTAGAGACAGCAAATAATTTGAAAGAAAAGAAAAATCTAGGGTGTGTGTGATCACATGAGGGAACAGATCACACTTGTGGATAGATCTGATGCAACCAAATTCCTGGTGATCCGACAATGCAGAGGGAAATTAGTTCCAGCTTGACCTCTCGCCATGTCTAGGTTGGACCCCCCTTTTTTGGGGGGGGGGGCAGCTGATGAGGGGCTTCTACTTTTTGAGTTCCCGATGTTGCAATGATGAGTTGTTTTAAGGGAGGTTGCTCCTGTTAAGGCACCACTTTCTCATGCAATCAGGCATGTGCTTCACACGCAAGTTCAAACGTCACATTAGACTAGCTCTGGGCCAATTTTACACTGAACGATATTGTCGAGGGGTGTTGGGAAATATTTTCAGAAGGAGCACAACTGGAATTTGACTGGGAAAGGTGGTGCTCTCACAATGATACTCACCCTCCAGATATCAAATATTCTCAATTAACATCATTGTTGCCTGTTTTCAGGACATGGCTTTTCTTATTTTCTTAGCAGTTTTTGCAATTCTATCTATCTATCTATCTATCTATCTATCTATCTATCTATCTATCTATCTATCTATCTATCTATCTATCTATCTATCTATCTATCTATCTATCTAAAATTTGTGCAGTTGCAAAATCTTGACAATAAATCTTGACTTCTCAAGTATGTGGCAGTCGGCTTTCAAGATCGCTGTTGATTTGAATCATTTATGGTCTGTTGACATCTTCTGTCATCCTGACACGACTGATGCATAGCCAAGCCATCATCAAGAGGAACGAGATGGGCGCAAAGTTGGAATTCCCCCTTGGGGTAGCTGAAATAAGTTTGATTTCCTACATTTTAAAAACATACATTTGATCACCATCTGGTGGATTGGGGTGATATTTATTTTGGAGTTCTGTTTCACTTCTCCTCTCTCCTCCTTTTTTGATTCTGCCACATCTATTTTAATCTGAAACTTTGTTATGGCCCTTGGCTAAGGCAAATAGTGTTGAGTTAATCATGAATCTCTGTAGATGATAAATAGCACTGCCTTCTCTCCACCAGCATCTTCACATTGGCACATTTGCTTGTTTAAAAAGCACCACCCATAATCTCTCTCTCTCTCTCTCTCTCTCTCTCTCTCTCTCTCTCTCTCTCTCTCTCTCTCTCTCTCTCTCTCCCCCCGTGTGTGTGTGTGTGTGTGTGTGTGTGTGTGTGTGTGTGTGTGTGTGTGTGTGTGTGTGCAAGCACACACGTACATGTACAGACAAAAACAGGTATGTGCACACACCTACAACTGCAGACACAAAACAAAATCATGTTGACTTGAGCAAGCATGGAAAATTGTGCAGACAGTGGTTGGTTATTGTTCCTCTTTCTGGGCTCCACCCTCTCCCCCATACACTTCTCCCCACCATCAGGGCAGGAAGTGACAGGTTAGATCCCGTATTTGGGGCTACGTCCCATTAAACCCCAGCCTGATTTGGGAGATGCTTGTACAGCTCCTTTCCCTCCCTACATTTATAGATAGATAGATAAAACAGTTCAAAAGCGGTTCAAACAGATGTCCCCTATCAGCCTCAGAACACCTGAGGCCGGGCTCGGTGCTGTTTGTTTAACATCCTCATCCGTAATTGATTATGGGCCCCAGCAGGCAACATCTGTTCAATTTACCGAAATGGCGAGGCAGGGGGGCCTTCCCTCACCTGACATCCTCGCTGAGTTTTATTGAATCTTTGGGCCTGACAATTACCTCTAATTTCATTGCCGGCCCTTGTGTGCAGGAAAAGCGCTTTCCCTGAAGCTGTAGCCGAGGCTGGGCGCATGGGATGGTCTCGGCTGGCCCGCTCTGTCTTTGCCCTTGATTGGACAAATAAGGCCAGGGATGCATTCGGAGCATCTGTCTCAGTGGCAACCTTAGCAATGAGATGAACGGGAGACAATTTCAGCCACAAAGATTGGAGTTCTATTGAGGGAATGCAGCGTAGAAGGGCAACCTCATTAACGCCCACCTGCCGCCATTTCTCCCCTGCATGCCTGGTCTTGCACAGGTTTGGGGTGAGGAAGGCAGCCACACCGAGGGCCACACAGCAGGGACTCGGAACAGATCAGCATGGAGTGAGGGGGAATGCCCAAGAGCCATGGGACCACTCATGAACACACCGTGACAATCGGATCTGGCCTGGATGCCTTCAAAAGGGGATTGGACAGATTCCTGGAGGAAAAGTCCATCCCAGGTTACAAACCATGATGGAGATGTGTCATCACCAGGTTTAAAACCAGGGTACTTCAAGGGCCAGATGCAGGGGAGTGGTATCAGGAGACAGAGATCTACTCTCCTGCACTCCCAGAGGCATCTGGTGGGGCCACTGTGAGATACAGGAAGCTGGACTAGATGGGCCTTTGGCCTGATTCAGCACGGCTCTTCTTATGTTCTTATTTTCTTATGAATTCCATTCCTGCATATTGGAAGATCAGCAGTTGGGATGGAACTAATTAAAATCTGTTTACTTCTACTATGTTCTTTCCACAATTCAGAAAGTTATTTTGCAAAGTAATGTGTTCTGGTTATTAGTTACTACATCAGCACAGCAACCCTTGTCATTACTTATTGGAAAAACAATTCAATAGATGGTTGATGAGTTGTTATTTTATATTTTTGCTTTTGGCAAAAAACACACTTTGGGATGGAATATACCAGTAATGTAAAACTTTGTGTGTGTGTGGGGGGGGGAGAGATATTGTCAAGTTCCTCTAAGAATGCCTTAAAAGGTCATTTGCCAGCAGTTTTTGAAAGTAATTAGAAAAGGTGGCTCATGACATCACAGGGCTCCTTCTCTTTGCATTCTGTTTGAAAGGTACCTTCTGTTATGTCTATTTTTAAAATCCAAAAAAGAAGGTAACTACATGTAATGAGATGACATGTTATATCCAAAATCAGTTTCTTTCTTCCAGTGTCAAAGGTGTAACTAGTTACATTACAATTACAAATTCAGAATAAACAACTGCATACCTTGTGCAATACAACTGCAAATGCCAAGACTTGGAAGATAACTTTTAAGACAGCTCTTTCCCCAAATATTCCAACCATATGGCCTTGACAATACTGCAAGCTAGTTATTCCTGATAAAGAATTCTCTCCTGAAGTTTTGGGCATGTTTGACGATCCTCATGAAACATTTTACCCAATTCTGGAAAATTTCTTATGCATCACTTTGAGACATCAGAAATACTTTGAGATGCCAAGAGTATTTATTCCTAACTAGATCAGGCTCACTACATGTCAACACTTACATCAGCCCCTCTGATTCGATGAATCTATTCAAGTTGAGACTAACTATGGAATTTTAATCTAGAATCATCCATGGAGTGAAAGAGTATGAGATGGAAGGTCTGTCCTGCCCAAAGCTTGCGAAACTGTCATTTTTAGACTGTAGCTCACAGAAGGAAGGAAGGAAGGAAGGAAGGAAGGAAGGAAGGAAGGAAGGAAGGAAGGAAACATGCTGCTTACATACCACCCATAGTGCTTAAATTACTCTCTGGATGGTTTGCAATTCAGTTATTGGTTGGAAACCAAACCTCAACAAGTTGGCTACTCAGTTTACCAACCTAGGAAGGCTGGAAGGCTGAGTCTACCTCAGGCTGGCTACTTAACCCTACGATCAAACTCAAGTCATGAGCAGAGACTTGACTGAAGTACTGCAATTTGACCAGTGCCCCATGAGGCTCCTTGGTGAGGAAGGAAGGAAGGAAGGAAGGAAGGAAGGAAGGAAGGAAGGAAGGAAGGAAGGAAGGAAGGAAGGGGCATTCATTAAATGTACAGAATTCTACAACTAATGTTTTGCTTCCCATCATAGCCATTAGCCAACATTATGTTCCGAGGACATAACTAACCATGCGGGGATGGATTGGGGAGCAGCAATGCCACCCCAGAACATAGAGGTTCCATGCAACCCTTCTGCCTATCTCCTCTTAGGAATTAGTCCAGCAGTCTCCTTGGGAAGACAGGAGTGATGGCAGTGAAAAGCTCCCTTAGGCTCCCAACCCAGAAGGTTAGGAGAAGGCCCTTAGACAGACAGACAGACAGACAGACAGACAGACAGACAGACAGACACACACACACACACACACACACACACACACACACACCATCCATCCATCCATCCATCTGTTCATTTTTTGAAAAAGAAAAATGAGATTCTTGTATTTCCTTCCCTCTCCACCTTCCCTCCTTCTCGTTCTCGTTCTCTCTCCCCCCCCACCTTCCCCATCTCCACATCTCTTTTATATTTACTGCACTTATGAAGGAGCATCAAGTGCCTCCCCAGCTTGCAGTGGGAATGCGTAATAAGCCACTCAGCTCTGAGGAAAGAGGACAAGCCCGTAGCCAGCAAATGGAACTCAAGAGATCCCTGACATTCTCCCTTTCAAAGTCAGGGTTGGGGAGGCAGGGATGGAGATCTGAAGTGGGGAGAAGACTCATCCCTCTCTCTTGCCAACACCATCTCTGGCTTCAGCTTTCTGCCTTCCTCCCTCCTGGCTCCAGATTTCAGCAGAAATCTGAGGAAACAAGGAGGAGGGGGAAAAGAAGAAGAAGAAGAAGAAGAAGAAGAAGAAGAAGAAGAAGAAGAAGAAGAAGAAGAAGAAGAAGAAGAAGAAGAAGAAGAAGAAGAAGAAGAAGAAGAAGTCTCATGTTATTCAACAAGGAAAGAATAAGTCCACAGTGAGGACTGGAGACTTGGTTTCCAAAACATTGGCTCTATTTCCCCTCTGCCAGGACCACTTCCCATGCAGAAAGTGGAGGCAGGTGCCCTTGAGGAAGCTGTGGTCTCACCCTCTTGTTCCCTTTTTATGTCCCTTGTGGTTTCCTCTCCTTTGTCAGCTCATGGGAACCATCCATCTGGTGACCCGGGACATCACTAGATTTAGGGGTGGAGCTTGGAGAGAAATTCCTCAGGCCCTTCACAATGGCATTGGGTGTTAAAATGACGTTGGGATAAGAAAAAGTAGGAAACGTCGCTTCTGATGGGACAGATGGGCCACTTTTGTGGTTGCGTAAACAAGACTCAAGGGAAGCCTTGAGCCACCTCGGAGGCTTGACTCAGAAAGTCAAAGCCTGTTTGCCAGTTCTGTTCATCCTCCTTATCTTTATCCTGGAATCAGGAAAAGGTGTTTTAAAAAAGCATGATGGAGACGTTGAGAAAGGTGAAATCTCTGCTCACATTCAGTTGGGATGTGCAGTTGTTGTGAAGCGTGCATGCAGAATGGAAATGCGGAATATAATTGACGCCTAAGAGTATAGCTGAAATATCACAATTTCTGCTCTTAAGCCCGAATTACATTCAAGTCCAGGGCTTTTTACTTTCATTCATTTCCCGGGAGAATGATGAGAAGGTCATTTATCCTTGAGATCATCCTGAAAGTAGATCCATATGCATCCATGAAGTTTTTGGCGTGGTCACAGTTAGCTGGATGGACTGTGTTGCCAAATGCCAGAACCTATGCCCAGTTGCATCATATATTGACCAGCTTTGGAAAATCAGTGCTCTGTCTCTCTCTAAGGAGTTTCCAAGCTTTGCAATTTTGCTTTGAGGTTCATTATTAAAGACAGAGTCCATGTGGTGTCATGGGTGGAGTACCAGACCAGGGCTCAGCAGAACTGGGTTTGAATCCATGTTTGGCTGCAGAAACTTGATGGGGTTTGGTGATGATAAACCACCCCATAAGCATCCCCCATAGCTTGAAAATCCTATTAAGTTGCTGTCAGTCAGTTGTGACCGATTAAAACATAACAATTCCTCCTATTTTTTTTTATTTTTTTTGCTCTTTCCCTATTTGTGCATTGACTGTCTTGGAATCCCAATAAGTTGTTGCATGTTGACAACACAGCAGAGTAAAACTGAGGGTAAATTAATAAATGTTTAAATATGGGAAGGAAGGAAGGAAGGAAGAAAAGAAGGAAACCAGAAAATATAGAAGGAAGGAAGGAAGGAAGGAAGGGAAGGAAGGAAGGAGGGAAGAAAGGAAGGAAGGAAGGAAACCAAAAAATATAGAAGGAAGGAAGGAAGGAAGGAAGGAAGGAAGGAAGGAAGGAAGGAAGGAAGGAAGGAAGGAAGGAAGGAAACCAGAAAAAATAGATAGAAGAAGGAAGGAAGGAAGGAAGGAAGGAAGGAAGGAAGGAAGGAAGGAAGGAAGGAAGGAAGGAAGGAAGGAAGGAAGGAAGGAAACCAGAAAATATAGAATGAAGGAAGGAAGGAAGGAAGGAAGGAAGGAAACCAAAAAATATAGAAGGAAGGAAGGAAGGAAGGAAGGAAGGAAGGAAGGAAGGAAGGAAGGAAGGAAGGAAGGAAGGAAGGAAGGAAGGAAACCAGAAAATATAGAAGGAAGGAAGGAAGGAAGGAAGGAAGGAAGGAAGGAAGGAAGGAAGGAAGGAAGGAAGGAAGGAAGGAACCATTTAATAAATGTACAGAACTTTTGACATGGCCTATTTGGAAAATCATTTCCTTTGTTCCTTCACAAGAGCATTGGGTGTTCAAACGGGGTCAAGGCGAGGGGAAGCAGGCATAACAGCTAGCCTTACCATGGCTACCACCAGTTCTCTAGCCCTCTGGGTATTCACATAATGAATCTCAACTGAGATTTCAGGGTTTTAAATTATGTGGATAGAAGAGAGGCCGTTCCCTCCATACAGGCCTTCATGTGTAGGAAAGTGATGAAAACGGTGACAGAGAAGGTCGAGCTGACATAACATTGTGCTTTAGTTTATGGTACGGGAAAGAACAGTGGATTAGGCATCTGACTGGGTTTCCAGAGTTTGAGAATTTGAATCCCTACTCTGCCATCCCAACATGGCCAAACTTAATGATCCATGGAGTCACTTCCAGCTCTGCAGTTTTAAGATGGAGACCAAAAAACACACAACAGCTCCTCTCCTTAGTCCTTCACTATGGATACTTAGAAATGGCTGCATATGCTTTGTGTACGCCTGTTTCCTGCATAAATCCAGAAGATGAGAATTGGATGGAGGAAATCCAGCAAGCTCGTGAAAGAAGCTGAACTCTGCACTGACTTATTCATTATTTTCCGGAGGGCCTCTGGGCATCACCAGGAGGTATGAAAAAGCAACAGGCTGCAGGGAACTGCCAAGTTTGGCTGCAAGTCTCCCAAACTCTTTAAAAAGAAAAAAGTTGAAAGAATGGGATGGAAAGGGAGGAGACAGGCCCTGCTGCATGAAAACAGTGGGGAGCAGAGCAAGCAGAGAGAAAGGCTGAGCAGACGCTGGGATGGGGGGGGGGAGAGAGAAAGAAAGGCCAACGACAAAGGAAATGAGTAGGGCAGGGGAAGAAGAGAGAGAGAGCACGCGCCGGAGAGCAAGGGGAAGGCGAGCCAGAACTGGTGTTGAGGAAGAGGGAATAGCACATGAGTAGGCAAGGGCAAAGGGGGTGGATGACTCCAACCCCAGCAAGTCATTTTACTCCAAACTGGAGTAAAACTGGTTTTCCTCCTCTGACTTCAAAGGAGTTTGGTTCCCCACAGCCTTCCAGAAGAGCAAGGTTGTGTAGCTGAGGATGAGCGGCATGCCCGTAAGGTGCTCCAAGAAGGAGAGAGTAGTCAAACCCTGCCAAATACTCTCTGCTTAGAAAAGCCTGAAAGGGGTTGGTGCAAATCAGAATTGGCAAAGCTTGGTGAAATGATACCTTTGGTGCCCAAGGTGCTGGACTCTAAAGGCCAAAGTAACTTCAGCACCTTGGAGAGTTCCTTGAAGATAAAACCCGTTGGTTGGCCCACCCTTGCAAAACCTTCCCTTCTAAGAAAAAGTACTGTGACAGGAGTTGGGTGAAGAATATTGTCTGGTAAGTGAATAGATGAGGGGCTGATTAATTGGAATGAATTAAGAATAATTGGAGTAACCCTCTCTTTTTTAAAAACATTTTTTCTAGTTGCTGGTTTGAGCAGCAACTTGGTACTATTCCTCATGTAAACTTTCAAGAATGTAGCTCTCTGAGTTATGGGATACTTTTATGGTTAAGTATGTATTTTTCTTGTGTTTTGTTACTCTTTTGTAATCTAAAAGGGTAACACCATGGCCCACGTTTTGGAAAAAATCTACTTTCACAATACACCCGAAGCATTTTTGCCTCCCTCTGTCCTCAACTAATGAGTAAAATTAATAAGAAAAAAAGTTGCTCATTATATAAAGAAAGTAACATCACAAGCTATTTCATTGACCACTAGGAACATAAGAACATAAGAACAGCCTTGCTGGAACAGGCCACAGCCCATCCAGTCCAGCATTCTGTCTTACACAGCAGCTCACCATTTGCTTCAGGGTATTCCCAAGCAGATGTCTTGCAAATTCCCTGCAAATGGCATTGAGAGATATCCTGCCTATCTCCTCATCTCAGAGGTTGTCCTTAGGCATCCATCATGATAGCCATTGATACCTTTGTTCTCCATGAACTTGTCCAATCCTTTCTTAAAGCTGCCAAGGCTGACAGCTGTCACCACTTCTTCTGGCAGGGAGTTCCACAGACCAGTGGTCCTCTGGGTGAAAAGGTACTTTCTCTTATTTGTTTGAGATCTAGCACCCAAAAGTTCTGTGGAGTGCCCCCTAGTTCTAGTGTTGCGTGATAGGGAAAACAGTTTTTCCTTATCTACTTTGTCCACACCGTGTACGATTTTATAAACTTCGATCAGGTCACCTCGTGGGCGCCGTCATTCAAAAGTGAAGAGCCCCAGCTATTGTAGCCTGAGATGATAAGGAAGGTTTTCCAGTCCCCAAATCCTTCTGGTTGCTCTCTTCTGCACTTTTTCCATTTCCATAATATCCTTAAGGATAACCACAAAAGGATGTTTATACCTCCTTGCCGTTCAAAATAGTCAAGCCATGCAAGCAGTGCCATTACCATTCTCATGTGTTCAATTTCAGGCTCATTTGGAAAGGAGAGAAATCTTCACTGGGAGAGGAGGACTAAGAGAATTCCAACCCATGACTGTTGGGTGTTTCAAACAATGTCAATACCAATGGTTTTAAGCCCTCTCTGGGCTTCGGCAGGAACTGGCTTGTTCTGAAAGGTGTTCCATTTCAAAATTAGCAGACCGAATCTTGCCTCGGGCGCTTGTAATGAAGCACTTGAAATCATCCTCACCAGAGAACAATGGTGACAAGATCTGGCTCCCAACGCAGTCTGGAAGCTCCTCAAGAAAGCGCGGTCAGAAAAAGAAAGGAGTGGTATAATATGACAGCCAGAGGGCTGTGAATTTGTATTATCCCTCTGTGACAAATTTGTCTTGGCGCCACTCTTCATCTCCTTCTCGCCTGCACCTGTTCCAACAACAAAGCTTGCCCAATCCTGCCTCCTGCCGAGGGCTATTGATGAGGCGAGCCGAAACCAATGGATGCACCGTTAGCCAAACACAATTTGGCCGGCATGATCGCATAATCAGTGGAAGGAATTCACTTGCCAGCTTCACACAAGGCACATATCCTGATGCTCCAAACAGCCCCTTCTGACCTCCAAAATGCTCAAATAACTTTTCATGGATGCATGAGGGAAAAAACACTTCTGTGCCTTTTCTCAAAAAAAAAAAATGGAATCCCTCATTGGGCAGAAGAATTATTTGGTTTCTGCCTGAGAAGCAACGCCAAGCAAGGCTCCTAGTCAGCCAGAACTAAGTTTTGTTGTCTCTTTTGTTTTTGAAATCATCTCGCTTATCACAAAGGATTATTTCACAGAATAAGCCACAGCTTCCTTGTTTTCCCAAGTCAAGAGTCTCTGTGAAATTGCTGTGCCTAGGTAGTCTTCCCATTTCAGAGGGTGGAGCCCACTAATCCCTTCATTTGTGCTGTGCTCAACGGACCTGAGACGGGTCTTCTAGCTGTGTCGGAAATCAACAAGTTTACAATGTTTCAGAAGGTTCAGCCTCAGAAAGGATGGGAGGTAATTGCTCGCTCGGATTCATCTGAGGTTCTAAAACTCTAGGTTCTCCCCCTCCGTCATTGGACCTTGAGTGTTTCTTTTCCAATGGGCCCAAAGATCTGGTTCAAAAGAACAATCCCTTGGACTCTGCTCCCTCACTTCAAAAACCAAAGAAGGCCCCCTTTCAGATGCCATCACCTTCCACTTGATCTGTGCTAATGCCCTGCTCTCGTCCACCCTGCTTCTAAGTCACAGACGTGTCTCTTGGCTACTGATTTCTGACTATGACTGGTTAATTTTAAATCTTTACAGGTCCAGCTTAGGGCAACTTTATCACTGGAGATCCCCTGGAAAAAGAAAAAGACCCCCCTACAATGTTTTTGTAAAAGGAATCAACTGGAGCCTCCCCGCCTTCTCCCTCCCCCCCTCAATGCTGCGGGTGCCGTTCCGATGCCTGACCTTTTGCTCATTGTTTGCTCTTGCCTTGCCACTGATGCCTCTGTCTTCCCCCTTTTTTCTTGGTTGCCGCTCCAAGTATTCATTCCCAGAAGAGTGGCTTTCTCTCCCGAGGACGGCGAGAGATACGGGTGGTTGACGCCACCACAATCTTGCCACCAAACCACAACGTCTGATACTGGATGAATTCCGTAAAAACAGGGGCTTTGTTATTAAGGAACAAAAAGTCCATTTCCGACCTTCTGGTTGCTTTCATTTTCACTTGTGTACTTGAACAGCAAGCAGAGAGGTCAACCGCTGACCTATGAAACCGCACTGGGAAGATTCTCCCTTGTCCTTGGCCAAGCAGTACTTAAGTGGAATAAAACCAAGCACATCCATGCATACAGAATAAATAGCTTCTCTCCTTACTGCATCTTCCATATGCAGATTTCTATACCTCCCAGCACTGTGGAGCTCTTACACAAGTACTTGGCTTGTGGTCTCTCCATCATGTCAATCTCTGGCCTCAAACCTCAAGACTCCCCGCGTCCTCTCATTTCTTTTCTCATCAAGATCATTTTGTGGAGGTTCATCTTTTCCCAGGATGTGACGAGTACTTGATTAATTTCTCCCCAATTCTTGTTGTGACAGCTGTATTCTTTAGTGTCTGTCTTTCAAATAAAGTCTAATGTTGTGCTGGGAATCTTAACTGTCATCCCTCAAACCAAATTCTGATCTCTGATTTTTTATATATATAATTTATAAAATGTTATATATAATTTAGTTATATTTTTATATCCAGTGGTGTAAAGGCAAATTCAGAAATAGAGATGGGCACGAAATGAACAATTTTTCTTTTCGTTTTCATTTTTTTTGTTTTGTTATGCAACGAAACGACAAACAAATTTTGTCTCCAAAATGAAACGAAACGAACAGAAACACCGGAAATTTTGTTGTGCGTTCCATTTTCGTTACTGCAATACAGTGAACTGCTTTAATTGCTAAAAAAAATCACAAAAAAATTAAATAAATGGTAACAAACCGGTAACGAAACGAACGAAAACAAAAACTTTTTTTTGCAAAAACTCACTAAAAACAGAAACAAATCGAAACAGACCATCCAAACGACAA
The DNA here is from genome assembly GCA_037367245.1 of Phrynocephalus guinanensis. Classification (NCBI taxonomy): domain Eukaryota; kingdom Metazoa; phylum Chordata; class Lepidosauria; order Squamata; family Agamidae; genus Phrynocephalus; species Phrynocephalus guinanensis. The sequence continues at coordinate 8,989,646 of CM074749.1, read as the reverse complement.
ATGACAAACGAAACATCATTTTTTTGATTCGTGCCCATCTCTATTCAGAAATGCAGATGCTCAGCATGGTAGCTCCAATATTATCATCACTTAAACGGAGAGTCCAAAAAGGCAGGCAGTTCGTTTGGTCTGTATTGAAAAAGATCAAGTCTTTTATGACATTAATGGCTCTTAATTGGCCATTCAAGACCAATCCACACTTAAATACTTTGCCCCACAGCAGATATAGCTTGCAACCATATATATATATATATGTGTGTGTGTGTGTGTGTGTGTGTGTGTGTGTGTGTGTGTGTGTGTGTGTGTGTGTGTGTGTGTGTGTGTGTGTGTATGTTGTGTCGTTACAGTCGTGACCGACTCTTCGTGACTTCATGCCCATGGAGTTTTCTTGGCAGGAATACTGGAGTGGTTTGCCAGTTCCTACTCCAGGCGCCTACAGCACCTGGTATTCTCTGGTGGTCTCCCATCCTAATCGCCTATGGGGAAAATCCGTACAACATAAAAATGGGATTACTCCATTTTCAATGCATTCCTATGGGAATTTGTATAAAGAAAAATTTGCTTACCATAATTTCATTTGGAACGAATTAATTCCTTTATACAAGGTACCACTGTATATATATTTCAGGGAAAATCAATATTTAAGGAAAATCAATATGTTTTTAGGGAAATCAATTTCTTTCCCAGTCACTGAGAAGTTTGCAGAATTCCAGAAAGAACTGGAAAGCCTGAGAAAGGTCATGGTTACAAATAATACTTTTATTATCTGCAATCTGTATTATTGTTATTATCTGTATTATCTGCTATTCAGTAAGCCCTGCCCTTCAATCCTGCTCACACAGAGATATTTTTAATATATTAAAGGGTCCTCAAGACTTTTAGTTGACTTGTTTTCAGTACTGTGTATCCTTTGACTATCCTTGGCTACTAGCAGTGTGTTTCCCACAAACACCACCACTCTGCTTCCCTGCAGCTAAACAACTGAGGATGGGGTGGTTGGATAAGAGAGTCCAGCAGCTGGAATAGTTCCTCAAAGGAGGCAGAACTTTGAATTTGTGGAGCTAGCTCCAATCTAATTTGCTTTAAATATCAACACTGAATGTCCCTTTGCTCTTATGGGCATTTGTAAATCGGCAGCATGAGAGATACTTCTTCAGGTGACAATACGTTAACTGTGGCACTACCTACCTGAGCCTGACAAAGATTATAAAAGTATCTGGTGGTTCCAGAGGTTCCAGAGATTATAAATCTCTCTCTCTCTCTCTCTCTCTCTCTCTCTCTCTCTCTCTCTCTCTCTCTCTCTCTCTCTCTCTCTCTCTCTCTCTCTCTGTTTGTAAAGCCACTGTCTTTAACCTGGTGCTCCATAGAACTATTCAGCCATAGCAGCCCTCATGCCCTATCATGCCCAGCCACTAGGGGAGGGTCTGCATAAGGATGTGTCAAATGCTACTGATGGAATTTATATTGCATCCCAGATGGAAGGCAGCAGGCTGGGCAAGGCTGAGTTTGTCACACCACAATTTGGCATGTTCCAAATGTGTTGGTTTACAACGTCCGTAGTCCCAGACTGACTTGACTGTGCTGGCAGAGGCTGATGGGAGTTGTAGTCCGGGACACCTGGAAGGTGACAGGTTGTAAGACTGTTGGAGAGAATTTCGTTTCCAACTAATGGTCTACAGACAAAGCCATCAGCAAATATATCTATCTAGAATTAAAAATACCCAGAAGAGGCACTAGGGAAGAGACAAACCTCTTGACCGTTGGCTGCAAGAGAGTGACAAGGATCTACAAACGGTTGCACCCAGTTGACATTCTCACCCTCACCCCATACCAGGTCCAACTGCTCCCATGTTTCATAATATTCCAAAAATGGAGTTTTGGGATGTAAGCCATTTTTATAAGAGTCGATGCAAGAAGACCTGCAGAGTTTTGAGTTTGATTCAAACAGTCAATAACACAGTGGGGTTATTGATCCTTTTAACCTCCTGCTAAAACATATTTTCCAAACACTGACATAAGAACTCAAGCAGGACTTCCGCCCACAAGGTCCAAACTTATTAAACGACTCAAACCAAGCCAGCCCATTCACTCTCCAAAGTTGCACTGGGTACTGTTGAGAGAGGTAATGGGAGAGAGAAGGCAGTGGTCAGCTCCATGCTATACCGTCTGCCCCCAATTTTGGATTGCAACACTGAGCAGAATAATTATCAGGCAGTGATTAGGAGCTGGAGCATGGAAGCTTGTATTTACTAGATTCCCATTCAGACACGGTTGCTGTGTCTAGACACTCTGGTGAACATTTTTCGGGATGCACAATAAGTGCTTCACTGGCAACAGAAAAATGGAAAATGATGACTGTGGGGAGTACAACCATGCACACACACACACACACACACACACACACACACACACACACACACACACACACACACACAATCTAAATCATGACAGAATTCATTAGGCAGAACATAACATCAGGGCTGCGCAACAACGGAATAACAAGCAACAGTTCCCATCATGGCATCAGTGACAAAGGCTGAGACACAATCTCCACATGTGCTTTGCCAGAGAATTGCTATCAGTTTTTTGCTTGTGGCATTTACCTGCCTTTTTAAAATCTCTAGGGTTAGAGACCCTTGGACATCTACTGCAGATTGCTCAGATCAACTTATGTAACCTCTGGAATCTCAGTGCCTTTGGTGAAGGAGTTTCTCACCATAAAGCCATAGAGTAGTTGACAAGTCCCCTGCACCAGGAGTTTACTATTATCAAAGACATGTTCGTGTCTGTGAAAGTATATTGTCTAGCACTTGTAGGGAACACCCATCATTGTATAATGTTCCCATAATGACAAGGGGTTATTGGAAGTTATTGATGCCCGATACCCATGAGGGAAGTCTTTTATGGGAGAGCTTCCACTGAGGTTTCCCACTCTTCCAAGTATACTTTGGGGATAGCAGTGGGCACGGGGTAATGAGGGAAGCAGCAACAGCAGCTGCTGCTGCTGCTGCTGTGACCTGCTGGTGTGTCCCTATCAGTGTGTGTGAAAGTAATGGGGCAGGGGAAAGAGAGAGGGAGAATGAGGGAAAGAGAGAGACGTGCTAAGGGAAGATGTTGTCATGGTGCCTAAGGTTGTCATGGCATCCTGCTAGGCAGCGGCAAAGCATCCAACTGGTGAGAGTGGTTGGCATGGAAACGTGAAGTGGATTGGCATTATAGGTCCACCTCCCAGGATGTAATGTGTAGAATGGAAAGAGGCTGCTATAGTGATGTTTTTATTTGTGGGGTGGCTGCCATAGTCCCTCCACTTTAAGAGAGCCTAGAAAGATTACCTCTCCCTCTCTCTAGCTACTACAAATCCTATAACCCATTATATGGGATTATGGGAGTTGTAGTCCACAAATGCTTTGATTTTTCTCAGCTCTGCACTTCTTGCACTGTCCCCTGCGATGGAGTGCATGGTTGGTGCTCAGGCAACAGCATCCACCCATGGCAAGCAGGGAGAAAGGAAGAGGCTCAGCCCTTCCTAAGATGCTTCAGAAGGAGAAGGAGGAGGAGGACGAGGAGGAGGGAGGAGCCTTCCTTCCTAGACACCTGGTTGCCATAGCGCCATCCTAGGCCAGGATGCGGTTGCCATGGCAGCCAGGAAAGCGAGAGAGTCCGGGGAGGGGAGGGGAGGGGAGGGGAGGAGGAGCGGAACGTTGCGCCCTCCGTCCACTAGGGGCCGCCGCGACCCGCTCGTTCCCGAGCGAGCCAAAAGGCGGAGGCAGCGCGCGGCGGAGTTGGAGGCGCGAGCTTCCGGTTCCGCCCGGAGGGGGGGGAGATGGATCGGCCGCTCTAGCCGAGGGCGCGCGGCTAAGAATTGTGCGTAACTCGTTGGTGGGCGAGGGCCCTCTTCCTCCTCCCCCTCCCCCTCCCTCGGCGGAAAGATGGCGGCGGCGGCGGCGGCGGCGGCGATGGTGTCGGGCCCCTTGGCAAGTGAGTGGTCGGTGTCGGGTTCCGGCGGTCGCCCGTGAGGGAGGCGGTGGAGCCAGTCCAGGTCGGTGGGCGGCGGAGGAAGAGAGGAGACCCCCCCCTCCGCAATGCCCCCTTCCCTTCCCCTCGCCTCTCCTCCTCCTCCTCCTCCTGGCTGCAGGTCTGCTCAGGACTGGGGCTTCTTCTCTCTCCAAGAAGGGCCGAAAAGGGGGTTCCCAGAAACAACCCGCCCCTCCCGCCGGGATGGAGGGTAAAGCCTCCCCTCCCCCCCCCTCCAGGCCTCCAAAGAGCAGGAAACTCCCTCTGAAGACAGAGGGTCTGCAGGGGGAGGCTGCCCGTTGCGTCTCTGCATGAAGGGCTGCTGCCTCCGGGTGGCTTCGTGGGAGCATGTTTCGGCCTTTTCTGGTGGGTAGAGAGAGAAGGGGACATAAAGAGAATAGTTGACTCTTTCTGGAGGCTGTCCATTGTGTCTCTGCATGAGGTGCTGCTGATCTCGCCCCTGGCCCCCAGCCTGGGTCTGCCTCCAGGATCTCTTGGTGGGAGCTGGTTTGGACTCTTCTGGAGAAAAGAGGGCAGGGGAGATACAGAGAAAGGTGACTCTTTTTGGAGGTTGCCTGTTACATCTCTGCATGAGGTGCTGATCTCAGCCCTGGGCCCCCAGCCCTGATCAGTCTACAGCAGGTCTGTCCAACTTTGAACAGGCAGAGGTCTACTTTTTCCAGACGAAAGTACCTGAGGGCTACTACACTAAAACCTCTACTTATGAATTTTATCTGTTCTGAGCATATGCTCATAAGTAAAAAAAAAAAATTGTAAGTACAGTAGAGCAGCAATTTCCCATAGGAACGCATTGAAAATCAATTAATCCTTTCTGGAGGGAACATATTTCAATGCATTCCTATGGTAAGGCTGACCATACACATGCTTCTCTTACACTGCTTGAGCTGGTGTGGATGGGTGCAAATGAGGCACATGCATGCTTGCACAGATAGCCCCTTCTGCTTGCCCAGGCTGCTGGAAGACTTTTTAAAAAAGGTGCACTTTCCCTCCCAACCCGCCTGGGGCCTGACTTGACTCTACTTCTCCTCCTGTTTTCCCCCCTTCTCCCTTCCAGCCCCCTCGCTGCCACTGCTGCTGCCGCCCATAGCTCTCACTCACCTCTGCCATGTTCACTGTGAAGCTGGGATGGGCCAAGCCAGCAGTGGGGCGATCACATCGCCACAGCGGCACAAGGAGGAGGGAATTAGTCAAAAGGGGAGCAGGAGGAGCGGCAGGTCACAGTCTCTGTGAGGCAGCTGTGGGGGTGGGAGGAGGAGGATGGGAGGATGGGAAGAAGGAGTTCTCCAGGGGGGAGAAGAGGGGGACGTCACCACACAAAAGAAGTGGGCACGCCCATGACCCCACCCCTCGCTCTCCCCTTCCTCCACTCTGCACCAACAACTCAATTGGTCACAAGACAGTGGCACACCGATCATCTGGCCGGTAGGGAGAGCAGGGGACTGTGCCATGGCCCTTGAACTGCCCCGCTCAGCTGAGACAGTGGGCTGGCAGATCCAGAGCTTTGCTGGGGTAGTGGTGGTTGGGGGAGGTAGAGGTGGAGAACTTATTCCCTCACATTTTTATTGATGGCTGGCAGGCTACTTTTGAACCCTTCATGGGCTATTGGTAGCCCCTGGTCTACCTGTTGGACAGGCCTGGTCTACAGGATGTCTTTGTGGGAGCTGATCTGAGCTCTTCTGGTAGAAGGAGGGCAGGAGACATGTAGAGAATAGTTAAGTCTTGCTGGAGGCTGCCCATCATGTTGAGTCCATAAACTAATAAAAAATAGCAGATTAAAGTGAACCAAAGTGGTGCCATGTTGATTCCTCTGTATGCCTTGCATCTGTACCTTATTGTGCTTTGTAAGCTGTCTGAAACTCTTTCAACTGGAAAAGTTATTCTGATACAAGGAAAGTTTGGGATTAGCCTGGACTCAACAGTTGTTTCTCTTCATGAGGTGCTGATCTCAGCCCTGGCCCCCAGCCTGGGTCTGCCTGCAGGATGTCTTTGTGGGAGCTAATTTGGGCTCTTCTTGTGAAAAGAGGGCAAGGGACATACAGAGAATAGTTGACTCTTTCTGGAGGCTGCCTGTTATGTCTCTGCATGAGGTGCTGATCTCAGCCCTGCCCCGCATCCTGATTGGTCTCCAGGGTGTCTTTGTGGGAGCTGGTCTGAGCTCTTCTGATGGAAAGAGGGCAGGAGACATACAGAGAATAGTTGATTCTTTCTGGGGGCTGCCCATTGTGTCTCTGCATGAGGTGCTGATCTCGGCCCTGGCCTCCAGCCCGGGGCTGTCTCCAGGGTGTCTTTGTGGGAGCTGATTTGGACTCGTCTGGTGGAAAGATGGCATGGGACATACAGAGAGTAGTTGAATCTTGCTGGAGGCTGCCTATTACATCTCTGCATGAGATGCTGATTTTGGCCCTGCCCCCAGCCCCAATTGGTTTCCATGGTGTCTTTGTGGGAGCTGACTTGGGCTGTTCTGGTGGAAAGAAGGCAGGGGACATACAGATAATAACTGAATTTTACTAGAGGCTGTCTGTTGCATCTCTGCCTGAACCACTGGTCTGGGTTTCACTCTTCTACCATCAATTCAAGGGTTGCACAGGGGCCTTCTCAGAAAGGTGATTTGTGAGGGTGTGAAGCTCATGAGGTTATGGGGTGGCAGGTGCCTGGCCAACGAGCCAGAGGTTGGGAGTTCAATTCCTCCCTGTGCTTCCTGGGAGAAAAAAAAATACCCCGTGTGGCCTTGGATGAGATTCTGGTGTCTCCTAAGGAAGGGATTAGTAAGCCTCTTCTTATAGTCACTATGTAGAAAACCTTGGAAAGGGTCATGATAATAAGTCTTGATTTTACATAATTATGTAGGAAAGTGTCCTGTACTTAATTAGACCATTTATCCATTTATCTCATCATTGCTCTTTGAAAGTAGTGTTTTGGGGTTTCTTTTCAGCTGCATACAGATGTGACAGCAGGCTTGAACCTGGGCCTTTCTGAATGTAAAATGTGGGCTCTGCCACTACTGTGGCCATTTTTATGCATGCTCTGAAATGACAACCACAGATTTCTAGGTACTTAGTTTAACACCACTAAAGCAAACAAAATTCTATCTGGGGAACATTGGAGAGTGTTTAGGCCTCTGGCTGGGACTTTGATTCCCCCACCCCCATCCCCATGTGCCTCCTTGACAGGAACTGAATTTAAGTATCCATAAGGTCGCATCCTGCTCTGCTGTTGTTATTTTATTATTAGATTTTGGAAGATATTTGGATTCAAATTCCCATTTAGCTCTTTTGGGTATGAGTCAGTCTTTGTCTCTCTGTCTAATGGACTCAGAATATAAATAAATAAATAAATAAATAAATAAATAAATAAATAAATAAATAAATAAATAAATAAATAAATAAATAAATAAATAAATAAGGTGAGGCTGAAAATTCAGCGTGGAGCCACATTCTATGTGGGAAGGAGTGTGTACTGTTGCAATTGTGCTGCAATTATATGATTCTCTCACAAGCTCTTGTAGGAACTTTGTTTGACTTTCACTACCATCCAAAACTTCAACATTCACAACAGTGTAGATGTCTTTGAAACCCGCTTCTAGGACTAACCTCAGATCTACTTTTATCTTGTTTCTTCTTTAAATTTACTTCTAACATATTTAGATTGCATAAAAGCAGACACACCTTTCCATAAAGCTTTCATGTTCCCTGAGAGAAAGTTGTGTCTCATTTTGGGTTCAAGTTCACGAGACACTGCCCTGATAAGTGCAACTACCTTATCTAATATTCTAAGAAAGTGATTACGTTCCTCCATTATTCTTTCACTTTTCAGGGAAGCAGTGGAATACCAGAACTTGTGTGTACGTGTGATCCTGATCCTCTTCCTAATTTGTTTCTTTTCTGTCATTTTTAAATTATGTGAGATCTGTCTATTCATATGTATTGCTAGTCACCTTATAAAGGTGATGCCACCAGGTGGGCATTCTCGTACTTTGTGCATTTAATGTATGCATGTAACAATTGGACAAATAACTAATTTGTTTTGAAGGCTGAAAAAAGAAGAAAATCCACTTTTCCCTGACAGCATGATTTGCCTTTTGACTGTGTCAGATTCTAGCCATCCTGGGACGCCCTCCGCTTGAAGAAGGTGTTATGGATCATGATGCCCCGACCATTAAGCCTAGACGGATCCAGAACCAGAATGTCATCTACCGCTTAGAACGTCGAAGGATAACCTCTGGCAAGACGGGCACCCACTGGCACCAGGTCCGCATCTTCCACCAAAACGTCTTCCCCAATTTTACGGTGGTCAATGTGGAAAAGCCACCGTGCTTTCTCCGGAAGTTTTCCCCTGACGGAAGATACTTCATTGCCTTCTCCTCTGACCAGACTTCTTTAGAGATCTATGAATATCAGGGGTGTCAAGCTGCAGAGGACCTCCTGCAGGGTTACGACGAGGAGATTTTAGCGAATGGCAGCGACCAGAGGTCCATCAACATTCGTGGCCGGCTCTTTGAGCGCTTCTTTGTCCTCCTCCATATCACCAACGTGGCCTCCAACGGTGAACATTTGAACCGCGAATGTAGCTTGTTCACCGACAACTGCCGCTATGTCATTGTGGGCTCTGCTGCCTATTTACCTGAGGAGCCACACCCACCCTTTTTCGAGGTTTACCGCAACAGCGAATCGGTGACCCCTAATCCACGATCCCCGCTGGAGGACTACTCCTTGCACATCATAGATCTTCACACAGGCAGGCTCTGTGACACCAGGACGTTCAAATGCGACAAAATCATCCTCTCCCATAACCAGGGGCTCTATCTGTATAAAAATATCCTGGCCATTCTCTCCGTCCAGCAGCAAACCATCCACGTGTTTCAGGTGACCCCAGAAGGCACCTTCATTGACGTGCGGACCATAGGCCGCTTTTGCTATGAGGACGACCTGCTCACACTTTCCGCCGTCTACCCGGAAGTCCAACGGGATTCCCAGACGGGCATGGCAAACCCGTACAAAGAGCCGTTCATCAATTCTCTGAAGCACCGGCTTTTGGTCTACCTGTGGCGAAGAGCAGAGCAGGACGGGAGCGCCATGGCCAAGCGGAGGTTCTTCCAGTATTTTGACCAGCTGAGGCAGCTGCGGATGTGGAAGATGCAGCTGTTGGATGAGAACCATCTCTTCATCAAATACACAAGTGAGGATGTGGTCACGTTACGGGTGACGGACCCTTCACAGGTAAGCGATGCCGCCTTTGTGAGGGGACCTGATTTGGCAGAAGTCAAAGCCTTGTCACAGAGAACTTGTCATAGGAGCCTCGTGGCGCAGTGGTTAAATGACTGTACTGCAGGTAAAACTGTGCTCACGACCTGGGTTCAAACCCTGGTAGCAGGCTCAAGGTTCACTCAGCCTTCCATCCTTCCGAGGTCGGTAAAATGAGTACCCAGCTTGCTGAGGGGGGGGGCAATGTGTAGCCTGCACACTGTAATTAAAATTGTAAACTGCCCAGAGACTATTTGTAGTGGTATGGGGCAGTATATAAGCAGAACACTTTGCAGAACTAGGCATGGAGAACTATTTGCCTAGGTTCCTCAGCCTGATTCTTTTCTAGATACAGTGGTACCTCTTAAGGCGAATTTAATTCATTCTACGGGTCAATTTGTCCTACGAAAAATTCATCCTACAAAGCACAGTTTAATGCAGTTTCCCATAGGAATGCGTTGAATTTGTCTTGCGAAGCATCCCATAGGAAAATTTGTCTTGTGAGGTTTTCTGATTCGCAGACATTTCATTCGTCTTATGATTTTTTTTTCTTAAGGGGCATTTGTCTTACTGTATTTAGAAAATATCTAGCTGGGGTGATTGGGGCTGAAAGGCACTGTATAGTCAAATATCTGGGGAGACCCAGGTTGAAGAAGACTGTTGTAATTCTAGGGGTACTTTGAGGTTGTGTGCAAGGTTCAGGGGTGTGTCTTGGGTTGGCCCTCTAGATGTTGTTGGGCGACATTTCCCAACATCCCTCACTGTTAGCTTTGCAAGCTAGACCTGATGGGATGTATAGTCCTGCAACACGCGGAACACCACAGGTTGCTAATTCCTAATCAGAAAACTCCTCCCCCCCCCATCCTGGATCAGCCTGAGGGGGCCTGTTCTACTCCAACATTATCTTTCTGGAGATGCCAAACTGGATGGTATTCAGAAGCACATAGTCTTCACTTGTTCCCCATCCTTGCAGTTGTGATTCTTGAGAGGTACGCTGGCTGTGAATGTGGAGGTTCCATTTAGATTTTGTGACACACACACCCCACCCACTGTAGATAGACCATATTGCAAAATATTCCATTCTTTTCTTTAAGCCCTCTGAGCCAGCAGCCAGTAGTGTGGCTTGAGGCAATGCTGTGCACAGATTCATTGTGCCTTGCACAAAGAAACTTCTGTCTGTCTGCCAGCCCTGCCATGAATCTCCTGCCACGTCGGTTTCAAAAGGCAAGGCAAAGCAAAGTGTTCTGCTTATATACCGCCCCATACCACTACAAGTAGTCTCTGGGCGGTTTACAATTTTAATTACAGTGTGCAGGCTACACATTGCCCCCCCCCCAACAAGCTGGGTACTCATTTTACCGACCTCGGAAGGATGGAAGGCTGAGTGGACCTTGAGCCTGCTACCAGGGATTGAACCCCAGGTCGTGAGCACAGTTTTACCTGCAGGACAGGCATTTAACCACTGTGCCACGAGGCTCCTGGAAGCACTCTAGCCCTTCTGCCTCTTGTTGTTGTAATTGTGTAAACGTATAATCCCATCCATTCCTTCTTTCATTTTGGACAGGGCATAGACATGTGCAGAAAAAGATGGCCACATGCTTTAATGCCTAAAAAAGGGCCCCCCTCACTGGAGGCCGGCATTCAAGAAAGGTTTTTGCAGACAAAATGCAGGAAAAATACAGAAGGCCGAATGAGTTAGAAACTGCTGCAAGGAGGGTTGGCATGTGTTTATCCTGGAGAAAAAGGTTAAAATGGATGTTGTAGCGACATGCTGGGGTGTGTTATTATATGTTGGAAAAGAGTTCAGAGAAGGAAAAAGTGGTTATTCAGAGAACAAAGGCCAAAAAAGAAAAGAAATACAATAAATGTTGTTTCTTGATCATAAAATAAGTTATCTAATGCAGTGTTTTTCAACCTTTTTTGGGCAAAGGCATACTTGTTTCATGAAAAAAATCACGAGGCACACCACCATTAGAAAATGTTAAAAAATTTAACTCTGTGTCTATATTGACTATATATAAAGTAATTCTCTTGAATAGGAATCAAATAAACACAAAGAAAGTATTTTATAATTACTTTATTATGAAATAGTAAACAGAAATATGAAAAATTATAAAATACTTTATTCAGTGCGCAACCTGGGCCTGTTTGGCTGAACACAAAGCTGATATTCTTCAGCTTTTCCAACGGCACACCAGGCAACATCTCGCAGCACACCAGTGTGCCGCGGAACAGTGGTTGAAAAACACTGATCTAATGAAATTGTAGGGTCTATTTGTAGGGTTTTTTTTTTTTCAGAAGATGATAATATTGTGTCTTTTACGACTGATGCTGAGCTTTCAGAAAAAAATAGTTAGCCCAGACAGTGGCACGAGGTTGGGTGTACGGCTTCTGTGTAGAATTTTCTAGATGGGGGAAGAGAGGCAGTCCGTGAACTTCTCCAGATTATTCTTTTGTTAAACAATCATTGTGCCTATTGTTTCCCCTGGATTGTTGTGGGGCGTCTACTGGGATCAGGCACACCTCTTGTGGTAGACAACACAGTGTTAAGTGTGGTTGTCTGAATTGTATGGCCTAGGTCACAGAAAGGCACCTGTGTGCATGAATCTGGGCATCTCAGTGCTGGGAAAGTAAAATTATGTCTCTAGGATTTCATATGTTTTCCCCTAAGATCCTTTGAGAGTAGCCAAGTGGTGAAGGAATGAAGGTAGGAAGAATACGGAGAGAAGAGCTTAGATCTATAGTTGCGGGGGAGCTGATATGGTCGATATCAGCAACAGGTAGATTTTTCGCTCCACAGCTTTTCCAAGCTGTCACATTACATATAATTTAAAACCAAATGGACCGAAAACTTTTTAAAAGAAAAGTGTGGATTGTCAAGATGCCACCCCTCGGTGCCAGCCTCCAGCTGTGAGTTTCTAGACATGCAGAAGTATGCGTAATCGCGATCGTTTGTTTGTAAAATGTTACCTAGGGAAAGATTTCTGCAGAAGGACCCAGGTGACTGATTGCAAAACCAAAATGCCGCTTTTGGGCATTCTTGGATAAGAACGCCAGTAATTCAAAAGAAATAGTTAATGGCCTTCAGTCTTTCATTTCCCCAGCAGCAGCAGCAGGGGATCCTAAAGGGTACGGCCATTTATAGGCAACAGTGCAGCACAATGCACTTTAAAAGGCTCATCTCGGCATGCTGGAAATATTAAGACAGCAGAAGAAAATAAGTGCCCTCCCCGAGCACCCCCTCCCCAAAGAAAACCTACCAACTCTCACCTCTCTGCATATAAGGGAGGGAAATAATTGTTTGCCAGCCGCCACCTGGCTTAAAAATCACTTCTCAGCAGGAATTAAAATTAAATCTGCCACTCGGGGGTGGGGGGCAGGACAGACCCACAAAAAACAGAAAAACAAAGAAATAAATATTTTTTGTTTGGCAGAGGAAGAAAGTGGGAACACTGAAGTGTCCAGTTTGAAACAAACAAAACCACGGAAATAAGGATCGGAGGAATGCACATTGCTTTGTAAATAATTTGACAGATTAAGTTAATAGCGGACTTAATCTGTTGCCTATTGGGATGGCTGGAAGGACAATGGACAGGGCTGGCAAGGCCCACTGAATTCTTCTGTCTCGCCACCAAAATGGGTTGATCCGAGTTGGTTTGAATGGGCTGGTGGGGAGAGGTAATCGCTCGCCCGAAGCCCCTGCCGTCTCCAGCCTTTGCTCAGACCCCTGACGAGAATTCTCCCTCCCTCCCTCCCTCCCTCGCCAGCCGTCGTTCTTTGTCGTCTACAATATGGTGACCACCGAGGTGATTGCCGTCTTTGAGAACACGTCGGACGAGCTGCTGGAACTCTTTGAGAACTTCTGCGACCTCTTCCGAAACGCCACGCTCCACAGCGAGGCAGTCCAGTTCCCCTGCTCGGCCTCAAGCAACAACTTTGCCAGGCAGATCCAACGCCGGTGAGCACGTTGGGTCTCGTGCCAAGTTGCCCGTTGGGTTTGCCAAGCCAACATGCACGAAGAGGGTGTGTGTGTGTGGGGGGGGCATGACAAGCAGGAGTTCATCCTCCCCGGTTTCTCTGAATTTTTCTCCAATGATATGTTGATAGTAGTGTGTTGCTTTCCATCTTCCTAGATGTTTTCCTCTCGCCTTCCTCTTTACATAATCTGAACACTACCAGCTGCAGAGGATGGATTTCACCACCCATCTTCTGTGCAGCTCTAAACCTATCCGCTTTCATGAGCCTGGAAGGGAAAAGGATAAATTAATCTGTTGCTTTCCTCATCCGCTCCTCTTTTAATTTCTGATTTTTGCCCATCTGCCTTGTTGCGGAAGCCCATGGGCTCCTGAAATTTATTCCAGGGTTCTCACTTCATGTGAAGCCCTCTTCATGGCTGTTAATCTTCGTGGTTACCCTGCGTATAAATTAATACTGTACCCTAGACTGTGGCCATTGCTCCCCTGTGGACAACCACCAGCAACGCTGGGTTTCCTGCCAGAACACACGTTGAAAGCCATGTCAACACTTCATTGAAATGTTTGAAGTTCATTAACCTAGATATGTTGGTTTGCAGCCTTTGTGGGGACATGGTCCCCCCCTTTTTTTCCCTTGTTGCTATAACTATAGTCTTACCTTGTCTCCAAAAGGGGATGATGATGGGACCCATAGTTCTCCCCTCCCCTCTACATTTTATTCTCACCCCTACCCTGTAGAGGTGGCAAGGCTGAGAGACAAATGTCAGACCCTGAGCTTTGTGCTCAAGGGGGGAGTTGAAGCTGGCACAAATCAGACACTCAGAGCAGACCTGTTGGTCCAACTAACATCGGACTGTAAGCAAGGTGCTGCAGGGCAGTTGCACAGACCACATGCTCTAATCCTCTCTCTCTCTCTCTCTCTCTCTCTCTCTCTCTCTCTCTCTCTCTCTCTCTCTCTCTCTCTTGCTGTTGCAAAAAGACCCTCTTCAAGACTGTAAGTCAAGCTCCCTGCCAGCTAGATATTCTAGGAGTCTAGTTCTACAAAAGGTGGTTTTTTTGTGGGGGAGGGAGGGAGATTTCTATGTCATATCTCTCCCCCCCCCAAGCCTATGTTTTAATTTATAAGTGGGTTTGGACTTGTTTGTGAGTAATCTGGTGAGAAAGGCCAAAATTACTCATAAGCATGTTTAAACTTGCTTGCGAATTCAAGTATAGTTTGCAAAGAAAGTGTAGTATGTCATCGAAATTTGTTTGTTTGTTTGTTGGAGTTCTGTACTGCCCATCTAGCTACAACCCTTGATCCCCACCCACCCCCACCCCGCCTAGGTTGAAACATTTCACTACTCATCCAAGTAGTTTCTTCGGTCTGAGGAAGGTTGGTAGGAGACCTCCAATTTATCCTCCACTTTGGTTTCACTTCACCCTGGTCTGAATAGGGGACACCAAGTTTGTTTTGCCTCCTTACTTAGTTACTTTCTGTCTCTTCTCTTCCCAAGATGGAGAGGTGAGTGGAACTGATGCTGGCTGCACCAAGAATCCCCACCCCAAAATTGTTTTGTTCCTATCCACTCTCTGACTACTGCTCTCCGTCTCCCCCCCCCCCCCGGCCTCCTCCCTGGCTCTTTCTTTCTGTGCTTCAGATTCAAAGACACCATTGTAAACGCCAAGTACGGCGGTCACACGGAAGCTGTGCGCAGGCTGCTGGGTCAGCTTCCCATCAGCGCTCAGTCCTACAGTGGCAGCCCCTACCTCGACCTCTCCCTCTTCAGCTATGACGACAAATGGGTGTCGGTCATGGAGCGCCCCAAGACGTGTGGCGATCACCCTATCAGGTACGCTGAGAGTCTCATAAGCCCCTCGACGCTCCTGTATGCATCTAAAAAATAAAATAATTAGCAGGAAACTGGCTTGGGAGCCCTTTGAAAGCCAAATAATTGTCAGGTAAACTTTCTTTTTTCTTCTTCTTCATAACAATTGGGAGAGAAAGAGAGTGTGATAGAGATGTTCAGTGTTGCTATTCTGACACGCATCTTGCATTTTTCACTGTTTAATTTATCTGCTGCTTTGTGAGCTTGTGGAAATGGCTGGTGATTGCAGAGCACTTTTCAAAAATAGATTTAAAAATGCCAAACAGAACCCATCTTAGAGATTATAGGGCTCTATTCCTGAGTAAGGTAAATTGCTCTGAATTGAAAGAACAGATCGTCTTATTGCTGGAGGGTGGAGGCACCCCCATCTCCACGTCCCTTCCCGAACCTGCTTCTCGCACTGGAGGGCTTCTCCTGCAGAGGAAGGGGCCATTTAGGGAGCCAGCTATTGAGAGCGTGACACAAACTCTCTCTGTCCACCCCCCACCCCCATCAGTCCTTGTCCTTTAATTGTCAGGCCAGCTGGGGCTTTCAAGGGAGAAAGATAATAATGGCCGTTTGGAAAGAATAAAGACTGTGAGGTGTTTGACAGACATCATTATTGACTTCCAGAGGGTGTCTGCTTACCGGCAAAGCACCCTCCGTCCTATTGGTGGCTGAAGTGGTGGGTTGTGAGGGCAGCCTGCTAAGGGAGCACGTGAGATCCTCTGGTGTCACAGGACCCATCAGTTTGAAAGCCGGAAGCACCGCAGGTGGGAACCTACAGCCTGGAAAGGGAAAGAGCCCTTCCAAGTTGGAGTTTGAGCCCACACATGCATTCAAATCAGGGCTGACAGCCTCTCCCTCCCTCCCCCCTCTCTCTTTTAAATGTGTATTCCAGGAAGCTTTGATTTTTCAAGCTTTAGTCCGGCTTTTTACAGATGGATCAATCTGTCAAGTAATGCCTCCATATAGGAAGAAATTTCGCCTACATCTGATTTACTAAAGCAGCTCCACTGGCTGCCAGTCAGCTGTCGGGCACAATTCAAGGTGCTGACCTTAACCTACAAAGCACAAAATGGCCTGGGTCCAAGCTACCTCAAAGATTGAATACTGTAGTATGAACCGGCTCGGGTGCTAATGTCATCAGGAGAGGCCTTTCTCTCCATCCCGCCACCTTATGTCTTAAATGTTCTGGACTATATATTGTCCGTCATTAATGTAAGCCACCTTGGTTCCTTTTCCAAAAATAAAGGTGAAGTAAAAATATTCTTAATTAATTAAGTAATTAATTTAGGGTCAAGGGTTTCTAGAACCCCCATGTGACTCCATGGCAAGGCTGACACACCAATGGCATCCCCCCCCATTGTAACTTTCCAATTTGCCACATTTCTCCCTTTTCTGAGGATAGACCCACACAGAGAGGAGGAGGAGGAGAAGAAAAAAAGACAGACTCATGATGATGCAAACAACCCATCCGATGCTTCTGCTGTCTTGTCTGCAATGCGAACCTTGTGGCTCTGTATTGGCAATGCCTGTTGGGAGTTTTCCTCTCCACCCATCCATCTGTAGAATGTGCCCTGGGGTACATTCCACATCCCCCCCCCCCCGCACACACGCACACTCACTTCACTCTGCAGGAGAAGATCATTAATGTTCGTTTGACCCCCCCCCCTTGAGGAGTATCTGATAGAACACCAGATGTCAGGCTTCCTTGGAATATGGCCCATTACAGCTTGACAATTGGAGGAAGCTGTTTGAGTCAGGTCATTAACCTGTCACGTGCACTTTGTGATAGACGACACAGCCAGGTCTTCTCGGGACCCAGTCGTTATTATTCTTGGCAAAAGCAAACTTTCTTTTCTGAAATCTGTTTACGAGGACCGGCTTACAGTCTGATCAGCTGTTCTGTCTTCTGGTATGTTTTTTGTTCTGGCCAAAAGAACCATCTCACTTGCAAGGGAGCGAAGGACTGTGACTGGAAGCATCATTGCCCTCTTCTCTCTCTTCCACTCTCTCAGGTTCTATGCACGCGATTCGGGCCTTCTGAAGTTTGAAATCCAAGCTGGACTCCTGGGCAGACCCATCAACCACACGGTCCGGCGCCTGGTCGCCTTCACCTTCCACCCTTTCGAGCCCTTTGCCATCTCTGTCCAGCGGACGAACGCTGAATACGTAGTGAACTTCCACATGAGGCATAGCTGCACGTAGCACGCCCTTTGCCTGGGGCAGCTGCGGAGGTGCCGTCGGCCTGCGGTTCATTGTAGGCACACCCAAGCTAGATTCCTGTTCCAGGCAACCAAACCATTGCTAGGCCCTTTTGAGACACAAAGAGGGCTTTGTAGCTCAGCAGAAGCATCTGTGCTGCACTGATGGACCCCAAGTGTTGTCGTCTTCCTTCTGTACCAACCACATTGCAAAGTCCTCCTGCTTCAATATCAACTGTAATTTATTGACACTTTTTACTTTTGTGTTCGGAGGGGCGGGTAAGCCTAGTGGAACAACAGCAGCAACAAAAGAACCATTCCCATTTCACCCAGGAGTGTAGGGTTTCTCATGTCTCATCTCCTTTCAGCTCTTGCCTTATAGATGGCACCCATCACCTCTTCAAGTCAAGAAGCACTTTGTAGCTTTGCTGCGTACAATTTGTTCCACCAAAGCCGTTCTGTCACCTACATCTGCCCATACCCGGAGTCTCAAATGTTGAGGATGGGGTGAAGTCCGCCCCCCACCCCACCCCCAGTCACGGAAGACTATCTTATTGCTAGCCAGTTAGAAACCAGTGTTTAGTTTAGAGAAAATCAAAACCCATTGGCCAGCAGTTCGTACCTAGCCATGATCAAGGATGCAGTGTATCACAACCATATTCTACCCTTCAGGAAGTAAGTACCAGGCAGGATGTCCAAGAGCCGAGATCAACACCATCTAGAGCCAAGGTGCCAGCCGAGGAGAAGAGTAAGAAGACCAGGAGAACCTCATAGCGAAATAACAAATCCCAAGTCTTACTTATAGCTGGCTAGTAACAAACAAAGGTGAATGCAAGACGTAGCTGGTGTGATATAAGCAAGGTTAGACAATGTTTCTGTTCTGCATCTGAGGCTATGGTAGATTATCTTGTTGGGGCCATGACTCAGGCACCATTATAGGCTTCTGATGATCACACACCGTCTCAGGAGGGAGACCTGGTTCTCAAGGAAATCTCCCCAACTGTGCTGCCCCCCAGCTTTACTCCTGTCTTCATTTGGCATCCCTCTGAGCTGCAAGGCAGACCTCCCTCCCTCTAGACCTCTGAGCACCCTAACTGAGTCCCGTGGCGCAGTGGTTAAATGGTTGTACTGCAGGTAAAACTGCTGACAACCTGGGGTTCAATCCCAGGTAGCAGGCTTAAGGTTCACTCAGCGTCTCATCCTTCCAAGGACGGTGAAATGAGTACCCAGCTTGCTGGGGGTGGGGGGAGGGCAATGTGTAGCCTGCATAGTGTAATTAAAACTGTTAACCGCCCAGAGACGTCTTGAAGTGGTATGGGGCAGTATATAAGCAAAACACTTTGCTTTGCTTTTTGCTGCCTCCCTCTTTGTAAAGAGATCCCAATGCCTGGGATCAGCTGCCGTGCAGCCCTAGAGGGTTTGGATCATGTTCAGAAGAAGGCCTCTCACATTCCACCTTGCTAGTGCAGCTGAAAATTAGCCACCAGTGGCCTGCGCAGGCACAAAGCAAGGGCCTTATCAGTTTCTCTCAGTGGGTGAAGACCGAGCCGCTGATATAGCAGAATGCTGTGTTCCTTGGCTTCCAGCCACTTGGAAAGACTGGCCAGTTTTTACAGGCTTGACTACTACGACCGAGTCTCTGTCCTGCTGTCCAGAGGGCCAGCTTGTATTCCATGGAGGCATCTTTGAAGGGGTTTCCATGTCCTCAACCTTGGGAGGTTCGTGCATGGCCAAACTTATATGGAGAAGTAGTACACTCTCCCATTTTCTGTTCTTGCTCAGCAGCCCTCTCTGGAACTGGGGGAGAGGAACTATACGGACCTTTTAAGCACGCCCTCCCGAGTGCCTGGGAAATCGAAACAAGGCTTTTGCCAGGCAGTGCCTTTACGTCAGTCCCAAGGAAGAACCCAGTGGTGGCGAACCTTCAGCACTCCAGATGTTTTAGACCACAACTCCCAGAATTCCAAGCCTGTATTGCCAGTGGCAAAGGACCATGGGAGTTGTGGTTCAAAGCATCTGGAGTGCCGAAGGTTCGCCACCACGGCTTGGTCTCCCTCAGTTGCAAAAGGGTCTGCGCAGTGGGAGAGTTGGGAGTATTCCCCCCCCCGAAATGCTGGTTGCTTTTTGGGATGAGCAGGCCTGATGCATGAAATAGGGGTCTTGCTATAAGAGAGAGAGAGAGAGAGAGAGAGAGAGAGAGAGAGAGAGAGCGCAGGTACAAAAGCAAGTCTGTAGGTGTCTTGCTGAACCCTTGCCATTAGGTAGCTGTGTCCCTACTTTCCATTTATATTCCATCAAGTGGCTCCATTTTCTTAATCTTACCCCTTTGGTCTTTGTAAGGATATAGCATTAGATACGAGGTAAGGGTGAGGAGGTGCGATAGGAACTGGACCAGCTCTGTTCTATAAGATGTTGCTGGTTCTGGGCTGGTCTGAATAGGACAAGGACCTGTCTCATCTAGCCTTCCTTTCCCAGAATGGCTTATCATTCGATATGCATAGGAGCCCAGCCAGCAGTTCTTCAACAGAGTGGTACCCGCTGGTTGTGTCAACCAGCAGCTGTTGATCAAATCTATATAATTTTGGGGGCTGGATATAATTTGGGCTGGCACCACTAGCAAACTACATGGTAGCAGGCAGTGGCATTTAATCCACCACCACCACCACCCCACACACACTTTGAATCACTATGTTTTCTGACTTTTTCTTCCTCTGCTATCTCCAGCCATGACTTCAGGGCAGTTTTCCTTGTGATGGCTAAAAATCACACAGCTGTCTCTGGGTCTGATTGACAAACACCCACCCCATGACACTTTTCCAAGTATAAGTAATCATAAACAAACTAAAAGCTAAGAGCAGGGAAATGTGTAGCACCAGCAGAAAAAAATAACTAGGTGAGCTCTAGATCAAACCAGGGCTGTTCTCTTTCTAGAAGCAGATATGACGGAGTGGAGGCTGTCGTGCTTTCGGCTTGCTGGGGAAAATCCAAAGAGGACCGGGAGGCAGCAGGGAAGAAGAAAGACCAAAGATGATGAGAGCGACTGTCTCAGCTGAGACTTTGAGTTTGCAAGATCGGAGCTAGACTGCTGATGACAGGACTTTTTGGAGGCCACGAACGGACAAGGTCTCCATACGTTGGAAACATCTTGATCATGTGCAACAGGTTGAACTTTTGTGTATTAAGAGCCCGCTTCATCAGACACTAGTATTTCCAGGCACTTCTGAAAAGTAATCTGCACGGCTCAGTTACATTGCTGCTTAAACTCCACGAGTGAGAAACTGGACAGATGTTATGTGGGAGGTTCCTGTTTGCCCTTCAGAGCAGCCCCAAGCTGGCTTCAGTTTTCGTCAGGGTCTTGATGCTAAAAAGAGACCATCTAACTCTTTCCTACACATGCTGTTTTCTGCCTCAAAATTTTCCTCAAAGTTTACCTGGAAGTTGAGTCATGGCTACTGGACTTCTTTTTTGAGAGATAGAAACGTTTTGCTGCTCATCCAAACAGCTTCCTCAGGTCAAATCTGACTATAACATGAAGGACTCGCACTAGCTGTATTCAGACTGAGGAAGCTGTTTGGATGAGCAGCGAAACGTTTCTGTCTCTCTCAAAAAAAAGTCCAGTAGCCATGACTCAACTTCCAGATAAACTCACCTGGATGACTGAGAATCTTCACAGACCTCAAAGTTGATATTCACCTTCCTGGGTTGGGAGGAGAGAAGGACGTTCCTATCGGTGGTGGTGAACCTTTGGCACTCCAGATGTTTTGGACCACAACTCGCACAGTCCTTTTTCATTAGCAATACAGGATTGGAATTCTGGGAGTTGTGGTCCAAAACATCTGGAGTGCCGAAGGTTCACCACCATTATATCATGGTGATTTCCAACATTACACCTCTTTAGGCTGCAAGATTCCAAGAAGACCAAGGGAGGTGTCCACCAGGTCTTCTAAAGAACCCCACTTTCTTTGTTAGGCAACCAACACATGCCATGTGCCAGCATCTCCAGAAGAGGCAGCAACAGTGAAGTCTTAGATTTGTTGTGTGCGTGTGGTGGTGGTGGTTGGGGGGAGAGGTTGAAGCAGAGGAAGGACCTAGGTAAGGACGTTGTGTTGCATCTGCTCTTGAGATGCACAGCCTCAACTCCCCACCTGAAGTGCTCTTCTTGAGTTGATCTTGAACAAGATGGAAGAGAAAGAAATTGCCAGTATGGCTCCTTTTCTTTGTGACCTGTTGATGTGAAATGTGTGGTAAACAGAAAGTGTTTGTGGGACAAAGGGCTATAGATGGACACAGTAGCACAGGCTGTACCTCATCACTGCTGGTAGGAATCTTTTTCCAGTAGGCTTGCAGATTTAATGAGGGATTTAAACTGAGTTTGCAGTGGGAGGGAGAAAATTTTCTAAAAGGTAGAGATCCAGAAGGGCTTGTGGGGATTAGCCCAAATGTTGCAGTAGGAGCAGGACAAGGAGTAGTACAGACCATAAGTGTGAGGAAAAACAGGTTAAGCAAAGGGCATGTAAGAAGCACACACAGCCTCAAATGTCTCTACACCAATGCACAGAGCATGGGGAACAAACAAGAGCTGGGGGTCCTGATATAGCAAAATAAATATGACATAATTGGCATCATTGAAACTTGGGTGGGATGAGACTTATGGTTGGAATGTTATTGGAGGTTATAACCTGTTTCAAAGAAATAGACCTAGTAAGAAAGGAGGAGGTGTAGCTTCATATATTAAGGACATTTATCCTGCTGAAGAAATGCTTATTTATTTATTTTGAATATTTTTACCCAACCTTCCTCCTTGAAAAAGGACCCAAGGTGGCTTACAACAATGAGGGACAATATACAGTCCAGAACATTTAAGACCTATTCAGGTTAAGAACAGGGAATTTGAAGAGGCATCATAGAACATTTAAAAAGCTAACATTAGAGCTACAAAGAGTACGCAAGAAGAAATGAAAAATCCATTATGAGGGGTGAAAATCAACATAGTGTTCTTATGAAATCACTCAATGCAGTTATGTGTGGTAATCCATATAAAGTCACATAGTAGGTAGTCCCTCATTCAGAGGAAGTTTGCCTGAAGAGGAAGATCTTTGCCTGCTTCCAGAAAGACAGCGGAGATGGAGCAGTTCTGGCCTCCAGTGGGAGGGAGTTCCAAAGTCTGGGAGCAGCAACAGAGAAGGCCCTTTCATGTGTTCTTCTGAGATGCACCTGTGAAGGTGGCAAGATGCAGAGAATGGCCTCTGCTGATGATCTTGCGGTTCATACTGCAATATTTGGATCTGAGCTAGCTTGGACGTAATTTTTCTGAGTTGCTTTAAACCAAGATGTCTATGAAGATCCTCAGTCATCCAGGTGAGGTTACAGAATCTGCAGCAGAGAAAGCATGTAGAGAGTATTTGGGTGAAAATCAGGGGTGAGGCAAAAAGGGGGGGTTACTGTAGGGGTATATTATAGACCCCCCCCAAGCCAGCTATAAAGAAAAACAAGTACAGGAAATGAAAAAATGGGGAATGCACCAAAGGAATATAAGCAAACAGCTAATATATGCAGGGGGTGGTTAAAATGCTAAAGCACAAAATGAACTTAGACTTGCCAGAGAGATTAAAGATAGTAAAAAGGATTTCTTTAGTTATGGCAGCAGCAAAGGGAAAAATAAGGAAATGATAGGCTCTCTGTGTGATGATGATAACCACTTACTAACTGGAGACAAGGAAAATGCAGAACTACTCAACATCTTTGCCTCAGTTTTCTCCAAAAAAAGAGGCGGGGGGGGGGAGATCCCCTGGGACAAAGGTTAGATGAGGTAGGATGGGAATTGCAATATAGATTAGATAGAGAGATAGTACAGGAACACCTGGAAACATTAAATGAATTTAAGTCTCCTGGGCCAGATGAATTACACCCAAGGATATTAAAAGAACTGGCGGAAGTAATTTCAGAACCATTGGCAATAATATTTGAGAAGTCCTGGAGAACAGGGGAAGTCCCCATAGATTGGAGGAAAGCAGGACCCAAATAATTACCTCCTAGTCAGCTTGACTTCAGTTCTGGAAAGATCCTAGAGCAGATTATTAAACAGGGAGTGTAATTATTGAATAAGTAATGCTGTCATTACAAGATGTCAACACAGGTCTCTTAAAAACAAGTCACAGCAGACTAATTTGATCTCTTTCTTTGATAGAATTACAGGCCTGGTGGATGAGGGGAATGCTGTGGATATTGTTTATCTGGACTTTAGTAAGGCCTTTGATAAGGTTCCCCATGGTATTGTTGCTAAGAAGTTAGTAGAAAGTGGGATAGATAGTGCAACTGTTAGGTGGATTTGTAATTGGTTTACTGATCGCACCCAAAAGGTGATCATGAATAGCTTCTCTTCAGTTTGGAGAGACATGACTAGTGGGATGCCCCAGGGTCCTGTTCTGGGTCCAGTGCTGTTCAATATATTTATTAATGACTTGGAGGAAGAAATAGTATGCTAATTAAATTTGCAGGTGAAACCACGTTGGGAGAGGTTGCTAATTCCCTTGAAGAGAAGATGAAAATCTGAAATTACCTTGACAGATTAGAGTGCTGGGCCAAAGCTAACAGAATGGGTTTTAACAGAAGGAAATGTAGAGTGCTGCATCTATGTTAAAAAAATGAATTGCACAGATATAGGATGGGAGACACTTGGCTGGAAAATAGTACATGCGAAAGGGATCTGGGAGTCTTGGTAGACCACAGATTGGACATGAGTCAGCAGTGTGACACAGCGGCCAGGAAAGCCAATGCAATTCTTGGTTGCATCAACAGAAGCATAGTGTCTAGATCAAGGGAAGTGATAGTACCACTCTATTCTGCTCTGGTCAGACTCCACCTGGAGTACTGGGTCCAATTCTGTGCTGCTCAATTTAAAAATGTTGTTGACAATCTCGACCGGGTACAGAGGATGGTGACCAGGATGGTTGAAGGTCTGGAAGAAATGTCTTACAGGGAACAGCTTAGTGAACTGGGCATCTTTAGTCTTTCAAAAAGAAGGCAGAGAGGGGATATGATAGCTATGTTTAAATAATTGAAAGGATGTCATATTGAAGAGGGAACAAGTTTTTTTTCCATGGCTTCAGAGACTAGGACTCTGGGCAGTGGTTTCAAACTACAGGAAAAGAGATTCAATTTATTACGAAGAACTTCATGACAGAGCTGTTCGGCAGTGGAATATGGTGCCACGGAAGGTGGTGGTGGAGTCTCCTCCTCTGGAGGTTTTTAAGCAGAGATTGGATGGCTGTCTGTCGGGAGTACTTTGATGGGGGGTTCCTGCATAGCAGGGGGTTGGACCGGATGGCCCTTGAGGTCTCTTTCAACTCTTATGATCCTATGAAACCACACACAGGCTTTACCCAAAGCATCCACTGCTTCGTCATGAAACCGAGTCTGCTTCTTAGGAACATGGACAGAGAATTTGGTACAAAGGAAAATATTGGCACCTCAAATTTTTATTTTGCCTGGAATGATTGTCTCTCTCTTCACCACTTGAGTTTGAAATGAAATAAACCACATTTCTATTTTTTTAAACTGCCAATTGGCTCCTTTTACAGTTTCTCCACTACTGTATATCTGCGCCAACAGGAAGCTTTTAGAGATGTTAGAAATATTTGCAATTTCGGGCAGTGATTCTCACAATCGTGCTTGGAGCATCACTCAACCTTTAGAAGGTCATCTTCACCAGCTCTGCGGTGTCACGGGGATTCAAACTTGGGTATGGTAGGATGCCTCCCAATTTCTTTATTCCTGTGTCTGCCCTTTTATGTTTTGGGATGAGTCCTTCCGTGACTGGGTTCCAGAGGTCAGCATTGGGTGCTAGGTGAAGATTTCAGCTGACTTATTAATTTATTATATATCTATACTGTACCATCTCTGGGCGGTTTCCAACAATGAAAAGAAACAAATGACTATCCCCAAATCCACTAAATATAACAATATGAATACAGCCGGACCCCCCACCCCCGTATCCACTGATGCATTAACCATTGATTCAGTTATCCATGTTTGGCAGAGGAAAATAATAATAATTCAGCACCCACAAAGCAAGCTACTGTCACGTTAAAAAGCTGTAAAGCAAGCTACTGTCACAAACAGCAGTCCTAAAGCAAGCTGAGTAAAACAGCAGGGTTTTTTTTTGGGGGGGGGTGGCATTCTCTCTTATTCACGGTTTTCGTTATCCACAGGAAGACCTGGAACTGATCCCCAGCAGACACCGGGGTCCTAATGTATATATACATATATAAGGAAGACATTAGTAAGAACCCAAGATGGTGGCAATGGACAAACAGACTTCAAAATATAATAATAACCATAAATAAAACAGCTGTAAAGGCTGGATGTCGTGAAATACCCCCATGAAAAGCAGTGTTTTTTTATAAGAGAGAAGGGTTGTTTCCTAAGAACATCTGGATTATTGTCCCAGACCCCACTAAGGCTCAGTTGCAACCAGTTAGATCGCTCGTCAGGAGGGTGAAGTTCTCCATCTTTTAGCATCAGCCCTCTCCAGGGCCAATATTGGATGTCCTCTCCTTGTTTGTCACCGTTGAAGCACATGCCAGGGAGCCCTGGATCTCTGCTGGGCCAGGAACAACGATCTTGCTCCCTCAACAGCTTTTATTTGACCCTGTCTTATTTCATAGCAGCCCATCTTTTGATGCATACGGGTTTGAAACCCTTCTGCTATTGATGGCTGCAACCTTTGCTAAGTTTGACCCTGTAAAGCAGGCAAGTTGTATTTCTTTGCTTGTTTGTATGGAAGTTGGTTGGGTGTTTTTCTCCCGCCACTCTGCTCTTCAACTTCAGAATGCTCCTTGAGAGGCTTTCAGAGATGGACAAAAGTGCCGAAGCTCAGTTTACAAAGAGCAGCTTGCAAAAATCTAAAGGGCACAGCACAAAAGGGAAGAGGGAGGACGGGAGAGAAGAAAGAAGGAACACTCATGACACTTGTTTTCCTTTTTAAAGATTTTAGAAGGTCTCGACTGGAATACTGTCTAACTCAAGGGAAAAGGCCTAAAGTCACTTAATTTACTGGCAAAGAGGATGGAGGACTTTTCCTCTCTTCTTTCCCAACCTTATGGGGAGTGCAAAGCGTCCCATGTCCCTTACTCACCCCATGGGGAAACATCTATTTCAAGCATGTCCAAACTTCAGCCCTCCAGATGTTTTGGACCACAGCTCCCACAGTCCTTTGTCATTGGCAATCTAAGCTTAGAATCCTGGGAGTTGTGGTCCAAAACATCAGGAGGGCTGAAGTTTGGATATGCCTGATCTATTTATTCTGGAGAGCAAGCTTCCTAAAAGCTGCCTATGGGATTCTGGCATGCACTTGTTTCCAAGAAATCATATTTGCAGACAGAAGTATGTTTACCTCCCAATAACCAACCAGAAAACAGCAAGCGAACTATGGGAGGGGCCACAAGCATCTGCTGTGACAGGCACTTCCCTATTCAAATGCCCATTTGCCTATGACGCATAGCCCCACCCTTGGTTTTATGCTCACAGCAAGTGAGGTCAAGAGGGCGATTGACCCTAGGTCACTAGGCAAGCTCTGGGATAGAGGATGCATTTGAAGCATGGTGTCTCTCTCGCGTTGCCTGGCTCACTTACCCACAATCCCATGCTAGCTCTCAGGTGCCAGTCAAGACGTAGGCTCGCTATGGAGCCGCATTAGACTGGCTTGCACTGACACAGCCATTGTCAGTTTTTGCCGGGGTAGCTGTGCAATGTGGGAACAGAAGAGGGTGGGTGTCCATCTGTCTCTGCTGCTTGGTCTGGAAGAGAGCGTTCACACATGCAACTCGCTGTGATAACTGCAGTCACCTAAAGGATGGAGCTGCATGGACCTTCCAGGTTTTTATGACTGGAAGCTGCAAGTGTAGGGAAGGTGGACACCTATGGGAAGTAGAGATGGGCACAAAACAGAAAAAAATAGTGTCTCATTTCATTTGGTTTCTCCTTGCATTTTGTTTTGTTTTAAAATGTTGTTTGTACAAAAAATTGTAATGAAACGAAACAACAAAATGATTCGTCACTGTATAAAATGGCTCCCCTGGGTCCTAGATGGTCGTGAGCCAGTTGTGAGTTGGTTTTCGTGCAGCATCTTTGCATGGTTTTCCTATAGCAATTACATATAAGCTGCTTCTTTTCTTTAACCAAGCGATGAGCTACAGAGCAGAGTCCTGTTGTTTAATAGCTCGTAGGATAATAATATGGGACGTGGTGGCTCAGTGGCCTAGAACGCTGATAACTGTCAGCTGCAAAGTCGGCAGCTTGTTGGTTCGAATCCCGGGTGCCACGTAGCAGAGCGAGCTCCCGCCGCTAACCCCGGCTCCTGCCAACCTAGCAGTTTGAAAGCATGTAAATGCCAATAGATAAATAGGTGCCGCCATAAAAAATGGGAAGGTAAACAGTGTTTTGTGCGCAGAAATGCGCTCAGCCATGCCGGCCACATGGCCACAGATTTGCACAACACTGTCTCTTTGGCTTAGAAACGGAGATGAGCACTGCCCCTAGAGTTGGGTGCGACTAGCACGCATGTGCGGGGGGAACCTTTACCTTTACTAGGCTCATAATGCGGGAACCTCAAATAAGTATCAAGCACCCTGAAAGATTGGAGATTCAAAATCCCCCATCAGTGGTAATATCGGGGCCAGCTCGTTCACACGTTAGCTAGTCTTCTAAACCGTGGAGTCACAAAGCAATGGTCTTGTTTCTGCAAACAAGCTGAATTAGGGGTGTTGTCTGTTAACTCCAAACACCTAAAAATGGAGGTGACGGTGTTGATCCATTGGAACTAAGCGCTCATCGAAGTGAAGAAACATCGCAAAGAAAGGAAAGACTTCTACCTGGATAGAAATTATCCAATCGCAGTGTGGGAGAGAACACTCTCAGGATGCTGATAGGAAGTTTATTAAAAGTTTATTAAAATAGCCCAACGCGTTTCGGCCCAAATGGCCTTCTTCAGGGACTTTTTCACTATAAAAAAGGGGGACATTTAAAGGACATAGAATCAGAGAATTTTACATATGAACAACAAACAGAAGCATGATAAACACTTAATGTGAGAGTGTTCTCTCCCACACTGCGATTGTCTGTGGATGCTCCAGTGCTTTTACCTTAGAAATTATCCAAGGCAGAAAAAAATTGAAGGGGCCTCGGATGTCTCGGGCGATTCCCAGCCTCCGATTTGATTTAAAACATCCGAGAAGATAAGGAAACTAAACACTGCCTCCTCTCCCCAGAACAACAGCTGCAAAGCTTCAAGTTGGCCATTAAGCAACTCCTAGGTGCACATCAGAGATTGGCAACACAACAACGCTGGGATTAGGTGTACCTGTTGTGCGAGGGAGGGAAGGTTCATCCTCTCCCCACCTGTCACCACCACCACCACCACCACCACCACGGCTGGGATGGAGTTCTTGATAATCATTGTAACCATGGCGACCAGGAAAGAAAAGGCCGGGCAGATTAGCTCTCAAGGCTGAAATGTCCTCGATACGCACACGGCAACGGAGGCAAGGTGGCGGTTGCAGGGAGAGTGGTTCTTTTGTCCAGCCTTTGCAGGGGAAAAGGGAGGCTTCCATTCTCTTGTATATATGCCTCCAAACGTTGGAATAATAGGAACCGGTTGCTGTCAGGTCAATTCTGACACCATCGCGTCCAACCCTTTACTCAAGACAGGACTCCAAATTAAAAAAAACAAAAAACCAAGGGGTCATCCAAATTTCTCTTGAATGCCTCCAGTGTTGGAGCACTCGTCAGCCCTTGAGGTCATGAGTTCTGTCACTGTACTACTCCAGGCATGTCCAAAGTCAGGCCCGGGAGCCAAATGTGGCCCGTTTTCATATTTTGAGCGACCCGCAGCCTCTTCTCCCCACCGGCTCAGCCTCCCCCATACCGGATGGAGGCATCAGCTTGCAGTTTTACAGTTTGCTTGTCCTCCCTGCCTCTGTCCGTCCCGTCCCCCAGGCGCCTGCCCAGCCTACCCGCCCCCCACCCCCCAGCTCCTCTGCTGCAGCGTCCTCCCTGCCTCTTTACATGTTATGGAGACATGTCCAAAGTCGGCCCAGGGGCCAAATGCATTTGAATGGTCGGCCCCCTCACATTTTCACCTTGCCAAATCTGGCCCTCCTTGCAAAACGTTTGGATACCCCTGTACTACTCTAATGGTTAGGAAGTTTTTTCCCCTGATGTTCAACCGAAACCAGGCTTCCTGTCACTCGAGGCCATTGTTTTGTGTCCTGCCTTCTGGGACGATCGAGAACGGACCCTCTTCCCGTCCTCTGTATGACATCCTTTGCAAGTCTTTGAAAAGTGCTATCATAGCTCCCTTGGCAACTCTTCACCCACCCACCCACCCCCAAAAGGGTTTTCAGGGTTACACTGGCGAGCTGTTTTCTGAGGAGGCTCAGTGGAGACTTGAGCTCACAACCGTCCCTAAAACCACTGAGCAATCCAGCCAGCTAGAACAGGGGCCTCATTTCATCCCTCTTACCGAGGGCAGATCTTGACGACGCCCTCCAAATGCTTCTTTCAATCAGAGTTGGCAACATTTTCCTGATCGTATGCAGAGCTTGGGAAAAGTCAGCTTGGAAAGCTCTCCACCAGCATGACAAAAGAGACTCGCAGTAGGTTCGGCATCTCCCGGATCCAGCCATCTAGCCTGGACAGTGACCTGAAAGGTGACTTCCCAAAGCCCCAGAAAAAGCCTAGAGTCCCAGTGGTTCTCAACCTGTGGGTCTCCAGATGTTCCTGGACTGCAACTCCCAGCAGCCTCTGCTACTCACTGTGCTGGAAGAGGTTTCTGGGAGATGCAGTCCAGGAATATCTGGGGATCCACAGGTTGAGAACCACTAGACCAGGCATGTCCAAACTTTGGCCCTCCAGATGTTTTGAACCCCCCCCTACTCCCAGAATTCCAAGCTTGTATTTCAGTGGCAAAGGTCTGTGGGAGTTGTGGTCCAGAACATCTGGAGGGCCGAATTTTGGACATGCCTGCACTAGACAAAGGTTCTGCCTCTTGAAAGCGTAGATTTGAGAAGGGTGGTGCAGGAGAGCCACGGGGGTGCCTTCATCCGTCTCCCACCTCAAGCATCTTGAAAGTGGCAAGGCTATAGACCTATAGGTTTCCAAATAGAAACCTATAGATCTATAGGTGTCCAAATAGAAACCTATAGATCTTTGGAAACATGTTGATTGCTTCCTTCATTGGAAACATGTTGATTGCTTCCTTCTTTATTTTTAGTGTGGGCTGGAAAGCCTAGCCTGATGCCAAGTTAGGAGACAATATGTTAAAACGAAGACTTTGCCTTTTGTGGATAACTTGGATATTGTAACATGTTTTAGAAAATACCAAAATGGAATGGCTGTTTTATCGGAGCAATTAGCAGTGATCACATCTTTTTTGCTGCTTCATCCTGTGATGGAGACGGTATCTACGTCTAACCAAAACACAGAACGGTGTTCTTTGTTTTAAAGGTTTTATTTGTTATTTATTTTATTTTATTTTACTTCGCCTTTCCCACACGTTCAAAGCTGGGAGGCACAACCATCCACTTAAAACAAAACAAAACACTTGGTACCTAGTCATTGAGGGAAAGCTTGCCGGAAGAGTCAACTTGACTGCTTCATCTTTTAGCTTTCATTTTGAAGAAAAAAGAAGAAAAAGCATTAGCTGATATTTATTTCTTGAAAAGAGGAGCAGGTGATCTTATTGGATTTGCTGGCCACTCTCCTGCCTGCAAATCCCCAGGTAAGAGCGCTGAGCCTAGAAACGACCAGAAGTGGATGCAATACTAGTTAAACACGAATGAGCACAAGTGAACACGCAAACAAATAGAAAAAGATCCAGATGGGGAAAATCATCTGCTTGTTTAAAATTCTGGATGGAATTTCCTGTTCCTGTTTGTTTTGGGGAGAGCAAAGTCAAGGGTATGGAGGGACTCTGCTATGCTCCCAAAGTAGGAGGAGAAATACACTGGTTTGGGAACACCCTGAAGTGTTTGTTTTGCTTTGTTTTGGGTTTATGTTTTGCAGCAGAGTCTGGAATAGCTTTGAGAGATCACACACAAGCCCCCCCAGTTTAAGAACTATATGGAGCTGGTATCTTAACATTGACTATCCAGGATCAATCTGGTGGGACCTGTAATTCACCCGTATCTGAACAGTTGTACATGTCTTATTCACCAGTAATTGAATCAATCTGATTAACTGGGAAAGGACAATTGAAATCAGCAAAGGTTGTGTGTTCAAGGCCTATGTGATGATGTCATTAAGTCTCCCCTTTTGGTTCTAGAAGTGAGGAAGTGAGGAATTAAAATGTCAGAAGTAGCTTTTCCTCTTTTTCCACCGGTGCACGATTTAAATCAACAACGCCAAGTTACCCATCACTGAGGACTTGTTGGTTTTCCAGAATGTTATCTGTTCTTAAGCAGGAAAAATAAGAATAATTAAAAGGAGTTTTAGAAAGACAAAAGCTTAAAAATAGCTTTAGCCCAGAGGTCAAAAGGACAGATCATTCAGATTTTCTCACTGTAATGCCTTTTCTGCAGACAAATAGCAAACACAGGCCTGTCTGTTCTCAACAGCCCTAAATAATCTGAAGGACCCATCTGTTTTATTCCCGAATCGTGGTCGCTGCTTTTGCAGCAGGGCGGAGAGATGCACAGCTCAGAAGCTTGTTTACCAAGTCAACTTGAGCTTCCATGTCTCGGGCTGATCTGAGGGTTGACCAGCCCATAAACCGAGGGCCACCTGCCATACAAAAAGCAAGAGCCAAAAGCAGGTCTTGGTGGCAATGGGGAGACTGGGGGTGGGGGAAATTTCTGGTAATCGTGGGGAGAAAGTTGCTAGTCTTGGCAAGCCCCCTCCTCCCAAAACGGTGCAAATCCACAGGGATCGGATTCGCATTTGGCCAGCTATGAGTTCCCCCAGCGTCCAGGTCACCTGCGCCAGGTGAAGGATGAAAAGGTCCCCGCTTGGTATAGTCATCTTACAGACCAGAGGAGCGGCCAAATGTGCCCTCACAAAACCTATGCATGGGGGGTGTCGTTCTCCCACCCTGGTGCTCCGTGTTCCGAGAAGAGACTCAAATAAAAGCCATATTCGGGAAGCTTCTGCTGACCTCTTTTGCTCCATTACTGAGCCTTTCCATCAGAACCTCCTAGCCTCTTCGATGCTTTTAGCCTGATCGGGGAGGGGGAGGGAAAGAGAGAGAAAAAGAGAGAGAGAGAGAGAGAGAGACAGATAAAGAGCCCCCTTGAGGGGTTCACGAGAGGGGAAGAGTGCCAATTAAAAGCAGGGCGTCTTGGAAGGAATGGAGAGGGCCTCCGAAGGACCAAAACAACAACTGAAGGGTCCTTGATCTTTTTTGCCCGGCAAAATTGTGTTTGACTCGGAATGCGGAGAGGCGGACGGGCTGAAGAACAGCGCGAAGCACACTGTAGTTCCCGAGCTCAGGGAAGTGGATGGAAGCGGTCAAGAAACCCATGTGTTAAGAAGGGCTTCAAGGACCAGCTTATTTATTTTATTTTATTATTTTTTAAAAAGGGAATGTGTTGTCCTCTATCACTTGAAGTCATACACCACCATCAGCGTTATCAAAAATATATGTTCCTGTTTCAAGGCTCTTGCAGTGTAAATGTATTCTTGTGTGTGTGTGTGTGTGTGTGTGTGTGTGTGTGTGTGTAGCAGGTTTGATTGTTTGGAAAGATCTGCACCATGGCAGACTCGCACTATGTTGTAGGGTGGCTCCTGACTCCTCAACATAAATAACGGAGTAGGTTACATTTCAAAATCAGCTCTCAACCTTCTCCTAAGACCCATGGTCTGCCTTTGCCCCAAAGATTGCTTCAAGAGATCCCTCAATGGGTGTGGGTGGGCATGGCGGGAATGTGGTATTTTGCAAATATGCTGTTGATTTCCCGGTCTTGAATAGCTTTGCTTGCTGGTGCTGAAAATTCCCCAAAATGGTGAGAGTTTTGAAAGCAGAAGTGCGAGGCATACGAGGGGGCTTCTCCAATGAATACATGGGTTGGTTGTATCTTGAGGCTGTTTCTCCCAAATATCTAGTTGGCCCTGCTGATGGCTGTTCGGTTTTTGTAGCAGCTGGTTGTACAAATTTGGTGGATCCTTCTGCAAAGATCAAGTACAGAATTCACTGTCAAATTGCACCAGCTACTCAACGACTCGGACTCAACCTGTGGACTTTGAACCCACCCCCTTCCCTTTATTTCTTGGGGGCAGGGGTTGCTTTTAAGAAGAATTCTGACTTGGGACCAAACTGGTTTGCTCTGTGCTGCAGGTCTCTGGCTGCAGAGTCAAAAGTTGGGAGTTCGATTCCCCCACTGGCCTCCTTGAGAGGTGCTGGACTTAGAATCATAGAGTTGGAAGAGACCTCAAGGGCCATCTAGTCCAACCCCCTGCCATGCAGGAACCCCCATCACAGTACAGTGGTACCTCGGATAACGACTGCCCTGGATAACGAATTTTTTGGATAATGACTGCAAATTTCTGGGTATAGGACTGCCTCGGATAACGAATTTTCTCTGTGGGCTGCCTCAGGTAACAAATTATCCTATGGGCTGCCTCGGATAACGAATTTTCCCTATGGACTGCCTCGGATAAAGAATTTCCAGCATGCATCAGGTAAAAAGAGTTATCGCGGGTGGCATTGCATCTGTACCTTTAAAGTGCACTTTATAGAGTTTTGAGCAAAAAAACAGGTGTCTGGGCCTTTTTCCTAGGCTCCGGAACGGATAAATAGTTTTCCCATTCATCCCTATGGGAAACCGCATTTCGGATAACGACGTGAGTCAGATAACGACTAACCTCGGAGAACGAACTACCGTCGTTATCCGAGGTACCACTGTACTCCCAACAGGTGGCCATCCAGCCTCTGCTTAAAAACCTCCAAAGTAGAGAGACTCCATCACCCTCTGTGGCAGCATATTCCACTGCCGAACAGCTCTAACCGTCATGAAGTTCTTCCTAATGTTTAAATTGAATATCTTTTCCTCTAGTTTGAGACCATTGCCCCGCGTCCTAGTCTCTGAAGCCATGGAAAACAAGCCAGTCACTTCTTCAATGTGACATCCTTTCAAATATTTAAACATAGCTATCATATCCCCCCTCAGCCTTCTTTTTGTAAGGCTAAACATTCTCAGCTCCCTAAGCCGCTCCTTACAAGACATTTCTTCCAGACCCTCAATCATCTTTTGGTCGCCCTCCTCTGGACCCGTTCAAGATTGTCAACATCCTTTTTAAATTGAGGTGGACAGCAGTGGACCCAGCAGAATCACTTCCCTTGATCTAGACACGATGGTTCTGTTGATGCAACCAAGAATCACATTGGCTTTCTTGGCCACCACATCACACTGCTGACTCATATTCAATTTGTGGTCCACCAAGACTCCCAGATCCCTTTCACAGGTACTATTTAATGATCCAGAGGATTCCTTCCAGCTCTGCTATTCTAAAATGATGATGATCAAAGTCTCGGACTTGAGTACTGGAAACAAAGCCTTGCTAACACCCCGGTGTTCCCAACAACGGTGATTGGGTCAAGCGGACACAGTTGAACAGTTCCAAAGCTTGGCACGTGGGCAACAGTCCCCTTGAGAGGTCATGATCCAGCTGCCCGTCATTGAACAGCAACCGGATAGGACCGTGATGATGGGTCTCTCCTGCTTCTCTGGAGCTGAAGGATATGCTTAACTTCCCTGTTCAGCTATAACTACCTGAGTTAGGAAATGTCTTTGCAGAACACCTTTTATGTTCCCCGTGCAAGAGGTTTCGTGTTCATCCTGCTATGAAGTCAAACACACACACACATGCACAGAAAAGAGAGAGAGAGAGAGAGAGAGATGAGAGATGAGAGATGGCAGAAGGTGAGGCCAACAGGTTTGTTTGCCAGCTTTCCCGAAGATTATGCTGAGCTGGAAGGATTGGCCAAGCAGCAAATAAGATGTTACCTTTCCCCAGCTAAACGGGCAGCTGGAAAGGTAACAACCCGTCTCTCCTGAGCGAGAAACGCCAGGCCTTGGAGAGGGAAAGTCAACACGGGTCCGTAGCAGGAGAGGTCCTGGTTTGCTGCGCTGATGTGATAAGGGGGTCAGGACCTTTCAAGCTTTCCAGACGGCATTGACACAGATGGTGTTATCAGTGCGTGTGTTTTGTGTGTGTGTGTTTAGTGTGAGCTGACTCTCTACGTTAAGAGTACCACACATGTTCCTTTCTTAGGGATGGCAACCCTCTGAATGCAGGCTGGAGAATCCTCCTTTTCCAGAAAGGATGTCTGATCTGAACCTAATTGAATTGCAGCAAATTGCTAAGAAGGGTGATTGTAGGCAGTGCTTAAAGCTGGCCACCACCCACAAGTAGCCCTTGGCCTAGATGGACGGTTAAAGGTAAAGGTGAAGGTTCCCCCTGCACATGCGTGCTAGTCGTGTCCGACTTTAGGGGCAGTGCTCATCTCTGTATTTCAGCCGAAGAGCCAGTGTTGTACAAGTCCGTGGCCATGTGGCTGGCATGGCTGCAAGGAAACACTGTTTGACCTTCCCGCTTTTTACGGCGGCACCTATTTATCCTCTTGCATTTACATGCTTTCGAACTGCTAGGTTGGCAGCAGCTGGGGTTATCAGCGGGACCTCACTCTGCTGCATGGCACCTGGGATTTGAACCACCAAGCTGCTGACCTTGCAGCCGACAGTTTTCAGAAGCCTTAGTCTGCTGAGCCACCATGCTCCTTATAGATGGGCAATATAAAAATCTAATAAAAATAAGTAGACGTACCTAGACAAGACTCCACCGGTACACACTGCTTGCCTGTCCATGGCCCCAGAATCCATCTAGGACCTAGATGATGGCGAGATGTGTTTTGAAAACATATGCTTGGGTCCCAGTTAGAGGCAATTAAACTCCATCAAGGGATCTGAAGCATCAATTGCCATTTTTTAAAAAAAAAAATTAAATATAATTCAAGTCCGGTAAAAGCACTCAAATTTTGGTTGTTATGGAGGCAGAGAAGGAAGGAGTTAAAAAAAAAACAGCTGCCTGGTTGCCATGGCAGCCTCTCTTTTAAAGAAGAGATGGGTTGATTACTACATTAGGAAACAAAGAAGTGAGTAGGGAGAAATAATGGAATCCAGAGGGAAGGAGGCCGACTCCACCATCGACCCCCCAGGAGCGCTCATGACAAAACCAAGTGTGCTTACTGGGAGTTCATTAACTAGGAACTCAGCTCCCGGGTACTCTCCGTGGTTTTGGGAGGCTCAGCCAACTTTGCAAGGCGGTAACCATCAGCAGCACAGGAGTTGGTCGCATTCTGGATCTGGATTTTCTCAACAATTGGGGGGAGCCAACTTTCGATCCCATGTCCCGGAGCATTGGGTCTTGGAGCCGGTCCGACCCTTAGGCAAACGGAGGCTACACCCTTTGATGGCAGGCCGTCCTCCCAGGCGTACTTCCAGCATGCCCTGGGCATTTTTGCCTGTTGGTAGCACAAAATGAGGGGTGTGGCACGAGCTTTATCCTGCACCCTAAAGCAGCTGGCTTGTCCTTCGGTGTAAAAGGAGGACATCGTCTCATCACCAGCACCAAAGTTAAGATCCCACCTCCAATCTGGTTGTCTTCTCTACATAGCATTTACCTCTGTGTGTGTGTGTGTGTGTGTGTGTGTGTGTGTCCAGTGACTCTTTCTTGAGCTCGCCCTAATTGGTAAACCTACACTGATGTGCTTCCTTTGCTCTTCTAAAGCAGTGGCTCTCAACCTGTGGGTCCCCAGATGTTCCTGGACTGCCACTCCCAAAAGTCTTCATTACTAGATGAGCTGGCCAAGATTTCTGGGAGTTGCAGTCCAGGAACATCTGGGGACCCACAGGTTGAGAACCACTGTTCTAAAGTTACCCTACATATGGTTTTCTCCGCAGGAGAGAAAGGGCTTTGGCATCTATTTGGTGGATCGAGGGTGGGATGTACCAGCCAAGCAAAAGGGGGAGACACACAGTAAGCTCCTGGATGAGGTCCCCAAAGAGGGGATGTCTCCATTCTTAAGCTGTTTTCATCGAATCATAGAATAATGGAGTTGGAAGGGGTCCAAAAGGCCATCAAGTCCAACCCCCTGCTTCACAAACGAACAAAAACCAGTCAATTCACTCAAATTGCTGGAGTGAAGTATTCCCCCCCCCCCCCCGCCATGGACGGGTACTGTAGGAGAACAGGAGTTAATGGGTTAATGGTTTCATAAACTAGCTTGTACCAGCTATTATCAGTAAGGCCTGTCTTTGTTGCCAGGGCAAGAAGACTTAAGTCATTGTTTACTCTGCGCATGCTCTAGGCATAAACTGTGCTATTGTTCTCACTTATCTCTGGCTAAGCCAATGATAGCATTTGAATGTGGCTTCGTTTACACGTATGGACCTGACCTACTTTGTACTAAATAAAACTTGCCGTGGGGGTGCGCACGGGAGGGAACGTTCTCTATCTTCTGCACCAGATATCAGTCCCCGACTCCCGTTATTTCTGACCGCACCCTTTAAGGGCTGGCTCCCTACAGGATACCTGCCAGATCTCTCACTCTATCACCTCCTGGATATTCTTGCTTCGCAAGATAGATAGATAGGTACACAGATTTTTCCATATATAAATATATTTACCTCTAATATTGTTATACCAAATATTGAGGGTCGTCTTATACATGGAGGTAAGCCAAGGAGCAAACTGCACAATTGAGAAACTAGTCATTTTGGGTTGGAAAAGTGTGGTGGTGGTGGTGGATCCTCTTATACATGAGGGTGTCTTATAGATGGAAATATATGACAGACAGCAGGATGATGAAACAAAGGAAATGATGAAGGTCCATCCCATTTGTCATTCCAGTCTCTGCTGGGCAGGGCGATAGGGGGAGACTCCAAAGTATCAAATGCTTCAACAGTCAGCTGAGAAAAAGATGAACATAAGAACATAAGAAGAGCCATGCTGGATCAGGCCAAAGGCCCATCTAGTCCAGCTTCCTGTATCTCACAGTGGCCCCACCAGATGCGTCTGGGAGCATATGAGACTAGATCTGTGTCTCCTGATACCACTCCCCTGCATCTGGTCCTTGAAGGACCCTGGTTTTAAGCCTGGAGGTGACCCATCTCCATCATGGTTTGTAACCTGGGATGGACTTTTCCTCCAGGAATCTGTCCAATCCCCTAAGCATCTGTCCGTCAGCTGCAAAGGTGATGCAATGAGAGCATATTTCACTTTGGCACCTGCAAATGGGTGGCAAAAAAATTTTTTTTGGCTTGGAAGCAAGCCTCCTGGTGGGCTCTTTTTATGATTACCAGCCTCTTATCACCACATCCTCCCCCTCCTGATTTTTACCAGAACCGTTGTTGGTTGCACGTCGCGATACTGCGTGGCTTAAACAAATCAAATAAACAAGCAATGTTCTGGAGTTCAGACAAAAAATAAATCCAAAAACCCAGCGGCACAGAAAGAAAAAAGAAAAATGAAGCCAATCAGCGTGCCAGCGTGTGGAAAGAGACACAGAGGCGCAACGATTTCACAGGCAGACTTTATAAATGTTTCTTGTTCTGCAGATTGAAGGGGGGGGGGGGGGGTTGGGGACTTATTTGGGCACAACTTAAATGTCTTCCTCTTCCCTTTGCTGCCTGGAGGAATGGGCAGAGGACAGCGCCATCTTGTGGTGATGCCCACCTCGAAACCACACGCCCGGGAACGTCCCACGAGGGCGTCTTTCTGCACCGTTTCACCTCTTTCCCCACTCCACCTGCTGGCGCTCACACCCTCCGGACCTTCCGAGGCCGACAGCCGTTGTGTGGGATTGGGGTGTTGTCGGTGATGGAGACGATCTTCAAGCCCCCGAGGACGAGCCCTTGAATGGCGGCCTGAACGAAAGAAAGAAAGGCAAGGAGGTTGGTTGAAAGCGAAATTGGTTCTTTTCCCCCCATTTCATTTCGTTTATAATCATGGGTGAGAGGGAATCAAGTGGCAAAAATGTTATAACCCGCCCACTCCCCTCAACACACACACACACACACACACACACACACACACACACACAGACACACACAGACACACACACACTTGGCCCACCTCTGCTCTAAGTGCTTACATTAACATAGAAAGCTCTACACGGCCTCTATATCTGCTGGAATGGATTCCTCCAAAAAATCCATCCCCTGCCATTCAATGCTCCCTATCCTTTTGGCTGCAGGTGGCCACCCCGAGGGAGGCCAAAAAGACAGCAACAAGAGGTCGTGCCTTCTCGGTGGAAGGTGGAGCCACCTGCCTGTAAAGATAAGGAAGGCTCCCTCCCTACTCTCCTTTCGGGAGGCTCTGAAGACCTATTTATCTGCAGAGGCCTTCCCTAGTTAGTTTTTCCCCCCCTTCCCCCCAGCAATCTGAGAGGGGGCACATTTTTTATTATTATTATTTTCAATTTGGGCCCTCCAAAATTTGGGAGATTTCATTTTTAAAAAAAATCTTAGGGACATGTTTAAATCTAAATATGCTTTGTATGATTTTTAAATTGTATTTTCTGCTTGATCTTTTTTGTAAACCGCCCTGGGTGGTCAGTTTGCACTAAAGGGGCAGGATAGAAAGGGGAGTGGATTGATTTCCTGCTCTTAGCACCACAGAATCCTCGAGACGGAAGAGACCTCCAGGGCCATCCAGTCCAACCACCCTGCCATGCAGTAACCCAATCACAGTATTTACGACAGGTGGCCATCCAGACTCTGCTTAAAAACCTCCAAAGAAGGACACTCCACCACCACCTTCCGTGGCAGCATATTCCACTGCCGAAAAGCTCTGTCATGAAGTTATTCCTAATGTTCAAATGGAATCTCTTTTCCTGCAGTTTGAGACCACTGCGGAAAACAAACCATGGGTTTTGTTCCGGCTTCCAAGGGTTGCACTGGTTGTCCAAAATGCATGGCGAGAAAAACAGAGCACCCCCCCCCTGCAAATCCTCTTCTGTGTTTCAGAACTGGTCATTTTAAAGTGTTAATCTCTCTCTCTCTCTCTCTCTCTCTCTCTCTCTCTCTCTCTCTCTCTCTCTGTGTGTGTGTGTGTGTGTGTGTGTGTGTGTGTGTGTGTGTGTGTGTGTGTGCGTGAGAGAGAGAGAGAGAGAGAGAGAGAGAGAGAGAGAGAGAGAGAGAGAGAGAGAGAGAGAGAGAGAGAGAGAGAGAGAGAGAGACCCATTTAAAAGCCCTATCCCTGAAGCCCTGCTGGGACGGTAATAAACCTCCCTTTTTGGCCAAGAAAGGCCCTGTTTTGGCTGAAGACCAGAGAGGCCCACGGGCGACAAGTCCAGGAAGCTGAGGGCTGC
The DNA here is from genome assembly GCA_037367245.1 of Phrynocephalus guinanensis. Taxonomy (NCBI): domain Eukaryota; kingdom Metazoa; phylum Chordata; class Lepidosauria; order Squamata; family Agamidae; genus Phrynocephalus; species Phrynocephalus guinanensis. The sequence goes on along the minus strand of CM074749.1, from coordinate 8,948,981 downwards.
CATTCACCCACCGCTGCCCAACAGGGCAACCTTGAGCTCAACCTCATAACTTGGCCCCTCCAGCTGAACTAAAGACCGTTCCATTTGTCCACTCTCCTTGCTCTTCTCCTCTGCCCACCTGGGAGCAGAAGCCAGGCTAGTTGGTTGGTTGGTTGCTACCTGCCCTACCGCGAAGCACCTGTCGCCCTTTTGGCATTCAGGGAAGGCAAGGAAGGCTTTCCAAGGGACGTACCATTCGCCCAGGTCCGACACCTTCTAGGACGACACGGACGTGCACCACACCTTTCGCAATGGCTTTCTGGGAGGAGGAGGAGGGGTAGAGAAAAGGAAATTTAGCGGCAGCCCAAAATTTAAAAATAAAATAAAATAAAACATGCAAGAGGGAAGAGGCACAAGAGCTGTTGGAAAACCACGGCGTGGCTGGAGGCGCCTCTTCCATTTTGAAAGATCAAACAGAAACTCATCCATTCGACTTGGTCCAGAAGGCCACTACATTTCTCTTCCATCCAAAGCAATCTGTGGCCTTTTCTAGAATTGGCCTGCCATCTAGCGGCTATTCTAAACCTTTCAAGGGAAACCAGTTTTGGCACCATGCTGCTGCTGTTTTTTCTTTCTTTCTGATTTCTGAGAAACCTTCCTGTGCCTCTGCTTTTCCTTTCACCACCGTCCACCCACAACCCCCCCCCCTTTCGACAACAACAAAAAGCCAATTGTCAAGTTTCTCCCCCTTTGCCAGCAACCGTCGGGTTCCCTGTCAACCAACATGTGTGCAGAGCCCAGGACCTCACTGTGCACTTTTAACACCCAAGGTCATTTCGGTGACTCCTGCCCCCACCCCCAGCAAATAAAATAAAATGTATTAAAAATACAGTGGTAACTTGTATAAAGGAATTAATTCGTTCCAAGTGAAAATCTGTTAAGCAAATTTTCCCTTGTACAAATTTCCCATAGGAATGCATTCAAAATGGATTAATCCCTAAACATGACCTTTTTTCTGTTGTACGGATTCACCTCTATCTCCAGAATTTTTTTCCCCTTTAAGCAGGTTATCTGTTAAACAAACTGCTTGTTATACGAGGGTCCACTGTATTTCCCTTTTTCCTTTAGCCTGGTTGAGGTGAAGAGGAGGAAGAAGAGAAGAAATAACTGCAGTACATGTAGCCCTCTCTTTCTTACTATAAGAGCTAGCTTCGTAAAGCCAGGTGTGCTGCATATATACTTCCTCATAGTGCTTAAGGCACTCTCTGGGTGGTCTACTATTTAATTTTGCAGACTACACCTTATTCCTCCACCCCAGTGAGCTGGGTACTCCTCTTACCAAGCTCAGAAGGACGGGAGGCTGAGTGAATCTTGAGCCACCTTCCTGGGATTGAACCCCGTGTTGTAAGCACAGTTTTGGCTGCAACACAGCAATTCCAACACTGTGCCATGAAGGTCCATAAGGCTCTGCACAGAGAACGGGCAAGGGCAATCATCTTGCCATTTATTATTACAGTATTTGATTATTATTTCAATTTAATAAGCTGCTCCCGTTATGTGCCGCGGTGTTCATGACTCGGGGTGGTTCACAATGAAATTAAATGGCCAAACAATAGAATCATAGAATTACAGAATCATAGAGTTGGAAGAGACCTCAAGCACCATCTAGTCCAACCCCCTGCCATGCAGGAACCCCCATCACAATATTTCCAACAGATGGGCATCCAGCCTCTGCTTAAAAACCTCCAAAGAAGGAGACTCAACCACCCTCCGCGGCAGCATATTCCACTGCTGAATACCTCTAACTGTCATGAAGTTCTTCCTAATGTTCAAATGGAACCTCTTTTCCTGTAGTTTGAAACCATTGCCCCAAGTCCTAGTCTCTGAAGCCATGGAAAACAAACCTGTTCCCTCTTCAATATGACATCCTTTCATATATTTAAACATAGCTATCATATCCCCTCTCAGTCTTCTTTTAGAGAGGCTAAACATTCCCAGTTCCCTAAGCCGTTCCTCATAAGACATTTCCTCCAGACCCTCAACCATCCTGGTCGCCCTCCTCTGCACCCGCTCGAGGTTGTCAACATCCTTTTTAAATTGAGGCGCACAGAACTGGACACAGTACTCCAGGTGGGTCTGACAAGAGCAGAATAGAGTGGTACTATCACTTCTCTTGAAATGACACTATGGTTCTGTTGATACAACCAAGAATCGCATTGGCTTTCCTGGCTGGCGCATCACACTGCTGACTCATGTTCAATTTGTGGTCCACCAAGACTCCCAGATCCCTTTCACAGGTACTATCCTCCAGCCAAGTATCCCCCATCTTATATTTGTGCAATTCATTTTTTTTACCTAAATGTAGTACCCTACATTTCCCTCTGTTGAAATCCATTCCGTTAGCTTTGGCCCAGCACTCTAGTCTGTCAAGGTCTTTTTGGATTTTCATCCTATCCTCTAGGGAATTAGCAGCCCCTCCCAATTTGGTATCATCTGCAAATTTAATTAGCATACTCTCTATTCCTTCCTCCAAGTCATTAATAATGATATTGAACAGCACTGGACCCAGAACAGAAACCTGGGGCACCCCACTGGTCACGTCTCTCCAAGCTGAAGAGAGGCCATTTATGGTCACCCTTTGGGTGCGATTAGTCAACCAATTACAAATCCACCTGACAGTAGCACTATCTATCTCACTTTCTACTAACTTCTTAGCAAGAATACCATGGGGAACCTTATCGAAGGCCTTACTAAAGTCCAGATAAACAATATCCACAACATTCCCCTCATCCACCAGGCCTGTAATTCTATCAAATAAAGAGATCAAATTAGTCTGGCATGACTTGTTTTTAAGAAACCCGTGTTGACTTCTTGTAATGACAGCATTGTTTGTTAAATATTTGCAGACTGCCTGTTTAATAATTTTCTCTAGGATCTTTCCAGGAATTGAAGTCAAGCTGACTGGGCGGTAATTATTTGGGTCCTCTTTTTTTCCCTTTTTGAAGATGGGGACAACATTAGCCCTCCTCCAGTCGATGGGGACTTCCCCTGTTCTCCAGGACTTCTCAAATATTATTGCCAATGGTTCTGAAATTACTTCTGCCAGTTCTTTTAATATCCTTGGGTGTAATTCATCTGGCCCAGGGGACTTAAATTCATTTAATGTTTCCAGGTGTTCCTGTACCAGCTCTCTACCTATTCTATGTTGCAATTCCCATCCTACCTCATCTAGTCTTTGTCCCAGTGGATCTCTTTCTTCCTTTTTGGAGAAAACAGAGGCAAAGAAGGTGTTGAGTAGATGTAACCAAAGCCATTCACGTCAGGTAACCAAGCGTCTTGCACTAGCCCTCGCAATTTATTTCCCATGCAAGCAGGAGCCCTCATTGGTGAGGAATTGACCCACTGGGATTCCCGAGGAGACCAATCAAGATTTAGGCGGTTACTTCACGTCCTATCTTGTTCCACGACTAGTTTTAACCATGACATTGGTCGCGATCGTGGTTTAGTCCCTGTTTCCGTTTACTCACAGTCACGATAACTTGTCTCGTGACAAGTGTTACTTCACAGCCTTGTTTCGTGACAAGATCTGCTTTTTTGAAAAAAACAACAACATAAAAACAAAGGGCGCGCCACACCCCCTGTGCTTCGTCTATTCGAAATGTCGATCCATAGCACTCAAAAGTACGAGAGAAATGGACGGATGCAAGTTCACGAGCGGAAGATTGCCTTTGTTGTGCGACAGTGGTTACCTCACGGGACCTTGTCCCAGAACAGGAACAGAGACAAAAGAATTCCCCAGCCCAGGGGCAGGTATGGCTTGTCATGTTCTGTTCCCGCTTCGGGGGTCATGGTCAAGACAACTTTCAGCAGTCGCGCTACGGATGTAAAGTGTAATTTTTTTGTCCCGGTCTGAAGCGCGACAACGAGGAGGGTGAAAGGGACGTGAAGTAACCGCCTTAGAGAACCTTTCGGCCTCAGTCAGTAAGGCCTTGCCCATTCACCCAGCCAAGCTGGTGATGGTGGACAGCGCATGCCAGGGAAAAGATTTTGCTTACAGTTGCCGCTGCAATGCCAGTCGTCTGTGAAGCCACAAAAGTAGACTTCTTGGCATTCTTGAAGCCTTCGATGCCACAGGAGGTGTTGCACAGGGTAGCGTCATTTGGGTTCCGAATCCAGAAAAGTGTGCTGGAGGCCAAGAGAGAGGAGAGACAAGAGGAAAAGACTGGTTCATCCTTGAGAGAAATGCCTCACTGAAGCGGCTTTTCAATGCCTCCACTTTTTCTGGCCACCTACTCCCATCCAACTCCTTCACTGAATTAAATATATATTTACAGCTGATAAAAGAGGGTGAGTTAGAACAATTCCCCTGTGACTGCAGAATTTGTTGGCTTTTATGTCGGAACTGGTGAACTATGTGAAGATGTTTTTAATGCTACAAGATGTTTAGGGTTTGTTCAGGAAAGGAAAATAAGAAGTAGTCTAGTGTACAGAAAGTTATTTCTCAGTTAAAGAAACTGGTTCCCTTAACACAGAAATAACTTTCTGTGATATTTCCCAATAGTGCATAGATGCCCTAAGCACATCGGATCTCGCTTGATTTCGGAAGCTAAGCAGGGTCAGGCCTGGATAGTACTTGGATGGGCAACCACCAGGGAATACCAGGTGCTGTAGGCGCCTGGAGTAGGAACTGGCAAACCACTCCAGTATCCCTGTCAAGAAAACTCCATGGGCATGGGGCCACGGAGTCGGTCACGACTGTAACGACACAACAATAACTAGTTCCCACCCCCAAAGTAATTAACTACCCTTGCAATTCCAGGTTTTAAAAAGCAATGTGGGACTTTGAATGCCTGGATTTTCCAGGAACGTTGAATGCCTGGATTTTCAAAGCTGCTGGTGCGTATGACAAAATAAACTCTCCAGCCTCAATATTTGAAACAAAGTTTGAGGGAGGCACAGCATACGGTGGCACGGGAATCCATGACAGGGCAGCCTCCCAAACCTAGCCCATAAGATATTCATGGCCTGAACTGTCTGATCTTCCTCAACTGTGAGAATTTTTGCAATGAAAATATGACTTTGGGGGCCTAAACCATCCGGTCTGACGGATGAGGGGCTTACGAGATTCCAGAACAGAAAGACCTAAATGAGGCATTATAAAACCCTGGTTCTGACTATCACAGTCAAGAGACCCTCTGCTTTCACCCTCAGAGGGATTTCCTGCTATGCCAGAAACCAAAGGCACAGACTTCCACAAACATAGGTGTCACACTCACAGCAGTCTCAATGTTTTTCTTACTTGTTATACGTAGCCTTGATGTAACAAATCGGGAGTTCTTCGTATTTCATCCCATCCCAACGCAGAGAGCATTCTTTTCCTGGAGCTGGGGGGAAATAGCTTGAAAAAGAGAGAGAAATGGTGGATATACAGGAACTGGCCTCCAGTTTTAGCTCTAGTGTGTTAATTGCTGGGACAAATTGAATTAGGGTTCCAACGAAAGGCTTCCCTGTTCCACTTGACCTACAATTGACCCATCAATCTTGGTCCCCTTGGATCACCTGCTGAAGAGGAAGGCAAAAATTAAGTACAGGCATGCCTCGGTTTACAAATGCCTCAGTTAATGTAATTTTGGGCTCACGAAAGGAAATCCACAGGAAATAATGCCTGTTTATGGTGGGGTTTTTTTTGTCGCAAGACCTTGGTTTACGTAAGACGTTGCGAAAAAAGTACCCAGGATCCACTGCGCCCCATGCATTTCTGGTTTACGCATTTTCTGGAAAACAAAATGTCCTACTGTCTGTGAAGATTCTCAGTCATCCAGGTGGGTTTATCTGGAAGCTGAGTCATGACAACGGGACTTCTTTTCTTCAGAGATTGAAACGTTTCGTTGCTCATCCAAACAGCTTCATAAGACTGATGAAGCTGTTTGAATAAGCAGTGAAACATCTCCATGTCTCAAGAAAAAAAAGTCCAGTCGCCATGACTCAACTTCCATTGAAACGTCCCGGAGAACGCATTTATTTTGCAAACTGAGGCACGCCTGGTCATCCCATTGGTTTGAAGATTCTACTCAAGCTAGGACCAACTGTTTAAAAAGATGCAAGAAGCTTCTCCTCCTTTATTTAAGTCTGAACTGGTGTCACGGCCATGCTGTCAAAGGACAGAGAGACCCTCGGAAGCCCATCCAGTGTAAAAGAGGTTTTGCAAAATTACGATGTCAAAGCCAATTTGGAGCCCTGGCAGAACTCCCAGCTCCCAAACGGGATTTTTATGATTTTAAACAAATTGGTGCACAGCTATCCCGGGGTCACTTTCATGTAGTAAAGGACTTTATTAGTTCTTTAAAACTTTTCACTTATGTCGACAGCAAAAAGGCAGGGTGACCCATCCAACACGGATGTAATACGTGCGTAGTTGGGATGATCCTCTAAGCATCCTCCCTTGTTTCTCTGCCTCATCATCCACCCTCCCTCTTGCAATGGGGGGCACTGTTGTTTCGTTAAGGCAGAGCAAGGGCCTTGCTTCCCACTGTTTCCTTACAAGCGAGGAGGCCAATATACCTGAAGTCAGCAGGGGTGACATCTTCTGGCTGATTGGCTGGAAGAAGGGACGGGTCGCTTTCTAACATCTTAAGTCTCTGGACGCCCGTCTGCACGCCGCGAGATGCAGCAACGAGGCAGCCCCTGCAAGAAGCCAGGAACAAGGCAGGTCAAGAGTTGCTGGTCAATCACTTGGGCTAGTTATTTCTCCAGTTCCACCTGCTGAGCCCCCAACCAACGACATGAAAAGGCAGAGAGTGACGATTCGAAGGCACAGGCGAGATCGTGCTAAGAACGGGGCTAGGAGGTGCCCAGGGTTCAAATCAAGAGGCGTGAGGTTGGGTGCCTTTGGAGACTCCAAATCCCAGAACGCCGCAAGCAGCTGGGAACTGTAGTCCAAAACCCCACACATCCTGCCCACCTCTAAATCCCAAACCTCTGCCTTGCCTCCTCCCAAAGGCTGCTCCCTACCCATCCACAGATGCTGGGAAGGCTTCCAAACCCCACCCCAACCCTGCTAAATACAGTGGACCCTCGTATAACAAACGGTTTGTATAATATAAAATCTGTACAACATAAAAATTCTGGAGATAGGGGAAATTTGCTTAACAGAACTGTCTGTGGGGCAAATCCATACAACATAAAAATTGTAGCATTTAGGGATTACTCTGTTTTCAATGCATTCCTGTGGGACATTTGTATAAAGGAACATTTGCTTAACATAATTTCATTTGGAACAAATTAATTCCTTTATACAAGGTACCGCTGAACTACAACTCCCATCGTGCTGCGCTAGGGGCCCAACATTTGGCCAGGGCTGATGGGAACTGGCAGTCCAAACGGAGTGAAGCCTGGCTTACCAGGGTCCCAGCCAGGGGCTATTAGGCAGACCCCCATGGCGTCCAAGGCTGCACCTGTTGAACTCCCACCTTCCCCAGGAAGCTTTTGAAAGGCACTTTTGAATTGCATTTTCACTCCCCCCCCCCCCAGGATTAACCTTTAGGAGCTGCTGGTCCAACCCATGGCACCCTTTGGTTCCCCCTCCACACACACACACACACCCACGCACCACCCCGCCATAACTCTTGCAAGACTCCCCCAACTGCAAAACCTTACTCCCAGCCGCCCCCGCAAAGCCCTCGCCGGGCTAACGTCGCCATCAGAGGAATCATGGCCCTTCCGCGCCACCGTCCGCGCCCCTCGCCTGGGCTCGGCAGCAGCACTTCTCCCCGGCCGTGGCTCCGCCGGCCGCAGCCAATCTCGGAGGCTGCTCTCGCGATAGTTCGTGGGCTGGGCTAAAATGGCGGCGCCCTGCAACGGACCAGAGCAAAGAATGCTCCTTCCCCTTGCCCTGCCGTACGGAAAAACTCGCTCGGCAGACCTGAAGGTTCCCCCCGCCTCGCCTCCAAGATGGCGGCGCCCGTGTCTTCAGGGATCCGTACGGAAAGGGCCGCGATAGGCCTTCCATTCACATCCGAGGCCAAGAAGGGCAGAGGAAAGCCCGGGTCAATTAAGGTTAAATGAATGGCATGGCTCTTCTTGAGTCCTTATAGCCTTTGTGGCCCAATCCAAAGTAAAAAAAAAAAAAGGAGATGCTATATATATATATATATATATATATATATATGAAATGCTCTTATACAGTATTTTAATGTGAGCAGATCCTGTCCACCTCTTCAGGAATATGGAATAAAATAAAATCTTCACCTTTGAGAGGTATAAAGTATTTGAAATATGGATTAGCCACAGATTGCCAATAAGTTCCTGGATCAAGATAGTGAAGAAAAAAAAAGGCATGAATAAAGACCAAATAACGAGGGGGGGAAAAAACCCGCAAATGTCAACAGCTGGAATAGACTTGTATTTCTACAGATGGTCCCCCCCCCCCCCCACGCACCCTATTTGGGTTTTCTTAACAATTTTTTCTGAAGGTCCGGATCGTTACTCGCCATCTCGAAAGATAAAAGGGATAAGAGGTACAGGAAGGAGGAGACACTTGGCCGGAGACCCAGGGAGATCGGTTCGGGTGGTCTGCACCATCCTCGCTTAGAGCTGCTGCATGGGCATGCATTCCTTTTATTTATTTGAAATGTTTTAAAACAAATGAAATGTTTTTAAACTCAAACTAGCCAGGATGACAATCGATTTCCGATAAGAAGAAAGAAAGATAATGGAAGCTAGTATGTTCTCATGCTATTATCCTAAGAAAGAAAGAAAGAAAGAAAGAAAGAAAGAAAGAAAGAAAGAAAGAAAGAAAGAAAGAAAGAAAGAAAGAAAGAAAGAAAGAAAGAAAACAGGGGCGAGTATTGCTTCTATCTCCTAGTAGTCCCAAAGCTTCCCGCAAGTGACGGCAGCGTGCCCTTCTTCCATTTTTTGGAGTGTCGGTTTTCTTCTGCGTCTCCGGCGCCTTGGCGTCCCTAAGGCAACCGCCGCGGTGCACCATGGTCTCTCGGCGGCAAAATGGCGGCGCCCTTGAGGCGGGCGGGTCTGCTGCTGCTGCTGTGGCGGCGTCGCGGGGTTCCTGGCCGGGGCCTTTCCGACTCCGCGGCGGCGGCCGCCTCCCGGTGGAAGCTCTTCGGCGCTCTTTGCTTGCAGAGGCCGCCCCTCCTCTCGCAGGCCCTGAGCCCGGAGGAGGCCGAAATGGCCGAGTTGGTCCAGCAGGTGAGGAGAAGAAGGGGGTGGGGTGGGTGGGGAGGCAGTGGAGCGCATGCGCAGAACAGGGACCTCGCGCATCCCCCCCTCCACCCCCCACAAGTGACAAATAAAATCCCCCTTTTCACGTTCCAACACCCCTGCGAGGTCGTCCAGAAGGAGGGAGGGGGGGCTCAGGAGTCGCCCTCATTGAGGACTAGAACCTTGCTTTCCTGGGCTCCACATGGGTTGACCAGATGGGAACCAGTCCCAAGCCAAAATGCCAAACTTTCTATAGATTGCATGGCCTCTGGCTCCTTATACTGTGGCCAGTTCTGGTAAATACGCCAGAAAAATAATCGTAAATATGCATTCCTGAGGATTTTTTTGGTTAGTATTTTCCTAGGCAGCCGATACATTTGTTGTTATATTTTTGTGTATATATTGATTTCTTTGTTTATATACCTTGCTTATGGCTGTGGTTATACCTTGGTTTTTATGCCTTGCTTATGGCAGTGAAGATTCTCAGTCATCCAGGTGAATTTATCTGGAAGTTAAGTCATGGCAACTTGACTTCTTTTTCTTGAGAGATTCAATTTCTCAGGAAAAGAAGTCCAGTTGCCATGACTCAACTTCCAGATCTCTTGCTTATGCTAATTTATTGTTGTTCACCACCTTGGGTTGCTTTTGCAAGCGGGTGGTATACAAATCATAAATAAAACTAAAACTAAAAAAAAATTAAATGATTCGGTGGATACTCATCCTGCAGATATGGAGGTGCTGCTGAACTCTAATTGCTGCTTTGGGTGGATCCCATGTTAGACCCCCCCCCCCACGGTGTGTTAAACTGGGTTGGTAAATACATTGGTTTCACACCCACACACCCACACCAGCAGCCACCTTCCTGACAGTATGTGGGATGTGATTTAAATTAAATTGATTTAAATAACAATTTAAATCAGGATTTAATGTTTTTTTTAATGGACAATTGTTTTGGCAATTTGAATTGTGATTTAAATCCATTTGATGTTTTAAAAAGCATTGAGTTTTGCCCACTGTGCTGCAAAATAATTTGCCACTGAGTGTTGTTCAGGGATGTTGTGCTTGGGACACATTTGCTGGAGGGGGTGAATAGTAGGCAGCAGGGAAAGAGGAAGGCTGAACGTGTGATGGATTGGCTGCAGAAAGGAACCATTGCTTTTGGTTTGCAAGACCTGGGCAAATGCTTCTGGAGGTCTTGAATGCAAAGAGTTGCTGGAAGCCGTTTGATGTCCAAACTGTGATGCATGGGGTCCTCATGCAATCTCCCATTAGGTTTCAAGAATCATTTTCTACTTTTATATATCCTGAGACTCTGTCTCCCATTCCTATATTGGGACACTTTGACACCCAGGCCCTATAGGTGGGAACAGCAGGTTTATTTATTTATTTGGAATATTTTACCCCATCATTCTTCCTGGAAAAGGACCCAAGGTGGCTTACAATAATAAGGGACAATATACAACCCAGAACATTTAAAATATATTCAAGTGAAGAACAGGGAGTTAGAAGAGGCACCTTAAAACATTAAAAAAGTTAACATTAGAGCTGCAAAGAGCACTCAAAAATCCATTATGAGAGATGGAAGCTAACGACGTCAAAACACTGGTGTTCTTATGAAAACACTGGTGTTCTTATGAAATCAGTCAATGTAATCATGCATGGTAGTCCATATAAAAGTCACATTGGAGGTAGGCCATCTATTATGTGCCAGTGGTGGTGGCTTTGGCCACCACTGCTGGTTGTAAATCTGAGTGGTTGTTAAGCAGCTTGATTGTTAAGTAAGGACTGGCTGTACTTCTTTCATGACCTAGACCTCAATAAGTGACCCCCCCTCCACATATATATCTTGGTTTTGAGGATGCTAAGTTTTCACTGGTGTTTTTTTTTCTAGGCAAGGCAAGGCCTCGATGCACCAGAACCTCTAGTACTTGCACCGTATAAATAGACTGCTGCTGCAGCAGCAGGCTTCTGTTTCCCATCCCGACCAGTGGCTATTAATTTTGCAGAATGGCTGCCCAGAAAAGAGAATGGTCTGGAGTAACATTCTGAGACTCAGTAGTCTCCCCGCTGAATGATCTGTTACGGATGTTTTATTTTATGCGCTTAAAACTTTAGTGTCTTGCAGCTTTCTAGAGCTCTTAAATGGTAGAGAATCTGGGGAATTGGTTCGCAGAAAGCTTGTGCCCCGTGCATTTGGCCTGACAACCTTGTTTGGCTCTCCAGGTGGAAGTAGAGAGGAGCGTGTACTCTGTCTACGAAACCCGTTGGTTTGCTGAGCAAGAGCGTCTGCAGAGAATTGCGGAGAAGGGTTACGATGATCAGGAACAGAAAGGCGGCCTGAGGAAGAAGGTTGTGCTGATGCAGGATCTCGAAGACATGTGGGAGCAGAGATTCCAGAAGTTCAAACCTGCCTCACGGATAACAGGTTGGGGCCGAGACATTCCTCGCTGACCTTGCTGGCATGTTGTTCATCTCGTTGGGTTGTAGCTCAGCACCAATTTCATATTTGCTGGGCGCAAGCGGAACATGGAGCGAAGGTTGATAAGAGAGCTGCTTTTATTGGCCATAGAACCGCTGGCTTGCCAGATGTGGCTCAGGCATCTGGCTGCGGAGATGGAGGTTGGGAGTTCCATTCTCTGCTGCTCCTCCTTGAGGAGGCGGGACTTCACGACCCCATCGGGTCCCTTCCTGTTCTGCATTTCAGATGTCACTATGTCCTTCACTTTTCTGCAAGACAAATTGGATGGTCTCAACAGCCGAGCTGTGTTTTCTGCTGGCGAGGCGGATATTTAAAGGATTTCCTTCTCAAACAAACAAAAAGGTCATGTTTGATCAGAGTAGGTGTGCTTTTGCTTCTCACACCACTTCATCCTTACCTGTGGAAACAAACTGAAAACGGAAGACTTTGCATAGCACAGCAAAGCAAAGGCATGCTGCGTATATACTGCTCCGTAGCACTTACAGCACTCTCTGGGTGGTGGTGGTGGTGGGGGAGAGTTTACAACTAATTATGCAGGCTAGACATTGCCACCGATACTCATTTTTACCAACCTCAGAAGGAAGGAAGGATGAGTGAACATTAAGTCTGCCACCTGGGACTGAAGCCCAGGTCATGAGCACATTTTTGGTGGCAGTACAGCAGTTTAACCACTGCACCACAAGGCTGTGTCATAATATATCTTCTGAATGTTAACAAACATACATTTGCATGATCTCGAGGAAAAGATTTTGCTTTAGGGCCAACTTGTCCTTTTTTAAAATTAATAGATTGAAACGTTCACAGAAGATAGTAGCTTAATGACAAGTTTAAAAGGCTTTTCTGTCCATGAAAAGCCAAGTCATTTTTATGATGTAAACAAACTGACTGGATAATGTTTCTGCTTGCTTCTCTGGAATTTCTTCCTGCCTGCCATAGGCCACCAACTGGGTGGCTGTTTCTTGTCCTTGTCCACCATCTGGCTGCCCCTTTTGCAGCCCTTCAAAAAGTGCAGAGCTCAACATTTATGCTTTCAGGTTAAAATACATGTTATTACATTTGGCTCCATCCAGGTGTTTTGGCCTAACAATTTCTGAATTGAACCCGGGGATTGTTTAGAAGAAGGGCAGTTTATTTTTTTAGAGGCAGATGTTGCTGAAAGGTCATGCACTTTAGAATTCCACAGGGCCCCCAGAGGGTTTGATTTTCTACAAGCTCTGCAGTCTAAAAGCCAATTTTAATAAGCCCCAATGTAGAATCTAGACACTGAACTATTTAAATGACCTTTCGGAAAAGGAAATACACATTTCCCCCTGTCTCCTGAAGGTCCAAGGGATGATGTATTTGTCCAGACGGCAAGTAGCATCTACTATGCTATTGTCTAGGCATCCTGATGTCATATGTTGCTCTTTAGCACGGCTCGGTTTGACTCCTCCGCAAACCCCTCTGGGGGACCCTTCTGGATGTGTCCTCCTCTTCCTCCAGGGAGCCGAATTGTCAGTGATTCTTGCCATCTTTCTTCCCCAGATGCCGACGAGAATAACGACCGGACCTCTTTGAACAGAAAGCTGGACCAGAACTTGCTGCTACTGGTAAAGCAAAAGCTTGGAGACCAAATGACCTGGCTTTTACCCCAGGCGGAGTGGGAGGCAGGAGAGACCCTCCGAGACACAGCCGAGCGGGCCTTGTGGAAGATCTCAGGTCAGTGACAAACCTGAACCTGATGCATTTCCTCCCATCTGCATTTCCTTTCCTTCTGTCCCTTTTGAGGTCGTTAGATCAAGGCGCCAGCCAGTTGGCCTCTTTTCTTTTTCTTTTTTGCAAATCATTATGCATGTAAATGATGCCATGAAAATAATTGTCAGAACACCCACTTCATCCAAGATGGTGATGTCTTCAGCGCATTTGGCTTACTCTGGAAGTCTGTTAGTATTTGACACATTGCTGGCTATTGTAAGTTTTATGTACATATTTCTCTCTGTGTGTAAGACTGTCTGATTTTAATTCAGAGAAATATAAATGTGTGTGTGTGTGTGTGTGTGTGTTTAAATATTTCAGCTTGAGTTCTTAATTAATAGCATATGCCCTTCAATACCACATTTTACACCACCCGCTGATTTCTAGCCTGGCTGCATCTGCATTCTGGTTTTGTCAAATGTCTTGTGTTCCCCCCTTTCTTTCTCTTTATTATGAATCCAAACCTCAGGTTTGCTCCACTTGGCTGTTTCGTGTTGTTTAATGAGGATGCTAAATGCAGATTTCTTGTTGCATTGATACTTGGGGGGGGACGTGGTTGTATGTGCCCTTTAGATAGTTTGCTAGTCTTAACTAGAGTAGACCCAGCAAATAAACGGTTGACTTTATTTAAATGGTTATTGTCCTGCCTTTTTCCTTAAAAAAGACTGAATGCAGCTGACACAGTTAAAAAGACATCATTTAAAAGCTAAAAACAGTAACCATACACATATTTAAAAAGAACTAAACAAGTGTTATATTAAAAACGGCAAATCACATCAGTACAAAAGCATACTTAAAACAACAGAGCACAACCATTTATTTAAAAGGGGATGGCAGCAGCTTGCTAGGGGTTTTGGAAACTGGTGTGCAGAAGAGTTGAGAGATGGGCTTGGAGATTTTCTGCCTGAACTGCCCCCTTTGCCATGAACTTGGATAGATGGGGGACGTGTTTCAGACTTTCATAGATGTTCTCCAAGACCACATTCCTAGGGCAAGCAAAGCCAAAGGCAGGAGAACACAACCTAGTATACCAGCCCATGTTACCTTGAAGCCCTTATTACCAACCTTCAAACTGTTTTTGTAAGGACACATTCCGAAACGGGGGAGTCGCCCAACAATGGTGTACCAGGAAACAGCACACAGCCATTTAACAGGGGACGGGAGGGCGGGGTTCAGCTGCAGGGCCCCCAATTCCCCACCCCTGTCTGATGGAGCTTTCCCCCTTCAACACATCCATTGCCTCCCCTTCTTCCACATGGACTAAAAAGTCAACATTGCCCTCTTTCGTAGTTGAGCCCAGGGGGTTCCACAACTCCCTTGCAAGCAGTTGCAGAGACAGCCTCCTCCTGCTGTGCTTCAGGTGGTGCCTGCGTTTATTCCCTCCTCCCCCCCCCCCCCCGATCTGGAGACGTCATGAAAAGGAGTCTTCCTCTGTATTTCTGTGCAGCCCACAAGGCGGGCGGGTAGAGAGGAAAAGACCGGGTGGTGGTGGTGGTTGGCGAAGGTCTTAAGGCACACCGAATGGGCAGCTGGTTTGCTGCCTTTTTGCCGTGGGGAGACAGTATAAAAACATTTAGTTTGGCATTATGTCCATACCAGAAACCCCTCCTTTCTCAGTCCCATTTCCACCCTTGTTTCTTGCTTCTCTCTCTCTCTCTCTCTCTCTCTCTCTCTCTCTCTCTCTCTCTCTCTCTCTCTCTCTCTCTCTCTCTCTGGGGTGGCAAAGGGGTGACACACCAGGGTACTCTCTTTCAATGTCACACAACAATAAAGGCATCTAAGTTCTGCCTGTTAGGTGTAACTGCAAGCAAAGCTGCAGCTTGTTGACCAGCATTTAAGGCACCACACTGGTTAAATTGCAGCACTGTGTAGCCCATTAAAATGTGGGTTCAATGCCAAGGTAGCCCTGCTCAAGGTTCACTCTTCCTTCCATCCTTCCAAGGTCGGTAAATTGAGTACCTAGGAGAGTGTAGCCTAGATAATTAAATCGTAAACTGCCCAGAGAGTGCTTTAAGTGCTGTGGGGTAGTATATAAGCAGAATACTTTTGTTTTCTTTTTCTTTTTATATATATGGAAGATCCTGTGTTTGAATCTTCTAAAAGGGTATCTTAGTGTTAATAGTGGCCCTGATCATCACCCACATTTTTAAACGTAATTCTTAATAGGCATTTCAGCCAAATGAAACCACCTTAAACACAGACTGGATTTTTAAAAAAATTCCTGTGTTGCCAGCTCTGATGTAGTCATTTCCTTTTCTCTTTCCCTGCTGTCTTTCCCCAGACCCTGAAGGAAACCCACGGCAAGCAAAGTTTCTAGGGAACGCACCTTGTGGTTTCTACAAATACAAGTTTCCCAAGGCGCTCCGTGCGGAAGGGACCACTGGAGGCAAGGTGTTCTTCTTTAAAGCTCTCCTGCAGGACTTTCACTCACCTTGGACTAAGGAGAAAGTGGAGTACGTGTGGGTCAGTAAGGGGGAGCTGGCTGACTACTTGCCCCTCAAGTACCATTCCCAGGTCACGCGCTTCCTGGTGGACCTGTGAACCCAGCTCTGTGCCTTATTCCCACTTTTCTGGGCAGAAGAAAAGGACACTTAGAGTATAAATATAGATATATTTTAATGCCTTTCTTTGATTCCAGGATCTGCCTGCTAAATAAAGAATCTCAGAAGTGGTACATTTGTCCTTTGATTCAGCTACACGTGCAATCTCACCAACATGAACCCTGCACAGCACACAGGGCAGGCTGCCACCTGTGCCTTAGAGCAGCTGTGCAACTTCCCGCCACAGGATGTGGTGATGGCATCTGGCCTGGATGCCTTCAAAAGGGGATTGGACAGATTCCTGGAGGAGAAGTCCATCCCAGGTTACAAACCATGATGGAGATGTGTCATCTTCAGGCTTAAAACCAGGGTCCTTCAAGGGCCAAATGCAGGGGAGTGGTATCAGGAGACAGAGATCTAGTCTCGTGTGCTCCGAGAGGAAGGGTCACTGTGTGATGCGGGAAGCTGGACTAGATGGGCTCTTGGCCTGATCCAGCATGGCTCTTCTTCTGTTCTTAAGGTCACTTTTGAGATATTTAGGACAGCCCTCATCCCACTGCCAGGGAAGCAAGGTTGGCAGTCATGATGTGCCTGTCTTCTTGCTCTGTCACCTTTCTACCAGGACCTGTCTTCCGTGCATAGAACACATGGGTCTCCCACCCCAAATTTCCCCCCACTGGCATGGCTTCTGGAAAGCTCCTGGTGCGTGACCTCATATATATGAGATGCAAGCGGCTTCTCCTCTTCCAAGGCTGCTCCTTGCCCAGGGAGGGAGGCTGACCACTCCCTCGAAACTCAAGCTGCCCCCCCCGCGCGGCAGCCCATCCATCCCCGCCGCCACCAACCACTGTGACTCTAGCACAGATGCCCTAGAATGTGCTGGATGGCGCCGGCCCGACCAATGGACAACTAATGACTGCACTGCCCTCTTGCTCTCCCTCCGGGATGATTGTTCACTTCAGCAGCGGCCACCCTCTGTTTCCTTGAGGAAGGGACCCCCTCATTAGTTACCTTGCGACCTGTTGCCAGGGCCTCAACATGCAGACCGTGAGGTGGTTGGGAGATCTTTGTTCCATTCCTTCAGGAACTTGTTTGGCTGCAGGCTTCTAGCTTTAAAAGAAGCAAAACCAAGGAAGCTGTAGCATTGTTTTTAATCACTCCACAGGCTGCCTCAAGTGCAGCACTGTAGTCTTTTAGAGAAAAAAATGAAATAAAAATAAAAGCAAGGCTGCTGCCGCTCAGGAGCTGCAGGCATGTAATAAATAACAAACGATTTCAACCGCACACGATGGTGTTTGCCTCCATCCTACTGTTCCTTTGTTTGGAAACCACCCTAGGAGAGACAACCAGCTGTTGGCATAGCTACCGAGACCTGGGCAGATAGATAGATGGAGAGAGAGAGAGGTGCCAGGTTGAAAAGGGAGAAATCAAGAAAAAAAGAATAATGTTGCTTGTGCCATTGGCTGCAAATGATGTCTCTGTAATTAAAGTTCAGGGTATGGGCCGTGTGGAAGCTTGGAAGAGGGAGCTGAAGAAAGCGAGACTGTTTCTGTTTTTAGGTCCCTGTAACTTAAAGGCAACCAACCCTAAGACAGTGTAACCTCCAAAACAGCCAACAATCAGCTCTCACAAACCTAGGCCCGTGGCTTCCTCTAGTGAGTCAGTTCATTGCCTATTTGCTTGTCTTCTCCTGGTCTTGTCAACTCATCCCAGCATTGTTGCGTCTTCAATGTTGAACAGTCTGACTTCTTCCTCACTGGCTTCTGTTGGTCAACATCCTGTTGCCCAACTAAGCAGGCTCAGCTAGGATATGCGTAGACGGGAGCTGCGCCATGCCCAAGGTGTTTGGTTGTATCAGAGATATGTGATCAGTTGTGCAATTCCTTGTAGTCGGGTGAAATGACCAGAGCATTTAGGCTGGCATACTGGCCAGTGGGTCCTGATGGAAAGAGGACATCAACAGATCTGATGGCGAAGAAAGGGAGGAAGGAAGGAAGGAAGGAAGGAAGGAAGGAAGGAAGGAAGGAAGGAAGGATGGATGGATGGATGGATGGATGGATCACTCAGTCCCATTTTTTGGGTTTAAATCAGACCTGGGGTTCAGTTGCCCATTCTGCCTACTTGACATGGGCTGGATTCAATGATCCATATGGTCATTCAGGCAGGATAGCTCAGTGGTTTAAGTCTCTGGCTGCTGAGCCAGAGGTTGGGAGTTCAGTTCCTCTTTGTGCCACCTTGGAAGAAGAGCCAGCCTGGGTGGCCTTGGGCAAGCTGCCCACAGAATCCCAGAATGCCCTTAGAAGGAGGGGAAGGGTCAGCCACTTCTGAGTCTTCTCTAACTGGAAAGCCCCAGAAATGGGCTGCTGTGCTTCGGTCGGTTGGCTCTCTGAGCCACTGACCAGCTGTTTGTTGGGTGTCATACCCTTAAAAAATATAATTATTTGAAGTGTGTTGCTGGAAAACATTACGAATAGCAATAACTTTTAAAAGAAAAGGGAAAAGAGGAATAAACAGATGATGGAGGGAGGGAAGCTTATAACCCCTTTATGTCCTCTTCTTAGGGATATGCTAAATGCATCCAAACGAGGCCAGTTTTAAGCCAAAACCATCTTAGCTTCTCAAGAACTCTCTGTGGCCTTTCAGTTCTTGTCGGGCTCCCAGCTTGCTGTACGCTCGCTCGCTTTCATTTATCAAAGTAATAGCACACATTACATTTATCTGATGGGGCTTTCCCTTCCCAGCCACTCTCTCCCTGAACATTAAAAATGGCAGGGGGTGGGCAAATGGAGTATCTGGGGAAGTAACGAGATATAATCCATGTTTAATAAGTGAATGAAGTAAGGAGGGCGGCTTGGGAAGGGCAGGCGGGTCAGTCGGCAGCATCCTCCGTTTCCCAGGCAAATAGGAATTTATTGGGATGTCTCTCTCTATCCAGCTTAGTGATCTGTGAGCTTTAAATAATTGGCTTGGGGATATGTCAGCACAGCTCATTTCCAAGAGAAGCGAACTATCCCCTTTCTGTTATCCCGGTCCCCGGTAAACACGACAAACCACACCACTCATACAAATTTCGAATTATGAAATAAGCCAGGCGGTACAGTCCCCTCCTGGTTGCTCTGGCAGGACCAGATGTTGCACGAGGGAGGGAGGACATGCTAATTTCGGTAATGAGCCATGTGCATGCCTTTCCCCCTTTGGCTGCATTCAACAGTCTCGACGGAAGTGGAGTTTTCCGCTTCCTAAGATCTGCTCTGAGAAGAAACACCTCTTGCCTTGATGGTCTACCTTGTTGTTGACTTATCCTTCAGGGATGGTTTTTATAGGCATCTAGGTTCATTTGTGCTGGTTATTTTGTATTTTGGTGGCCTCTCTGGTAACGAGAGATTTTTGGCCTGGCTAGACGTTCATCAACGGACATCCTTAAGCGTTTTTATTAAGATACAAAGCCACCTATGCGGTGGAAGAGGTACGTTATCGATGGTTGGTAGTTGATACAATACGGTAGAAGGAATCAGACACACATGCAAGGAAGCTCCTCCTCCCAAATCCAACTGGGCGTGGTCTATGGGGCCAAGCACCTCAAGGATGAATTATAAAATAATGAAGTTGGAAAGGGCTCCATTGCGCCCAAGCCCTTGGCCATAGCAGGAGTCCAAATCAACAGGTGGTTGTTGAATTTTCTCTGGAGTGCCTCCACCATTGGAGTCCTCACCACCTCGTGGGGTCATGCTTCCTACTGTCGTATGGTTTGAATAGTTGAGAAGCACACTGTGTCCTCCAGAAGGCAGCCTACCAACAGGATAACCAATAGAGTCTGAATAGTCTAGCCACCCTACAGTGAAACTAAGAGCGATGAATGGCAGACAACCTCCTGCGTAGTAAATACCAGAAACTCCTCCTTTGACCTGATCAGCTTATAATCATGTGGAGAAGGTAAGTTACTCATTTATTTATTTATTTGATTTATCTACCACGGCCATCTAGCAGAAAGCTACTCGGTGTGATTTACGAACATAAACAAAATACAATAAAACACATTATACAACTTAAAATAATAAAACTAGTCCATCAAAACCAACATGAACTAAATAATAATGAAAAAGGAACACTCATAGAGCAGGAGTTCTGGAAATTCAAGTTATTATGTATGGTTCTTGACTCCCCCTAAGCTGGTGGCACAATAGCTGAAATCTTATTTATCAACGTTGTAAGCTACACTAGAGCAGGCCCATTGACCCGAGGGGGATTTGATGAATTGGAAATGGAAAAAGTGCGGAGGAGGGCAACCACAGTGATTTGGGAACTGGAACACCTTCCTTACCATCTGAGGCTGCAACGACTGGGCCTCTTCAGTCCTGAATGACGGCGGCAAAGAGGTGACTCTATTGAAGTTTATAAAACCATACACGGTGTGGACAAAGTAGATATGGAAAAACTGTTTTCCCTTTCACACAATACTAGAACCAGGGGGCACCCCATGAAACCTTTGGGTGCTAGATCTCAAACAAATAAGAGGAAGTACTTTTTCACCCAGAGGATCACTGGTCTGTGGAACTCCCTGCCAGAAGAATTGGTGACAGCTGTCAGCCTTGGCAGCTTTGAGAAAGGATTGGCAAGTTCATGGAGAACCAGGGTATCAACAGCTATCACCCAACCTCCGGGTTGGAGCTACAGGCAGGATATCTCTGAATGCCAATTGCAGGGAATCGTAAGCAGGTGAAGACATCTGCTCGGGAATACCCTGAAGCAAATGGTGAGCCACTGTGTGAGACAGAATGCTGGACTGGATGGGCTGTGATCTGTTCCAGCAAGGCTGCTCTTATGTTCCTATGACTCCCCTGTAGGTTCCATTGATTCAAGCAGGCCTACTCGTGTCATGCCTTGCTTTAGCAGAGGGAGACACAACTTAAAGTAGGGCCATTTGAATCTGTGGAACTTATGGAGGAGTTCGTTCTCCCAACCCTCTGTAGATTCAGTGGGTCAACTCTAGACCCGTTTACTGCATGAAGCAACAGGATCTCAGCCCAATTTCCAATCCAATGCAGGCCTTTTGGTGTCTTAGTGGAATATTGAGTAGATACTCAAGTAGAATCATAGACTCATGGAATAACTGAAAGAAACTTACAAGGCCATTGAGCCCAACCCCTGATCAGTCCAAACTGAAGCAGATCTGACAGATGGTTGTCTAACTTTTTCTCAATTATCTCCAATGTTGCAATGCGTCACTACCTGAGAGAATCTGTTCCATTATTGTGCTGCTCTAACAATTAGCATTCCTGATATTCATCCTAAATTTGACTTCCTCTATCTTGGGCTTGTTGTTGCGTGTCCTGCACTCTGGAATGATTGAGAATGGACCCTGCCCCTCCTCTGTTGGACTACCTTTCAAGTCTTTGAAAAGTGCTCTCCTGTTACCCCTGAGTCTTTATTTCTCGAGGCTAAACATTGCCCAGTTTTTTCACTCTTTCCTCCTAGAGGGCATGGTTCCCAGCTCCCCTGATCATCTGGGGTGCCCTCCTCTGAACGTGTTCCAATCTGTAGGCATCCTTCTTAAAGTGTAGCATCCAGACTCCAGAAGTTGACACAGGATTCAAAGATAAGGCAGGGCTGAGCTCCTGAAGTGTGTCCCCTGTTGTTTGGTGAAGTATTTCCTCTCTTTTCACCCCCACATCTAGACCTCAACCTTCTTTTGGAGGGTGGGGTGGGGAGCAGCTCTGTGTCCTAACGTCAAAATCCTCCAGTTTGGATTTCCGAGATCTAGTTTTATGCCGCGACATTACGGAACGATGCACCTGGTTCCAGCATATTTTTGGTCCTGTGCTGAGAAGCGCTTCAGCGTTTGACCTCCTGTTCTGCTGAAGGTGACTGCTCAAACCAGCCCACGGAATTTATCTGCGCCACTAGATGGCAAGCATTGACTTGCAAAGATCCATAAACCTCCGGTTTCATTTAAAGAGAAGGGGTGTGTGTGTGTGGGGGGGGGGGGGAGACTCTCAGCCCATGTTCTGGCTACTATTCCCATTTATAGCCGAATCAGGAGCAGAGGCACCGCCTTGTTTTTCTATCATCTAGCTTTGTTTCCCAAACCTGATCCCGAAAGCATGCAGCACGGACCACATCAAACCTGGGCTATCATTCAGAGGGAGGCTGGTATCTGAGTCTTAATTCTGTGCCCATATTCTGGATCCTGCATTGTTCCCTGGATCGATGCTTCTCTATAACCTAGGCTCCACCTGCCTCCTGGTTCACTTTGGAAATAGTTTCCCTTTAATGTCAGAAAGGGCACAAGCATGTGTCCACCCAGCCACCTGTTGTGGTTTATTTTATTTTATTTTGTTTTATTTTATTTTATTTTAATACTTATATACCACCCGTTTTCCGGGGGAACTCCCGGCGGTTTACAGCAAGAATGCAACCAATGGAAACAATAAAAACAATAACAATAATAATAAAGTAGAAAACCAACAACATCATAGTAAATCATGATTGTAAAACTACAGGGGGGGAAAAGTAGTTGGCATGATGGCGGGGCTGGAAAAAAATTTATTAACGGTCGCCAAATGCCTCACAAAATAGCCAGTTCTTTAAGGCTTTTTTAAAGGCAGGCAGGGACTGTGCAAGGCGCAACTCACTCGGGAGATGGTTCCAGAGCGCAGGACCAGCCACAGAGAAGGCTCGGTTATGAGTCACCATTTTCCGAGCCTCCCTAGGCGTGGCCACCCGGAGTGAGAGCGCCCGCAACATTCTGGTAGGTCGGGCCTCAGTTGATCTTTGAGAGATTCGCTCTGCCAGGTATTCCGGTCCCAAGCCGTGGAGGGTTTTATAAATTAAAACCAAGACCTTGAATCTTATTCGGGACGCAACGGGTAGCCCATGCAAGCAGGCCAGAACTGGGGTGATGTGGTCATACCGATGCACACCTGCCACCAGTCCGGCTGCAGCATTTTGCACCCACTGAAGTCACCAAATAAGAGTCAAGGGCAACCCCACGTAGAGAGTGTTGCAATAGTCTATTCTCAAGATCACCAGCACTTGCACGACAGTTCTCAGGGAGTCCTCATCCAGATACGGACGAATCTGGGCAATCTGCCGAAGGTGGTAAAAGGCGGTCCTGGACATGGCCGCCACCTGGGCCTCCATGGAGAGAGCCGTGTCCAGGACCACGCCCAGATTCCGGACACTGTCCACCAGCTGGAGGGAAACACCCTCCAGACTGGGGAGAGGGCCTTTGCATCCGGAAGAAGGAGCCCCAGAGAACATGAGACGGTGAGCTGGGACACATTGACCAAAAGTGCCCAGCTGTGGGACCAATGGATCAAACCGAACGTTAACAAATTAGCACACTGCTAATGTGTAAGGATGTGGGCATAGAGGAACATGAACGGGAAGCTACGGATAACCGTGCAAGTTCAGTATGAAAGCCAGGACTAGAGATGCCTTTATTAATCACATGCTGTCAAGTGAATTCTGCGTATAGGCACGCTCATAGCTAGGGGTATTTTGTAAAGCTAAAGGATCTTAACAGATTTACGACCAAGACTCCTGCAAAACAGCCATCAGTGAAACCTAGTGTTAAAACATGAGTTCCAGTTGGGGGAAATGGAAGGAAAAGAAGAGTAGCAGATAAATGTTCTTATCCCTGGTGACCAAAAACGCGCTGAGCTTTCACCTTGAGATGCCCTGCTGCACAAGAACATGGTTCAGGAGCATTAAAATCTCCGCTAGAGAAGATCCAATAACACAATGGAAGTTAGGGAGGAATTTATTTCAGCCAGTCCCCACTGATTCAATGGACCGATGGTTGGTGACTTACCAGCCAATGAGTTCAGAAACTGGGAGGGACACCGGAGGTCACTTAGTCTCACCCCTTGCTGGTGCATCCAGTCTATTGCTGCGTCCCTGATAGGTGACCATCTTTCATCCTATGGGGTGTGTGTGTGTGTGTGTGTGTGTGTGTGTGTGTGTGTGTGTGTGTGTGTGTGTGTGTGTGTGTGTGTGTGTGTGTCACAGTCACGACCGACTCTTCATGACTCCATGTCCATGGAGTTTTTCTTGGCAGGAATCCTGGAGTAGTTTTAGGAACATCAAAGGGAGAGAGAGAGAGAGAGAGAGAGAGAGAGAGAGAGAGAGAGAGAGAGAGAGAGAGAGAGAGAGAGAGAGAGAGAGTTGTGACCCTGGCAGCTTCTGGATCACTGCAGGTGAGAGTAAATACATGGTTGGAGGTCCTTATAGACTGGAATAGAAGAACCCATCATGCAATGCTTCCTCCTACACCCCGGGGTAGGTGCCATATGTGCCATTCTCCCACCCGCTCTCCATACACTACTCAATCAGATGAGGAGCCATTTGGCTCAAAACTGGATGAGACAATGTTCTCCTTCTATTCTCTGTCTCTCTCACACACACATGCACGCACACAAACACCCACCCACCTGCCCACACCAGCCATTCTTGAACATCGAAAAACTAGAAAGGCATCACGGGAGCAAGGCAATGAGAGTAGACCCTTTTTTCTGGACTGGTTTTTTTAAAAAGTTTTAAATGGACTGTTCTCAACACCCAGAAGCTACCTGTGAAGGAGTGATCTGCAGCATGTCCCGTCATCAACAGCCGTGCTCTGCACCTGTGAATGCAAATGTTGTGGTTCCTTTAGGGATTTAGTCTGTCTCGTATTTGGTCTCCCTCTTTTCCTGATGCTTTCCACTTTTCCAAGTGCTACTGTCTTACCCAGAGAATTCTGCCTTCTCAGGATGCACCCAAAAGGGGACAGCTTCAGTTTAAAACTCTTCCCCCCCCTGCAGTGATAGTTTAGCTTCGATCTGATCTAGCACTCCCTTGTTCATCTTTATGGAAGTCCCAAGTGTCTGCAGTAGAGATGGGCACGACCAGGAAAAATGACGTTTCGAGTTGTCGTGTGTCGGAACCAGCCTGTTTCGGCTCGTTTCCGTTTGTCACGAAATTTTTCAAAAATTTGTCATTTCATTTGTCGTCTGTCGTTAGTACTGGTTTAGGGGGGGTAGGGTAGCGGGCTCCTGGAGGCACCTCTCTGGGGTGGGTGCCTCCTCTGGCCCGCTACAAAGGGAAGGCATTTAGCAGGCTCCTGGAGGCACCTCTCTGGGGTGGATGCCTCCTCTGGCCCCCTACAAAGGGAAAAGGAAGGGTACATGACCGTGTAGCCATTGCGTACCAAGTGGCACTGGCAGAGGCACCTCTCTTTTGGGTGCCTCTAGCTCACTAAGAAGGACAGCATACTGGCGTACAGAGTTTTTTGGAACTTTGGACTGGTGAGCGAGGTGAGAGAAGAATGCCTCTGCTGGGCGCCCTCTGACTCACTAAGAAGGACAGTGTACTTGCGTGTAGTGCAATGCGAGTACAGATCTGGCTTAGGGTTGGGGTTAGGGCAAGGGCTAGGCTTAGGGTTATTACGGGTAAGGTTAGGGTGAGTTAGTGGGCTGCAGCTCTGGGTGCCTCTGACCCACTAAGAAGGACAGTGTACTGGCGTATGGGTTAGGGTTAGGGTTAGGGTTAGGGTTAGGGCTAGGGTTATAGTGGGCTTTTTATGCCCGACTGGCACATCCCAGAAGTCTCGGTCAAAACCTGGCCAAGTGGCCATGCGATTGGTGGAATGGCTCCAAAAATTTGCATGGTCCCATCCCATGGCCAGCCCATCATTGCGCAGGTGTAATAAAATAAAATAAAATAAAATAAAATAAAATAAAATAAAATAAAATAAAATCAATGGAGACGTTTTATTGCTAGAAAAACCCACTGCTGCTACTGTAAAAATTCAAGCATTTAAAATAGCTAATTTTCGCATGTTTCTGTGGCGCTTTGGTGGGTTTTTGGACCACGATTTAAAAAAAAATATTGCGGTCGCCATTTTGGATCCCCCCGCACCACATGGCATGGCGAGACGACGAGGATGCCCCCCACCAGAGCAGCCCAGGACAGGAGAGGGGGGGAGGCCGGGGACACCCCCCCCCAGAAACCAGCCCTCTGGTAGGTGCCCTCACTCAGGAAGGCATATTTTCGCCTGCTTTTTTGGCCGGGAATCGGGTTTATTTTTTTTAAACTTTTTTTCTGTGCTGCTTGGCATCGTGCGATCGCCGCAATGCCATGAACGACAACGACAAATCAGACCCAATTTTTCTTTTATCGGTTCGAGTTCGAGTTCTGACGGCTTAATTGTCATTTCCGTTTCCGTTGCGTAACGGAAACGAGGAACGGAAATGGAAACGAGAATTTTGCCAAGTTGTGCCCATGTCAAGTCTGCAGAACTTTCTCCTCCAATACTGCATTGGCTGTAAAGAAATTCAGAAACCACGTCTGGAGAAATTCTACAGTGCCTTGCGGATCAAACCTGTCATTCGGCCCTCCAGGAGGCACCATGTGTTATGTCAGGATGCAGCAGAATTTGGCAAGCATCTTTCAAAACAAGGCAATTCCCAGATCGAAATGGGTCTCTTCTGCAGTTTCCCCAATTGCTGCCCAAGCCTGTTGGCACATTTTTGGAGACTGCTTAGGAACGGGGTGCAATGATGTATTCGGCCCATGGGTCATCATTTGAGTCCTGATTTCACATCACAGAGCAAAATGCCCCTGCCGACCAAAAGGGGTCTGTCTGAAGCTGCCATTAGTGGTGCAGGTGCAGTAAGAGGTTGTAAATGTAAGCCACCAAGGGAGAATTCCAACCTCTGCCTTGTCCTTTCTAGGATTCCTCTGCTCTCCTCCAGCCAGGTCTGCAATCACAAATACGCCTGCGTCTGCCGTGGTGAATGCAAGCCACAGAAATACACAGGTGCCCCTGCAGCTTTTTTTTTTTTTTGAGGCCAGAGGCAAACAGAGCCACTGGCCACCTGATTCACCCATGCAACGTGCGGAGCTGCGCTGGCTGCCTGCAGAAACAGACACACATACGCACCGCTTCATGTTTTATTCTTTTCATCCATCTCCGGTGCAGCCAGGGCTGGGTGGTTTCCATGGCATTCAGAGGAGGAAAGCCTGCGTGAGGAGCAATTCAGGTCTCGCCTCGCACAGGGCTAGGAGGCTAGAAGTGGTCCAGACATCTCAGGGCCAGTGGATTCACTCTGCTTCTGGGGGGGGGGGTTGTAAAATGCAAGCCAGGAAGCTGGGATGATCTCCATCATCTCAGTCTTCCTGTTTGGACGTGATGTCAGCCAGTGGGCCCCATTCTGCTGACGCCTGCCCTGGCGTGGGTGGCTTGAGAAGTCCGTGAGGGGAGCCAAGATGCCAAGGAGAAAAGTGCAAGCAATCTCAATGAGGCCAATTACGACCAACCTTAGGGATTCTTTGGATGCCAGTCAGCGATAGGCCGTTAACGTGCACAAGAATGGCAAGGAGACCAGTACTGATTAAGATGTCATTCACCCCCACCCCACCCCGCTTATTGAATACCATTCTAATGGACCAAAGAAAGGAGTTCATTTGCTCCATTGTTCTCTCAAGACACTCATGCTTACCAGGAGACACTTGGCTCAAAGGATGGCCAGTCCTTGGCCAAAGAGTGGATGTCTGGTCACAGCAGCTGACAGGACTCAGGCACATTCTCTGCTCATCCCCATCATATGCGGCTGTTTCCACTGAAACAGTCCGTAAGCCCTGCCATCTCATTCTTTCACCAGACACTTCTCTTTTATTTCTGTACAAGCAAGCCCACCTTAAGAACAGAACAACAGCCTTGCTGGAACAGGCTACTCACAACCCATCCAGTCCAGCATTCTGTCTCGCTCCATTTGCTTCAGGGCATTCTCAAGCAGATGGCTTCACCTGCTTACAATTCCCTGCCAATGGCCTTGAGAGATCTCCTGCCTCTCTCTCTCCAACCCAGAGGTTGTCCTTAGGCATCCATCATGGTAGCCATGGATACCCTTGTTCTCCATGAACTTGTCCAATTCTTTCTGCAAGCCCTGTAGTCTCTTTAGACTCATATAAATGTCCTCTGATATAAAATTGATTTGCACTAATCAGCCTCCTTTGTGTGTGTGTGTGTGTGTGTGTGCATGTGCATGTGCATGTGCATGCGCGCGTGCGTGTGTGTTTTATTTATTTATTCCATTTCTATACCGCCCATCTTCCAACAGGAACTCTGGGTGGTTTACAACAAGATTAAAATAGACAATACAATGCAATGGCAAAATCAAATAAAACAAAGCAATAAGAGGGGGTACCCTCAGCAAGAGGCGTCAAAAGGGCAGGGGTGGGGTGGGGGCGGAGGGGAAAAAAAGAATTAAAGGTCACCAAAAGCCTCCCTAAAAAGCTTGGTTTTGAGCACTTTTTTGAAGGTGGGCAGGGACTATGCAAGGCACAGCTCACTCAGAAGATGATTCCACAACGAGGGGCCCACCATGGGGAAGAAGGCACGGTTGCGTGTAAGCGACTTCCATGCCTCCTTGGGTGTGTGTTCCTGTTTTTTTGCCTCTCGTATGCCCTTGTGTTCTCTCCCTTACAAAGGCAAGGCACCAAATGGCCGTCCCAGTTTGGTCGGCTATTAATTCTCTGACACAGGCGCATACAACCCCAGAGATGCGAAAGCATACGTGGTTGGTTTCCTGTTTCAAATGTGGGGTGGCAATGCTGGTTGGGCTATTTGGGGGGGGGGGGGTCAGTGAACAAAGTAACTTCTCCCATTTTTGCACCACCTACACCCTTAAAATACTAATTGCACTCGCTGGGAAGCCTTGGTCTTCCCTGATCATGCTGCTCAGCTGAGCAAAGTATAATAATAATAATAATAATAATAATAATAATAATAATAATAATAATAATAATAATAATAATAATAATAATAATAATAATAATAATAATAATAATAAACAACTGTGGCCACCCAGGCTGGCTTTTTCCCCAGGAGGCACAGTGCGGAATCGAACCTCCAAGCTCTGGCTCCACAGAGAGATGCCTAAACCACTGAGCTATCCTGCCTAATACAGCTATGGAAGAACCCTTAGAGCTGAACATGCTAGCTGGGATTATCTTTCCTCAGGGTTCTTCCACCTCCTGGTTGAGCTCATTCTCTGGCCGCCACCTCTAGCAGCATTGAGGGAACAGGATGGACCCCCTAGTGAGCAGGTGGAGGGATGCCTCTCCATTCACCTCCCACCACCACCACAAGGGGAAAGGATCTCTGGTAATCTATTTGTCCTCATTTGCATATGCGTGCATGGCCTTGACCCAGAATGCCTGTGCACCCCAGGGGGAGGCATCTGTAGGCACCCTTGCGTCTTGTTCTAACACAAGGTAAGTGAGACAGCGCCCATCAGCCCAGGCCCAGCAAAGCAGATGATGAAGAATGATGGGAATTGTAGTCCAAAGAAAAAGGGCAGGGGGCTGTGCCCTGCCCACCCATTGCATCCTCAAGAAGCTTCCCAGTCCTCAGGGTCCTGAGTGTGGTATCATTGGCTGTCTTATTATCTCAAGATGCTCAGATTTGAAGACATTTAAATTTTCCCAGATACATCAGACATAAAGCCATTGTCGGTTGCAGAAGAGTATTTAAAGAGCGACTTACTCCCCAGTCTTGGTCTGATGTGATTTTTTTTCATGGCTTCCACCATTACCACCAGTGGGGCCTTGTGGCTCTCATAGAAGTGGGTTGACAAATCAGAGCCAGGTTTTAGCCTGGGCCTTCAGATTGCTCCCCAAGGCTCTGGATCTATTTCAGACATACAGTTCAGCACCCTGGACAGCTCCTGTAGATTTTGCATCAAATCTGGCGTGGATTCACTGCTCTGCTGATGTCGGAGCCACCGGATGCCACTGCACGCCAACACATAAGCCAAGAAATGAAGCTGGAACCCTAGAAGGGGGTCCCACCAGAAGAGGGTCTCTCCAAACCTTACACCCACTCTGATTGCAACTTTAAATCCACTTAGTCCCAGCTCAATATCGAGATGCATTTTTTAAAATGAACATTCTGTACAATTTTGTTTGGGGCCATTTTAATCTAGATTTGTCCTAGAACACACCCAAGTTTGTTCCATCTACCTCTCCCAAACTGCACCCTCGCACACCATATGGCTTTGTATATTGAGGCGTTCTGTGTGCCTATTTTGAGGGCAAATCTAGAAGGCATTGCAAACGTGGAAACCTATGTTTTTTTTTGGGGGGGGGGTCCGTTTTGCAAACGGCAGGTTCTGGAACCTTGCCTGGCAGTGCAAATGGAAAATATTTCTTCCCAACCTAACGGTGCTCTTCCCTGACTCTCTTCCATGCCCTGTATTACACTAGGACGGAGTCACGATGCAGCTGAGCCTCCTGTCCCCTCCATTATGGATCTGGCAGGTCCTCTTCTTTGCCCTTCCAGGTTTCCTGTAAGCACTTCCCAACAAAAAGGGGATTACCGGGAGCTTGTTAGAGCCCTTGCTGGTAGGGGAATTAGTTTCTTTGCTCCGAAAATGTTCTCTTTGGTGGGATTACAACATAATGCATACATGGGCCCAGCCAGGTTTAGGGATTATTTCAAAATCAAATTTCCCGTAATCTCACCCACCATCTGGCATTGGAAGAGGGGCCTGCCACTGGTCAGTTGCTACCTCTGTCTCCTGCCACCATGGCTCATCCGGAAGCAGGGCAACATTGCATCACTAGCCGTGGGCTAATGGGATGAAGCTGAGCCAATGCAGCCGATGGCTGGTCAGAAAGCAACTCCTTTCGGGTGTGGGCTTGCTTGTAATGTGTGTGATTCCTCACTCCTATTAAATCCCACCAATTTAGGTGCCCAACATAAGTAGCAGGACTTTCATAATACAGCTTTTTAATTGCTCTGATCTACTGATAAGTTCCCTTATGTTTACCAGCTACATTGACATATTGAATTTTTTTGATTGGGACTTTGCACTCTACTTTCCCAGAAAATATAAAACCAAATGCAACAACAACAACAACAACAACAACAACAACAACAACAACAACAACAACAACAACAACAACAACAACAACCAACGAGGAGGAGGAGGAGGAGGAGGAAGAAGAAGAAGAAGAAGAAGAAGAAGAAGAAGAAGAAGAAGAAGAAGAAGAAGAAGAGGAGGAGGAGGAGGAGGAGGAGGAGGAGGAGGAGGAGGAGGAGGAGGAGGAGGAGGAGAAGAAGAAGAAGAAGAAGAAGAAGAAGAAGAAGACACAAATGTATTTAATTATCTTGCCTGTTACTTGCCATCCTATCCTATTCCCCTTGTTGCTTACATGTGTGGCTGTGGTATAATCAGTATAATTTTTCTTTGAAGGAGAGAACATTGGTGATGGATGGAATCCTGGGTAACATTTGACTGAAAACATACAAGGAGAAGATAGGTAGGGTGTGTGCAATTTTAATGAGTCCAGTCCCCCCCCCCCATAAGCCAGCCTGATCTGTACTTTTTCTTGGCCCATGCATGATTTGCAGATCTTGGCCAAGTTCCTGATTTGGATTCAGCTCTCAGAATGTCCTAGCCAACCAGGCTGGCTGGCAGACTCCGAGTGTTGTGGTCCCAAACTGTCATGTTTCCAGGGTATGATATCACAGTTCTTGGTATTTTGTGATGCAGTTCTCAGCCCGGAAGGTTGCATAAGTAAGGGGTGAGGCATGTTCCATGAGGATTAGCAGGAAAAGGACCACACTTGGTCAAAATATTCCACCCAACACTTGGGTAAGTACGTGATGATGACCGTGACAACACTGGACACATCACCTCTCCTATGAAGGTCTGTTGCGAAGGCAAGTGGACTCCCCAGCCCTGCTGTTTAGAATGCAACCAGCTGCCTGTGTTTGTGCATCCTCTCTAGCTGGCAACCCAGGGCGTTTGGAGGTGGAAACCATGCAGCCTGGCCTCACCAAATCTCCAGCATGTGAGGGACTCTTGTCACACTAATGAGATTTGAAACGATCTCCCACCTGGGGCCAAACAAGGCCACAAGTTCTAGGGCCTTGCGTGAGCTGCTGACTCAGGGTGTTGCTGACAAGCCTCCTTATTAGAGATGGGCACGAAACGAGCAATTTTTCATTTTTGTTTTCGTTTTTGTTTTTTCATTTCATTACGTAACGAAACAAAAAATGAATTTTGTCTCCAAAATGAAACGAAACGAAGCGAAACAACAGAAATTTTGTCGTGCGTTTCGTTTTCGTTGCGGCAAATACATTGAACTGTAATGAATGCTAACGAAACAGCAATTTTTTGTTTTCGTTTTCATTTTTTCGTTTTGTTACGTAATGAAACGAAAATGATTTTTTTTTGGCAAAAAATTCACAAAAAACGAAAACGAACCAAAACGGACCCCCCCTAAACGACAAACGACAAACGAAACACCATTTTTTTGAGTCGTGCCCATCTCTACTCCTTATGAATATTCATCGGGAATTGTCAAAGCAGGCCGGGGGTTCAGCAGGGGCACCAGGGACTTCCTTTGGAATTAGCATCAGGGAGTTTGGGCTGAATAGTGGCACCATTGACTGCATGCCACGCAAACAGGCACAACGCTCTCGTAATGGAACAGAGGCCAGTGAGAAAGACAGAGTCCTTTGACCTCCACGAGCCACGGAGAAAAGCCACTGGCAATGTTTGATGGCTGGGAGCTCGGTATTTCTTCCTTTAAGACGACTAGTTTTTAAAAATGATTCTTAATGAGCTGCTAAGAGGGGGCATTCGTTACCTGGGTGACACATCCACACATTCTTTTCTTATATCTGTCATTCTGTGGTATGAACTTGGCAGGCAAGGGAAAAAAATCTCTTTCAGGATTTTCAAGCCACTTGCAAATCTTTCCGTAGAAAATCCAGATGGCTATTCGGCTTTAAGCCATTCCTCATTGAGTTGCTGACTTTCATTATAAATATTTATCTAGTTATTTTATTAATAAGTAAATTATAACAATTTCCATCCTTCTTTCCTCCCTCCCTCCCTTCCTTTCTTGACTGCACAGTGTATCATGGTTAGTGTTGTTTTAAAACTCCATAAACACTGCTGACTACAAAACTCCTGGTGCTGTTTTGCTGCATCATGGGCTTGTTAGTCCTAAAGCAGAGAGAACTTAGACTACTTTTGGCTTCCAGACTGCTCTATGCTATTCCACTACAGTTGTTGTCAAAGGCCATTAGAAGCAACCACTTATATTTTAAAAATGCAAAGTGCTCAGACCAAACTATTCTCAGTTTGTTTTGATTGCTTCTCAACAATTTGCCAGCAAGCGTGCATACCCAACTTGAGGCAAAAGTTGACACTGGGCCCACCAAAGTCATAGAATCATAGAACTGAAAGAGACCTTGAGGGCCATCCAAGTCCAACTCCCTGCCATGCCGGGACCCCCATCAAATTACCCCCAACAGTTGGCCATCCAGCCTCCGCTTTAAAACCTCCAAAGAATGAGATTCCATCACCCTCCTTTGTCTACTGCCGAACAACTCTGGTTACTTCTTAAGGTTCACCTTCAGTACTTGACTGTTGTAACAATATGATGCCAAGATTGGTGCACAGCTTGTTTCAGTCTTTAATCCAATGGATACTGTGGCCAAGAAATCAGAAGACTAAGACTTGGCAGAGCAGCACAGGAAAAGATGTGTCACCAGAGAACCAAGCCAAGGTCATCCATGTGACGGTATTTCTGACCACCAATTACGGGCATGAAAGTTGCACAGTTAAGAAAGCTGACAGGAGGGAAAAACCGATTCTATCTATCTATCTATCTATCTATCTATCTATCTATCTATCTATCTATCTATCTATCTATCTATCTATCTATCTATCTATCTATCTATCTATCTATCTAGTGCTGGAGGAGAGCTTTGCGGATACCCTGTACTGCTAGAAAAACCAACGAGTGGGTTCTAGAACAAATCAAACCAGAACTATCTCTGGAGGCAAAAATGTTGAAACTCAAGACGT
Source organism: Phrynocephalus guinanensis (assembly GCA_037367245.1). Lineage (NCBI taxonomy): Eukaryota > Metazoa > Chordata > Lepidosauria > Squamata > Agamidae > Phrynocephalus > Phrynocephalus guinanensis. Next base: position 8,915,166 of record CM074749.1, on the reverse strand, counting down.
CCTGTTTTGGGCCCATCCTGAAAAAGTAAGATTCTCTGGAAAGGGCAATAAAGCTAGGAAGTCATCAGGAAAGGAGGAAGACCCAATGTGAGATGGATTTACCTCCTAAAAGGAGCCACAGGCTTGAGTCTACTGGGATGTAGAGGACAGGGCATGTAGAGGTCAGGGCATTTGGGAGGCCACTCTTTCACAGGGTCGCTACTAGAAGTTGGTGGTGACTTGACAGGACTGGAAAAACAACAACAACAAATTGTCCCAATCACTGACAAATTGTAATTTAGGGTTGCATGGAAGCAAACCTGATTCTGATGCCAAGCGGTGGATCACGTGAATGCACACCACCTTCCAAGAAAATGCTGGGTTGGTCGACATGTGTCAGTGTACCATGAGAATAGAGAATAGTACAGTGTGCTACATAATGCAGAGATACTAAGCATAAGTTTGCCGAGGCAGCTCCTTTGATCAGTTGAAAAGCCTTTTCCCCTTCCGTCCTCATAACAAAGCCTTTTTGAGTTGTTTTTCTCGCCAGCTTTGAAAGCCAGAGATTATAATGATGTTGTTTTGCTTGTTTTGCTTTGTTTTGCTTGTTTAATTTGCAAATGCGGGCCCAGATTGTCAGGAACCAGAAGGCGTTCCCAGCTGTAGGATTTCATTGCAGCTTGGATGCAAAAAATACAAATAAAAGTAAATTTAAAAATTGGAAATAAAAATTCAGAACATTTCATGAGGGTGGAGGGTGTACGTGGCAAGGGCTGAGGAGTGGTGGTGGAGGGTGGAGATTGGAGGTGTTTGGAAGACTCCATCATCATGATCCAGAATCCTGAACTAAATCAACCTGGTCCAGCTGGTTAGGCATACAATTCATAAGGGCAGATAACATTATCAAGGCAAAAGGAAGACTATTGAGACTCCTCTGATGATTCAGATGGCTAATAGAGCCTTGTGGCACGGTAGTTAAAATGCAGTACTGTGGCCAAGACAGAGCCTCTTTCAAACACAGATGACCAGGGCCAAAGGGGATCTAGGGTCTCATTTGCTATGTGGCGGTCAATTGTGATCTGAGACTCTGGTGCTAACTTGAAACAGAGGATTTTTCTATGACAGTTAGAGATGGGCACGACTCAAAAAAATGGTGTTTTGTTTGTCGTTTGTCATTTAGGGGGTCCGTTTTGGTTCATTTTCGTTTTTCATGATTTTTTTGCAAAAAAAATCATTTTCGTTTCGTTACGTAACAAAACGAAAAAATGAAAACAAAAACAAAAAATTGCTGTTTCGTTAGCATTCATTACAGTTCAATGTATTTGCCGCAACGAAAACAAAATGCACGACAAAATTTCTGTTGTTTCGTTTCATTTCGTTTCATTTTGGAGACAAAAATCGTTTTTCGTTTCGTTACGTAACGAAATGAAAAAACGAAAACAAAAACAAAAAATTGCTCGTTTCGTGCCCATCTCTAATGACAGTCATTTGAAAAGAGGATTGTCGCCCACAAAGTGAGGCACAGCCACCCTGTTTCTAGATGTTTCCCCTGCAAATTAGTTCCTTTCATATTCTGGCCACCAAGTGGCTGGTGGGACTGCTCAACCAGCTCTTTCAAGCTCAAGAGCAGAAGAACAAAAAATTCATTGGATGAAGTGAGACACTGTTCCCATCTGCTCAGATGAGTAAATGCTCTTTTCACCTCACCTGGCAACCAACCCACTGGTCTGGCTCCTCTTCCTCCTCAACCCTTCCCAACCCTTCTCTTGGTTGGGAATCTGGATAACAGAGAAGGGTGTGTGACAATTGGTGAAATGGCCAAGATGAGGGTGTGCTTTTTCCCTGTGAGCTTCTCCTTCGCCAACTGGAATCCGAATCTGATTGCAGACTCTGGATCATGGGGGAAAGACCATCAACCACCACCACCCCCTTGAAACTCTGGCCCTGAGACTCAGGGTCTGAAGTCTCGGAGGAGAATCGTGGCAGATAGGACCACGAGTCAGGGCACCAAAATGTAGATGGAGCAAATCTGTGCTCCTGGGAGGGTGCAGACTTCCAACATTTACTGTTGGAAGGATCCAAGCCAAGAGTGTACTGTAGACCCATCATTCCGAGTCTTGGATCCTCAGATGTTCTCGCACTACAGCCCCCAGAAATCCTGACCAGCATAGCTAGTGTGGAAGGGTTCCAAGACTATATGGGCACCCAAAGTCGAGAGCCACTGGTGTCGACCTTCTAGCTACTCTTCTCCAAAGAAAAGGAACCAAAATGGACAGATTGAGCATGGAACCCATGCCATGTCCAGTGCTTCCTCCCTTCTCCCCTGTCCTCTCCTCATGCCACTTGATTTGATTCAACCTTAATACCAGAAAGGTGTTCTTGTGAAAATGGAGTGGCTCTTGGGCTGAGGTTAAATCTCCCAAAATAGAATATATTGACCCATTGAAATACCCCCCTTTAAAAAAAAATGCCCAACTGCTGTGAGATTTTTATCCAGGGTGTTTCCCCCCAGAAGCAGTAGTATTAATGAGAATTAGTTTGTGAGAAAACAAAACAATCATTGTGTTTTCCCCAAAACACATGTTTGAGGGAAATGCAAGTGTTTTCTTTCAAAATAACAAGGTTGTTGCCTCAAATGCTATTCTGTGATTTATCCATGAAAAATGTATCAAGAATCCCCACCACCCTTTCATAATCTCCTCCAGCTGGGAGAAAGCTTTTTTCTCTCCTTTATTCATACCAGTGAGAATAAAATAAAGAGTTACCTCCCTAGTTACGGGAGATGCTTGTGCTGCAGGTATCTTTAGGTCAAATTAAACAAGACATCCATTTCCAATCTAGAAGCCGATAGTATATTCTATTTCCTTTGACCCTGGCCAACAAACTCATCCTGTATGAGAATAGACCCCTCTGTGGCTAGAATTCTGAGTCTGTTCAATATAAGGAGGCAGTCATTCAAACAAGCCTACCAGCATTGCTGCATGGTTATCATGCCCCTGCGCTTTCTCTGGTCACAGATGGTATGGCATGCCCCCCCACGCACTTGCTTGCATGACCAATAGCAAGCAATGAGGAAGAAACCATTGTGTGTTGCCCTCCCATGCATGATTTCTCCCAATATGATTTTCTTAATAAGCTCAACACTAGAGATCAGCACGAATCAAAAACCGAGTCACAATATTCGTAAAAAAATCACCAATCCATCAAAAATTTGTTGCTTCATATTTGTTGGAGGAAATGACCCTGACAAATATGGAGCTATGAATGGTTATTGATTTTTGATTAATCCATCCATCTTTCTTTTTTTTTTTTTTGGCCCATTTTTTCTTTTTTCTTTGGGTGGGGATGAGTCGAACTTACAAATCCATCCAAAATATTTGTAAATTCATGATTTGTATTTTGGCAACCTTGGCAAATTACAAATCATAACAAATCACCACGTTTGCGATTCGTGCCCATCTCTAGCCTGCGCTCTGATAAGTTTGGGGCTGCAGTCTTAGCCTTAGACCATTGTGTGTAAGGCAATCCTATTTGTCCCATCTACCCAGAGGAGGTGAGAAAGAGAGTCTAATTTTATTATCAGCTGGCTGCTCCTTGGGGGATGGGTAGGAGATATGGGGTGATAAAGCCTTTTCATCTCCAGGCCTTTATCACCAGTGCAATTACTGGGTCTCCAGAGAGATCTGGCCAGCTGGTGGTGTGTGGGGTTGATTGTTCTGCATTGGCTGGCATGACTGGTCACCCCATGCGCTGCCTATGAAATGAGCCATATGGCTGCTTGCCATTACCAGTGAAAAGCTAAATGGAAATTCAGGATCAAGGGCAGGCATGAACCTTGGAGTAAATGGAGCCCGCTCCCAAGAAAATCCTAGAGGTCAAAGCAAGTGTGGTTCCATGGCGGAGGATTTTACAAGGAGGACAGAGGAAGCTGCATCTATCTGGTTTTTTGAACATCATATTCTGATCCAACCCTTTTTGGAATGTAAAAAAGACTACTTCCACCAATCAAGAAGGCATCTGCACGACAGTTACATCCAACGAATCCCACTTCAGCTGCTGTGGCTCCAACATGTGACTTTGGGGATTTTTATATGGGTGATGTTGTTAGGGCCATCTACGAAAATATTCCAATTATTATGAAACTCTAAAGAAATCACTGACGATTAAAATGTGAGGATGGTGGAAGCAGTAGCTCTTGTCACCCAACACCCCCATGCCCCCCCCCCACCAACAAGCTGTGGTCTACTCTGAGGAGGACTGCAGCAAAACCCTTTAGGTTCATTCGTAAATTCAGTATTATCTGCGTCAGTGGTTCCTAATCTTGGTTCCCATCAGATATTCTTGGACTAAAACTCCCAGAAGCCTCTGCCACTAGCTGCACTGACCAGGATTTCTAGGAGTTACTTTTGTGGATTCCCATATTGGCTTTTCCCACCCGTTCCAAGTTCTGGCTTTCAGTTCACTCTTTTGTGACCTGAACCTCATTAAGTCCAGATGGATCTCCGAATTATCTTCCGCAATCTTCTGCTATCAAATCTGCCTCATTCTTCCTAAGTTACCATAGCAAATCAACAGAAACCATGCAGAAAACATAGTGTCGGCACATTGGCCCCAGATAGAAGGCCGTTGACTCATGCGTTCTGGTCCTTAGCCAATCCTACTGGTGCAAAGATCCAGTAATGAAAAAGCCCCAAACCTTTCAGGCCGAAAATGTGATAAGGGTGAGAATACCTCAAAGTTAACCTAACCAATGAGTTGGGCAACCATAGATCTGTTTAAATCTACTGGTGCGCAGACACCCAAAGTGTCTCATAGTTGCCATAAAAGAGCAGATAAATGCAATGTACAAGGGGGGGGATAAGATTTTTTTCTATATTTTTCTCTCTCTCCATAATTTAAAACAATGGGTTGTACCCCCTCTTCTGAGTGCATGGAACAAATGACACACATGTGTTTCTAACTAGGCAGCCGCAAGGAATCCATCTGTGTCCCTGTTTGAGAAAGGATGCATCTCCAAATAAATCCACTGCCAAACCACACGCATCAGGCTAAAAGGATGCTTTTTCGCTCCTTATGAGGTCATCAAAGGCCACCTTTCCCTGGAGCACTTTTAATTGATTTATTGTCAGTGACTGGGGAGGGGAGAACCTCATGGACGACGAACAAGAAGAAGTGGGGGGGGGGGAGAGAAGACTCATTTGCTTCTCATAAACCTTGGGTGAAAGCACCCTTTTACTCCATTTTCGGAACCTGCCTTTCCAACTGCACGGTGGGGCTTTGGATGAACTCTTGTTGGGTCGCTCTTTGCCGTCACGTGGACATCCAGCTTGCCTTGTGGAGAGAACGGTCTGGTTTTTGAAGCTGGAGGGTGCCAATAGAGCCAGCATGTTTTAGAGGATTAAGCAGGGTGGAATGAATTTATTTATTTATTTATTTATTTATTTATTTATTTATTTATTTATATTTGACTGCTTTACCACACCATCTGGCATAAAAGCCACTCTGGTGGTTTGCAGAATTTTAAGGTAAATAATAAAACATAATACCAGACATAGATCTTCTTAATCAAAATAAAAAACATCAGAATTAAAAAAAAAACAATGTTACAATCCAAGATGCCCTAACAAAGGTAAAGGTTTTGAAAACAGATCAGCAGCAATGATAGGCAGTTACTTCATGTCCTTCTTTATTCCACAAGTAGTTTTGTACCGTGACAGCGTTGGTCACAATCACGTGGTTTTGTCCCTGTTTCAGTGTTCCCATGGTCATGATAACTTGTCTCGTGACAAGTGTTATCTCACGGACTTGTACCATGACAAATACTGGATTTGTCTAGCTTCCTTTTTTCCTTTTTTTGGGGGGGGGGGACTTAAAAATTCTTTTTCGATAGTTCGCTTCTGAAATGTCAAAATGGAAAAAAAGCGGACACCGTTTTCTGAGAGAAATGAATGTTTGTTGTGTGACAATCGTTACCTCACGGTGTCTTGTCTTGGAACAGAAAGCGGGAACAAAGAGTGACAAGGGAAAACCCTACCCCAGCACCAGGTACAGGATTGTGGTGCTTAGCTCCTGTTCTGGGGCCATGGTTGAGACAAATTTCAGTAGTTGCACGACGGGCGTGAAGTAACTTTTTCTGTACTATTCCTAATCTCAATACTAACAGAGATGAAACAGACATGAAGTAACCGCCATAGTCAATAGCCAGGGAACGCCGTTTTGAAAAGCCAGGACTTCAAGAGTTTTTTAAAGTTCTGCAGCATGGTGCCAGGCAGATCTCTGGACAGAGCTGATTCCAAAGATGAGGTGCTGCCACTGAGATGCCTGGTAATTGTTTTACGGGCTTCCCTCAGTGATGGCACTTGTACCATCATCGTCTCTGCCAGACCTAAAACGTGAAGGCTTCAGGGCCAGCAAAGACAGCGATGGTACACATCACACCCAGGGTTTCACTTTTTCTGCAGGAGATAATCATGCAAAGAATGCATGGAGCTTTAAGCCTCGTGGTGTGATGTTCCAAACAGTCTCCAACCTCTAGCTGCATGAACAGGAGATCATCTCATTGAAAGCAGCAGGCTGCTTGTGGGCACATGGAGAGAGGGACTTAACCCTGGTGCCCAAGGTAAGGCAGAATGAATCATGTGTGCAACGGACTGTCTCTCACACACCATAAAAACAAAGAGGGTTCTGCTCACGTTGTTGAGCTGAAATCTGCCCAGGAATGGTGGAGAAGCACCCAGATAAATTTTCCTAGATGCAGTACCCTGTTTGTGCTCACCCTCTTCTAATGCACAGTAATAATTAGTGGCTAAGATCCATTACATTTAAAAAAGAACTGCCTGGATTAGAAATTAAAATGGCTAGAATGGATTTGTTGGAGGAGATCTCTGTTGTTGTTGTTGTTGTTGTTGCTGCTGCTGTTGTTGTTGTTGTGATTGCTGCCCCCCACCACCACCACATTTTATCAACCTCAGAAGGCAGGAAGGCTGAGTGTACCTTGAGTCTGTTGCCTGGGATTGAACCCCAAGTTGTGAGCACAATTTTGGCAGCGGTAGAGCAGTTGAACCACTGCACCACAAGGTACCATGATAATAGTACTGATTCTATTTACCATTTTAATGTAATCCTTGTTTTAATTCCCTTTGAAAATATTTGTGTACTTACTGCTTTTAGCTTTTAAGTAGAGTAAGATCCCAGTATCTACTGGGGATTGGTTCCAGGCCTTCCCATGGATAACAAAAACTGTGGATAAGAGAGAGTGATGTTTTGTGACAGCAGCTTGCATTACGGCTGCTGTTTTGTGACAGCAGCTTGCTTTGTGGCTGCTGAATTATTTATTTCACTTTTTTTCCTCTGCCAACCATGGATAACTGAATCAGTGGTTAATGAATCAGTGGATATGGGGGTCCTACTGTATTGTCTTTTAATTGTCATAAGCTGCCTTGGGTCTTTTGATGGAAGTAGTTCAGGTAAAAATATTTTAAATGAACCAACAAACAAGTAGACAAAAACAAATAGACAAACAAACAAGCAGGCAAGCAAGCAAGCAAGCAAACATTAAAAACCCTGTGCCTCTAAGTGGAAAGCTATAATATGTACGGAGGGGACATCTAGAATCCATCTCTTTTTGATACATTAGTGCTTTTTCTTAAAATCTGTATCATCAGATTTCATAGCTGGAATCATCCCTGGGGACCATCCAGTCCAAACTGCTTTTCAGGACAAGATGTTCCATACAGGATGCAACCGGACAGAGTGCTTGTCCGGCATTTGCTTAAACGCCTCCATCAAGGTGAGTGTGTTTTTCCCATCAGGGTCTTTCTCCTTCTATTGCTGAATCCCATTAGAAGAGTTTTTTTTAATCACCCGAAGCCATTAGGTTGGATGTTTCTTGTATTGTTGGGGGTGTCGCTTCTGGCCCCATGGAGCCATTGGCTCCATCTTCTCGATGGAAGCTCTTCAGATGTTTAAAGCAGAAGCATGAAGAATAGTTGGTGTTTTTGTTTTTTGTTTATTCCCATTTACAAATATTTTCCTGTTCTTTTCACGCAGAGTGTCTTGTAGAAACCTTCTCTTGTGCCAGAAAGATTCCTTGCCTTCCTTCCCACCAGGACCCTACCCTGGTTCCCACCAACTCTTTTCACAAAACCATGTCCATCTTCTGCTCTGGTTGACGTCCTTCTGAGAAACCTTGAACACAAAAGACCAGAAAAAAAGCAACTTTTGTTTTGTGAAGGACTTGATTGTCATAATTCTGTGTAGATTTTCTCTCTTCTCCCCCCCCCACCACTTCATGGTCTGGGGTGGGGGAAAAGATGATGACAAAATGTCAGAAAAGATATCACCCCGTCCCTACATTTTAAAAAAAATCATCATTTTTTTTAATCCAGCAAAGGAGTTTTAAAGCTCCGTATACATAATGAAAAGCAAATTGACAGCCACGTAAGGCCAAGGGAGAATGGAGCGGATCAAATTTGGATAAAGCAGAACAGGGCTTGATCTGTTAAACAAATTTTGCAGAAAAGAAAAACATAAGTGAGAAATAAAAAACTTTGCACAGAGAAATCACAGTGGAAGGTGAAAAGAAAGCCCACCCCCCCACACACACAACCTCCTGTCCCTCTGTTTCTTGCTATGTCTGAAAAGCTACCAGATCCACAACCTTAAATTAAAGATGATGCTTATGTCTCTGGTTTCCTCCAGGGTAAATAAGCCCAGGGTTATCAACGCTTCTTCGCAGGTGCTGCTTGGCAGACTCGGTAAAATCCTAACTGCCCTTCTTTGGAGCTGTTTGAGATTGTCCGAATCGTCTCGAAACACATCTGTGCATTTCTGGGTGGTGGAGTTTGCTTCTTCTTGAGCGAGGCTGCCAATTATGAAGCAATGCCCTCCCCTACTCCTGCTTTACAGACTGAAAACCTGGGCTATGTTTCTTTCCATGCATCTCTCTCAGGCTTGACCTTAGGCGGATTCGTCATGCCTCTAGTCATGCCTCTTAATTAACCCTGGGAAGAACCCCTGTTGCTGCTACTTTTAGCCTACACAGGCTTATTCATCAAGCTCCCCCATGCTTATGCTGTTGCTGTTGTTATATCATGCATAACACTTTTTTTTTTAGCATTTAGGTTCCCTCCATTTATGTCATTGAGTCATTTTTATCATAGCCTCCTGGGGCAAAATCTTCCCTTGAGCTTTATTTTGCTTGGGCGTACCCTTCTTGGATGCTGGCAGGCTAGAGTTGTTTTTGTTTTTTTCACAGTGACCCAGGTATTAAATCTGCAACTTGATCGTGTTTGGCTTTGTAGTCTAGCTGCACCCTCTTTGCACTATCACAGATGGTGAGTGACACTGTCAAGGTTGCCACCATCTTCATTGTCACCTTTGTCGTTGTTGTCTTTGTTGGGTCATCATCATCATTCTTGTTGCTGTTTTCATTGTCTTTGTTGTAATCTTCATTTGTGAGGGTGATCATTGTCTTTGTCATGTCATCGTCATCATTATTTGTTGTCTTTGTTGTATCATCATCATCATCATCATCATCATCATCATCATCATCATCATCATCATCATCAGTTTTGTCATTGTTGTCATCACCATCATCATCATTGCTGGCATCATTGTTATGTTTATGGTTGCGGTTTCCTTAATATGCTGAATGTCCGGGCTGATCTGTTAAGGCAGGTCCAAACTTCGGCCCTCCAGATGTTTTGGACCACAACTCCCACAGTCCTTTGTCATTGGCCACCTAAGCTTAGAATTCTGGGAGTTGTGGTCCAAAACATCAGGAGGGCCGAAGTTTGGACATGCCTGCACGGTTAAGCCAAACAGAGCTCTGACGAAGGCGATGCCACGGCAGCCCAGTGTTACCTGTCTTGTACCAAACCCGCGGGGGGGGGGGTGTCTAAGGGCCATGCCTGTTTCTGTCCTGTTGAACTCCCAGCCTCCAAACTGGGAGTGGAGTGGCACGGGGAAGCATCAGCAATCAGCAAGGCCTGTCCCCTGGGCTATTCTGTCCTCCACCCTGGCCACCACAAGGGGCTTCGGCCACTCCTGCGGAGTTCACCGAAAGGGACTGGGAGGTTAACCAGGCTCCGTCTGAAAACACACCCCTGATGTCATCTCCGTTATTCCTCAGCCGCTGACAAAGTGCCCGGAGGAGTCATTGGGGAGACTCCTGCCCAAATGGAACATGAATGTTTTATGAATTCAGCCCCAGCGAAGTAAATTAAAGGGTCATTAATGGGCTCATTTAAAACGCTTGGCACTCGGTGCTGAATTATGAAAACCAGCATGTAGTGTTAAAAACTAAATAGGAGATTAGGAAGGGGGTGTTTTCTTTTCTTTTTAAAAATGCTCCTAATTGGATCTCTGCCTTTTTGCCTTCGGACCTGCCTAAGCAAAGATGATGCTTAACCATGGTTGCCTACGTTTCCCATAAACACAGTTTACTTTAATATTGGAATACAAATGTATGTATTGTTCCCATGTCTTGCTTTTTATTTATTTATTTATTTATTTATTTATTTATTTATGAATATTTTTACCCCACCTTTCTCCTTTGAAAAGGGAGCTTACAATCACGAGAGACAATATACAGCCGAAAACATTTAAGACATACTCAGTTAGGGACAGGGAATTAGAAGCGGCATCAGAACATTCAAAGGTAACATTAAAGCTACAAAGAGCGCATGAAAAGGAAAAAAAAATCCATTATGAAGGATGGAAACTAACATGGAAAACACTGGCATTCGTGCCTGGTAATCCATCTAAAAGTCACATAACAAGTAGTCCAACATTCAGGGAAAACTTGCCTGAAGAGGAAGGTTTTTGCCTTCTTCCAGAAAGACAGCAGAGATGGGGCAGTCCTGGCCATTTAGATTGTCTCTTTCTCAGAAAAAGGAGAGTGCAAAATGGCACACAGGTGCCTTCTACATTCCCCTTAAGTCTCACAACAGCCTTGGGAGGAAAATCTGACTACTTGAAGGATACTGCAGGGGCCTAGGAGTGTCAGGTTTCAAACTTGAGAGCCTGAGAATCCGCTTTCAGGGTCCATTCAGCAGTGGGCCTTTGAAAAAGAGAAAATCTCAGTTCTAGGCCTTGACATGGTTTGTGTGTCTCTCATGCACGCAGACCACTGTGCAACTGCTAGTGGAGGCTGTGCCTAAGTAGCGTCACAGGGATCTTTTGACATTGTAAGAGGCTACCACTGGGTTTCAGTCTTGGATGCAGAAATATCCCAGGCTGGGATGTGGTTGACCTAGCAACTCTGACAGGGAGCTTTAGAGCTGAGTAGATTTGCAGTGAGCCTTCTTGTACCCAAAACTTTGATTACTATACTATACTGATTAAGCAGTGGCCAGAAAGGTGTCAAGCTGTGGGTCTAGATTACCTTCAAACCAATAGGTAGCCTTATTTTAATTCACCTTGTCTATAGAGGAGGTTTCATAGAGGAAAGCTGGTTTCCCCACATTTCCAAAATGCCAGCTTCAAATGCAGCCATCGGGGATTATTTATTCTGGAAGATTTCTTGAAGGCTTCATCCCAGATAGAAGTGGGGTAACGGGCACAGGACACCTCCAAAGTGAAATAGACACTGCCAGGTGTAAATCTTGTCCACCTGCTCTGGTAGAACAGGAGCCAGGCACTGAAAACCATTTCAGCTTGCAAACCAAGAATCCTTCCTGCATGCAAAAGCTTGCCAGTCTGCAAACCCAGACAAACAAGTGTGCTGCTCTGCCCAGAAGAGCTCTTATCCAATGCAAAATTCCCCAGTGCTAGAAAAGAAGGCGCAGTCCACCGAAAAACTTTTCAGTCTTTAAAGAGCAACTTAGCTCCATCGTTGACGAACCGAGAGAGGTCAAGGTGGAAATAATTCTGACATAGGATGGGGAATTCCTAGCACAACTTAGATCCAGACCCTGGCTATTTCTCCCTCCAGTTTTGAGGTGCCAAGCAGAAGCTGGCACTGCCTACGGGGATTAAAATTGAACTTGGCACGTTACATAGTAACGTTCACCATGGTGAAAGCCGAAAACCCTGGCAAACATTACGTCTAGTGCAACACGTAGACAGCACTCGGATTTGGGACTTTTGTTCTCTGTTCCTTCACCTTCCTGAATTTAACTTCTTTTATTTATTTACAGTGGTACCCCGACTTAAGAGCAGCTCAACTTAAGAGCAGAAAACTGCTGCCTTACAAATTTTAAATATGGTCTGCTTGACTTACAATTTTTCCCCATTTTATTTGATTTTTAATTAATTTTTTTCAATTTTTTAGATAGGTACCCCAACTTAAGAGTAGTTCGACTTAAGAGCATGCATTCAGAATGGAATAAATTTGTAAGTTGAGGCACCACTGTATTTATTTATTTTTATTTATTTATTAGATTTATATACCGCACCATCTAGCAACGAGGCACTCTGGAGTGGTTTACAGAAATACCACAAAGTAGAAAGATACAAAACATAAACATGATGCAATAAATAAATGGCACAACATCATAATAAAACATAATAAGCATAACTAAGTCAAAGTTGAGATGCTCCAAACAGGAAGAAGGTGTTAAGGGAAAGGTCAGAGGAGACTTTGCAATGACTTCAAAACTAAGTTTCCCCCGAAACCATTATGCCATAATGCACTAATGTATTAAGAAACCATATTATTTAAAAAATCTTATTTTTTTTTAAAAAAAAGCATGCTTCAGAAACGCCAGAAATGGTCTCTGTTTGCTGCCAACTGCTCTCGGTTCCTTCAGCTTCTCAGCGCCTCTTTGAGTTTCCATGCTGACCAAGGCGGAGGCCCATTGTGCCTCCACAAAAGAATGCTTTCTGCCGGGCAGGGTGTGATCAGGCCTGACACCTCAGGAGCCATGCCTGGTTTTCTGTTTGCCTGCCACTCTGGCACACAGGCATGACAGAGATGTTGTGACAAAGGCCGTTACTTCACGAACCTCTCGCTGCGCGGCGAGCCGTGATTTCTGCGCGAATCGGTCGGTTTTGTCCGCACGATCCTCCATTTTGGATGCGGCGCCACCCCGACCACGCCCCAACCACGCCCCTAAACCGTGCTCCAAGCGGGGCGAGAGATTCCCCTGCCGGAGGCCGGGAATCTCCCTCGCTTCGCATCCCGCTTCGTATCCAAATTCACGTGTGGCCAGTTAAAAAGTATATTTATTTATTTTTTAACTTACTTTTTCTCCGAAATGCCGATGCATAGATATTTCGGTTAACCCGTTCTTTTGATCTTGCCTTCTGTAAACGGGGCAGGGGCAACAGAGGGGGGGCAAGCGTCCCCGGGTGACGTGAGCAGAGCCCCTCCGCTGGCAAGGGATGGCGAAGGGCTGCGCAGAGGGAGGGGGTATGGGGTGTCGGTGCCGCCGCCGCAAGACACCCCCGCGCGCGCGCCCACCCAGAGAGCGGCGGCGGGGCACACAGGGCGATGAAGCTGAGAGAAGCCTCTCCCCGCCCCGCCCCCCCCAAAAAAAACCAACCCAGCAGCTCTGCTTCAGGGAAACACGATGGCCGCCCACAAGTCCTCTGACCGCAAATGACAGCCAGGTATTGATGCATCGATACGCCGTGGTAATTTTCTTAAAAAAATAAAAGAAAGCAGAAACCGGACGTTGCAAGTAAGCTTCCGAATGCGAAGGGAGCACGTGAAGTACTACTGGATTCGACCCTAAAACCTCGCCCGGTGAGGACACGGAAAGAGGGGTGGGGGCAAATGGAGACCACGTGACTACCACGTGACCGCCTTCGAATTCATAGCGAAGGCAATCACGCTGCGAAGAGAAGTTCTTCGTGAAGTGACGGCCAAAGAGGGGTTACGGAGCTGGGAGTCCTTCCTACTGCATGCTCATGCCCGCCCGACCTGCAAACCACCAGCATCAACATCTTCCATAACATCATTTTCCACCGTTGTTCTTCACCTGCTGCATGCCTTTCTTTTTAAATAGCCTGCCTTTTTCTAAAAGCCAAGCTGATGCTTGCTCTTTCCTTTAAAGAGATGCTAGAGGAAGGAAGGAAGGAAGGAAGGAAGGAAGGAAGGAAGGAAGGAAGGAAGGAAGGAAGGAAGGAAGGGGACTATAACAGTCTCACAATATGTTATCCAACTGTTCATGGTGATGCTCCCCAGCATGTGGAATGGCATGCAACACTGTGCATAGCGCTTTGAAGTCCCTGCCCCTGTGTCCACATGTGCAGGAGGCCAGAATCGGAGGTGCTCTGTGCACTGATTTAACTTCTGGTAGAAGGCTGCAGGGAGTGGGTGGGGTAGCTTTGTGGATTAGGTAGCTAGGTGTGAAGCCAGAGAACATGGGCTTGATTCCCCCAATGGGTCTCCCGTGAGTAGAGCCAGCCTGGGTGGCCTTGGGCCTCACTGCACACTGCCAGATTTAATCGGGATCCAAGGTCCTGCATGGGACTCTGAACTGGCTTAGGAGACTCACCAACAGCTCTAATAATAATAATAATGATGTTATCTATATTGTTGTTGTTCAGTCGTTCAGTCATGTCCGACTCTTCGTGACCCCATGGACCAGAGCTCTCCAGGCCTTCCTATCTTCTACTGCCTCCCGGAGTTTGGTCAAATCCATATTGGTTGCATCGATGACACCATCCAACCATCTCATTCTCTGCCGTCCTCTTTTCCTTTTGCCTTCAATCTTTCCCAACATCAAGAACTTTACTGTATATTTAAAAGGCTGCTTGCAGTTCTATTTGCTGTTACTTGAGAGTAAAGCAGAGTGGATTGTTTGTATACCACACAAAAGCACTTAAAACACTCTGCACATTTCAGAATGTAATTATGGAATTATACACTTTGCTCCCCGGCTGAACTGGGTACACCAATTACATATCGCAAGACAGAAGTCTGATTCAGCTTTGAGCTGGGTACCTGAATCTACTAGATTTGAACTTGTGTTATCAGCACAGTCTTGGCTGCAGGACTGCAGTTTAACCACAGTATCATGAGACTCCTGGAGCATAAATCTATTAGGCACGGGGGAGGGGGGAATGGGGGTCTATTAAACACACACAGTGGCTCAAGATATATATCCGTTTGATAATGGAAGCCAATGTAACGAGGATCTGTGTTCCGATATCTTGAAAAGATTGATGTAATGCTACGCTAAGACATTAAGAGATATGATACACTGCCCATATTATGGATGAACATAGATCAATGAATTATATATATATTGCCAGAACACAAACCGAAAAGGCTTGAGTGGCATTATTTCAGTCATTGTGTGTGTTTGTGTACGTGGCATGGATGCTTGTTTTTCTCTGTAGTAGAGATGGGCACGACCAGGAAAAATGATGTTTCGAGTTGTCGTTTGTCGGGACGGGTCCGTTTCGGGTCGTTTCCGTTTGTCGTGGAAATTTTCAAAAATTTGTCATTTCTGTTTGTCGTTTGTCGTTTGTGTTGGGGTTGGGGTTGGGGTTGGGGTAAGTGGGCTCTGGGAGGCACCTCTCTGGGTGCCTCTGATGTCTGACCCACTAAGAAGGGAAGGGAAGTGTTTCGCGTAGCCGCCGCGTACCATACATTACATTATGTTAGGGTTGGGGGGTAAGTGGCAGAGGCACCTCTCTGGGTGCCTCTGACTCACTAAGAAGGAAAGCATACTGGCGTACTGGCGTACAGGTTAGGGGTAGGGGTAGTGGGCTCTGGCTGGGAGGCACCTCTCTGGGTGCCTCTACTGTGACCCACCAAGAAGGGAAGCGTACTTGCGTACGGATCAGGGTTAGGGTTGGGGTTAGGGTAAGGGCTAGGCTTAGGGTTACGGTTAAGGTTAGGGTGGGTTAGTGGGATGCACCTCTGGGTGCCTCTGACCCACTAAGAAGGACAGTGTACTGGTGTATGGGTTAGGGTTAGGGTTAGGGTTAGTGGGCTTTTTATGCCCCTGGCACATCCAGAAATCTCAGTCAAAACCTGGCCATGCGATTGGTGGAATGGGTCCAAAAATTTGCATGGTCCCATCCCATGGCCAGCCCATCATTGTACAGGTGTAAAAAAATAAAAATAAAATAAAATAAAATAAAATAAAATCAATGGAGACGTTTTATTGCAAGAAAAACCCACTGCTGCTACTATAAAAATCAGGCATTTAAAATACCTAATTTTCAAATGTTTCTGTGGTGCTTTGGTGGGTTTTTGAACCACGATTGAAAAATAAATAGTGCGGTCGCCATTTTGGATGCCCGCCCCACCGCATGGCAAATGGAGACGACGAGGATGCCCCCCCAGCCTGGTACCAGCAGCCCAGGACAGGAGGGGGGGGGAAGGCCAGGGACCCCCCCTCCCCAGAAACCACCCCTCTCTGGTAGGTGCCCTCACTGAGGCAGGCATATTTTTGCCTGCTTTTATGGCTGGGAATCGGGTTTTTTTTTAAACTTTTTTCTGTGCTGCTTGGCATCGCGCGATCGCCGCGATGCCATGAACGACAACGAAAAATCAGACCCAATTTATCTTTATCGGGTCGGGTTCGAGCTGGAGCGGAGTAATTCTCATTACCGTTACCCGTTACGTAAAAATAACGATAACCGAAAACGGAAACGAGAATTTCGCCGCTCCGTGCCCATGTCTACTCTGTAGGAACCTTTTCAGGAAATAGGCTGTTCACAGGGAAAACAGAGAGCTCTAAAACAGCAAGCAAGAAACAAGAATTTGCAATGTAACGTGCATTCTCCTGTCCCCTATCCTCCAAATCCTTGCCCAGTTTTCGTTGGAACTTTAAAGGATTGTTTGAAGGTGCCAAAACTGTGTTTTATTTTTGGGAGAGGGGGAAAATACACTTCAGCACCTTGGATAGCTACCACTGAACTAAGAGCAGGTTTAGTATCTCATCAGCCTCTATGGTAGAGATGGGCACAAAACGAACAATTTTTTGTTTCCGTTTTTGTTTTTTTGTTTCGTTACGCAACAAAATGACAAACAAATTTTGTCTCCAAAATGAAACAAAATGAACAGAAACACCGGAAATTTTGTCGTGCGTTTCGTTTCCGTTACTGCAATACAGTGAACTGCTTTAAATGCTAAAAAAATCACAAAAAATTGAAATTAATGGTAACAAAATGGTAATGAAATGAACGAAAACAAAAATGAATTTTTTGCAAAAATTCACAAAAAACAGAAAAGAACTGAAACGGACCCCCCAAACGACAAACGACAAACGAAACGTCATTTTTTTATTCGTGCCCATCTCTACTCTATGGTTTTACTCAGTAGGCAAGGGTTGATGTGGGCAGAGGATGATGGGGGTTGTAGTCTGATCAAAGAAAATGGGAGTTGTAGTCCAAACATATCAGGGATGCCCTGCTCCCAATTGTTTAACAAGAGGAGGAACAAAACAGCAACTCTTCCACCTTAAATTGTATCTCTCATATATATTTTTTTCAAAAGGGCTTAAGATAATTAGAATTAGATTGAGTCTCTCAGTGTTTGAAAAGATTGTGAGATTCATTTAGCAGTCACAGTCAAAACATATTCCTAGGTTCACAATTCTTTAATATGAACATTATGCCTTGTGCACCATACTCCAATCTCTGGATTCGAAAGGAAAAGGGGGGAATGGATTTGGCAAACTTCAAGTCTGCTGGAACCTGCAGGAGAATCCTTTTAGAATTAAAAATAGTAATAATGATTGCTCAAAAAAGAGACAAAGAATGAATGTTGAATCTGGAAAGGTTTTCCATGTAAATGTCAAGTGGTACTTCAGGGTAATTTTTTTACTTCTGGGCATTCAAGCCTCATTTTCCTGGGTCAGGATGCAAGCATTGGCTGGCTAAATATCCGACAGCCCCAAACACATACTCACCTCCCAAAACTCAGTAAACCCCACTAAGACTCCACTATTTCCTCTGGCACAGGTGATCACACATGTCAAAAGGAGTAAAAAAAATTGAACAAAATTGATTTAAAATAAGCAATCCCAACATGGATGGGTTTTTAAAACTCCATGTCCCAGCCCCAGCCCCCAAACAAATAAATAAAATTAAAAAGTCCACTTAGTTGTACATTGTGTAGTTAATTTTTAATTTGTTTTCAACTGTACCGAACCCGACTCAAAAAACAAGAATTGGATGACATTTAGTTGAGCCCTTAGTTAATAATTTTGGCTGCTTAAGAGCTATTTCTGCTGTTAGTGGCCAACTGACCATTTTATGGCCGGTTTTACATTGTTTCTAATTTTATGGATTGTTTGGTTGGACTCCAATTCTTCCCCTCTTCCACAACTCTTGCTTTAAATTGCAGTATTTTATTGTTGTGGAGAGTGTCTATCTATCTATCTATCTATCTATCTATCTATCTATCTATCTATCTATCTATCTATCTATCTATCTATCTATCTATCTATCTATATCTATCTATCTATCTATCTATTCCTTTTTTCCTGTTCTATCTATCTATCTATCCCTTTCCTGCTCTATCTATCTATCTATCTATCTATCTATCTATCTATCTATCTATCTATCTATCTATCTATCTATCTATCTATCTATCTATCTATCTACATCATCATTCCCCTCCCCCTAATGTAGGTGGTTGTGGGAGGAATAAGAAGCCACAGCCTCTTTCAGGGAGGGATCTTTCCCTTCCCGTTTGAAGGAGACCATGGTGAAGGGCACTCTGAAAAAGCTCGGCATGGCGTTGGATGATTTATCCAGCTATCATCCGATTGCCATTGTTCCCTTCCTGGGCAAGGTTGTCGAGAGGGTGGCTGCTGTCCGGCTTCAGTCGTACCTGGAGGAAAATTGAATCCTGGATCCCTTCCAGTCCAGGTTCAGGCCTCTTCGTGGGACCGAGACTGCCCTGGTCACTCTGCAGGATGACCTCCTCAGGGAGGCCGACAGGGGGTGCTCCTCCCTGCTGGTTTTCCTTGATCTGTCAGCTGCCTTTGATACCGTCGACCACGGTAACCAATTGGTCCAGCTAGCCAAGGCGGGAATTGGGGGCCTGGCTCTGTCCTGGCTCCGTTCCTTCCTTGGCGGTCGGACTCAACGGGTTCAGCTGGGTGATGACTTGTTGGCCCCTTGGACTCTCCCTTGTGGGGTGCCCCAGGGGTCGGCAATCTCACCCATGCTGTTCAACGTTTACATGAGGCCGCTGGCGGAGGTTATCAGGAGATTTGGAGTCTGCTGTCACCAGTAGCCTGATGACACGCAGCTCTATCTCTCCTTTTCATCTTCTGCAGTGGAGGCAGTACGCTCCCTCGAACTGTGCCTAGGCGGTTCTGGAATGGACCAGGAGTAAACAGCTCAAGCTGAATCCGGAGAAGACAGATTTTTTGTTCTTTGGGGCATCCTTGTCAGGGTACAATGACCCCTCCCTAGACTGGGGGGGTGTTTCCCTCCAGCGTACGGACAGGGCCAGGAATCTGGGCATGGTCCTGGACTCAGCCCTCTCCCTGGAAGCCCAGGTGATGGCTGCTTCCAGGGCCGCTTTTATCCATCTCCGCAGGATTGTCCAGATCTGCCAGTACCTCGATGAGTCCTCCCTGAGGACAGTTGTGCAGGCCCTAGTGATTTCGAGGACTGACTACTGCAATGCCCTCTATGTGGGGTTGTCCTTGACCCTTGTCCGGAGGTTACAGTGGGTGCAGAATGCGGCGGCCAGGCTGATGGTGGGTGCTCGTCAATTCGAGCACATCACGCCAGTTCTGGCTCACCTGCATTGGCTTCCCGTTGTCCTCCGGATAAGGTTCAAGGTCCTGGTTTTGATTTTCAAAGCCCTCCACGGTTTGGGAGCAGAGTACCTGTCAGAGCGTATCTCTCAGAGATCAAGTGGGACCAGACCCATGAGAGTGGTGCAGGCGCGCTCACTGAGGGTGGCCACACCCAGAGAGGCACGGAAATCGCATACACGAGACCGCACCTTCTCTGTGGTGGGCCCCATGTTGTGCAATCATCTCCCCAGTGAGTTGCGCCTAGCAGAGTCCCTGCTCGCCTTCAAAAAGGCCCTGAAAACTCACCTTTTTAGGGAGGCATTTGGTGACCTTTCTATTTATTTATTTTTTTCTTGCCCGCTCCCTCCCAGTTTTGGGCTATGTCTCTTTTATTTTTTATTGTAACCTGTGCTCTGTCTTGTTTTACTGGTCTGATAGTTAGCTGCCTAGAGTTCCTTTCTGGAAGATGGGTGGGATGTAAGTTTAATAAATAAATAAATAAATAAATAAATAAATAAATAAATAAATAAATAAATAAATAAATAAACAATACTCTGGAATATTTCACATAAAATCATTTTCGGGTTGCCAAAGTGGAAGCCATCAAGCATGTTGCTTTAACGAAGACATCTCACTACATGAAGCCATCACATCTGTTGAAGAACTGTTCAGTTTAAATGTGCAGAATTGCAAAGGTTAGAATAAAAAGCATACCGACAAATAAGAATTTTAAGATTCTGTCTCCAAGGCACTAACATCTTGACATGATCACTGCTTGTGATGACTGAGGAATTCTGGGAAATGTAGTCCAATAAAGAAATTGTCCAACTTCTGATCTACACTTAAGATGGTCCAAGCACATATATCACCTAGGTAACAGTCTTTGGGAAGGTGGCTTTAATTTCTTAAGGAAATTTTAAATATAATTTTGCCTATTAACGAGAGTTGGATAAGGTTATCTGAAAAAGCACTGAAGACTCGCAAAATAATCTTTTGGGGATTATTGGCAACAATGGTGACCTTTCACATTCTCCTCTTCATGGCAGGTGTACAGACGTTTGTCCAGGAGGCTGTACACCTGGCAGCTGAAGAGATGAAGAGGTGGCCCCAGTAAGTGTGTGTCAAACCAGTTGTTTCGTCTTTAAGATGCCACACGGGACAAAGGATTAACAAAATCTATGTCTGTGAGAGTGAAGACAACACAAAACAAAAGACACAAAACATCTGGCACCTTAAAGACTGTCATATTTTAATGTAACGTTTTGTGGACACGTCCACTTCTTCAGACCTATAGCAGCAGAATGAGGTGTGCAATATAATATGTAATGGAATATTGCAACTGGTGACTTCCAAATGCTAATGGAAACTGGTGCCCTCCTTGCTTGTCCTGGCCATGCATCAGAATCTACCCACACTGTCTGAATAAGACGGTTTGGATTTCCCGAAGCAGCTGATTCTGTGCTTCCACTTGAATAGCAGCCGTGTATCATCTCATCCTTTTGTTCTTATGGTGACCCCTTTCAAAGTTTTTTTTCCAAGTGGAGAATATGCTGTTATGGTTTCCCATGCCCTTCTTCTGGGGCTTGCTCTCGGGCAGTGCAGCTTACCCAAGGCTATCCAGGCTGGCTCTTCTTCCAAAAGATTCCAGGCTGGGGAATTAAAACTCCCAACCTCTGTCTCCAGAGCCAGGGCCTTAAGCCACTTTGCTCTCCGGCAAGCTGCCTCTGTTTTAAGCAACCAGAAAGAAAGAGAGAGAGACAGAGACAGAGACAGAGGGCCTTTTTACACGACCCCTAAGATCCGCTGGCCACTTAAATTCGGACCAGAGATCTTAGGGGTTTGTCGCTCTTCCTCTGTCCCCACCCCCCTCCGCACTTCCTGGTTGCTGGCTGCGTGAGGGAGGGAGAAAAAGAGAAAGAAAAGCATGCCGCTCACCTCATTCTGCCTCTCGTCTCTGTAAAAGTAGCTCTTAAGGGGCAGGAGCCAAAAAGCAGCAAACAGAAGCGAGGAGAGCCCCACACTCACTATCGTTGCACCGCATCAAAGATTTTTCACCTCCAAAGAGAAGGTACAAGAAAAGTGCGCTGGGTCGCGCTAAAGTGGGCAGGGTCGCACTTAATTGTCTGCAAACTCCGGAGCTGGTGGGGAAACATTTTTAAGCTCCGGAGCTTGCAGCCATTTGCAGCGGAGCTTAGGGGTCGTGTATAAACGCCCAGAGACAAAGACAGAGAGACAGAGAGACAGAGAGACAGAGAGACAGAGACAAAGACAGAGACAGAGACAGAGACAGAAAGACAGAAAGACAGAGACAGAGACAGAGACAGAGACAGAGACAGAAAGACAGAAAGACAGAGACAGAGACAGAGACAGAGACAGAGACAGAGACAGAGACAGAAAGACAGAAAGACAGAGACAGAGACAGAAAGACAGAAAGACAGAGACAGAGACAGAGACAGAGACAGAGACAGAAAGACAGAAAGACAGAAAGACAGAAAGACAGAAAGACAGAGACAGAGACAGAGACAGAGACAGAGACAGAGACAGAGACAGAGACAGAAAGACAGAAAGACAGAGACAGAGACAGAGACAGAGACAGAGACAGAGACAGAGAGACAGAAAGACAGAAAGACAGAAAGACAGAGACAGAGACAGAGACAGAGACAGAGACAGAGACAGAGACAGAGACAGAGAGACAGAGAGACAGAGAGACAGAGACAGAGACAGAGAAAGAGACAGAGACAGAAAGACAGAAAGACAGAGACAGAGACAGAGACAGAGACAGAGACAGAGACAGAGACAGAGACAGAAAGACAGAAAGACAGAAAGACAGAGACAGAGACAGAGACAGAGACAGAGACAGAGACAGAAAGACAGAAAAACAGAGACAGAGACAGAGACAGAGACAGAAAGACAGAAAGACAGAGACAGAGACAGAGACAGAGACAGAGACAGAGAGACAGAGAGACAGAGAGAGAGAGAGAGAGAGAGAGAGAGAGAACACACACACACACACACACACAGAGACAGAGAGACAGAGACAGAGACAGAGACACACACACACAGAGAGAGAGAGAGAGAGAGAGAGACAGAGAGAGAGACAGAGAGAGACAGAGACAAAGACAGAGAAAGACACACACACACACACAGAGAGAGAGAGAGAGAGAGAGAGAGAGAGAGAGAGAGAAGGTGTAAACAAGTGTTTGTAATTCTTTATGATGCACCTAGTTCTTCATAACTCTGAGTAGCAGCATCCAACCCCCCCTTAACCGCCTCCTTCCTCACCGGTAGACCCTTGCCGCCACCCACCGACCACCATGGTGGCCTGACTCTCCTTCCTTTCAATTACCTCTTGATGAGGAACCCCCTGTGGCCACCCGCCACGGAGCGGAGGTGACAAGATATAAATACTCATTTAATATCCATATAATTGTTGCTATGAATAGATTCCAATTAATGGGCTCTTCCGGAGAAGAAGCCTGGAGGTGGCATAGAATGAGAAAGCAGATTGGGCATGTAGCATTGGCACCCAAGTTGGAAAGAGGACTTTTAAAGAAACCCCTTCTTCCCTGTAATACTTAAACCCTATCCCGACTGACTGATTAATTCATTAAAAATATACAAACTTCCCAATGGGGTGATGTTCTGCGTTTAGTTTATTATTATTCATAAAAAAGGATTGCTCTTAACACCCCATACATTGCTATATAAACAAACGCAAACTCTCCAAATCAATCATGATCTTAAAAGATTAGATTGTACAAGGAAGTGAGGAGATGGCGGTTAAACGCTCCACTCATACGCAGAGTTCTGTGGCTTGCAAAAGCTGGTGCACCCGGTTTGACAGGATGAGAGGCCATCGCCTTCCCAAAAGTATTCCCATTACTGTACCACTTTTAAAAGAAAATAATAATATAGCTTGGGAAAGTGGACCCCTCTGCCCCTGCAATTAGTTGACACCTCTCAGCGGTGGTCCCTATAGGCAATTTTCTCCGGCTATCGGTCTTTGCTGATCCTCACTGGGCTTGCTGCATTTATTTATTTATTTATTTATTTATTTATTTATTTATTTATTTATTTATTTATTTATTTATTTATTTATTTATATTTGCATTAATAGACCACCCAACTTTCCCATAGGAAACTGATTGCTTGTTAAGGGCTCCTGGCCTTTTATGTTTTTTCCTTTCTGAGAAGGAAGGTGCACCAGGAGCTGTCTTGTGCAACACCATTGACCTTGGATAGGTGAACAGAGCATTCTTTATTTGGTTTCAAGTTCCCTCCACTTTCCAGTCACTGGTCCCTTCATAGGCAAAGCTTTTCTCCCTCGCCTTTGAGCAAGGAGGGAGCTTACATATTGTTGTTGACTTTTGGGACACTGCCTGGGAAGAAGGGAATCATTGTCTATCAGAACCTCCGTGGTGGTGGTGGGGAATGGATCATAGACCAAGATGGTGATGGTGGGTGTTCTGACACTGAAGAGAAAGAGAGAAAGTTGCCTTTGAAGAAGGAGAAGGGGGTATAAAGAGTACAGCTGTAATGGGCTCCCCCCACCACTTCTTCATATTGCAATCAGAGTAAATGGCCAGGGACATATGCAAAATCGGTCCTTCCACCATGCTGAAGAAGATATACCCTTATTAATAACAATCATGTGCTGTCAAGTCAATCTTGATCTATAGCAACTCTTTTCTAGGTTTTTCCAGGCAGAACCACCAAAAGTCAGTTCCTCCTCCCTTCTTCTGGGACAGCCTAGGGGGTGCCTGGTTTGCCCTCAAAATCGGATAGTGTTCCAAAATATATTTGCTGTATTTGAAACACATTTGGTTATCAATGGGCAATTAAGAGCCAGTAAGTTTACAAAAGAGCTGCTTCTCATTTGTTGATATTCTGGAAACTGGATGTGGGGGTGGAGGGAGATGGTTCAGTCAAAATAGGGTATAGGAGAAGTGTTTTATGAAAGCACAGGCCACCAGAATGACAAATAAAGGAGGGGGGCACTTAGAGTAAATGAAACCTGGACTCTCACAGAAGCAAAAAATGGTTAAACTGAGGGTGTCCTGAGAAGACAATAGTCACCTGAAAAGGCAATAATACTTGGAAGAGTTGAAGGCAGTGTGGCACAAAGAAGACAGAACACAAGAAGATTGAATTCAAACAAGAAAGTGTTCAAGACCTGAGGGGTTCTGTTCATGATCGTATTTTCGGAGACCATTAGGGCTGCCGTAAGTTAGAAACAACTTGACAGCCCATAATAACAACAAGACGGCCACAGGACAGTAGCACAAATCTGTAGGAACAGCCTGAGGGACCAGTTTGAACAGCTCCAGGTCTTATGAAGCCTGATGAGCGATGATTTAGTGCCGGGTGGACCTAGACCTGACAGCCGTTGCATCACTATAAACCATGTTTATGGTGATACAATTAGGGTTGCCATCAATACTGCTTAGCTCCATTGCCATTCGCCTTGTAATGATGTACAATGGAGCCGGCACGCAAAGGGAGTTCAGCTTGGCACGCAGCTGGAACCCCGGCAGCCTGCAGTGGGAAGCTACAGGGGAGATGACTGGCCTTGCCTGGTCAGCAGTAGCACTGTTCCTGAGATTTCAGGCCAAAACCTGAGATCCCTTGCATAGGCGGGGCCTTGTGATGTCACAGAAGCAAGGCAGGCTGAGGTAAGGATTGAGCCAAAGAGTTGGGGAGAAATCAGGCAGCAAAACACCCCCAGTAGCTGCAACGGTGGTTGGAATTCCCTTCAGAGCTGGGAAATGGGTGGCTCCGGTGCCCATGAGATCTCAGAGATGATGGGTTTTGTAGTCTGACATTCTCCAATCTCCCTTCCAGCCTCCACAAAGAGAGAGGGAGGGACACTCCTCAGACCCCCCCCCCCCCCACCCCACCCCTTTTGTCTCCTTCTGTTAGGAACCAGCCTTTTTCCTGGTGTGACTCACCCGGGCAGCTGTGTATTGCTGCAAAGAGAGCGAAAGCAGTAGAGAATGGAGGAGTTCTTATCAATATTGCATGCCTCCTCGCTTCCCAGTGGTACAGCAGGCAGCCACTGCCACAGCAGCTGCCTAGGCAGGGCTGATGCTGTGTACCTGCTGTGAGGGCATCACCTTCCCCAGCCGGCAAAGCCTTTTGAGCAAAACGTTGGGTCTGCACTTCAGGAAAGAGCAGCAGAGTATGCTGGCAGATGAGTTTTTGTGGAGCTCTAAGATGTATCATATCATGAGGTGTGTTTTGCCCACTTTGGCAATCCCTTTCTCCCATCACTGTGAAGATGCTGAGCGGGGAGCCCCTACCCTTATCCCAACTGTCTTCTCATCCTTCACAGTTCCAGTGCCAGGTCTAAACAGGACCCCAGTCCTGCTTCTACATGAATGCTGTAGATGAGAAAGAGCCCTGCTTTTCCGGGATGTTTTCTTCTGTATAGCATTGACACTGGATTCAGAACCTCTCCTCTTTTGCAGAAGAAGAGCTAGAAAGGAATTGGGATACATTCTTCAGGTCTGCATGGTGGCTGGGGATTCCCATTCCAGGGGGCTGTGAAACCACTCCAGGTTTCACTCTGGCAGCTGTTGACTCCGGTTTTGTGAGTGTTGTCAGTCCACTCCAAGTTTTACTCCGGCAGCTAGTGACTCCAATTTCAGGGGTGTTACGAATCCTCTCCAAGTTTTACTCTGGCATCTGGTGATGCCATTTTCAGAGGTGTTGTGAATCCACTCCAAGTTTTACTCTGACTGCAGTGCTGGGGTGTTGTGACTCCAGTTTGGAATTTAGCCTGCATTTGGAGGAGCTGTCCAAGGGACAGTATCTTTGAAAACAGGTTCAGCACTTGGGAACCACTTGTACAGAGTGTGGGTGTGTACGGTGTATACACCCCTACGCCCCTTTCTCTTTTGGATCCTGAAGCATTCACCTGAGAACTCTCCTTTGGAAGATGTCTATGAAGGTCTCTCAGGGTGCATGTCTGCATTTCAGAATGCTCTGCCTCTCATAAGGACATAAGGACATAAGGACATAAGAAGAGCCATGCTGGGTCAGGCCAAAGGCCCATCTACTCCAGCTTTCTGTATTTCACAGTGGCCCCGCCAAATGTGTCTGGGAGCAAAGAAGACTAGATATCTGTCTCCTGATACCACTCCCCTGCATCGGGTCCTTGAAGGACCCTGGTTTTAAGCCTGGAGATTACACATCTCCATCCTGGTTTGTAACCTGGGATGGACTTTTCCTCCAGGAAGGAGAGGGAGAGATAATACAGACCTTGGTCCTTAGAACCACCCTGGTGCACCAGAGGACAGCCAAACTCTCTGGGAGGCCCTGGACCATACTGCCTTTAGGATGATGAATAAGTCATGAGGCTTGTTCCTGGCGAAGAACTCCAAGGGCTTAACATATGCAGACAGACTTCTGCTTCGTGCCACTGGGCACGGCCAATGCCAGGGAAGCTGTGTTCACCGAGGACTCCTTGAGTGCATCCGTGCCAGAGACCTGGATCACATGGACCAATATCTTCCTCTACAGTCCGGATTTTAGGTTGCATTTAGAGGAGCTGTCATGGTGCACTGGTTAAACTGCAGTACTGCAGCCAAAACGCAGCTCACGGCGGGGTTCAATCTCAGGTAGCTGGCTCAAGGTTCACTCAACCTTCCGTCCTTCTGAGGTTGGTAAAATGAGTACCCAGCTTGCCGGGGGTGTGTGTGCGGGGGGGGGGGCAATGTGTAGCCTACATCATTACTTGTAAACTTCCCAGAGTGTTTTAAGCACTATAAGCAGCACACTTTTCTTTTCTTTGCTTTGCTTTATTACCCTCCCAGATGAGATCTGCAACATCTCCCAAGCAATTCCAGCGAGAAGCAGGATCCCCAGGGAGGCGGCACCCCTGAATCAGATTCAGCCTTGCATGCCTTGGGTAAGTCCATAAACACATCCTTTTTGCAAATATGTGCCAGCAACGGCCACCAGTCTGTTTTGAAAACAGGCAGGCACGCCATCCACTAGCAAGCTGTCTCTTTTCCCAGGGAAGGACACCTTTCATCCTTTATTTATGCCACGTGCGTGGCGGCTCTTGCCAGGGATCTCGTGTCCTGAAAATGGAAAGTGTTACACCTCCGAGGGACTTGGCAGGTGGGCAAAGGCTCAGGAGCCGACATAAGCTCTAAATGTAACCACAGAACACAGGCCATTGGTGTTCTGCCAACGTGCAAACAGTGTGTACACTGACCCCTCTGGGGTACACATTTTCTCTGCCCTTCGCCTTCCGTTCCAAAAAGGCGATGTCAATCTGCACTTTGCGACGCTCGGATGGCTTGTTTTTCATTTCTGTTTCTCTTTTCTTCTTTCAGATGGACCGTAAACAGAGGCAGGCACAAATTTGGTCACGAAGCAAAGCAAAAAAAACTACCACCGCCACCAACCCCACTCAAATCAGGTGGTTCATTTCAGGGAAATGCCCAGAAGGAATTGAAATAGCGAAGTGTTATGGGCATTGCCGATTTGCATGTTTTGTGGTTTGTGCTGTTTCAAAGTTCCAGGAAGGACCCCTGAGTTAGAGATGCCAAGTTTAGAGACAGTCTCCGGTCAACTTTCTTCCCTACTCCATCCCAGGGCAGTGAAGATCAGATTTTCAGCGTCTGAGTTATAGCTCCATAAAGCAGGTCCTTCTCAAGAAAGTGTTATTTCACCAGCTAGTACATCCTCTCTCCTTAGAGGGGACAGAGAGTAGAGTCTGTCGAAGAGTTAGTCCAAGTCTGGCATAGACTGGATTTTGAATGTCTGAGTTATAACCCCCTAAGGACCATTTTCCTCGAAGGGACTTCCATTGGGGGCCTACAACTCAGACATCCCAAATCCACTCTTCACCAAAATCAGAGGGGATGGAGAGGGGAGAGTTATTTGAAAACCCTCTGTGGGTTTGACACCTCTAACTTGTGTAGGGGTCATTTGGCAGCTCTTGGACATCTTGAATTGCACAAGCCAAAAATGGTTGGAAAGTGCGTGGTTTGTGGTTTGTCCATAGCAACAAACCATGAACAATCACGAACTGACATTCTCCTGGTTCATGCCCATCTCTGATCATAATCAAGCTCACAGGTCTCACGCTGGGCTTGGAACTATCTAACTGCAGCCAACTAATAGCTGGTGGTTGCATCTGGCAACAGACCAAGGGATAATATCGACCTTTCGTGGCCTAACTGCTGCTGCTGTCGTCGTACCCTGTCAAGTTACTTCTGGTGACTCTATGCTTTAGTGACCCCCCCCAAAAGGTCCCATCATGACCTCCCCTGCTCAGGTCTTACAAACTCAAGGCTGTGGCTTCCTGAACTGAGTCAATCCATCTATTCTTAGGTGTTCCTCTTTCCCTGTTGTTTTCAACTTTGTTTTTCAGTGAGTGGAATAGGTATATATGTTTTTTCTAATATAAGGTCAGAAGTTTATTAAACTCATATGTGCTGTTCAGAAACATGTTGACCGATCTACATACAAAATATGTTTTTTTTAAATGCCCTCTCAGATGTACAGCTGACATCTAATCTGCTGTAGTTATCAGGCATAACCAGACCTTTATTTTTCTAGTTTCCTCAGTAAATGGTAGAGAAAGACTAGCAGACTGTTTGAATGTTATCCACTGCAGGAAAGAAAGTTCCTTCAATACCACAAACCAGTAGCTTGCATCATTCTGTTTTGTTTTAGAAAAAGTAACTGAAAGTAACTACTGTTACTTTTCAGAAACAGGAATCAGACATAAAGATTACAACTATACATTTTAAAAAAAGAAGTTCTGTGGCACCTTAAAGATGAACAGATTGATTCCAGTCTGACCTTGCTGAAAATAGAACTCGCTTCTTCAGACTGGAAGATGTAGCTTGTTACCCAGAAAAAAAAATGGTGCTGAAATGAACCCCTCAGTCTCAAACATGCTGTGTTGCTTTTCTGTTTCTGTTTCTTGTTTTTGCCCATATGAGGAAGAACTAAGATGGTTGGTTACCCCTTTGGAAATAACCATGACAATAATTAACTACATCTCATGCCTCAGAACCCTAGCTGTAATTAATTATATTTAAAGAAGAGCAGGTCTCCTGTGAAACCTCGCAGCCAACAGCCCTGTGATGTTTACTGCTGCGGCCTTTTTACATCTTCATTTTTTTTCCTGAACGGCAAAACGATGGCCGTACACAGTTATCTGCCTCTTCTGCGCTGTAACCCAACACTACATTAATATCGCCATAACCGTGGTAAGTGGCCTTAGTCAGCATCTGTGCGGATATTCTAGAATATTATAGATATGCCTGGGGCATCTTTTTTGAGTGCCCCAATGGGGGTCCCTAAATATCTTTAAGTGCCGGAGGCTGGAGCGAAAAGCTGCCTCACTTGTCTGGATGGCGCAATCTTCCTGAAGCCCTTTGATCTGGCCAGTGCTGGGGATGAAATGTTAAGACAGAGGGATGCTGTGGTCCAGATGCTTCTGATTTTTTTTTTTAGGTGTAGTGATGGGAAACAAAAGAGGCTGCTTTTTGCATAGATTAATGTATAGATTAAATGCAAAATATTCACATTATTTCTTTCACTGAAACCAAAATGTCTCCCGTTTCAGCCTGATATATTGGACAATTCAGTGGTTGAAGTCTCTGGCTGCGGAGCTGAAGATTGGGAGTTCAATTCCCACACTGGGCCTCCTTGAGAAGGGCTGGACTGGATGACCCACGGGGGTCCCTTCCAGCTCTGTAGCTCTAAGATCGTCTAGTTGGCTGTATAGTTCAGTGGTTTAGATTAGGGATGGGCACAAAATGGAAAAAATAAGGTTTCATTTCGTGCCCACTCCCTTTTTTGTTTTGTTTCTTATGTGTTTTTTTTTTATAAAAAACGTACAAAATGAAATTAAACGAAATGGCTCCCCTGGGTCCTAGAGGCACCAGATTTGGTGCCCGGGAGCAGCTTTTAAAGGGATCCTGCCGAACTGTTATTGGCTGGACTCCTTTAAAACTGGCCCAGTCGGCACCAAGGGACAGCAATGCAGGAGCCCTCTGAAAATGGTCGGGTGGGCAGTTCCAGGCAATTGCACTG
Organism: Phrynocephalus guinanensis; assembly: GCA_037367245.1. Classification (NCBI taxonomy): domain Eukaryota; kingdom Metazoa; phylum Chordata; class Lepidosauria; order Squamata; family Agamidae; genus Phrynocephalus; species Phrynocephalus guinanensis. The sequence goes on along the minus strand of CM074749.1, from coordinate 8,884,462 downwards.
CCCACCTGACCATTTTCAGAGGGCTCCTGCTGAGTTGTCATGGGCTGGAACCCTTTAAAAATGGCCCAGTCGGCACCAAGGGGATCCCCTTGTGCCAAGTGGGCCAGTTTTAAAGGGTTCCAGCCCATGACAACTCGGCAGGAGCCCCCTGAAAATGGCTTCCTGGCACCAAATCCCTTGCTTCTAGGAAGCCGGGCTGAGAAGAGGCAGCGCGTACTGGAGCGGCAGCGATGACCCACTTCCCCCTCTTCCCTCTCCTGGGCTCCAGTGGTGGCAGCCACCCTGCAGGTAAGGGCCCCCTTTTACAGACGGAACAAAACAGTTCGTTTCAACAGAAAAAAACGACCATTTCGTCTCATCTGTAACAAAATGCTGCTTCCTCGTTTTGTTTTGTTTCATTTTGTTACATAACAGAACAATGAAACAGCATTTTGTTTTTCGTTTTGTGCCCATCCCTAGTTTAGATCAAAGATCCCCGACCTTTTTGGCACCAGAGCTGAAACAGTCGAGAGAGTTGTACAGGGAAGAAAAAAGACAAATAATTTGCAAATTGTTTGTGTGCTGAGATAATGAAAGAAACCTCAGTTTCTAAAGAGTTTAATTAACTCGTGTTCAAAGGAGGCAGGGAAAAAACAATTCTGAGCCCACTTGGTACAGATAAAACTATCCCCTAACTTGGGTTTGATTTTTAAGCATGTGCCACTGAGAGGAAAAATGTGCAAGGGATCGATGAAGTGGATAGAGGGGATCTCTTTTCTATCTCATGTAATGCTAAAACCAGGGGTCTTCCTCTCCAATGGAGGAGATGAGAACAGGCAAAAGGAAATGTCTCTTTCTCCAGCATGTTGTTCGTCTGTGGAACTCCTTGCTGCAGGACATGGGGATGGCATCTGGCCTAGATGCCCTTCAAAGGGAATTTGTCAGATTTCTAGAGGAAAAGTCCATCACAGATTACAAACCATGATGGGGAGACGTGTGATCTCCAGACTTAAAAAGAAGGTACCTCAAAGAGCCAGACGCAGGGGAGTGGCATCAGGAGACAGGTCTCTAGTTGTCTCATGGGCTCCCAGAGGCATCTGGTGGGGCCATGGTGAGATACAGGAAGCTGGCCTAGAGGGTCTCTTGGCCTGATCCTGCAGGGAAATTCTTAGGTTCTTGGTTTCTTATCTCTCCACTATGACAGGCCTGCATGTACTTCTTGTTGTTGGTAAATGTAGGGCTCTTTCTCTCTTTCTTTCTCCAGCTGTGGACCTTGTTAAAACCCCATTAAATACACCATGCTTTTTGGAGCAGGAGTTCAGTGTCCTACGAGGCCCTGTAAAGTTTGGATCCAAACTCGGAGTGGATTTCACAATTAATTGAGAGGGGAGATGTGAAGGGTCAGAGGAGAAATCTGAAGTGGAAGAATGTGTGTGTGTGTGTGTGTGTGTGTGTGTGTGTGTGTGTGTGTGTGTGTGTGTGTGTGTGTGTGTGTGTGTGTGTGTGTGTGTCCAATTTTTCTTTTTCAGAAAAGAAACCACTCGACAATTTGGTCGTATTACAACCCATTTGCCACCTGCTCCCAATTTTCCTCTTGCTTGTAAAAGACACAAGTTGGTGTGCGGTGGGGCTTGCTCATTTGCTGGCAAGCCCGAAAGAAGGAAGAGTTGTTAGAACCAATTGCCAGCTGCTGAGAACTCCAAGAGGAGTTGTTGGAACCCTTCGCCAACTGCTAAGCATACATCAGAAGAGTCGTGGAAGACCACCATCCCATGGAAATGGAGCAGGCAAGCAGGAGGCACCAACCATCCCCATCTGGGAAGGCAGGCCAAGCTTGCAGATGAAACCCAAGCTTCAGTTATTTTGACAGCAAAGAAGGATAGACCATGGAGTCAAAACTGGGATATAACCTCAGGGATCATCAACCCCACTTCCCCCTCTTTGCGGCAATTTTTGTTGTTGTTGTTGTTTAAAGCTAATGACCGATTGCTGGTGACCTCATTTTATGGCAGATGTTGTTGTTTGCTCGCTGCAGTAAACAGCCACAAAGCGAGGTAATAACCAGAGAGGAGTCCCATTAAAAGACTCCAGGAATGCAAACGGAGATCTACAGCAGGCCCTGTTGTTTTGGGCTGCAAAACAACCCATCCGCCTCCTTGGAAAGGCCTTCCAAGCTGCATCCATGAGCCCAGAACCAGGACCAACCAACGGTGAAAAGAGGCAAACAGAGGAAGGGCAAAAGAAGAGGGGCATGGTGGCTCAGTGGGCTAGAGTGCTGAAAACTGTTGGCTGCAAAGTTGGCAGCTTGGCAGTTCGAATCCTGGGTGCCATGTGGCAGAGTGAGCTCCCGCTGTGAACCCCAGCTTCTGCCAACCTAGTAGCTCAAAAGCATGTAAATGCAAGTAGATAAATAGGTATGGTTGTAAAAAGCGGGAAGGTAAACAGTGTTCCCTGCGCAGAAATGCATGCATTCAGCCATGTCGGCCACATGGCCATGGACTTGTGCAACACTTGCTCTTTGGCTTGGAAATGGAGATCATCCCCACCCCTAGTGTCGGACATGGCCCTTTACAAGAAGCATAAGCTGTGTGTTAATTCGGAAGTGCAAATAAATTGCACGAGTGGCTGTTTTGTATCATAGATTTTAATAGTGAAAAGGTGAGCGCATTTCCCCTTTCCAAATGCTGAATTCCAGCACCTCTCCTCTAGGCCTATAGGTAGGCTCACTGACCTTGCTAAGACATCTGTTGTCTGAACAGATTTAAGGCAAGCAACAAGTCTTGTATCAAAGGATTCCCAAATAGCTACAACCCAGTACAGTGGTACCTCTAGTTACGAGTTTAATCTGTTCCGAATGCATGCTTACAAGACGAACAACTCATCGGTAGAGCAGCTGTATCTAACAAACAAATGACCAAATGAACAAATGAACAAACGTACGAACCAACCAAAAACAAATAAACAAACAAATGAACAAATAAATAAATAAATAAATAAATAAATAAATAAATAAATAAATAAATAAATAGCAATAGAACAGACCGCATCTAAAATTTTGTAAGGCAGCAGTTAAAATGCAAACGTTTTTCCACTCGTAGGTAAAGCCCCTCGTAAGTAGAGGTGCCACTGTAGTTTTTACAGCCTGCTCTTGGTATGATCCAAGGGCAAGCAGGAAAGGGAGAAAAATAAACTTGGTTCATACATCAATGTGCGTGCAGCTAATTCTGTATTGTCAAACTGATATGTGATGAAAATTCAGTCCTTCTTTGACTTGTGTGTGTGTGTGTGTGTGTGTGTGTGTGTGTGTGTAAATTTGGGGTTTTGATTTGTGGGATCAAGTTGTAAATCTCTTCGGGCCAGACAGCTCAATGGTTTAGATCTCAGGTTGCAGAACCAGAGGCCAGTAGTTCAATCCCCCCCCCCGCCACTCCTGGGAGAAGAGCCAGCCTGGGTGGCCTTGGGCAAAGCTGCAGGGTCCCAGGAAGGGAAGGGAAGATGCACATCTGAGTACCTTTTATCTGGGAAACCCTGTAAAGAGTCATTCAACATAAGTGACTGACTTGATGTCACATCATTATCACCACCACCACCACCACCACCACCATCACTCCCACCACCATCTCTTTCTTTCTTGGATGTGCATGGAATCTGGAGGCATGATAGAACCTAAAGAGGGGCACGAGGAAGCCAAAATTCAAATGTTTTGAATCATAATTAAAGCAAAGTGTTCTCCTTATATACCGCCCCATGCCACTTCAAGTAGTCTCTGGGCAGTTTACAGTTTAATTGCAGTATGCAGGCTCCACATTGGCACTCTTTTAAAGCCACTTTTAAAGTTTGTTCCAGACGTTAATAATTTGTAAGTTCAGTTTCCTTCGAGCCTGGAAGGAGACATGGTCATTCCACTTTGATCCAGAACCTCATACAAATTGGTCTCAATCGGGCCAGATGGCTTCAGAAAGTGGAATTTCTTTGAATCTAAGGCAGCCGTTTCTACTTCCTTGGTTGCTATTTTATTTTGTGTCTTATTGTTGCATCCAGCAACCTTCGCCAAGTCCTGATTGGAAGAAAAGCCGACTGCAGCCTATAAGAGTGGCAGTAACAACAACAATAGCTAAAGGTTAATGGCCATAACATTTTCAGGTCCATCATCCTCCCTCCAGGCAACCTGTTTGGACCCAATCCTTGGTGTCCTGATTTAAGAAATAGAGTTCCGCCTTCCACATCTTCACCCACAAAATGGTGGACAGATGCACTTTATGAGAGGCAGGCATCATTGTGTGTGTTTAAGGGAGCCACAGAGTTGCTCTGTTTAATGATTAGAGATGGGCATGAAACACCAAAATGGCATTTTGTTTCATTTTTCATTTTGTTTGTTATGCTTCATTTCGTTTAGAATGAAATGATTTTTTTAAAAAAAATGTTTTCTTGTTTGTTTCCTTGTTTGTTTTTATTTTCAATTTTTTAAAACTCACACTGACCAGCTGGCCCACAGGCCGCATCAGTGTTTTTTGTTTTTTTTTTATCTTGCATGGACCAGCTGGCCCACAGGACAGGTCGACACATTTTTTTAAATTTTTAATTTTTAATTGTTTTTAAATTTGTGCCAACCAGCTGGCCCGCAGGCTGGGTCAGCAGGTTTTTTTATATTTTTAATACATTTCTTTTACAGTTGTGCCAACCAGCTGGCCTGCGAGCTGGTATGTTTTTTATTTTTTATTTTTTAAATCTTGTGCCAACCAGCTGGCCTGCGGGCTGGGTTGGCGCATTTTGATTTCTTTTATCCCCCACTCAGTGGCACCCAATTGGGTGGGAGAAAGGGCGGACTTTTAAAAAATTTTTTCCTGCTGAAGCCCCACGCTACAGCTGATTGGTGGTGGCTTCTGTGGGGGGAAAAAACTGCGGTTTCCCTGCGCGGGCACGATGGGGCAGAACCTCTGGCTTTCCCCCCTAGGAATGCATTGCTTCAATGCATTCCTATGGGGAAATGAAAAACGAACTGAACAAATGGAAATTTTCATTTTGTTTTGTTTTGTTTTTCTTTGATGGGTCCATTCATTATTCATTTCATTTCGTAACAAAACAAATAATGAATAACAAAATGAAAAAATGTTGTTTTGTGCCCATCTCTATTAATGATGTTTTCCCCCTCTTGCCTGTTTCTCCTTCTAAGTCATGCTTGGGAACTGTGCCTGTATGGAGGAAAAATGTAATGTGGTGACAAGTAATTAGGAATAACAAAACAAACAAAACAAAAAACAGCAACAGACAAACAAACAAACAAACAAACAAACAAACAAACAAACAAACAAACAACCCAGAACAATTGTTTTATTAGGCCAAAGAGGCCCATAAAGGCTCAGAAGCAAACAAGCCTTTGAAATGTCTCCAGACTCCCTCCCCCCTCCCACAGAGCACCTTGGCTGAAGATGAGATGAAGACCATCTCCAGTTTCAATTCCCATGGCCAGAATTGTACAAACAGCCATCCAGGATGTGACACGTTGGAAAACAGCATCAAATGAACTCCTCCGTTGGCTGCTTGGCCAGCTGTTGGCATCGTATACACCAGGACACATGGCTCAGGATGTGCTCCATTGTCTTCACAGTGGATCACGTTGCAGGGCCAAAGAACATAGGCCTGTGGAGAACCTAGGATTTCCTTTGAATCACACAACATGCCTATGGCACACAGTCCCTTCCAGCAGCAGTTCTGCCAGAGAATTCTCCTCTTTGAGAAGCAAGATTGGTTGCTATGGGATAATTCTAATGTTCTCCAAAGTATCTCAGGAAAGCCCTAGAGCAGTGGTGGTGAACCTTTAGCACTCCAGATGTTTTGGACCACAACTCCCAGAATTCCAAGCCTGTATTGCCAATGACAGAGGACTGTGGGAGTTGTGGTCCAAAACATCCGCGGTGCCAAAGGGTCGCCACCACTGCCCTAGAGGTTTGTTGAGTAGGAGGACCTCCTTGTTAAGAAAACAAAACAAAACAAAACAAAACTCAGGTGCTTCACCACTGGCTGTTCAAAACAGCGTTCACTGACCTGGTGGCTTCCTTATGGACTGGACTACAGCACCCTCAGTCCCCAATGATAGCAGCCAATGACCATGGTAAGAAAGGTAAGAAAGACGTCTGGAACACACCAGGTGAAATTGACGTATGGTCTTCCAAACGATGACTTACGATCCTCCAGATTTGGAGGACACATGGAACATATGATCCTTCAAATGTCACACTGCAACTTGTGTCATTCACTGCCTAGATCTCAAACAAGTTGTTCTTCCGGTAGCCTAGCCATAACCCAACTGGGAAAGCTGTCTCAGGGGGTGGGGCAGAGTGTGCAACATGCAGGGTCCAAAAAACCCTACACTGGAAATAATAATGCCTTTTGTAGGATATTAAAAATATCCCCAGTTTGGGTATTTCCTCAGTCAGGCGAATTCTGGCAGGTCACCTTTCTGCTACATTTTAGTGATCCCATAACAATGTCAGTCAAATTTTGGAGTTGGCTCATGGATCACACAGCTATGCCATTTAAAAATAATAATCTCCAAATGTATGTTTTCCATGTTTTGCCCCTCCTTATTGGTGGCGGCAGCTGATGACTTGACCGCATCTGGAGGATGGCACTTTCGCCAGTTCTCTTCTTCTCTCTTTGGTGGTTTGTTGGATAGACTCTCATGGGCTGGATGACACTTGCATTTCACATGTAAAGTGCTGGAAATATGGCATTTAAACCTCTCATCCACAGGATCAGCATTTGCTGATTCACTTATCTATGATATATAAAATAATATAATATAAAATAATTCTAGAAATATGTATTTCTAACAATGAAGTTACCAGCACTGGCCACTAGAAGGGGACAGAGGTCATGAGATGTATATACCATTCTGGAGCTAAATATGTTTCCACAATGTCATTATCAGAAGTGGCCACTAGAGGTGTCTAGAAACCATGCTATGTCTAGTATTTGCTATGTGCCACAACCCACATTTTTCAGTGTCCATAGTGACAGGGGGACTGGAAGCAATTTCCCACAGACATGGGGATCCTACTGTAATTGTTTGAACGCCCCTGACAAATATGTTATCATAATTCCCCATGTTCTACATGCTGAGTTGGTGCAAAACTCATGGTGACCATGGAGACCTGCTCATGGTGATGAGAACACCGAGAAGTAGCCTGCTGAGATGAATCACCCCAGGATTATTTATTTATTTATTTATTTATTTATTTATTTATTTATTTATTTATTTATTTTGCATTGCTGCTTTGTCCTGGGGGCTCATGGCTCTGAGGACTTGGAAGATCATTACACCAAATCCAGAAACTCCTAAGGCTACGAATCAGATTCAGAGCGAACCCAAATCTTGTCGCTGAAGCCCTATCACATAACCCAATTCTCGTGCCTTTTATCTGATGCATACTACGCATGGAACCCTCACTGCATGCATAAAATCAATATAAAATGCAGGATACCAGTAACAAAGCAAATCATGCATGCATCGGATGCAGAAAAGGTCAAGTCCAGGTGCTGAATATTTGATGGATCTTGGTCTTCTATCCAAACATTCAGGGAATAGCTGTAGAGTGTTTCTCACCAAGATGCTCGCTGTCAATTTTAGAACTGACTTTGGAAAGTCCTGCTGGTTTCCCCGTGAAGCCTTCTGGAACTCCCAACTCCCACCTTGCTTTGCCCTGCAACAACCCCCCCCCCCCCGATTATCTCCATCCATGTGCCCCTGCCAATCCATTAAGAGGCTTATTAAAATTTGATGCTCCAATTATTAACACTTATTAGCAAGCCTGGTGCCCTTTCACATGGAGAAGTAGCCTTGTAAATGGAAGGCCTGGCTCCCACCTGAACTCTTAAGTGGCAGGGCTTAACTTATGGCACCAATTAGACCGAGGCTAGAACCAGTTTATTAATGCCTGCCCCACTCTCTAACCACAGCACTAAAGCAGTAATGGGAGATGGGCTTTTTGGGGCAGAGAGATCAGCTGCTTTGAGGAAGCCACCAATCATACTTTTTGCTGTTCAGGGGTGTGTAAAGGGGGTTGAGCACTAGCCAGGTCCAGAGGAGGGCGACCAGGATGGTTAAAGGTCTGGCACCCATGTCTTACGAGGAGCAGCTTAGGGAGCCGGGAAGGTTTAGCCTCACAAAAAGAAGGCTGAGGGGATATGATAGCTATGTTTAAATATCTGAAAGGATGTCATATCGAAGAGGGGGCTGGCTTGTTTTCCACAGCTTCGGAGATTAGGGCTCGGAGCAATGGTTTCAAACTACTGGAAAAGAGATTTGAACACTAGGAAGAACTTCATGATGGTTAGAGCTGTCCAGCAGTGGAAGACGCTGCCACAAAGCAGGGTGGCGGAGTCTCCTTCTTTGGAGGTTTTTAAACAGAGGCTGGATGGCCATCTGTCAGGGATACTTTGATGGGGGTTCCTGCATGGCAGGAGGTTGAACTAGATGGCCCTTGAGGTCTCTTCCAACTCCTTGATTCTATGATTTTATGATTCTATTACTTTGTGACCCTACCAAAAGGGAGGGATAGTATGTTTTTTGGGGCGATATTCTGCCCTGTTGGCTATTGAGGGGTCCACGACAGTATTCATGCACTTCCAGATCCTTACAGGAAACATTTCATTTCTGTGGATGGGAAAAACCAAATGCTGTGACTCACCTGGGAGACTACATGGGGCCATTAGGGTGGAACTAATTTCATGTGCCCTGTAGCCTAGATAACACAAGGAAAAGAGGAGTTGGAAAAACCTATGAAGAATGTTGGCAGGGATACCCCCCCTCCCAATGATAATATTGCACATGCAGACGAGAGGGCTTGTCAGTAGAGATGGGCATGGAACGAACATTTTTTCGTTTCCGTTACCATTTGTCGTTTCTGTTACGTAACGAAACGACAAACGAAAATTGTGATGAAAATGCAACGAAACGAACAGAACCATGAAAATGGTGGTCGTTACATTTCGTTTCCGTTAATGGCGACGCACAATGAAATGAGCTGTTTTAAATGTTAAAAAATGCCCTGGACATCCGTAAAAATGCAGCGATAGTTATTTATATTGTCTGATAATACCTACCAGGGGGGTTGGGGTCCTTAAAACGTTCGTTTTTGTCTTCTCCCATCGCAATGTATTTTTCTTTTCCCTTTAAAATGGATGTCGCCACCAGCCACAAAATGGAGGCAAGCCATGTGATGGGATCATGTTCAACCAATAGCATGCCCAGGTTGCAGACTGGGCGGGCAGGTCTGGCAGCCACAGAGGGCATAAAAAGGTCTGGCAGCCCCCGTCCTCCTTGCAGTCTCTGGTGGGAGTTAGGGTGGGATTGCTGTCTCTGTGACTCTAGCTTCAGTCCTGCAGCCTCCCTGTGTGCGTGCGTGCTGCGTACCTCTCGGTGAGTACCCTCCCTTGCCCCGCAGTGCAGTCACTCTGCGGTTGCCTTGCACCCTGGGCAACGTCCGCTGCTGCCTTTACAGCCTCCCTGCATACCTAGTCTATACTGTGTCTCTGCCAGCATCCATTTTTTTTAGTGTTTTCCCTCTGGTCTGGGGTGTTGGGGGATGCCTGCGCACATAAATGCTTTAAAAATCATGCAAAAAGCGGGTAGAAATGACAAATGAAAAAACGAAAAACGGTAACGAAATTTTTCCAAAAATTCATGACAAACGGAAATGAACCGAAACAGACCTCTCAACGACAAACGAAAAACTGAAACGTCATTTTTTTGTTTCGTGCCCATCTCTACTTGTCAGCATTGCTAGACTCAGCTAACAAAGATGCTACCTGGAAATTGAATATACCTCCCATTAGCAGGGGCTGGGTAGTTCAGTGGCTTAGGTCTGTCCTGGAGAGCCAGAGGTTGGGATTTCGATTCCCCGCTGGGCCTCCTGGGTGTAGAACCAGTTGCTTTGGGTAAGCTGCAACAGTTCCAGGGCACCCCAGGTGAAGAGAATGATAAACCACTTCTGAGGCTTCTCTAGCAGGGAAACCCTGAAATGAAATGGACTAGGCAGGAGTCAGAACTAAGCAACAGGAACTGCCTTTGGATCAGTGAAGACCACCAACTGCTCCTCTCCCTGTCTGTGGTTTCCACACTATGTCAATGGGACTAAGGTCTCTGGAATGAGCAGGGCATATAGAGGGAGAGGTCTTTTTTGTTTGTTTGTTAAGACCGTTAGGCATTGCTGTCTTTTCCTGGTCTCCCACCCCCAATTCCCTATATCAATTTTCATATTTAAGGAGTGGGAAAAGCACAGCCCTCCCAATGCCATGGAGTCCCAGTTTCAACCAGCACCTACTAGCCAGGCCCAAAGGGAAGGAGGATGGGAATTGTAGTCCCTCGACATCCGGAGGATCAAACCCAGGGAGGGCTGCATTGCACTACAGATTGATGAAAGGGTTTGGGGGATAAAGACCTCTCTATTTGCACCCCCCCCTTTTCTAATATTCTCTCGCATGAGAATGGACTTTCCCCCCTCCACAGCTGCTGCACCAAGTAGATTTTATTGCATGTATAAATTATACTGCACACGTGTGCACAGTCAACAACCTAAAAAGAGAGAGGGAAGGGGGGAATCTTTAGCATCTCTCCTACTTGAAACAGGGATGGAGGGATTTTTCTTAAAACTACGTGCTAGAAAGAAAGAACCATCTCTAGTAAATAAAGATGGTTTGAGCTAGAATTTGGAACAACGGCTCCTATGACCACCTCTCCCGTGCAACCATTATCTCCAGAAATTAGCAGGTACTCATGCTTTGTGGCCTGCCATCGATAGCTCTGCTGAACAACCTCCGTCACAGATTCCAGCTGGTCCTCTATCCCTCCTATCTGGCTCTTTGGGAATCCTCCGTGATCTCAGGGCTGTTCTTTGCAATCAGCCGGAGCATGGAAAGCTAAGAGGATCCGTGCCATTCCCAGCTCATGGCCGGCCATTCAAATATTTCACCCCTCTTGGTTCCTTTGTCAAGATTTGCATCAGGCGCTGTCGGGCCCCTGTAATTGTAGCAAGGCTTCAGTTTGATATCTATCTCATTATGGCCTCCTGAAAGCACTTGTCAGGTCATCTTCACTTAACAGCAGCCCTGTAATGTAGGTCATTCCTTTTACAACACCCCTGTAATGTAGGTCATATCTATAGACAGAGAGCCAGCCTGATCGACAGCCACTTGTTGGCTAATGGAGGAAATTTCGAACTCTTAATCACTGCTTCAGATAGGATGGTGTCTCCGCATTGCTTAGTGCCTGAAGAGCTTGGCTCGGTACAAGACTTCCATGTCCTTGATTATTTGCAAAGGATCCTAAAGGGGATTTTGCAAAGCCTACCCTGGAGGGCTGTTGTGAAGGGGGAAATGGGATAAGGAAGGGACCATTCCCAGGAACTTTTACTTGGCAAAGCAAGATGCAAATGAGGGTTGAAGCTATGAAAAACATGATGGGGCAGGGTGTGTGTGTGAGAGAGAGAGGGGGGAGGGAAGGAGGGAGGGAAGGAGGGAGAGGACAGGGAGAGGAAGAGAGAGAGGGAGGGAGAGGAGAGAGGGGGGGGGGGGGGGGGAGAGAGAGAGGAGAGAGAGAGAGAGGGGGGAGAAGAGAGAGGGAGAGAGGGAGAGAGAGGGGGACAGGGAGAGAGAGGGAGAGGGAGAGGGAGAGGGAGGGAGAGGGAGGGAGGGAGAGGAGGAGGAGGAGGAGGAGGAGGAGGAGGAGGAGGAGGAAGGCTCAGTTAGTTCTAATGTGTCCTTCCATTCCAATCCCTCCACATGTCCTGGCCAGCCATAATTGAAGATGGGGCCATCTATGCACTTATAATCACAATGCACTTTGAATTCTTTGCTGTTTACCCCTCAGCTCATTGTGCCATATGGAATTGTTTCCAAACCTCCTTGGTGACCCTGCATTTATTCCACATGATGGTGGTGGTGGGGAACCTTCCCGCCCGTGCAACCTGAATGCGCACCTTACAATCTCATTCCTTTCTCCGTTCCCGTGTAATTGTGTCGATGGCTGTTTCTTTGACTGCCAAACAAAGGGGCCACACAATACATCCACTCACTTTGTATGCACATGCACTGTGTGTGTGTGTGTGTGTGTGTGTGTGTGTGTGTGTGTGTGTGTGTGTGTGTGTGTGTGTGTGTGTGTCTTGAATGCACAAATACAAGCACCTGCTTGATCCTCCTTTTGGAAGCAGGAGGAGAGGAGCACAGATATTCTGTTTCTCTCCCTTCACCAACACCCAAGCGTTGGGCTTTTCCAAAAGTTTGGCATCTTGGATTTGTCCAGGTAAGTCATGGTTGGTGAGAACAGGCAGCTAGTTCAGAGCCCAACTCTTGGCATGGACAGCTCCCTGTGAGGCCTGTTCTTCCTTCCAATGCAGTTCCCTTGGGCTTTCAAAAATATTATTTGCCTTGTGTCTCATTCTGAAGGCGTATCAATAAATGCACCCTGTTCTTTGGCTATGCACATATTAGGAGCGGAGATGGAAATCCTGATCGTCACCACCACCCTCATAGGTGGTGCCTCATCTCTGCTGTCTTTCTGGAAACAGGCAAAGACCTTTCTCTTCAGGCAAGCTTTCCCTGAATGATGGACTGCCATTAGGTGTCTTTTATATGGATCTATCATACACGAACACATAGACTTTGTGTTTATAGAACTTTGTGATTGCATTGACACTATGTTTTCAATGTTAGTTTCCCTCGCTCATAGCTACATGGAATTTTACTCTCTCTTTAACTGCTTGGGTTCTCTTGTAGTTTTAATGTTGTCCCTCAATTCCCTGTTCTCAAAGTTGAATATATCTTACTTTATTGGTGTACGGTCGTGGACCCAAAGTTAAAGCAAGGACAATTAAAACAGAGATAAAAAAATTACATACATCAAAAGTTAAAACCTGTTCATTATTTTAATGGGGAATTTTTATAAGATCTTACAACCCAGACTAGAAATTTCGCCAATGCCTCCGTGATTATCTGATTATCTAATTATCTAACTCTTAATTGTACTGGACTGTATATGGTCCCTCATTACTCTAAGCTGCCTTGAGTCATTTTCCAAGGAGAAAGGTGAGGTAAAAATACTCTAAATAAATAAATAAATAAATAAATAAATAAATAAATAAATAAATAAATAAATATTGTGGCACCTTAAAGGCAGATAGATTTTAATGTCAGCTTTCATGCACAAGTCCACAACAATATCTCAGAATTGCAGCGCTGCAAGGGGACCCTATGAATTATCAGGTCCTGTCCCTGTCAAGGGGGGGGGGGGAATCGAACTCCTGACCTCTGATTCTACAGACGGACTTCTAACCCACTGAGCTATCCAGCCCAAGGTGTCCAGTGTCTAAGTAGCTCTCCGAATATCAGACAATTCACCTACATATGCACATTCACCTGCATATTCTAATATGTGTTTTGTGTGGGTTTCCTACTAATGGCATTGATTTGAGGCATTTGTATTTTACACATAGTGTATGCGTGTACATTGTTCTGTTCAGGCGTGATTTCTCTACAGAGCTCTGAAGTGTTGTAAGGGAGCAAATCTTCCAGGCAAGGTGCATTCCTGCATGCAATAATTTTGGGATGTAGAAGCATGCTACTTTTTCGACAGCTGTTCTCATTGGCTTGGTTGTTGGCCAAACCTTATGGGGCCTGCAGCCTCATGACACCTCAAAAGCCACCATTTCCTCACCCATGTTCTGATGGGTCTGGACAGCTCAATCTCTGTTGCCTTCCAGCCCAAACAAAAGCCATCCGAAGATGCAAGGCCGAGTCTCAGCCGATGGCGGTAGCATCCTGTGTGCTTCCGTGAATGCATCTCATGAATTACACACCCGCCCAGATGACAGGCTGACATTTTAGCTGCATAACATTCGCCTATAATTAGTCGAAACTAATGCAACACAGGGAAGGGATCCATTTCGCACACACATTAACGTAATGCCTTTAAATAAGATAATTGATTATGCCTCTGCATAAGAAAATGAAATATTCGGTATAATTAAAACCGGCATTTGGATTCTGGCGGGCTGACAGGTGAGGCTGTGTGACATTTTTATAAAGCACTTAAAAGTGAAATGCACGCCCACGGAGACGAGGGTATGCAAAGTTTGGGAAATGATCTGATGGGCCACATCAAGTCTTGCCACTCTCCTTCTGAAGAAGTTGAACAGGGGAGGGGGCAAGATGTTTCCTCCCAGGATGGCATGAGATGTCTTAGCCTCGTGGCGCAGTGGTTAAATGCCTGTACTGCAGGTAAAACTGTGCTCACGACCTGGGTTCAATCCCCGGTAGCAGGCTCAAGGTTCACTCAGCCTTCCATCCTTCCGAGGTCGGTAAAATGAGTACCCAGCTTGCTAGGGGGGGGCAATGTGTAGCCTGCACACTGTAATCAAAAATTGTAAACCGCCCAGAGACTATTTGTAGTGGTATGGGGCGGTATATAAGCAGAACACTTTGCTTTGCTTTGCTTTAGGAATCTTTGAAGCTTTGTTTGGCAGCTGGATCAGAGCTCTGTGATAGAACACAGGGTCTACCTCCTGCAGATCCCAGATTCAACCCATGGATATGTCAATTGAATAAATGACTCAGGTAGGAAGCAGTAAGATAGATGCTATCCATAGAGGTGGGCCTCTTAATCTGGATAGGGGTTCAGCATTTCATCCAGAGCCTTCCCTAAACTGCAATCCACCTAGCATTGGGGCTCGTCTTCAGAATATATGTGCTTAGAACAGTGATTTGAGGAAGACGGTCTCACCAATAGTGGCTTTTCCCAAGAGCATCCACTTCTGAACACTAGTTGCAGAAGAGTTATGTATCTGAAGAACTTCCCATGAGCGCCAAGTTGATTGCAGTGAGGAAAGAGTACTAGATGTGGTTGGATTTTGGTCAGATCTACCAGGGTCCTTCTCATGCTAGCGTAGAGGTGTTCTCATTTTCTTGCAAGGTCATGGGTCAAGCAAGAACTGACATGTCTAACCTGATCTAGCTGAATAGCTCAGTATGGCTGTATATCTCAGGACTTTAGCTCTCTGGCTACAGAGCCAGAGTTTGGGAATTTGATGACCCATTGTGCCTCCAGCGAATACAGCCAGGTTGGGCAAGCTGGACAGGGCACCGCCAGAAGAAGAGAATGGGAAACCACTTCTATGTATTCTCTACCTGGAAAACCCTGAAAAGAGTTGCCATATATTAGAGTTGAGTTGATGTGACACATGATTATTCTTATTAACCTGAACTAGCTATCTGAGTGGGTCGGAAAAAAGGGACGTAACTAATAGACATTTTCCTCAAAGTCAATAGCAATCGCAAAAGGCCGTCAAGGCAATCTGTCAATCAAAAATGTCAACTGCTGCTTGGTTTGTCATTCCTGATTGAAAATATTTTTTTTGCCTGCCATAGCAAACAGAACCCCATGTGGTTTAAGCACAAAAACAAATAGTTTGAGTTCAAAGACATCAATTTTTTTTGCCCAAAATCTCTGTTGTTTGTGCAGAACAGAAGTTATTTATCTTCAAATGTGGAAAAAAACCCCCAAAGCAAAATGTCCTGCAAATATCTGGTGCAAAAAGGAAAGGTGGAATGTGAGAAATGAACACAAAACCACCATGTCCTTGTGTCTAGTAAGGAGGATAAATGTCAGCATTGTTTCATGTTCCTCTGCGAGAATCGTGGAAGCAAATATCTACCTCTCTAACAGAAAGGAATCTTTTGCTGAATGTGACAATCCAGGGAGCTCAGGTTCTGAACCGGTGTCAGTTCTCCTAGCTGCCAAATCATCCTTAGGGGAGAAGGGGGGAAAACACACACACACACACACACACAAAGATCCAACAACAATATTGTATTTAACAATGGTTTGAAATGATTGCTAGGCAACTGAGTTGGAAATGGCAGTCTTAAAATAACCCATCTGAAATCGTTGGTGCAACGTAGGCTTTGAAAAACTTCCAGCGTCCCCTCCAGGTACTTCTTTTTGCGAGGGTTTGCACTCTGAGCTCGGTTTGAGTGCACACAATAAAGTTTATTTACAGCATGGAAAAGGGAGCGGGAGCAGGGACCCCCTAAAGATGAAATATAAACTGATCATCTCCTCTAATGCAGAGGTGGTAAAGAACACAGTTAGGTAATGCCGGATAACTAATAGACAATAAAACCCATGTCAGTTGTCAGGGAGGTAGAGAGTTTGTCGAGGTTGCTGGTGCGGAAAGGCACATGGGCAAAGAGAGGAGGCAGATGATGGTGTGGGGGTGAAGTCTGCAATGTGAGCATTCATCGTGGCAGTCTCCATAGCCAGGCTATCAAACAAAGTCCAAAAGAACTGCTAGATAGCTCAGTTGTTAAGGCATCTGGCTCTGGAGCCAAAGGTTGGGAGTTCGAGTCCCCACTGAGTCTCCTGGAGAGGGGTTCGACTGGATGACCACAGGGTCCCTTCTGGCTCTACCGTTCTAAGATGGTTGCAACACAGGCTTTTAGAACCACATCTGCAGCCATCTCCAAGATGCCTGCCAAAGTTTTGCAAGCCAGCAATATGGGGAAGGGGGAGAAACGTTTTCTCTGCCGCTTGTTGCTTTTCCCTGTAGTTCGCAGAAAGCAAATAAATAGCACACAATTTCAATTATGGTAATTATTCTTGTCCTGTTTCTACTAAAAAGACACTTTTCATCTCCCCCTCCCCCCTTTTTGCCTTCCTCCCCAAATGCACAGAGCACACAAAGCTCAGCTGGGAATTTGTACAGTTTATTCAGGAATCCTTGAAAAATAGTAATGAATTAAAGTGTAGCCATGTCTCCCCGGTGGCCATCAATGCCCCCTCTGTCTTCTCCCAAAAAAGAATACAATTTTGAGAGAGAGAGAGAGAGAGAGAGAGAGAGAGAGAGAGAGAGAGAGAGAGAGAGAGAGAGAGAGAGAGAGAGAGAGAGAGAGAGGATTTAACAGTCAACAGAAAAGGACACTAAAAGCACATCCTAGCATGCATAAGAGGAACAATCATTTTTCATCAGTACAGATACCATCAGTATTCTAGTGAAGGTTGGTGCTTGAAGTTCAACTATTCCCTGCAGGGGAAGCTGCAGGGAAGGCTCTGTCCTTAACTAGTGTAAGGTCATCATTTAGGTAGCATAGGACTAGAGGTGGCAGCCCATGCCTACTCAGAGATTGGTGGCTTTTGTTCAAGGCAATGGATTTGCGTGGCAGCTGGGATATTATGGGAGCCAAGATCAGCCTCTGATTCTTCCTGCAATAATGTGTGGCTGTTTGTAGTCTGACCCCCTACCAGTGACTTTGGGCTTACAAAGTTCCAGCTACATTTCAGCAGACACCCACCATCACCACCACCACCACCACCACCACCACCACCATGGCCGTGGCATCTTTGGGAATACATTTCTCATTCAACTCACACACAAAGGCATCTTGGAAGGAACTGTCCATGGTGCTGGACTCCATCTCCAAACCCCACCTCAGCACACTGGTAGCTCATTTAAAGGTGACTTTAGGTCCAGGACGTAAAGGTCACTTGAAGTCTTGGAGTAGGATCACTGCTGTCCCCAATCTGGAGTCACCAACTTCCATTCCATGGAGGGATCACTGGATTACAGGATGGAGGAGACCCACAGTAGAGCTCATGGCAGCCAGGAAGGTCACCCTCGGTAATCATGAGGTGTTGGGTCTACAACGTAAGCATAAGTGGTCTATCCGTGGAACTAGTGATGTAAGAAAAAAATAATTCAAGGCACACAACTTTTTAACTGGCAGGTGCTTAAGAGTCAGAACAAGGCACCAGGGTAGACTTGGTAAGGGAGGCTGGAAACAGCGTTCTGCTCATCAACGCAAGAGCTTGGAATAGTAAAAGTGTTGCCCATAGTTACTGAACAGGCTTTGTTTGATTGGAACAAGTCCTTTGCCAAAGGTGCCATGCCTGAGGAGGGACCACAGATTCCCCACCCCCCTGCTCCAAGGCAGCCACAATGGGGCTTCTCCAGGATGTTGAGTTTGATGACTGCACTATCTCTAGGGCGTTCATTATTTCTTGCCAGGGTGTTAATGTAGGGCTGGCAGCATTCCGTGCCCAACCTAGAATGCAATTTAACCTTCACTTCTGGTATCAGGGGCTTTCTCCTCAAAGCAAATGGCTTCCCAGCAGTCACGTGACCTTGTCTCTTTCTCCAGAGTCTTCCACGCCCACCTTTCCAGCTGATCCTTCATGAATCACCATGTTATGCTCATACTTTTTAAAAAAAAATAAGTATGGGAAGGGAATTTCTCCTCCTAAAGATTCCCCAAAGGGCTTTCTGCTGTGTGGGATAATTGCAGCTCACAACACCCCTGCAGAGGTGGCATTTTGTTCCTCAACAGATGGAAAGACACCAACTCTAAAGAAGGGGATGGAGTTCATTCTTGAGCAGAGGAGGAGACAGAGCATAGAAATGCAAATTGCACTTCCAACTCATTTCTGGATCGGAATTTAAGGCATTTTACTTTGGCTTTTCTTTTTGAGTAAGGTGGAAAGGCAGAGAGGAAGAGAACACAGTCAGTTGATATCTCTCTCTCTCTTTCCTCTCCCCCTCTCACCCTCCCTCCTTCACACACACACACACAAACACAGTCCTCTTATAAGAGCATCCAAAGTTCTCTTTATAAAGTGCTGATCTGAAATCTTTTCCCTTTTCTCCAGATCTGGGGGAATTCAGCTCTCATCATCCCCAAACATCACAGTTGTGCTGTTTGGGAATGATAAAAGTGCCATTTTAACACACATGGAGTGTATCAGGTTGGGAAAGACAGGATTAGAGAAGGGAGCCATTGTAAACTGGATTGTTGTTGAGTTTTTCAGGCTCTTTGGCCATGTTCTGGAAGTGTTCCAGAACACAGCCAAACAACGCAAAAAAACTCACAACAACTATCAGATCCCAGCCATGAAAGCCTTCGAGAATACAGTAAACTGGATTGTTTTGCATAGTCATACTTCATTTGCTAGGCCACCTTGCTGATCTTATTGTAGCTGTTTCATTGGTGGAAGCTCAGGGATGAAAAGATGTGAGAACTCCCCCCCGCCCCAGACGATAGGAGAAGCCTTGCTCCAAATGGGTTGTGGAATGGTAAATGTTAAATTCGTTGATAGTTCCCATAGCCTTGATCATTGAAAAACACACACACACACACACACACACACACACAGAGAGAGAGAGAGAGAGAGAGAGAGAGAGAGAGAGAGAGAGAGAGAGAGAGAGAGAGAGAGAGCAGTGTTGCTTGATACCCATCAGTTCTCTTACTTTTAATTTGCTCAGGGAGCAGATATGTTGTCAAGTTAATGGCTCTTGAACACCCATTCAAGCACAAGTCACCACAAAATAATTTGAAAGGAGCAGTGCAAGGGCTCCATCTATATAATGCCTGCATAATCCACCCCCCTTCTCCCAATTTTGCTATTTGGTTTTAGGGGGTAAAAGAGGGGAGTCTGAGGAGCTTGCCATATAACAGGGTTTTGATGCTTCTCTGGGAGTTTTTCCTGGATATGCTGCATCTGTCGATGGAGAGCAGAACAAACAGCCTGTTTCATCATGGAAGCTAGGCCTCTGCAGTGAGATAAGCGGGGATGGAGGACAAAGGCAGAGGGGGCATCATGTCGGGTTTGAAGACACAATCTTCAGGGTCTCATCCATTGGCTCCCCAGCCTTTTAAGCCCACATCCAGGAAATAGCTGGGGTGCTTTCAGACATACTAGCAGGCATGATACTAGCCGAGACTCTGCTGTGTCACGGATTCTAACCCGCAAGACAACCTCTTCCTCAATTTGCATCTTGTAGAATCCTGATCTACCTATGCAGATTAATCAGTTAGTTAACTACTGCCCTCCTCATAAGGACCAAAGGGCTCACAACAATTGAAATCATAAAATAATGGTAAGTTAACATGCCATGCAAAACTATATATTAAAAAGCAAATATTGCTCAGAATTAAAATCAATTTTGAAAACATTTTTTAAAATAATATTTTTTAAAATATAGGGCATTGCCTAAATACCTATGACTTAAAATACTGGCTGAAAAGTAAAAAAAAATACTTTGTCGATACAAGGACAAGAGGGAGAGGGCCAACCTGGCTTCCCAAGGCAGTGTATTCCAAGGTCCTTTCTCATGTCCTCACCAAACAAACCCGGGTCTCCCAGAAGTTCTTAAGAGCTTTGTAGGCTCACATAGGGTGTAGGCTGATGTGGGGTGATACAATTCTTCCAAATGTACTTTTATTCAGTGGGGAATCCATCTATCTCTTTTAAAATAGATATACTGTACAATGGCAGCCTGGGCAGGGGAAGCAAAAAAGATTTGGCTGAGAGATCAGCTTCAGGACCTTGGACAGCTCCTCCTGCATTGAAGGTCACATGATCTAGTCCATTGTTCTTATTCCTTTGTTTTTGTTCCTACTGCTATATAAAGAGGCTTCTCCCTTCCCTTCTGCTGAGGACAAATGCACTTGAAATCTGTCTTTGAATTTTTTAAAAAAGCGGCTTAAATGACTCTGAATCCAGGTAACTCCTGCACGAGTGCCCTACATTTTGGTAGTCAGAATTCTTTCTGCCGGAAAATGTGAAGCCTGGTGGACATTTTGGACGTTCCAGTCGGTCTAACAAATGCACTGCCTTGACTCATTAATTTTGAAGAAGGCTGCTCATTTCATGTCTAGGAGGATGGCCGTCAGTACAGTTGAAGAGAGCAGATAGGCAGTGATGTGCTGTCTATTGCATATCTACAGGGATAAATGCATCTACAACCCATATGATATGAAAAAACAAACAAACAAAAAACAACCCTGAAAACACACTGTTTCTTTTCGATTCACGAGCTCCCTTGCTCTCCCAGAGCAAAATAACCAGGCGAGACAGCTTGTTGGGTATAAACAAGGGTCACACTTTATTAACTTGTTTCAGAATATCTCATGCCAACCATAACTTTATGAGGGGGCTGCAGCTGTGCAGGTTCAAAGAGGCTCCATGTTTGGGGGACGTTCTGCGGAGCCCACATTTAGGGAACACACCAGTTCACTTCTACTAAAACCAAAAACTTTATTAGTAATCCTGGATGGTCATTGCATTTCACACCTACCTTTTTAATAAAGAGTCACAGAATAAGTGGAGGCTAGTGGTAGCAAATTATAGGTAGCTGGCTTCTTGTAGCTGATTATATTTGCCTTAGAAACTGTATGTGTGGCACATGCCATCAAGTTGCTTGTAACCTATGGTGGTCCTAATGGGTTTTTCAAGGTATATGAGATGTTCAAGATGACCATTGCTATTTCCCAGTGAGGTTGTAGGGCCAAATGAAGACAGGGGCCCAGGTCACCTGAGTTCTAGTCACTCGACATTGGGGGTGTGACCCTACAGGCAAATGTTGGAGTGCACCACCAAGGGTCTCTTGGTAGGGCATGGTTTTCCTTGAACGAAGCCTTCCATCAGTCAGGGAATCATGCCAGCCTATTTCCCAAAAGCAGTGGCTCTAGAGTGGGACCAAAGCTGGGCAAGAGTGTGATTTCCTTTCCATTGAGTGATCACTGGGGAAGAGATCACACCAGGTGGTCCCATAAGGTGGTGCGAAATGGGATCTATTTCCCTGCAAGATCATGCCCTTTCCCCTACACTGGAGAAGCAGATTTCTTCATTCCATTCTTCCCTGCCTTCCCACCGGAAAGCAGTACTCAAGGCACCTTGTAAACCTCATAAAACTGAAGAAACTGAAGACAAAAGGTAGAACCGTCTACAAAGTGTGTGCTTTCCCACAGAGCTGTGGTCCTTCCCTTCAGCTATCTCCCATCTCCCCAGAGGTGCAAAGGTAGGGAGAAGTGGTCAGGGAACAGATTTACTGGAACCCAGGATGTCCGACAAGATTGCATGGAGGCTGGGGACTCTGATGTGGCTGGTGTGTCAGAGAGAGTTCACTCCGAAATTTAATCTGAACTTGAAGAAGTAACAAGCCAATCTGAACTTGAATAAATAACAAGCCAACACACAGGAAAACTTTAAGGACCTCTCCAAGGTGCTGATTCCTATTTCCAAAATGGTGTGGTTTGTAAGTTTGTACATCTCTCTCTTCCAAATAAAATTTAATCAAAGTCTGTTCCAGGCACATGCACGCACACAGACACACACAGATGGAGACAACTAAACACTTCTCCTGATACACAGTGTGACAATCTCTCTCCTACGTGTTCCTACATATTCACATGTGCTTGTAAGACCCAAACACCCCCAGTTTACCCCTACTCTTATTGCACCATTTATCCATGGCTTTGTGCCCGCAGAGAAATACAATGAGATTACTCATTCTTTTTTGGAGTAGGAGGACATTTGGAGAGGAAGAAGAAAAGGAAGAAAAATGCATATCAGACTTTCAAACTTGTTAACGTGGCATGCCTGGCTCGGAGATAGATATTTTTTCTCCCTTAAGTGCAGCCAAGCGATTGGTGCCTTGTTACCAAACAGGGTGGTGGAGGAGAGAATTTACCTCCTGATAAATCTAGTGCAGTGACATAGTCTGGAAACCACTCAGTACACGATGATCCTAATAATAATAATAATAATAATAATAATAATAATAATAATAATAATAATAATAATAATAATAATAATAATAATAATAATAATAATAATAATATTTTTTTCATCATTCTAACTATTCTGGCATCCATTGATTATTGTTAGGTAGGACAAAGCAGCTACCTAGTAGATGGAATGGTCAGCTTGCAGGTTTAGGGCAGTCTTCCAGAGCATCCTGTGGAAAAGGGATGGGAAAAAGTGGAGGTGGATGAGTCAGATTTTGGCATGGCAATTAATCCACTCCATATCTTCATATGCATTTTAAAGAAGCCATCCTCAGGGGGATAGGTTCAACACTTTAGTTCGGATTAAAACCTGGCATGAATTTGTGACCCTGTTGAGCACAGCCTCTCCTGGACGAAGGATGGCACTGATTTGCATAAAACTGTTCATGTTGACTTATATGTTGCAGATAGAAAATTAGAAATGAGTCTTAGAATGGTTCTAAGACTTAGATGTTTATGTTGACTTCTATGCCATATATTGACATCTATGCCACAGATACAAAATTAGAAATGAGTCTTAGAACTGTTCTAAGAGTTATACGTTCCTGATGACTTATATGCCACATGTTGACTTCTAGGCTGCAGATACAGAATTAGGAACGAGTCTTAGAATTGTTCTGCTCAAGTGGGGAAGTCAGCGAGCCCATCCTTTGTGGTTGGTAGAGATGGGCACGACTCAAAAAAATGATTTTTTGTTTTTTGTTTTTCGTTTAGGGGTCCATTTCGGTTCATTTTCGTTTTTTCGGGGGTTTTTTTGCACATTTTTCGTTTTTGTTTTCATTACGAAACGAAACGAAAAAAGAAAAATGAAAACAAATTTTTTTCGTTTCGTTGGCATTCTTTTCAATGCAATGTGTCTGCCGTAACGAAAACAAAAAACACGGCAAAATTTTTCGTTTCGTTTCTGTTGTCGTTTTGCTTCTGAAAAATTTTTCGTTTTTGTTTTCGTTGCGAAACGAAATGAAAAAACGAAAACGAAAACAAAAATTTCGCTGAGTCGTGCCCATCTCTAGTGGTTGGGCAATGCATCCACTGCCCAGGCGTTGCCCCCTGGGGTTGAGCATATACAGTCCTAGAGAGCTTTGACCATTTGGAGTGTCCTTAGGTGCCCCTAAGAGCTTGCATCCACCCACACATTGGATGGACAGAGATTACTTGATGAAAAGGAACCAAAGAGCGAACAAAGCCTTGGTGTGAAGTCAAGTAGAGATGCTAACCTTTGAATGGGGAACGGAGGTTTTGATGTTCACTGTGTTCAGCTTGTACCTCCCTCAAAAGGTGTGTTCCCAGAGTGCAGGATCTCAGGCGCATGGCTGGATATCAACCAAGGCTTCGTTTCTAGGATACGTTGCAAACCAGCCATATCCTCTCCCCGTCTCCATTGTAATCTGACAGCAGATCAGCAACAAATCAAAGTGGAGCCTCTTCATTAAAATTCAGTACATTGAAAGCCATCTTCTTGAAAGCTTCCCCGGCATTTTCAGCACCTCCAACTCCCGCAGAGCCCAACAGACAAGACTGGGATGGGGGGGAGAGGGGGGGGAGACAAAACAAGACAACATTTTTGTTTTCCATCTGTTGCAATGATTGCATTGGCTTTAATTACAATGGAACTTTTCCGCCCTTGAAAACCTGGCTCTCCCTGCTTTCCGCTGATTCCGTCATCAAAACATTCTCCACCCACCCCCAGTTTTTGAATTGAAGCCCATCCAGATGCAGTCCTCCCCCCCCCATTAAAAATAAAAGTTTGGCCTCCGAAAATGCCCAAAGCAGATTAAAATCAGGAGATGCCAATGCAGCAGGGGGTGGGAGGTTTTCAAAGTTGAGGTTTCTCCTTTTTCTGCATAAATCAAAAAGGTTTCTATCTATCTATCTATCTATCTATCTATCTATCTATCTATCTATCTATCTATCTATCTATCTATCTATCTATCTATCTATCTATCTATCTATCTATCTATCAACTGCAAAACCCAACACAACACACCAACAAAGGAACAAGAGGAAAGATGTCCAGATATTTCAGTTTTGCTTACTAAGTGCTGACAGGGTCTAGATCAGGCCTCCCCGTGGCTCAGACCATTCAGTTTGTAGGCCAGTTCTCAGCTGCCAGATAACTTCTGATCCCCCCCCACCCAGATTTAATTGTGTTCACCTTATGGGCCCTGGATTCAAGGCTGGTTGACATAAGTTGTCAAGTCAATGCACTGGATAATTAAAAACATCCATGAGTCTTTTTGTTTTGCACTGTTATTATGTGCCATCAAGTCAGGACCAATGTAAAAAAGCAAAAAGCAAAGTGTTCTGCTTATATAGCGCCCCATACCACTACAAGTAGTCTCTGGGCGGTTTACAATTTTGATTACAGTGTGCAGGCTACACATTGCCCCCCCCCAGCGAGCTGGGTACTCGATTTTACCGACCTCGGAAGGATGGAAGGCTGAGTGAACCTTGAGCCTGCTACCGGGGATTGAACCCAGGTCGTGAGCACAGTTTTACCTGCAGTACAGGCATTTAACCACTGCGCCACGAGGCAGTGCTAATAGGACTTTCAAGGTATGTGAGATATTTAAGAACCAATTCTATATCCTCAGTGAGTTTCCATAGCTGAGTGGGGTCTCCTAATTCCTTGTTCATCACCCAGCACAATATGCCACACTAGGACCTGCAGATCATCAAGTCTATCTCCTGTCAAGGAATCACGGAATGGGAATTGAGCCCCTAAACTTTGGCTCCACAGCCAAATGCCTAAATTACTGAGCTATGCAGGAGTTTCAAACTAATATATATAAAATGCACAGATTGCCAAATTTTAGCTTGCTAGCTTCTGGGCTTTGTGTATTACACATCTTCAAAATTTGTTTTACAAAAAGAAACTTTAAAACAACAAGCATTAGGTCGCATTTGGTACTGTGTAGGCTCTTAGGCTGGCATCACAGAGCTGCAGATGGGACAGAAACAAACAAACAAACAAACACAAGCACACTTAAAAGAGTTTGGGAAACAAAGGCCAGATGTGTGTGCTAGCTTTCTGTGAATCTCGGTCTGCATTCTGAAACGTCCTTCAAGTAAAGGAACCTGACACACACATCTGGCCATTGATTTTGGAAGCTCAGCACTTTTCATGCATAATCAGCAGCTGTTTCACTGCACATCATTGGACCACTGTGCAGTACTAGGTGTGATTTGGACTTTTAACAAACATGAAAGGGAGGTCTGATTTTTTTGCTTGTCATTTCAATTGAAGGTTTAGCACTAGGATGCTCTAGCAAAGGATTCTAACCCCCTTCTAAATGACAGGTATTTGGGATTCTACAGGATGGCGCCATAGGAGTTAAAGTGGTATCAAACTTTTTTAGCTGAGCTATGCAGATGTACTCTGCACATCCCTAGTATACACTTATACTGGCTAATGAGAATAGATCAGTCTCTGTTCTGTATGATTCAGTCTGAAAGGATCTACGTTAGCCAGTTGTGAAGGAAGTCTGAACATCCAGAGAAAGCTGGATCCCCATTTCCACTGGACGTGGCCCCTCCTTCTTCTACATCAATGGTTCCCAACCTTGAGTCCTCAGAAGTTCTTGGACTACAATTCCCAGAAGCCTTACCCACCAGCTGTGCTGGCCAGGATTTCTGGGAGTTGCAGTCCAAGAACATCTGGTGACCAGAGGTTGGGAACCAGTGGTCTAAAACATTTCATCAACATGCTTCCTGACATGCACGTACCTTGAAACCAGGGTGCCCTGACCTAATGCTTGGAAAAGTTACTTTTAGGGGATGAAAGCTCCCAGAAGTCCAGTACCAGTGGTAGGATCTACAACTCGTGCCAAAACAACCCTTTGCCAGTTTCTAGGTATTGCTTGATCAGTGTTTTGATCAACTGTTCTGGTGAAATTAATTCTAGGAGTTTTCACCTGTTCTGCTGAGCTGAAATCGTTGTTTCTTTTATGTCCTCAACTCATTTTGTTCTCTCTCTTTCCGCCTCCCAAAAACTCCCTCCCAGCTCAGTTTTTCCTCACAACAACCCTATGAGGTAGGACAGGCTAAGATGATTTGATAGGCCCAAGATCGCTTGGTGAGTTTCATGGCTAGGTGACCATCTGAAGCTGGGTCTCTGATATCCTAGTCCGGTGCTATCTTGTACATGACACTTTCACATCAACATTTAACTGCTGGGCAGCAGGCTGAATGTCATCTGTGTTTGTTTCTTTGCTTATGAAGGAGCATACAAACATTTTGTACAGATCTGTGTCTGTACAGGCCATTGTCCACCTTATGAGCCTATCCAGACCAGGGTGATGTGAAATCAAGGTGAACTGTAAAATGGAGGACTCACCACTAGCTTTCTTCAGACTGACGAAGCTGCTTGGATGAGTAGCGAAACGTTTCCATCTCTCAAGAAAAGAAGTCCAGTTGCCATGACTCAACTTCCAGATACAGATCTGTGCTTACTTTTCTCTCTTTTTCTCTTGCTTTTGGTAATGTTGCTCCTTAATTCGGACTAGAACAGGCATCCCTGGGATACCATTGGATGCAGAGAAACAAAAGCAACGAAGAGGGGCTTCACAGAGAAATCCCAACAGTGTACACTGCATCCTGCTGCGTGACATCAAGAAGAGGTATGAGGCTTGTAGGAGCGTTATGTACCCACGGTTACTCCTTGGAGCTTCTGGTGGTGGCTGAGATCTTCCCTCCTTCCTCACCGTGTACTGTTCACGCTCCAATTTTTGGAAGTGAAAAAGCCCACTTGGGATAAAAGAAAAGAAAGGAAAAGGAAAAGGAAAAGGAAAGAAAAAAGAACTTTCCCTGCTTACAGATTGGGTGGAAAAATTTGGGCAGAGGCTTGAGCCTTTCCATCTGCTCTGTTCCTTCAACAATTGGCTTTAGGTGGTTGTCGTTAAATATGTCACGGAGGTAGAGAATCTGAAGCAGCACCTTGATGCTGACAGAATGCCTTCATCCACCCAATTCTGCCTGTAGTACAATTTCATCCCCAACTGAGCATCTAAAATTGGTAACTCCAAGGGAGGAGCAAAAGGAAAAGAATAGGTCATACATCTTCTTTGGAATGGTCTCCCTTCTGAGATCCAACTTGCCTCCTCCCTGGAGTCTTTAAAAAAGCAATTAAAAACATGGCTTTTTTTGGACAGGCCTTTCTTGACCAACCTGGACTTTAGCCCTCTGGCCAACTAAACTACTTCTAGCTGCCGTCATAACTTTAATTTAATTGTAATTTTGTTATAGCTGAATTTTTGTTTTGTTTTGTTTGTTTCCTTTGCTATATATCTTTGACATGCTAGTTGTGGTTATTTTATATCATGTATATTGCTTTATTATTTCAGTTTTTTCTCTAGGCTAAACATTCCCAATTCTTTCAGTCTTTCTTTGCAGGGCTTGGTTTCTGACCCCCCCCCCACGATCATCCTTGTCACCCTCCTCTGAACTTTTTCCAACACTGAAGGCATTCAAAAGAAATTAGATACCCACCTGACAGGTATTCATTGATTTCCATTCCTGCATGGGGCAGGGGGTGGACTTGATGATCTTATAGGCCCCCCATCCAACTTCACTATTCTAGGATTCTATGATTCTGAATGCTGTAAGCTTCCCAGAGTGGCCTTTGGGGACAGATAGGTAGGATATAATATTCATTCATTCATTCATTCATTCATTCATTCATTCATTCATTCATATACCGTGCCATTTAGCCTGAAGGCTACTCTGGGTAGTTTACAATAAGAAAAGGTGTACAAATTATAAGATAACAATAATCGAACATAAAGAACACAAAACAAAACATACAAATGAATTTGAAGTAACAAAATACAAAATACAAAATTAATAACAATATAAATCAAAGTGTTCTGCTTATATACCACCCCATACCACTTCAAGTAGCCTCTGGGTAGTTTACAGTTTAATTACAGAATGCAGGCTACACATTGCTGCCCCTCCCCCCAGCAAGCTGGGTACTCTTTTTACCGACCTCAGAAGGATGGAAGGCTGAGTCAACCATGAGCCTGCTACCTGGGATTGAACCCCAGGTCGTGAGCACAGTTTTACCTGCAGTACAGGCATTTAACCACTGCGCTTAATAAAGTTAAGATGACAAACAGCAGAAAATCAGTCATAAAGCAGACAGACAGCAAGAGGTGGAGGAGGACATTTTTTGGATCTAAATGATGAAATATATAAATATAGTAATAAATAAAATAAATGCTTCTAAACAGATTGTGAAGAGTAGACCCACCTGCCTCTTCCCTCAGCTTGGGAAATCAGAATCCCCACCACCATCTGTCCTAGGGAGGTGTATTGGAAGTTTTAAACATGGACCTAAAGAAATTTCTGGAAGCAACCCTGCTTGGGTCTGCCACTGAGCCACTGGGAAAAGGGAGGAAAAGAGGTTCATTGCACCGATAGGTGGCAGAACAAGCTTAATGGAAGATACACCTTTGTCCCCAAAGAGCCACTAGGATGAGCAGTTGTTCCAGTCTGCCTAAGGATTGGGCCAACCTTGACAGCTAGCCAATTTTGAGACTCATGGACAACTGCCGATCAAGTTTCATTTATTCTTGGCATTGGAAAGTGCTGATCAATGAACAAGGCCACGGCAGACGTGACAGCTAACAAAATTCTTGGTTGTTCTCAGGGGAGCTGAGCCCACCCCCACACAGACACATATGGAATGAAAAATAAAATAAAAATGAAATAAAATACTTTTAAAGGGACATTTGTTCCCAAAATTGGCACTTTTTTGGCAACCAATTAGCTGACAAGATGTAAACCTCAGGCTGAAGGGCATTAGCGAAAGACAAGCATTTAATTATTCATTATAAATATGCAGTAACAATCCAGGCTGCGAGGACAATCTGTTTGGTACACAGCCTCCATTGCAGGCTTTAGTGAAAGGATTTCAAAACCTGTTGCGAAATTTGTCTCACATTCTTTTCCGTTTGATGATCTCTCTCAAATCAGGCGCTCGCTTAGGGATGGGAAAGGCAAATCCTGAACCCCAGATCTGCTGGGTAGAAGAAAGAAAAGTTTAGTATACAATCATAGAATCATAGAATCATAGAGTTGGAAGAGACCTCAAGGGCCACCCAGTCCAACCCCCTGGCATGCAGGAACCCCATCACAGTATTTTCGACAGGTGGCCATCCAGCCTCTGCTGAAAAACCTCCAAAGAAGGAGACTCCACCACCCTTTGTGGCAGCACATTCCACTGCCAAACAGCTCTAACTGTCATGAAGTTCTTCCTAATGTTCAAATGTAGACACGGGCACGACTTGGCGAAATTCTCGTTTCCGTTTCCGTTTCTCGTTTCCGTTACGGAACGGAAACGGTAACGACAATTACTCTGCCAGAACTCGAACTCGAACCGACTAAAGAAAAAATGGGTCTGATTTTTCGTGTTGTCGTTCCTGGGCATCGCAGCGATCGCACGGCCAAGCGGCACAGGAAAAAAGTTTGGAAAAAAAAACCCCCTGATTCCTGGCCAAAAAAGCAGGCGAAAATATGCCTGCCTCAGTGAGGGCACCTACCAGAAGGGTGGTTTCGGGGGGGGGGGGTCCCCGGCCTCCCTCCCCTCCTCTCCTGGGCTGCGCAAAGTGCGCATCCTTGTCGTCGAGTCACACTCGCCCACGCCAACTCGCCAAGCGGCGCAGCACAGGAAAAAAGTTAAAAAAACAAACAAACCCCGATTCCCGGCCAAAAAAGCAGGTGAAAATATGCCTGCCTCAGTGAGGGCACCTACCAGAAGGGTGGTTTCTGGGGGGGGGGTCCCCGGCCTCCCCCCCTCTCCTGTCCTGGGCTGCTCTGGTGGGGGGCATCCTCATCGTCTCGCCAACTCGCTCGCCATGCCATGCGGTGCGGGCAGGGGATCCAAAATGGGGCGACCGCAATATTTATTTTGAAATCGTGGTCCAAAAACACACCAAAGCACCACAGAAACATGCGAAAATAGCTATTTTAAAACTGCCTGTCTTTTTTCAGTAGCAGCAGTGGGTTTTTCTTGCAACAAAACGTCTCCATTGATTTTATTTTATTTTATTTTATTTTCTTATTTTACACCTGCGCATTAATGATGGATGGGCTGTCCATGGGAGTGGACCATGCAAATTTTTGGAGCCATTCCACCAATTGCATGGCCACTTGGCCAGGTTTTGACCGAGACTTCTGGGATGTGCCAGTCGGGCATAAAAAGCCACTAACCCTAGCCCAAACCCAAACCCGAACCCTAACCCTAACCCATACGCCAGTACACTGTCCTTCTTAGTGGGTCAGAGAAGCACCCAGAGGTGCACCCCAGTAACTCACCCTAACTTTACCAGTAACCCTAATCCTAGCCCTTGCGCTAACCCCTAACCCCAAGCCAGATCTGTGTACTCGCATTGCACTACAGCAAGTACACTTCCCTTCTTAGTGAGTCACAGCGGGTGCCCTTAGGGGTCCCCAGTGACTCACTCCAGTACTCTGTCACTTCGCTCTCCAGCAGGCAGTGAGGCACCCGAAAGAGGTGCCTCTGCCTGCTACTGCTGCTGCAACTTAATGGTATGCATATCCAATTGGCTATGCATACCATTTTGTAGCGGGCTAGCGGCTAGCGGGTGAGGAGAGGAGGCACCCACGAGGTGCCTCCAGGAGCCCGCTTTCCCTTCATGGCGGGCCAGAGGAGGCACCCACCCAGAGGTGCCTCCAGGAGCTCCCCCCCAAACCAGTACTAACGACAGACGAAAATCTGACAAACGAAACGACAAATTTTTGAAAAATTTCGCGAAAAACGGAAACGAGCCAAAACGGGCCGGCTCCGACACACGACAACTCGAAAACTTCATTTTCCCTGGTCGTGCCCATCTCTATTCAAATGGAATCTCTTTTCCTGTAGTTTGAAACCAATGCCCCGCGTCCTAGTCTCTGAAGACATGGAAAACACACCTGTTCCCTCTTCAATATGACATCCTTTTCAAATATTTAAACATAGCTATCATATCCTCCGTTAGCCTTCTTTTTGAAAGTCTAGTAAACATTACTTTTTGGGGGGGGTTACAGTTCTCAGGCTTCTCCCACCTGGCTCAGGGATGCTGGGCGCTGTAGTCACTTCCAGTTTCCAGATGATGTGAAATTGTTCACCTAGCAATGGACAGGAGAGTATCTGGATGGAAAAGAGATCCAGTCTGCCCTGAGAGGTTCAGTTGTCAGTGGGGATAAATAATCCAGCAGTTAAGGGGAACAAAACTAGCAGAGCAATAGGTGTGGCTAATTATTTGGAAGTGAGAGCGCCTCTTTTGTCCTCAGTTCTGTTGCTGAGCTTCAGCTCCGTTGCAGTGATTCAGGACTCCCCTGCATCCATGCATGCCTGTGCGCACACCAACCCGCCATCTGTGCCTCATCCAAATTCAAAACGACACACATCCAGCCAATGTTCCCGGAGGACTGGCAATATGGCAGCTGATCAAGATGCCACTGACCTCGGTCCTCTCTATTTGGCCAGGCACACAGCGCAGAGCACTGAAAAATAGTAATAATAATAATTTCCATGTTGACTGTGGATAATTGGGATAAAATTGCCTGATTTGGTGGCTGGCAGGTGACATCCCTGCCAAGAAAAGAGAGTAGGAAGGAGCAGAGAAACAGAGGATGAAAGGAAGGAAGGAAGGAAGGAAGGAAGGAAGGAAGGAAGGAAGGAAGGAAGGAAGGAAAGAAAGAAAGAAAGAAAGAAAGAAAGAAAGAAAGAGGGAAGAAGGGAGAAAGAAAGAAAGAAAGAAAGAAAGAAAGAAAGAAAGAAAGAGAGGGAGGGAGGGAGGGAGGGAGGGAGGAAGGAAGGAAGGAATGAAGGAAGGAAGGAAGGAAGGAAGGAAGAAAGAAAGAAAGAAAGAGGGGGAGGGAAGGAGTGAGGGAGGGAGGAGAAAGAAAGAAAGAAAGAAAGAAAGAAAGAAAGAAAGAAAGAAAGAAAGAAAGAAAGTCCCGTAGTTTTCTCCAAACCATCATCCCTTCCTTGTCTTATATTTATGTCCCCTTCTACATCACCTCTTTATCCTTTGCTGCCTTTCTGGGAGAACATGGGCCTTGCAGAAAAAGAGAGAGAGAGGTGGGGGGAGAAGGGGAAGACAGACTGTGCTGTGGAATTATTTAACGAGCCAGAATGAATTGCATTTGAAATCATTTAAATGGGATCTGGGAGTATTTAACGGCAGCACAGGAACTTAACAAGAATGGGAAAGGATCTTTGTACTAATTGCCGGCAATGATATACCTACAGAGGGAACATGGAGCAATTAGCAAACAAGTCTGTAATTTCGGTTGACGGGCCCTCGCTTGCCCTGGAAAACAGCACATTTTCTTGGCCGGAGGAGTGCCTGAGATGCCTGCCTGCTGCCAACGGTGGGCTTTGGAGGGAGGGGACGGGGAGAGATTGCCACCAGGTTGAGGAACTCTGCCCAGAAAACAAGGGAGGTGGTGGTCCTGGCTGACCTATCCAGCCCATTGAAAGAGCCCCAGAGTTTTCTGGCTTATTGATTTTATGCATAATATAAACACCTGCAGTGTCCCTGTCCTCCCTGATAAAAGATCATTAATATACCTTTCCCCCCCACCAATTATATTATCTTCCAAAATGGTTTACAAAATTAAAGAATAGCTTGCTTGCTTCCTTCCTTCCTTCCTTCCTTCCTTCCTTCCTTCCTTCCTTCCTTCCTTCCTTCCTTCCTATTCTTTTATTTTGCTTTCAAATATTTTATCCTGCCTTCCTTCTAATAAAAGGACCCGTGGCAGCTTACACCATTAAAAACACGTTAAAAGCTAACCAGAGAAAATTACCTATGTATTTAAGAAGAATCAATAGCTTTATAGTTTAAAGAGGTAAGTTAAAGCATTGCACAAAAGACATCTGGAAGCGATAGACAGTCAGTCGCTCAGGGAAAACCTGCCTGAAGATACAAGTACTTGCCCACTTCTGGGAGGAGAGCATCTTTAGATACCTTAGTCAAGATCCTGTTGCTACTCCCAATGCTGCTAGACCCATTGGGTGCTTTTTAAAAAATTTAACAGTTGGCAATTGTTTCCAGGCATGTGGCTGGATAGTTCATTGGCTTAGGTATCTGACTATGGAGCCAGAGTTTAGGAGTTCGATTCCTCACTGGGCCTCCTGGGAGAAGAGCCAGCCTGGGTGGCCTTGGGCCAGCTGCATAGTCTCAAGGCATCCCCAAAAGAAGTGAGTGATCAACCACCACTTGTGAATACTCTCTGCCCAGAAAAGCCTGAGATGCCAAGATACCCTAAGCGCATCCGATCTCGACTGATTTCAGAAGCTAAGCCGGGTCAGCTCTGGTGAGTACTTGGATGGAAGACCAACAGGGAATACCAGGTGCTGTAGGTGCCTGGAGTAGAAACTTGCAAACCACTCCAGTACTCCTGCCAAGAAAACTCCATGGACACGGGGTCATGAAGAGACAGTCATGACTGTAGTGACACAACACACACACACAGAGAGAGAAAAGCCTGGAAAGGGTTGCTGTAGATCACAATTAACTTGATGGCATAAACATATTAGCATTAGCTTCAAATTAAGACTAGCAGTAGGACAAGGGTTGTTGAGCTTCTTGAGTGCCTGCAGATCATCCAGGTGTGAGGGAGCTGCTTCTATGTCAGCAGTAGTGTAACCTCTGGTTTCTCAATTACTAGAGTTGGCAGAGACTGAATACAAACGTTTAGTTAATAATGGCAGACTGTTCTCTCAGTCTTGGTTTGAAGAGGTTTCTGTTTGGTTGAGTGGGGTCTCTGGTGTGCTCAAGTGTGTGTCCTTGGGCACGGCTATCAAGGACAGCTTTGGCAATGACTCATTTGCACTTTCTTCCCCAGGGGTCCAGCACCCCTGAGTCGTCCAATCCCAATATTGCAATGCCTGTATCCTTGGTCTCACATCCCTCATTTTATGTCATCAATTCCCATTCATTGACTTGTCCCCAATCTTTCTAATTGAGAGCAAAACTTAATGTATTTGGGGAGGGGGGGGGGGGAGGAAACCAGTTTTGATTCAGTTGGTTCCTGTTAACAACAAGTTCTAACACAAACATTAGAAATAAATACATCTGTACCTTCCATTCTCCCAGGTTCAGAAGGCTGGAGGGAGACAGGAAGATGTCTTTCGGAGCTGTCCCCAGCCTGATAAATTGGTATTGCAGCCTCCTTGAACAGCTGTCCTCTTAGCCGACATTGTAATTAATGTGAATAATAAATTCATTCAAAGCGGTTCGATCGGAAGCATCCTTCCTGCCGATCCAGCTCGGCTCTGCAAAGTGAGATATGCCTGTTGATGTTTCCTCTTTAAAAAGCACGGCTGGACAACCTGCTTCTCTGCGATACAGTGGCGTTTTGTGAGTCCTTCTCCAGCTCACAATGAAACTTCAGTGACAAAATGGACACCAGGATGAAGGAAAAGGAAGAGAAGGAGGGAATCATAAAGGACTGAACCCTCCTGATCTGAGGACTGATTAAAGAAAAGGACAAACTCTGGGTAAAAAAAATGGGCTGTCTGACTCTGAACGTAGTCCAATGATATAGTGCTGGATTGAGCCTCCCAAAACCATAGAATCATCGAATAATGGAGTCAGTAGGGATCTATAGTGCCATTGAATCTAACCCCCCTGCTCAAGGCAGGACTCCAAATCAGAACAGATCTGACAGATGGTGGCCCAGATTTCTCTTCAATGCCTCCAGCACCGGAGCGCTCAACATATTCCAAGGGCATTGGTTCCGTTGTCACACTTCTCTATCAGTTAAGGTATTCCCGATGTTCTGCTGAAATCTGGCTTCCTGTGCAATGAGCCCGTTGTTACGTGTCCTGAATTCTGGGATGGCTGGGAACATATCCTGCTTCACCTCTGTCTGTGACAACCCTTCAAGTGTTTGAAAAGGGATACCCTGTCTCCCTTCAGATTTTTTTTTGTTTCTCAAGGCCAAATGTGCCCAGTTCTTTCAACCATCGTGGGGCATGGTTTCCAGAAATGGAGAGGAAATGGGGAGACTGTCCTCCTCCACTCCTAGCTGCTGCTAGAAGCAGGGTAGGTAACCAGATGCTTTTGAGAAATCTCATCAGTAGTTATTTGATGAGTTAGTATTCATTCATTCATTCATTCATTCATTCATTCATTCATTCATTCATTCATTCATTTATGGTAAACCAAAGACAGTTATCAAGCATCAGACCAAAAAGAGCCTAATGTCTGCCATTCTGCCTGATCCACCACAATCAGTAGTCAGGGATGATGGAAACTGGAAGGTATAACCTTTACAGGGGATCACGTTTCCTCCTCTTTTGAAATGGTGACAGGTTTTTTCCCCCCAATTCATGTTCAATTTAAAATAAAATGAAATCTGCATACTGTATTTATTTAGGGTCTGTGGCAGAAAGGCTAAAATCCTGTTACACAGATGGCTTCCCTGTTAGAAGCAAATTGCCATGTGCTAGGAAATCTCTGTACGCAACTGTCTTGCATACTGAGCTGTGTGACTCAAACGGATTGACAGAATTTAGCTCAAATGTTTAAGAGTTCCTTCCTTCCTTCCTTCCTTCCTTCCTTCCTTCCTTCCTTCCTTCCTTCCTTCCTTCCTTCCTTCCTTCCTATGTGTGTGTATGTGTGAGTGAGAGAGAGAGAGACAGAGTACCCATTACATTTTGGGATCTAACCTTTACAGGAGCTACCCAAGGTTCTGAAGTCTACCAGCTCTCTTAAAATAGATCCATCATTTAGGATAGCTCTTAAAGTTTAGACTTGAACTGGGAGTGGTCCCCCGCACCCAGAAACGAGAGCTACCCACTTCCACTGAGTCCAGGTGAGTCCTTTTGCTAAGCTTTGGCCAGCCTGTATGTGTATCTCATCCAACGTTGTCCTGCTTGATTGGTCACAACTTTCATGGGTCTCCAGAAGGGGAGGACCTTCTCAGTCCATGTGGCTGGATCATTTACTTGAAGATGCAGAGGGATGCACTCTACCATTGACCTCCAGTTCTCTCGATAATGGCTTTAAGCACCTTGGTCCTTCCATTATCCTTGCCGGGCTCTCTTTGGCCATCACGCATCTCCACCATGTTAATGGACTGATCTGAGAAGGAGCCAAGCTGGAAGAGCCCTCGAAGTCCGAGTTCCCTGAGATGAGCGATCCATTCCCAACCAGCGATTTCAATTAAAGCATCATTACCACGAAATCTTATCCATCGCAATTCCCACTTGCCATCATGTTCCTCTTCCACGTCCACTCCTGAGTGCTGTTCTGTGGTTAATACCCAATGCTTTTCTCTTCTCCCACAAGAGCCCACCAGCTTTGCTAAAACACAGCAGATGCTGCTAATAAACAAACATATTGATCATACAGATACGGGCTGTCAGAGATTTAATACATGGATGAGATGTGTTTTAAGAGAGGGCGAGGGTTCCGTTTAACAAGACCACACCACTTTCCTTGCTGAGACACATGGCTCTAGTTGCCCCAGTAAGGGCCTGTGGTTGGTCTACCTTGTAGAGCAATGCATTTTCCACCTACCTATGGGCATTTAATGCTGTTAGAAAGGCACTTCCATCAAGCAGTTAGAGCAGTGATTCTCAACCTTTTTAAAGCTACCGCCTCCCTATGGAGTGGAAAAATTTTCAATGCCCCACTTTGTGAAAATCCTGTAATTTAGGGTGTGGGGAAGGGGGGGGAAGGCAAAATTTTAAGTAATTTTTATTTCCAAATTTGTTTGATTTATGTTAGAGCTTGCTTTTAGAAGAGGAATGCTGTGTGATGCTTCAGAATTGCAACTCACAACTTGAAAACCTTCCACCTGGGAAAACTTTCTTGAAAGACAACTTGCAAACTTTCCAGGTGGGTGGGTGGGTGGGAGGGAAGGGAAGAGTCAAAGAAATGATAAAAAGTGATGAAATAAAACATGAAATAAAACATCATGGGTCAGGAGAAGCTGGTTGGGTGACCTTTAGTCTCTGTCGTGTACATTGCTTTGCTGGTTTATTGGTTGACTTATTTGTTTAGAAAGCTTTCACCCAGCAGATGACATTATGTTTGCCCTTTCTATCCTTGTGGTCCAGCACCCAAGCCCTGTTGTTTGTTAAAACCCATTGAGCACACCGACACTCTTGAACTTATGGGAAAATTGTGGAGGCCACAGCTTTATTGGTATGGTTCCAATCTGCAGTAATCTGGCCAGGCATTGGTCGGATCCAATACCATCGGGGAACCCGCCTGTCCCCCGATGTGCATGGTGGCA
The DNA here is from genome assembly GCA_037367245.1 of Phrynocephalus guinanensis. Taxonomy (NCBI): domain Eukaryota; kingdom Metazoa; phylum Chordata; class Lepidosauria; order Squamata; family Agamidae; genus Phrynocephalus; species Phrynocephalus guinanensis. The sequence goes on along the minus strand of CM074749.1, from coordinate 8,846,611 downwards.
CCAGCTTCCGTTACCCCCCCCCCCCCATGGGTTCAGACTCCTTCGAGATTTCCTTCCCAAGCTGAGCGGAGAGGCTGTCTGATGTCCCTCCCGAGCCGGGATACTCGCAGTTCTCTCCTGGGTCTGCCATTACCACCTGAAGATTCCATGCCACACAGGCTCCGTCCTGCAGCCACCTCCACCTGGGTCCGGTCCCAATGCCTCCAAACCACCAAGGCTGTGACAAGACAGCAAGAATAATACAAATTAACACACTAACATACAGAAAAGTGATTCCGTGCTCAAAGGGTGGGTGGGGAACGCCGCTGCCGCTGGGACCAAATGGCGGCGTTCGGAGGCTACAGCCCCCTTTTAAAGGCCAGGTGCCAGCGGGTCCTCTGCACCTGTGCAGGCTGGCCAGTGCCCGGATGCTCGCGGCCGCAAAGCCTGCTGGGCACCCGTGATTGGCCGTGGTGCCCGGTGCAGCGTGGGTGGGTCCATGTAGGTGGCCTCTAGCCGGTGCCATCTTCCAGCCCCCGAAGGTCCGGCTGGGCAGCGGACGACAACTCTGGACCCGGTAAGTCGGGTCCACTACTTTCCGAGTTCGGTAGAATGAGTCCCCAGCTTGCTGGGGGTGGGGGGCAATGTGTAGCCTGAATAAGTAATTTGCAAACCGCCCAGAGAATGCTTGAAGTGCAATGGGGCGGTATATAAGCAGAACACTTTGCTGTGCTTTGTTATAGGCCCTTTGTACACGACCCCTAAACTCCGCCGCAAATGGCTCCCAGCTCCGGAGCTTAAAATTGTTTCTCCACCAGCTCCGGAGTTTACAGATAATTAAGTGCGACCACGCCCACCTAAGCGCGTCCCAGCACACTTTTCAGGTACCTGCTCTCCGGAGGTGAAAATTCCTGATGCGGATATAACGTAGTGACTGCCCGGCTCTCCTTGCTTCTGTTTGTTCTTTTTTTGCCCCCCCCCAACCCCTTTAAGAGATCTGAATGCAGTGCCGGGATGGCAGAACAGAGGTGAGTGGCATTCTTTTCTTCATTTTTTTCTCTCCCCCCCCTCATGCAGCCAGCAGCCAGGGCTGTGGAGGGGGTGGGAACGCAGGAACAGCGACAACCCCCTAAGATCTCTGGTCCGAATTTAAGTGGCCAGCGGATCTTAGGGGTCGTGTGAAAAGGCCCATAGAGGAAAGATAGGTGATACAAAGATATTTCATCAGGTCTGCCAAAAAAAACCCCAAACAAGCCCATATTTCTGCCGAAACTTTCCATGTTTCTGTTTCAGAACAACTTGCCCACTAATAATGTCAGAATTTTCTTTCTCCTTTAGTTTCCGATATTTCCTTCATGTGCGTATTTGTGTGTGTGTGTGTTATTTTTAAACTAGATGGATGCTGTATTTTGCTTTCAGTGATGTGTTTTACATCCATTGTGCTTTTATTCCTTTTATGTGTTTGTTCTAACTTTGCTGTAAACGGCCTTGAGGCCCATTCCGGTGAGAACGGTCAGCTATGAATCAAATAACTGGAGAAATTAAATAAGTCTTAGCTATCTGTAGAAATGTTAGTTTCCTTTGTCCTTGCATGGGAGAACAAGAAATCACAATATTTTCCTCCTAGAGACTCATCAGACAGCAAAGTATTTGGTGTTGCCCTTGGCAGGAGAATGAGAAGAAGGGGAACATTTTTTAAAAAAAAAACAACACACAGTTTAAGCAAAACTGGTGGATGAAAGACCAATAATTTGAGATACGCAGGTGACACCCTCTCACTGGAAGAACACGACTATGACTTGAACTGAATACTGACAAAAGCAAAAGAAGAAAGTGGCAAAGCATGATCACAGTTGAACATGCAGAAGGCAAAAATCACCACTACAGAAGAGCTATACAGCTTCAGCGTTGACAGTGGAGACGCTGAAAATGTCAAAGCTCTCAGGATGTTCTTGAGAAGGTGACAGCTTTCCACAAATCCCAACCTGATTTCATCTCTGAATTAAAATCCCACCTCTTCACTTTCTATAGGAACTCGGCAGGTTCCAGTTCTGGACTCAGGTGGATTTTGATGGAGGCATTGTCTTTGAATCCAGAAAAAGTTGCTTGTGTTTTTATTGTTGTTCAAAGTGAATGCTACTATTTGAAGGGAGCCACAGAGGGCAGCAGCCTAAAATCCCCTGCATGTTCACAGTGATGTACACAAAAGGGCAAGACCTGTTATTGTCCTGACTCCTGACTCCCATGCTTCAAGGGGGTCATCTCACTTTTCCAAGAAAGAGGTGGAGGTTTCCAAACAGCAATTAAAGGGGAGCAAAAGGGTCTATAAGGAAAAATAATAATGACAGTGCAAGGGGGGGGGGAGGGGGGGAGGGAGATGCACACATGGAAGGCTACTATATTGTTTCTCCACAAGGTTACAAAGAGGATAATGGGAAAATAATGCTACATCATCAGTTTTAACGTTGCTGAAAAATACTCTTTCGGAAGGCTTCGAGGTTTTTATTTTAAAATCAATGATGTTGTGCTGGTCCTTATAAAAAAAAAAGAGAGAGAAAGCAAGCAAGAAAACAAGCAAAGCTACATTTATTGGCAATTGCAGGACAGAATTATCGAACCGGACAATCCTTTCTGGGACCTCTGCGTGGTGATGAGTTTGGAATGGAATGGAAAAGGGGACAAGGAGCCACACAGAGTCATTTCCTTTATATTATATTATATTACATTATTTATTAAAATTATATACCATGCCCTCTGGCAACACGGCTACTCTGGGCAGTTTATAGTCAGACATGAAGAAAAGCAAAGTTTGGTGTCTCTATCATTCTGCAGCCTTTCCCAGGTAATGGGTCCCAGCATTGTTTTCTTTTTTAATTATTATATGTTGCTGGCTACCAGCTCTAGAATCTAAAAATCTACCTATGTACATGGCAAAAACTGATAGAAATATAGAACCATAGAACTATAGAATCATAGAGTTGGAAGAGACCTCAAGGGCTATCCAGTCCAACCCCCTGCCATGCAGGAACCCCCCATCACAGGACTCCCGACAGATGGCCATCCAGCCTCTGCTTTAAAACCACCAAAGGAGGAGACTCCACCACCCTCCTTTGTGGCAGCATATTCTACTTCCGAACAGCTCTAACCATCATGAAGGTCTTCCTAATGTTCAAAGGGCCGAGAAGGCCCTATGTCTACAAGACATCCCTCTCACCCCCTTGAGGGATGGTTCTTTCAAGAGGGCCCTCTGGATCGATCTTAATTGCCAAGTAGGTTGTCTGTGTGTTTGAGGTTGGGGGGTGGGGTGGAGTTTTCCAGTGGCAGTAAATTCACTCCATGTTTTGACCCACACTTTGAAGGAGCTAACCAACAGACTGAACCTTTTAGGGCCCAGGGTTCGGTATGCTGAATAAACTCTGGATAAGCCCTTTAAGGTTCAGATGAATGGGTCTCCCCCCAACCCCATGACACGGGGATCACCAGCCTTTGCCACAAGGGTGTGTGTGCCTGTAACACTTGATCCCTTGCCTTAGGCAGGAAAAAAATCTTGGGTCGGCTCTGACCTTACAAGTGTAAAGGCGATGAAAGACATCAGAAGGAGCCTTCAGAGGTCCAGTCTGTGGCTCTTTCTTTTAGAGGTGGTGTGAAAAAGAGAAAGAAGCAGAATAGAATTAATCGCATTAAGCATAAGTGGGTTGCCAAGAGCTACTACTACCTATTGAGCACGTTGAAAGCTTTGGTAATGAAAAGGCAGGTTTAGAAGGAACAATTCAAAGCAGGCTTCTTCCCCTCTTCTAGTTGCTAATTATTTTATTTACTTTGGTCTGCGCTGGAAGGGAGCTGCTCCCTCACTAAGGAATCCCCACAGGCTAATTTGGGCAGAGCATTTAATAGGTCTGAAAGAGTCATAAAAATGTATTAGCACTGGAGACGTGCATCTCATTTTTTCCCCAAATGATTCACACACAAATGCAAGCTCGTCTTTCTCCCCCACACGCCTCCCTTCTTCTCAAATGAATTCACACAGCATTCCAGGATGTCATGACGAGATTGGAAACCATGTGATTTTGGACTACGATGGCAGTGGTGGCCATGGAATTCAGACAGACATTTCCCAGAGGCGTAGACAGGATTTGGAGTGCCTGGGGACAAACTTCGTTTTTGTGCCCTTCCTGCCGTCACCCCCCACATTGCACCCACCCTGCAGGTGTGGGGTAGGTGCATGTGGATATGGACGTGTGTGTGTGTTTGTGCGTGTGCGCACACATGCCCTACACCTCTCCCACCAAGATGAGGAAGAGTCCATAGGTGCCGCCATAAAAAGCAGGAAGGTAAAACCGTGTTTCCTTGCAGCCATGCTGGCCACATGGCCACGGACTTGCATAACACTGGCTCTTAGGCTTGAATATGGAGATAAGCACTGCCTCTAGAGTCAGACACGACTAGCACACATGTGCGGGGGGAACCTTTATGTTGGCCTCACTTATTTGCACGGTGAGCACCTTTAGCCACTGCAGCACTGAGGCTATGGCTGCCACTCAACTTAGTTCCTTGCTGCTGATAATTCTACCACACACACACACACACACACACACACACACACACACACACACACACACACACACACACACCTCTCAGCTGTACCTTGCCAGCTGATTTGGCCAGGAAAGCCAATGCGATTCTTGGTTGCATCAACAGAAGCATAGTGTCTAGATCAAGGGAAGTGATAGTACCACTCTATTCTGCTCTGGTAAGACCCCACCTGGAGTACTGGGTCCAGTTCTGTGCACCTCAATTTAAAAAGGATGTTGACAACCTCGAGCGGGTACAGAGGAGGGTGACCAGGATGGTTGAAGTTCTTGAGGAAATGTCTTATGAGGAACAGCTTAGGGAGCTGGGAATGTTTAGCCTTTCAAAAAGAAAACTGAGAGGGGATATGATAGCTATGTTTAAATATTTGAAAGGATAACACATTGAAGAAGGGACTGGTTTGTTTTCCATCGCTTCAGAGACTAGGACTCGGGGCAATGGTTTCAAACTACATGAAAAGAGATTCCATTTGAACATTAGGAAGAACTTCATGACAGTTAGAGCTGTTCGGCAGTGGAATATGCTGCCACAAAGTGTGGTGGAGTGTCCTTCTTTGGAGGTTTTTAAGCAGAGGCTGGATGGCCATCTGTCGGGAGTCCTGTGATGGGGTTCCTGCATGGCAGGGGGTTGGACTGGATGGCCCTTGAGGTCTCTTCCAACTCTATGATTCTATGATTCTATGATTTCTCATGAAGTTTCAAGTCACTGGATGCTTGAGCAGAACCTGGCATGAACAATGCAAGGCTGGTCTTTGAGGGCTCCTAGAGGACATTCCTCGCCTCTTCCTTTAGCAACATAATTGGTGGGAAGGTGTGATTGATGCCCCGTTTATCTCAGCATGCCCTCTCCTTGCCATTGCCTGGGTCCCGAGTGGAAGATTACTGCTTGCAGCTTTTAGGGTTGAAATTTTCAACCGTTCGGAGAGCCTTGTGGGCACACAGGTAGCAGCAGCCTGCCTTCCAAGGGATGGCCTCATAGTAAGTTGCTGAGATGGAGATGATTTGACCAAGACCCTGGCTGCGGAGTAAATTCCTTAGGAGTAAATTCTGCTGGTGCATGGGTCTCAATCTAATGTGTTTTACTTTTCCTCCAGAGGTGTGAAATCCCTGGAAAGAAAGGAGGGGTGATCATCAGTGTCCTTACTAGGAGTTGAGTCTTGCAGCTGAAAATGACGTGACACCGTGACCATAAATGCCCGACAGACTTTGCAAGTGCAACCAGAGTTCTTTTGAAAAAGCTGCAAATTCAGGGTTGCCCCAACGCTGACTTGTATCTTGGAGACCCTTGGAGAAACAAGGTGCTGTCTGGTTCCAGCCACATGGAGAATACCAGCATTACCGTGGCACCGAGAAGACAGCTATATGTATTTCAATGTCTATGCGTGGTGCTTTACTCTGCTTTTAAGTCCACCTTTTGGGCAGAGCCTATATGCTCCTTCTTGGCTCTGATGAAACACTGTGCTTCCCTCAAAATTCAATAGTAAAAGAACATTTGGGCTTAGGGAAGGCAGAATATATTGCTTTAGAATGAATGTTCATGGTAACATACTTAATTTCCACCATCTGAGCCACAACTAAGCAGGCTGAAATGCACTTGTAGACTGAAATTGATGCCTTGTGGATTTTTGCAATATTTTCTAGATCAAAATGTGTTTGTTTAGGTTCACAAAGATGTTTATTGTTGTACATAAATTTTACTAGAAATGACAAGCAGTTGCAGTATAAAAAGAGGAATCATTTGGGGAAATGCACATGAGGAAAAACACAAACACTGATGTTGCTGTTTCATTTTTTAAAATGTACGCATGAGAGCATACAAATGTCCATGTGAGCTTTTAAAAAGCGCATTGTGCTACCACAAACGTAAGGTTGGAAAAAGGAGAAGTGAGTGTAATAGAAACTGACAGATCCACCTTTTCCGTAACTTATCTGGACATTTATTTTCAGATGATGGCAATTGAGAGTTATGCGGATAGTCTTTTACAATCACAGCGTAAGAACATAAGAAGAATCTTCCTGGGTCAGTTGCCAATACAGTCGCCTCACACTTTTATGCCAGAAAAACTGGAACTAAGAACATAACAAAGACAGTACAGGCTCAGAACGAACACTTGTTTGGATCCTGCACATGGAATTGATGGAAGAAGGATAGCTCCGAATTTCCCACCTCCCATGGGTATGCCTTTGCATGATTGCATATAGACATCAAATGTGTCTCTTCACTAATCTGCCACCTAGTGGCTGGTGATGGCACAGGGGATGACCAATTGGGCCTTCAGATGCTGTGGGCTGGTATTCCCACGATCCCATAAAACTGGTTATGTTGGGCAAGGCTCCTAGGAGTTGAAGTCCACAAGAGCTGCAAGGTGAAACATTGCCTGCCCTTTCCATGCTAAAAAAAAATGTCTTTTACACAATAGGGGGGATCCAGAGAACACAAGGAGAGTTGTGCTGGATCAGACCAACCATTGTTTATTTATTTATTTATATATATTTTATACCGCCCATCTTCCAAAGGAAGTCCGGGCAGTTTGCAGCAATCATAATAGAACAACAATAATCAAAATCAAAATCAAAATAATAAAATAATTAGCAAAGATGGTGGCTAATAGCTCACAGGAAAAAACCCCACTAATGGTTGCCAAATGCCTCTCTAAAAAGCAAGGACAAGAGCTTTTTTGAAGGCCAGCAGGGACTGTGTTCAGCGCAGCTCACTTGGCAGATGGTTCCAAAGTGAGGGGCCAGCCACAGAGAAGGCCCAATCTCGGGTTACCAATTTCCTAGCCTCCCCGGGGGTGGCCACCTGAAGTGAGAGTGCCAGTGACATTCTGGTGGGTCAGGCCTGAGTTGACTTCTAGAGCCTCGTGGCGCAGTGGTTAAATGCCTGTACTGCAGCTAAAACTGTGTCCACGACCTGGGGTTCAATCCCAGGCAGCAGACTCATGCTTGACTCAGCCTTCCATCCTTCTGAGGTCCATAAAATGAGTAGCCAGCTTGCTTGGGGGGGGGGCAATGTGCAGCCTGCATACTGTAATTAATCGGGGACCTCATTGAGGGCGACAAGTTACTTCTGGGGAACCAACAATCATATGATGAGGGCAACATGCTCTAGGACTGTGACTACTTATGGCTGAGAAGGTAATCCATGCATGTTTCCTTTCAAGTGGTCTTGGGTGGGCCAAGAGGCTTTGAACACATTCCTGTGTCTCATAGGCACCAAATCCATGGCTCATTCAGACACTGCAGAGCTGGGAGCTTCAGAACAAGCTCTCCAAGTACAGCCGGAAACTGGATGGTCAAAGAGGAACTCAAGAGGACAAAAGCCCAGAAGGATTTCTAGGAGGGTGTTGCACAGGCTTCGGTTAGTTCCAGCTTCCTAGTGGTGGGTGCACGAATTATGATGGTCTGAGTGATCCAAACGCACTCATAGTTTCTCCTCTTATTCTATTCATGATCTCTGTTGTTGATCTGGAAGAAGGAACAGGAAGAAAAGAGGGAAAAATTGCAGCCTAAAAAATTCAGCAATTCCTTAACTACATGTGTTAGATTCGGTAATAGCTACAGGGCTGGAGAAGGAGGAGGGAAAGGGGAAACATTAGAGATAAGTGCCCTATTAGAAATATTTCAAAGAGGGGGGAAGCATCTACCCTGTAATCTTCTCCTACCTTTTCTTATTATTTTCCAAGAGATGAAATTAAATGTTTTCTTCTGAGACAGAATGGGTAGTGTGCAGTGATGCTGTTTTTTTTTTCTGGGGGGGGGGGGGGGGTTATCATTTTTAACATTCACCAGTTGGATTGTGGTGTTCAATATGTGATTATTTCTGTCCACCACCACCCCTCCGAGTTGTAATTATGACATCACCTTCCCATTCATGCAAGTGATTATGCAAGGGCCATCGGAAAGAACCCCAGCCTTGGTTGGAAGGGCAGCGGAAGATGAAAACTGGTGAAGCTGGGCCGTCCTATCTAATGTCCTTTATTTCTTCAATTTATAGACCGCTCCAGATTACCTCCAAAGCACCGCCATGGCGGGTTATAATAAACATAGTGTGAAATGAAAAAGTTACAATAAAAGTGCTAAAAACAACGGCAAGTTGCCATTAGAAAAACCAAAGGGTGCGAACCAATCATGCAGGAACCAGGCACAGGAGAGAAAAAATGGGTGGTCAGATGGGTCAGTGTGGAAACACACACATGTCCAGTTGCTTCCTAAATATCAACAGGGAGGGGGCTCCGCCGTAGCTCCATCTGAAGCTGTAAGATGGATTCTACAGGGCTGGAGCTGCTGCCGAGAAGGCCTTAACTCTTGTAATGTTTTACTTTAGCTCTATCCGGAAACCTTTTCTTCCATTCTCTGAGCTATACTGTATTTCTTTAGAGGGAAATGGTTGAGCTCCTCCTTAGCTCTTCTCAGGTTCTTCACATGGAGAGACCAATGTGCCTACAGAGGAGAGATTTATGCTTGTCTATAGAGGAGAAAACTCCATGGACATGGAGTCATGAAGAGTCGGTCACGAGTGTAATGACACAACACACACACACACACACACACACACAGAGAGAGAGAGAGAGAGAGAGAGAGAGAGAGAGAGAGAGAGAGAGAGAGAGAGAGGGGGGGAGATTGATGCTTTGCCCAGGCTTCTTGGTGGCATGGACATCCAAAAAGTCACAGCGGAGAGCAGTTTATTTGCTAATTTATTTATTTAAAATATTTTTACCTTGCCTTTCTCCTTGGAAAGGACCTGAAGCAGCTTACAGCACTGATGTGCGATATGAAGTGGGAGACGATGAATATGTAACAGTTGCCAAGAAACATTCAAGACAATAGTCAAAGCTAAGAAGAAGCAGTGTGAAGAGGCACCTTACATCATTAAAAAGGTAATATTAAAGCTAAGAACAATAAGCGAACAAACAGAGAAACGAAAAAACAAACCCACTCTGAGAGGTGGAAGACTAAAATGGAAACAAAAGTAGTGCTACAAATTCAGACCAAGCAGTAACGCAGAATAAAATCACATAACAGGTAGCCAGTCCCTGAGGGAAAGCTTGCTTGAAGGGGAAAAAAGTCTTTGCCTGCTTGTGGAAGGACAGCAAAGATGGGGCAAATCTGGCCTCCAGTGGGAGGGAGTTCCAAAGTCTAGGAGCAGTAAGAGAGAAGGTCCTCTCCTGTGTTCTCATCAGAGGCACTTGTGAAGTTGGCAAGACCAAGAGAAAGGCCTCTCCTGATGACCTAAGCACCTGATCTGGCTCTTACTGAGAGATACGGTCTTTGAGGTAGTTTGGAGCCAGGCCATTAAGGGATTTATTGGTTTGAATTGTGCTGGAAACAGTTGGACTAGCTCAGGGGTTCCAAAACCTTGAGTCTCCCAGAAATTGTCTGCCACTAGCTGGGTGCTGTAGCCCAAAGACATATTGTGGCCTAAGGTTGTAAATCTCTGGAATAGACCCTCCCCTCTCTGTGTTGGGGAAAATCAGGTACATAACACTTGAGTAGGGCTTTAGGTGACCTCTCCTAACATAGCCTAGAATTCCAGTTGTCCTTTCTCTTGCAAAAGTGAATCCCAGAATTGTGTATGTCTTGGACTGCAACTCCCAGAAATCCTGGCTAGCACAGCTCATGGTGAAGGCTTGTGGGAGTTCTAGTCCAAGAACATCTGGAGACCCACAAGGTTGGGAACGGCTGCCCTACAACAATATCTTAACAAGGCTTGAGACATAACAAAGACAAGCTCTTGTCAATCCCAGAAAATGATCCATCTGCCGAGTGTGTTGTGTGTGGTGTATGTGTGTGTGTGTGTGTGTGTGTGTGTGTGTGTGTGTGTGTGTGTGTTTCACAAGTGGCCACATGACAGTGTTGCTTTTGAATGGAGTTGTCCAAATGTTGTTTGTCCATCTTTCTGGTACACAAGTCTCTCTCTCTCTCTCTCTCTCTCTCTCTCACACACACACACACACACACACACACACACACACACACACACACACACACACACACACACAAATTAAAAGCTATGCCCTTTTTAATGTGACCGATTTTGGTTTTGGTGTTTCTGCCTGTATTGTTTCCCAAACTTGTTAACATAGAGGCAGATTGTACTTGTGAGGCGGAAAACTTGTCTGGTATTCAGCCAGCTTCAGATTTCCAGATTTCCACATATATGCGAATATATATATAGTATGTGCTATTAGGTGAGGAGAAAGTCGATATATTAAGTGCCATCATTAAGATCGAAGACAAGAAATGTGATTGAAAGGCTGGGTTTATTTTTATACTATAGCCTTGCGTGTGTGCCCAACCCATGTCAAAGGATACAAGAACGGGGGAGGGGGAAAGAGATTGTTTGCCATGCCTCCAGTAATATTGCCAGCAGCTGAATGTGCCCATTGTTCAATGCTTTTGTTCCTATACAAAGCAACTTAGAATTCGGGCGTTGTTGATTTTGTTTCTCTCTCCTGATACAAAAGTTAACTGCTCTTCTCTGAAGACTGTGAGGCAGCAAAAGCAATAATCAGAACAAAACAGCTGGGTGGGAATGATACTGGGGTTGTACTCCCAAGTTTTACCAACTCTATGGACCTCCTTAAAGACACGTTTGGGTGCTTCTTTTGAAAAGCACTCCTTCAGAGGGCATAGAGATTGCTTCCTGTTTTTGCAGGAGGTAAGGGGCGGAGTTTTATCTTTAAATAGCTGCTCCCAGCAGCACGCGCCTAACGGTGCGTGCAAACTAAAACAACAACAACAACAACAACAACAACTGAGTATATTTGAGTTCCCAAGCCAAGCTATTCCTGAGGAGATCCTACACACATTAGCAAGTTAGCACTGGAAACTTCCTGACGTGCTTGCACTTGATGTAGAGGTGCTTTAGCGGCCCCTACACTGTTAGATTTTGAATAAACAACAAAAGAAGTAAAGAGTCTTACTAGATTAAAAAAAAATAGTGTAAGTTTACATTTTTGAGACCTTGAATACATTTTATTGCACTCGTTAAAATGGAGTTGGAGGGAGCAGCTGTAGTTACCTGCAGTACTTGTGCCATGTTTGTCATCTTGACAGAGCGTGTGCAGAACTACATCTGCTGCAAGTGCAAGCTGGTTGCGCTATTGGAAGAGAAGGTCCAGCAGCTAGAGGCTCGCATATCAGACCAGCAACATATTAAGGAGCTTGAGTGGTTCTTGGACAGAGCGGAACGGACTATCCAGGTCCAAGAAGAGACAGGGCACACTTCTGAGGATGAAGTCACTTCCCCAACTCAGGAGGTAGATGGGTGGAGGAATGTGACTCAAAGGAGTAGAAGGCCAAGGGATCGCTCAGAGAGTCTCATATTGCACAATCAGTTTGAGGCTCTTTCCCTCAGCACACCTCATGAGGCACACACAGAGGTAGATTTGGTTTCACCGGAGGATCTCTCCCTCATCACTATTGATGAGATACAAGATCAGGTACATGTAGATGAGCAGGCTGCAGGAGAGAAGCTTCTTGTACTAGGGGATTCTATCATTAGAAATACAGAGGGATGGATTTGTGACGAGCATGATAACCGTATGGTCACTTGCCTGCCAGGTGCAAAGGTTGCAGACATCATGAGAAATCTAGATAGCTTGTTAGAGAGAACTGGGAAGGAGCCAGTGGTCATGGTACACGTTGGTACCAATGATGTCGGGAACGCCAAGCGGTCAGTGTTGGAAGCCAAATTCAGGTTGTTAGGTAGAAGATTGAAGTCCCGGGCTTCCAAGGTAGCATTTTCACAAGTGCTACCTGTTCCTCGTGCAGGACCTGCAAGGCAGGCAGAACTCAGAAGCCTCAATGCGTGGATGAGGCGATGGTGTCGAGAGGAGGGTTTTAGATTTGTCAGGAACTGGAGAACATTTTGGGACAAGCCAAACCTGTTCAGGAGGGATGGGTTGCACTTGAATCATGATGGGACCAGATTGCTGGCACTCAACCTCAAAAAGGCAGCAGAGCAGCTTTTAAACTGATAACTGGGGGAAAGCCGACAGGAGCTGAGTGGCATCCGGTTCAAAACACCTCATCCTCGGGGAATGAGGTTGGAGAGGGTAGAGAATCACATAGACAAGACATAGCAGGTATTAGCACTGGGAGAATAACGGAATGTGACAGTTTGTCTACTGAAAATAAAAGCTGTCGGGGAAAAAGAACAAGGCAGCAACTGTTGTTGCGGGACCCACTGTATAGGTGCTTCTACGCCAATGCTCGAAGCCTCCGAGCAAAGATGGGAGAACTTGAACATTTGGCAGCTAGGGATAACATAGATATAATAGCCATAACAGAAACCTGGTGGAATGAGGAGAACCAGTGGGATACAGCAATCCCAGGCTATAAACTCTATAGAAGGGATAGAGAGGGGCGGGTTGGAGGAGGAGTGGCCATCTATGTCAAAGAAGGGGTAAAATCCAGCAGAATGGAGATGGACAGAGGGTCTGACTCCACCATAGAATCACTTTGGGTTAAACTACCAGGTCCAAGGAGTGATGTGATAGTTGGAGTATTCTATCATCCACCAGATCAAAAACTTGAGGGGGACCTTGAAATGAGGAGAGAAATCATGGAGGTGGCTAAGAGGGATAGGATAGTAATCATGGGGGACTTCAGTTATCCCCACATTGACTGGGTCAATGCGAGCTCCGGGCAAGAAAGAGAAACTGGGTTTCTCGACTTGCTGAATGACTGTGCCTTAGAGCAATTTGTCATGGAGCCCACCCGAGAACAGGCAACTCTGGATCTAATACTGTGCGATACTCAGGACCTGGTCAGGGATGTGAATGTCACTGAGCCTATGGGGAACAGTGACCATGCTGCAATTTCCTTTGCCATGCATGTCGGAGGAAGAGTGTCAACCAAATCATACATAAAAACCCTTGATTTTCGAAGGGCAAACTTCCCTCAGATGAGGAAACTAGTTAGAGAGAAATTGAAGGGGAAGGTTAGAAGAATCCAATCTCTTCAGAGTGCATGGAGCCTCTTTAAAACAACAATAATAGAGGCCCAGCACAAGTGCATACCACAAAGAAAGAAGAGCTCATTTAAGTCCAAGATGACACCGTCATGGTTAACGAGTGGAGTTAGAGAGGCTCTAAAGCACAAGGAGAGGTCTTTCTGTAAATGGAAATCCTCCCCAAATGAGGAAAATAAAAAGGAACACAAACTCTGGCAAAAGAATTGTAAGAAGATGATAAGGGAGGCAAAGAAAGATTTTGAGGAACACATGGCTAGCAATATAAAGGGTAATAATAAAAGCTTCTTTAAATATGTTAGAAGTAGAAAACCTGCTAGAGAACCAGTTGGCCCTCTGGATGGTGAGGGAGGAAAGGGGGAGGTTAAGGAGGACTTGGACATTGCAGAGAAATTGAATGAGTTCTTTGCGTCTGTCTTCACGACAGAGGACCTTGAGCGGATTCCGCTGCCTGAGCCGCCCCTCTTGACTAAAGAATTAAATCAAATACAGGTTAAAAGAGAGGAGGTTTTAGGACTAATTGATAAATTGAGGATTAACAAGTCACCGGGCCCAGATGGCATCCACCCAAGGGTTATTAGGGAACTGAGAAATGATATTGCAGATCTCTTAATGGTTATATGCAACTTGTCTCTTAAAACGGCCACAGTGCCGGAGGACTGGAGGATAGCAGATGTCACACCAATTTTTAAAAAAGGAAGGAGGGGGGACCCGGGAAACTACAGGCCAGTTAGCCTTACATCTGTCCCAGGGAAGATGGTGGAAAGCCTCATCCAAGAGAAAATCTTAAAACACATAAAAGAACAAACCTTGCTGAGAGAAAATCAGCATGGCTTCTGTAAGGGTAAATCTTGTCTGACAAACCTTTTAGAATTTTTTGAAAAGGTCAACAGGCACATGGATTTGGGTGAACCGGTGGATATAGTCTATCTGGATTTTCAAAAGGCTTTTGACACAGTCCCTCACCAAAGGCTGCTGAGAAAATTGCACAGTCAGGGGATAAGAGGGCAGGTCCTCTTATGGATTGAGAACTGGTTGAGATCCCGGAAACAAAGAGTAGGTGTCAATGGGAAATTTTCACAATGGAGAGAAGTGAAAAGCGGTGTGCCCCAGGGCTCTGTCCTGGGACCGGTGCTTTTCAATCTGTTCATAAATGACCTGGAGACAGGGATAAACAGTGAGGTGGCCAAGTTTGCCGATGACACAAAACTTTTCTGTGTGGTAAAAACCAGAGAAGATTGTGAAGAGCTCCAGAAGGATCTCTCCAAACTGGGGGAATGGGCTGAGAAATGGCAAATGTGTTTTAATGTAACTAAATGTAAAGTAATGCATATTGGGGCAAAAAATCCAAACTTCATCTATCAACTCATGGGCTCTGAGTTATCCGTGACGGATCAGGAAAGAGATCTTGGTGTGTTGGTGGACAGCTCCATGAAGGTGTCTCCCCAATGTGTGGCAGCGGTGAAGAAGGCCAATTCCATGCTAGGGATTATCAAAAAGGGGATTGAAAATAAAACAGCGAACATTATAATGCCTTTATACAAAACAATAGTAAGGCCCCACCTGGAGTATTGTGTACAATTCTGGTCACCGCATCTCAAGAAAGACATAGTGGAACTGGAAAAGGTGCAGAAGAGAGTGACTAAAATGATTACTGGCCTGGGGCACCTGCCTTATGAAGAAAGGCTAAAACATTTGGGCCTCTTTAGTCTGGAAAAAAGGCGCTTGAGGGGGGATATGATTGAGACATACAAAATAATGCAGGGTATGAGTAAAGTGGATAGAGGGAAGCTCTTCTCTCTCTCCCAAAATGCCAGAACTAGGGGACATACACTCAAATTGAGGGCTGGGAGAGTAAGAACTGACAAAAGAAAATATTTTTTCACCCAGCGCGTTGTAAGTCTATGGAAGTCCCTGCCACAGGATGTGGTGATGGCATCTGGCCTGGATGCCTTCAAAAGGGGATTGAACAGATTCCTGGAGGAAAAGTCCATCACAGGTTACAAACCATGAGGGAGATGTGTAATCTCCAGGCTTTAAACCAGGGTACTTCAAGGGCCAGATGCAGGGGAGTGGTATCAGGAGAGAGGTATCCAGTCTCATGCGCTCCCAAACGCATCTGGTGGAGCCGCTGTGAGATACAGGAAGCTGGACTAGATGGGCCTTTGGCCTGATCCAGCATGGCTCTTCTTATGTTCTTATGTTCTTATGACTCACCTCTGAAGCACTTCCCGATCTCTCCCAAACATGAGTGGTGAGACATAACTATGACAGGGCAGGATTTTATTGTGTAGTGGACCTGGGCTATGACCATCCTCATGTTTATTGATGGCAATACGTGCTATGGCTGAGGGGACCACGACTTGGCAACTTCTAGTGGCATGGATGGCTGAACACCAAGAGAACCTCAGTTTGGGGGGTGGGGTGCTTTCCCATCCCATTTCAAAAACCTTTGGTAACCAACAGCCCCCTCCCCCCCCATCATTTTCTGAGAGCAACTATCTTGCGGTCCTTTGAGTGAGCCACGAACATGCCAATGCTGGTGCGATTCAAGAGAAAAGTGGACAACCGTCTGTCAGATCAGCTTTGACGTGGATTCCTGCCTTGAGCAGAAGGTTGGGCATGATGGCCTTACAGGACCCTCCCAACTCAGGTATTCTCTGATTCAGCTTCTGTTCAGAAACAGAAAAATTGTTCACGGGCTGCCAGTCATTTGAGAGATGATAGTGGTGACAAAGCAACCTTTGCTTCGACTAAAGTGAACTTCTTTTGACAGCGTTTTCTGGCTTTCTACAAACCCTTGATTGAGGAGCTCTTATCTGTCTACGTGTCCCACTGTCTATCTCTCTGTCAGAGATGGGAATGATTTAGTTTGCTCCTGTTTGTTTTGTGCTGCAACAAGCGTTAGGTAGTTTGGTTTTCCTGATCCCTTCTCTGGGCACCAACTGAGAAGCAGATCACGGATGAGGAGGAACAGGGAAGCCAGGATGCAGCTTCTGAGTGGCCAGCCACTGGAGGGTGCGGGGTCCTGCACCAACAATATGCCTGTTGCACCAGTAAATGCCCTCCCAAGTGACATCCGCCTGGTGCCAACACTGATGATATTTTGGTGCCAGGTAAAAAACTTCCTGTTTCTGAAGTTTTTTAATTGACATAACATAGATTGTGGGTCCTGGTGGCAATTTTAGTATTTTGTGTATAACTGTTTTTTTATGGTTTTAATTGTCCATTGCCTTTTTAACATTTTAACTGTTTTAATTGTTCATTTTAATTGTAAGCCGCCCAGAGACCTTTGGGTATTGGGCAGCATATAAGTTGTATAAACAAACAAACAAACAAACAAACAAACAAACAGCTCTGAACTGCCATTTGTCCGTCCGTCTGTCCGTCCGTCCGTCCGTCCGTCCGTCCATCTGTCCGTCCGTCTATCTATCTATCTATCTATCTATCTATCTATCTATCTATCTATCTATCTATCTATCTATCTATCTATCTATCTATCTATCTATCTATCTATCTAACCCTAACCCTAACCCTAACCCTAACCCTAACCCTAACCCTAACCCTAACCCTGTCTGTCCATCGTCCATCCATCCGTCCGTCTCTTCACACTATCTATATATTTGGGAAGAAATGATCTGCCCTATCTCTTCACTGTCTAAATGACAGTTTATTAGCCTAGCTTATTAAACAGTCATCAGTGTTGTGCTCAGATCTAATTGCAGGCTCTTCACACCTTTCCCGGAGAATGGAGGGTTCACAGCAAATGCACTGGCAAGGCATAATGATGCCACAGAGCACAGATGGTTCAAACGCAGATACGCACATCTAGCTTTATTTATTTATTTATTTATTTATTTATTTATTTATTTATTTATTTATTTATTTATTTATTTATTTATTTATAACACGTCTGAAGTACTCTGAAATCCAGGCGCAGCTGCTGAATCGTCAGGGATTTTCCAGGATCAGTCCTGAAACCACCTTGAGACTGGTTGGGCTGAAGGACCACGGACACTGACATGAATCAGTCTCTGGTGATCCAGTCTCTTGCCTGGTAGCCCAGTGGATTTGGTGGCCCTCCAGGTAAAGTGGCTTTTGGCCTCCTGCCCTTCCCTGGAATTGCCTCTGACTCCGAAGGACTTCAAAGACCCACCTACCCCTATTTGCATTTTGCCTCCTTTTAACGCGTGGTGATTAAAGCTGTGGATTTCCCTGCTGAGTTCCTATTTTAATAGTCCGTAGAGCTTTCTTTTTAAAAAAATAAATCAATTACGCCTTCAGATTTTAATATTTGATGCACTCTAGGGGGGAAATGCACAGAATATAGGGTAAAATATATTTATTGATTTGAATATTTGTTTCAGGAGAAGTGAAATGAGAATCTGGCTTTGGACTGGTCCAAAAATAAAAATAATTCAATATAAAGGTGCCTCTTTTTGGTCTGAGGTTTTGGTTCTTGGGATGTCAAGGAATGAGATGCAGCTGCCCCAAAAACCTCATTTATTTATTTATTTATTTATTTATTTATTTATTTATTTATTTATTTATTTATTTATACCCTACCCATGTGGCCATATGGCCACTCTGGGTGGCTAATAATAGTGTGGGATCAGAAGGAGGAAACATCCAGACTGTCTAGGTACAGTGGTACTTTGTATAAAGGAATTAATTCATTCCAAATGAGATTCTATTAAGCAAATTTTCTTTTATACAAATTTCCCATAGGAATGCATTGAAAATAGAGTAATCCCTAATCATGACCATTTTTATGTTGTACGGATTCGCCCCATAGACAATACTGTTAAACAAATTTCCTCTATCTCCGGAAATTTTTATGTTGTACAGATTTTATGTTCTACAAACCATTTGTTATACGAGGGTCCACTGTAGTTATAATCACCATCACTGGTTCAAATAATCCGGGTGCTCTCTTTCAACAGAAGAGTGGTCCCCAGCAAATACGAAGCTGAATGATATTTTTTCCAGTGGCCCACCGTGTTGCCAAACCGCCCCCCCCCCCCCGAAATCAGAGTGGCGAGGCTATGCTCCAAACTAACAAGGATTTGTGTGCTTCAAAGACAGCTGGATCTCTCGGGTGTCACTCGGAAGCAACACTGTGGTTGTTGCAAAACTGCTCCAATTTGCCTGCCTTTTCTGAGGGGCATGCCATCATTTCTAACACGAAAATGATTTGACACACCAAGATTGCTCACTCCTGGAAGCGTTGTCACATGGAGAAGTGTGAAGAACGCGACACTGCTGGGGGAGGGGGGGGGGAAATAATTGCAGCTACTGCAACACAGAAACGCAACGCCCATGGTGGGACAACCAGATCAGTTTTCCATCCTTGCCGGTGGCTTTTGTTAGCTTGGGTCTCTTCCTGTGGGGGTTACAAACTGACTTGTGACAGGACAATGAGTATCTTTTAGACAAATTCAGAATGACAAAGACAGTGCAGCTCGAAGGAGCATCTTGTAATGTGTGGGTTTACAGATTCCTTCCATCCCCTGGTCATTTCTATTTCTCTCTTTGCAAAGACTTATTTTGAAATGAGATAGCTGTCATGATACAGGGCACAGATGCTGAGAAGATCAGAATGTACAAATGGAATGGTCTTCAGTCCAAACATGTTTGCCCATTCTTTATTTCCTTGTTAGGGTCCTTCCGTCCTACTGCTGGACTCCACAGTGTTACTGATAGAAATTTTTCCCTCGTCTGTTTCCTACCTTGATCATAGTTAACGTTTATAGAACGGGAGTGCCTGTGAATCTCATGTGCTTGTTCAGGCATTTCAGAGGGGGAGCTTTTGCTTTCTCCTTGATAAACGCTGTTTATCCACCAGAAGACCAAGGACTGTATGAGTCACCAAGCTTTTATTGCCATAGGGAGAACCCATTACCCTCCTGGAACTACTGGACTCCAGAGCCCATCAGTCTCAGCCAGCATGTACAAAGAACACGATGATGGGATCCGTCATCCAACATCATCTGCAGTAGGGATGGGCCAACATTTCCTTTCAATTCACTTTCTTCACATTCAGCTTGCAAAGAATTGGAGATTTCTCCAAGATGTTGAAGAAACTAAACACGTCAGGTTCAGTGGTCCATCCATCCATCCATCCATCCATCCATCCATCCATCTATCTATCTATCTATCTATCTATCTATCTATCTATCTATCTATCTATCTATCTATCTATCTATCTATCTATCTATCTATCTTTTACTCTCCCTCTCACATTAAGAAGGACCCAATCATTAAAACCTACATCGTTAAAATACAATATCAGAGCTCTGTTAAAGCTAACTACAGTGAGTATGCTGCCCATCCTTAGAGTGACAGAGGCAGAGAAACAGAGGGGGGGGGGAGGGATGGAAGCCATCATTTGGCTTTTGCAAGAGCTGAGTGGGGCTGTTGAGGGGAAGACATTCATAGGCCTGCTAGAAGTCAGAGGTGACTTGCTAACACACAACAACATTTGTGAAGATGGGCTAGTACTAGCCCAAGCACTGTTCTGACCAGGACTTGATTGTGTTTCTCAAAAGGCAGTAGCAGGGCAGGGGCAGCATGGGGAATGATAGGACAGGATGACCATAATCCTGAGTTCACCCCCTATGTACGGATTTGCCCACTCCGGGCACCTGGCAGAAGGAGGTTCAGGACAAAGCTGAAGCATCTTCTGTGACATTATGTCCATCTTCACCCTCTATCTATTTTTTGCAGAAGGCAAGCTGCATTTACAAGGCAGGGTGATAAATAATAAATACTTTCACACTGAAATGGAAAACAGTAATTCCAACTCTCCTCTTTCATTCCTCTCTTTTAATGCATGAGTTCTTTTGCTCTTGTAAAAATCTACCTTCCACCTCTCAAGGACACAGATCTGAAGGGCTTGGCTTCCTACGTTGGCCGTCTTTCCCTCACCAGCCCTTTCAGGCACTGGGCTTTCGGGATTTACAAACTTTTCAGATTCATGGTGCTCTCCTCGAAGTACGAGCTGGGGTGGGGGTGCCTGAGAGGACCCATCTACCTGGTATGAGAGGTGATGAGATGTTCCCGGGACAGAGTAAAATTTTGGGGACTTTTGAGACAAAATCCCTGGCCTTTTCTCCCAGGCCATTCTTTTGCTGGAAATCTCTCAAAACAACTCCATAACCATTTTAATACCGGTCACAAAGATTCTGCATGGCCGTAAACCCCATAACAGTCTGTAATGACACACGTCCTGCCCACTATGGAAAATGGGTACTGACATGGTTGGCTGAGTTCTGAGTCCTGCCGCAGTCTAAATGCAGATCACAGGCTCCCAGTGGAGAGGCGACAAGCCTCCTTCCAGAGAGCAGGTTGAAGCGAAGAGGTGACGCTGCTCTTCATTTTTGGATCAGGGATGAGGAAAAAGAACCAAACCCCACCTCTGCCTCCTCTCCTCCTCCTCCCCCTCCTCCTCCTCCCCCCCCTCCTCCTCCTCCTCCTCGTTGTTGTTGTTGTTGTTGTTGTTGTTGTTGTTGTTGTTGTTGTTGTTTGTTTGTTTGTTTGTTTGTTTGTTTGTTGTTTTTGTTGTTTTCTCATTACAGTCATGACTGACTCTTCATGACCCCATGTCCATGGAGTTTTCTTGGCAGGAATACTGGAGTTGTTTGGCAGTTCCTACTCCAAGTGCCTACAGCACCTGGTACTCCCTGGTGGTCGCCCATCCAAGTACTAGCCAGGCCCGACCCTGCTTAGCTTCTGAGATCAGGAGAGATCAGATGTGGTCAGGTTATCTAGGCAGCCTGTCTCCTTTTAGGCCCCTCCAAATTCTTCCAGAATTGTACCATCAAGGCCAAGAATGACTAAAGGAAGGACCACGTGTGCTTTCAAGTTCTGGTGAAAGCCACATTCGGGCGGCCTTTGAGGTCCTTGGTTCTTGTTAAAGGGGGTGGTTTGCCGATAATGTTGATTCTACTTGCGGCTAGGCAGGGAGAAGCTGGATGAATTATTTGCACATTTTTATAAGTCCATAGACATGGGGTCACGAAGAGTCGGTCACGATTGTAATCACACACACACACACACACACACACACACACACACACACACACACACACACACACACACACACACTGCCCATCTTTCAAGGGAACTCCAGGCGATTTACAGCAGTCATCAAATACAACAACACAAAAGTATAGAATAGAGATGGGCACGACTTAGCGGTATTCCCGTTTCCGTTTCCGTTACTCGTATCCGTTACTCTACGGAAACGGTAACGGGAATTACTCCGCCAGAATTCGAGCTCGAACCGACGAACGAACAATTTGGTCTGATTTGTCGTGCTCGTTACTTGCATCGCGGCGATCGCGCAATGCCAAGCGGCACAGAAAAAAAGTTTTTAAAAGTTAAAAAAAAACTGATTCCCGGCCCTAAAAGTAGGCGAAAACTGTCTGAGGGCACCTACCAGGCCAGAAGGGTGTTTTATTTGGGGGGGTTTTCCCCCGCCCCCCTCTCCTTGGCTATTGCTACTGCTGCACTGCTGGTACCAGGCTGGGAGGGCGGATCCATTTGCCATGCAGTGCGGGGGATCCAAAATGGCGACCGCAATATTTTTTTTGAAATCGTTGCCCAAAACCCCACCAAAGCACCACAGAAACATGCGAAAATTAGCTATTTTAAATGCTTGAATTTTTACAGTAGCAGCAGTGGGTTTTTCTTTGCAAAAAAAAAGTCTCCGTTGATTTTATTTTATTTTATTTTATTTTATTTTATTTTTTTATTTTATTTTATTTTATTTTATTACACCTGCACATTCGCAATGATGGGCTCGCCCATGGGAGTGGACCATGCAAATTTTCCACCAATCGCATGGGCACTTGGCCAGGTTGACCACAGAGACTTCTGGGATGTGCCAATCGGGCATAAACAGCCCACTAATCGTAGCCCAAACCCGAACCCTAAGCCTAAGCCTAACCCATACACCAGTACACTGTCCTTCTAAGTGGGTCAGAGAGGCACCCAGAGGTGCACCCCAATACTCACCCTAACCTCACCCGTAACTAGCCTAACCCTAGCCCTTGCGCTAACCCGTCTTAACCCTAAGCCAGATCTACTTGCATTGCACTACCTGCAGGTACGTGAGACACAGCAGGTGCAAAGAGTCTGACAGTCCGTCACTTGTGGCTCTGGCTGACTCCTGCAGCTCCCTCCAGGAGCCCGCTACCCCCTCCCCAAACCAGTACTAACGACAATGAAAAAACGAAAAAACAAACCGATTAATTTTTGCGAAATTTCGCGAAAAACGGAAACGAGCCGAAACGGACTGCCTCCGACACACGACAACTCGAAAACGTCATTTTCCCTAGTCGTGCCCATCTCTAGTATAGAATATTAAATTGACTCAGAAAAACAACAAAACGGGCAAGACAAGGAAAACACAAGCAACCAAACAACAAAAGACCCATTAGCAGTCACCAAACACCTCTTTAAAGAGTAAGATCTTAATAGCTCTCTTGAATGAAGGCAGGGACAGCATATGGGGAGCAGACAAAGTCCTATTACGAAGCATTTTGATGACTGATGCTGTAATGGTGGAACAAATCATTTCACTTATTTTAGGGTGGTATTTGTTTGACTTTATAATATATATTTCTGTATAATTTATTTTTATATTTGTTTGGTCTTCTTACTGTTTCAGCTTTCAATATTGCCCTTTAAAGATGGAAAGAACCTCCATTCCTTCTTCAGGGAAGAGGTGGTGTATAAATATTTGAAATAAATACATAATAAGTAAAAAGGTTTGGTGGTAGTTAAGTTAATAAGAAAGTTGCTCTGAGTCCTTTCTCCTCCTCCTCCTCCTCCTTTTCCCCCTCTCCATCATGGTTACAGTTGCTTTCAAGGGGACAAGGATCCCTTTAAAATGCAGTGGCAGCAGTGAATTAAGCACACTTGGAAGGGTCTCAAAAGTGTGACTGTGCAATTATTTTCAATAAAGAGCAAGCAGCCCAAGCACTCATCCTGGAGTTTACCAAACACTTGATGGGGAAAGGGTCACAGTCCTGGAAGAAGAGAAAGCAGTGGGTGACACAGGGAAGCTGGAGGATAAATATTATAGTAATTGAGCAGCTACCTATCTGCTGGCTGGCATCTCATCTCTGCCTGAACTGAATGATAGGTAAATGCCTTCCCATTTTTGACAGTTTAATTAACCATAAGAAATGACCTGCTAGGAACTGGGAGGATTCCTTACCAGCTCAGGTTCCCATGAAATGTTGAGCTCCATTGTTGTTGTTGTTGTTGTTGTTGTTGTTGTTGTTGTTGTTGTTGTTGTTGTTGTTGTTGTTGTTGTTGTTGTTCAGTCATTCTGTCGTGTCCAACTCTTCGTGACCCCATGGACCAGAGCTTGCCTTCCCATGGCCTTCCTATCTTCCACTGCCTCCCGGAGTTTTGTCAAATCCATATTGTTTTCATCGATAACACCGTCCAACCATCTCATTCTCTGCCCTCTTCTTTTCCTTTTGCCTTCAATCTTTCCCAACATCAGGGACTAGACATGGGCACGACTTGGCAAAATTCTCGTTTCCGTTTCCGTTCCTCGTTTCTGTTACGCAACGGAAACGGTAACGACAATTAAGCCATCAGAACTCGAACTCGAACCGATAAAAGAAAAATTGGGTCTGATTTGTTGTTGTCGTTCATGGCATCGCGGCGATCGCACGATGCCAAGCGGCACAGAAAAAAAGTTTTAAAAAAACCGATTCCCGGCCAAAAAAGCAGGCGAAAATATGCCTGCCTGAGTGAGGGCACCTACCAGAGGGGTGGTTTCTGGGGGGGGGGGTGTCCCCGGCATCCCCCCCTCTCCTGTCCTGGGCTGCTCTGGTGGGGGGCATCCTCGTCGTCTCGCCATGCCATGCGGTGCGGGGGGATCCAAAATGGCGACCGCAATATTTTTTTTTGAAATCGTGGTCCAAAAACCCACCAAAGCACCACACAGAAGCATGCGAAAATTAGGTATTTTAACTGCCTGAATTTTTACAGTAGCAGCAGTGGGTTTTTCTTGCAACAAAACATCTCCATTGATTTTATTTTATTTTATTTTTATTTTTATTTTTTTTACACCTGCGCAATGATGGGCTGGCCATGGGATGGGACCATGCAAATTTTTGGAGCCATTCCACCAATCGCATGGCCACTTGGTCAGGTTTTGACTGAGACTTCTGGGATGTGCCAGTCAGGCATAAAAAGCCCACTATAACCCTAGCCCTAACCCTAACCCTAACCCTAACCCATACGCCAGTACACTGTCCTTCTTAGTGGGTCAGAGGCACCCAGAGGTGCAGCCCACTAACTCACCCTAACCTTACCCGTATTAACCCTAAGCCTAGCCCTTGCCCTAACCCCAACCCTAAGCCAGATCTGGACTCGCATTGCACTACACGCAAGTACACTGTCCTTCTTAGTGAGTCAGAGGGCGCCCAGCAGAGGCAATGTTCTCTCACCTCGCTCACAGTCCAAAGTTCCAAAAAACTCCAAACCTGTACGCCAGTATGCTATCCTTCTTAGTGAGCTAGAGGCACCCAAAAGAGAGGTGCCTCTGCCAGTGCCACTTGGTACGCAATGGCTACACGGTCATGTACCCTTCCTTTTCCCTTTGTAGCGGGCCAGAGGAGGCATCCACCCCAGAGAGGTGCCTCCAGGAGCCTGCTAAATGCCTTCCCTTCGTAGCGGGCCAGAGGAGGCACCCACCCCAGAGAGGTGCCTCCAGGAGCCCGCTACCCTACCCCCCTAAACCAGTACTAACGACAGACGACAAACAAAATGACAAATTTTTGAAAAATTTCGCGACAAACGGAAACGAGCCGAAACGGGCCGGCTCCGACACACGCCAACTCGAAACGTCATTTTTCCTGGTCGTGCCCATCTCTATCAGGGACTTTTCCAAGGACTCCTCTCTCTTCACGAGGTGGCCAAAGTACTGGAGCCTCAGCTTCAAAATCTGTCCTTCCAGTGAACTTTTGGGGTTGATTTCTTTCAGGATGGATAGGTTGGATCTCCTTGCAGTCCAGGGGACTCTCAAGACTCTCCTCCAGCACCACAGCTCAAAAGCATCAATTCTGCGGTGATCAGCTTCCTTTATAGTCCAGCTTTCACTTCCATACATCACTACTGTATGTCATTGTACTGTACCATCATTGTTATCATCTTAAAAGTGCAGACTAGAGCCAGAAGGGACCCCTACGGGTTATCAAGTCCATCCCCCTATCAAAGAAGCACTGCGGGGAATCAAACTCCCAAGCTCTGTAGCCAGATGCGTTAAACCACTGAGCTACGCAGGGAATCTTCTTTGCACTGCACAGGTGGGCAGTTCCAGAGGATAGATTTGTGGCAAAGATGGGGTTGACGGTTTCTGTTAAAAACAAAACAAAACATATATACAGGAAGTCCATGAGTGGCCATTCCAGATTTGTGGCTCAGAAGGTCTCTTTGGGGGTCTTTCAACTGCCAGTCCTGGAAAACAGATCATAGAGGTCAGTTAAGAGAACCCAGATTTTGGCTGACTATCAGGAAAGACTTCTTAACTGTCAGAGCAGTGAGGCAATGGAACCCATGACCTCAAGAGGTGGTGAGTATTCCAATACTGGAGGCATTCAAAAGAAATTTGGACGACTATCCATCCAATTTGCTTTGACTGGTATTCCTGCCTTGAGCTGGGGGTGGACTTGATGGACTTATTGGACCCTTCCAACTCAATCATTCCGTGATTCTGTTGGTATTTCTGGCTCCCACTTGAACCAAGTGAGAAAGATTCCTTTGTGGCTTCATCAAGGTCATAGAAGACCGTGCTCTGGGATGTACAGGGGACATCCACTCAAACTGAGGGCTGGGAGAGTGAGAACAAACAAAAGAAAATATTTTTTTACCCAGAACGTTGTTAGTCTGCGGAATTCCCTGCCACAGGATGTGGTGATGACATCTGGCCTGGATGCCTTCAAAATTGGGTTGGACAGATTCCTGGAGGAAAAGTCCATCCCAGGTTACAAACCATGATGGAGATGTGTCATCTCCAGGCTTAACACCGGGGTACTTCAAGGACCAGATGCAGGGGAGTGGTATGAAGAGACAGAAGTCTAGTCTTGTGTGCTCCCAGATGCATTTGATGCGGCCACTGTGAGAGACAGGAAGCAGGACTAGATGGACCTTTGGCCTGATCCAGCATGGCTCTTCTTATGTTCTTACGTTCTTACCTCTTTGTCAGCATTCTACCAGTTTATAGCAACTGTTTTTACCATTACACTTTTCTTTGGCTAGATTTGAACTGCTTCCAGTAGAAAGCCACATTTCAGAGGCTGCCTCTGCCCTTGCCCTGTTCCGTCAAAGCCGTTGCCTGGTTTTTAGCAGCATGGTTTTCATGGGAGCCATCCACCATGTCTAATGCATGCATATTAGAAAAGAAGGGTACAAGTTCTGATATGTTCTGATATTAATTGGCATAGATACAGTATCAAAAGGGCAGATGATCTCTCAAGACTGATTCACACCTGCATGCTTATTGCTTGGTAACTGCCACATTCATGCATTAATTCCAAGTGTGAATGACATCAATGCACGTTTGATTTCTTAAATCATAATTGATTGCTTCAGATGCAATACTTTCCTGCAGCATCTATGCATGCATTTGACAGCAGTTGTGGACTACAGAGCAATGAGGGAGCCTACAACCGTGTTGTGTGAACCAGCTTGTACATATTGCACAAGACTCGTTAGACAACCAATTACATTGTTCAGTCAACTGCCTGCTTTCTCTTCTGCCTCCCCAAATCCTCGCTTTTTAATCCCGTCACCCATGAATTACATTTGCAAAGATTTCTACCATCCAAGGAGAGCATCCTTGTCTTTTTCTCTTTTACACCACGCCAACCATTCCCTTCATCCTTGGTTCTAATCTCACAGTTGTGGCTGATTCTGTATGATCTTCTCATTGTAATGCAGTCGAGGGAAGTGAGTCCAGCAAATGGCCCTCTTTGGAATTCACCCACTTTTCTCTAATGTGATTACAAATGGCTGTTAACCCTCTCAGGCAATCATGAAAGAAATGATTCTCAAGGATGCACCAGAACCCCTCCTCCTCTGCGGGGGGGGGGGGGGGGCTGACACAAAAGGCATCTGTTTAGAGTGGCTACTGCTCACCACCCTTCTCTCCTCCCTTCAAGCAATGGGGAGGGACCCCAAGGTTGTGGAGAAAAGGGGAAAGTGGTGTCCCAGCGCTTGGGAAACACTCTGGCAAAGTGGGCACCTTTTGTGATGGCGAAGTTGGTGTGAAATGCCATTGTTCGGAGGAGAGCTTTCTCACAGATGGTACGCATGAAAGGCACCCTTTGTTCTCCAGCTGCATGGAAGGGACTGCTCTCTCACTCTTCTGTGCCATCAAGTTGCTCTTGACTTAGAACAACATGCGGTGAGATTTTCAAGACAGGAGAGGTGGTCAAGGACTGGTTTTACCAAGGATGCCTCCTCCTCTTCTCGGTGGGTTTTCATGGCTGAGTGGACACAGGTGATGTAATGATTGCACAGCAGTAATTCCCGTGGCTCAGATGATCCAAGGAGAGTGTTGTGTGTGCGCTGGATGGCATATGTTTCTATGGGGTTTAGGACTTTGGGGTAGACTTCTGGGGCTCCACTCAGTGTGTCAAGTAAAGCCTCAAATGCAGCATGGGTCTAAAGCAAGTGAACACACTGTTTCTACTTACAACTTCCCCAGAAGGGAAGCAAAAGAAATTGCCCTAATGATTACACTTTGAGAGTTGTGATTGACCTGCTCCGATGCCTGCTTGTTGACACCACTCTTTAAATGGCCTTAAACCGATCTGGAGTTAGCACTTGGATCCACCTGTGAGTCTGTCCTGACTCTGCTTGCATTCTGTCCTTGTCCATAACCATCTTTTCTGGAATTATCCCCACCCCCACCCTTTTTATTCTAAGTGGTATAGCACTGCATCAGTGCTTCAGAGAGCAACACTCCAGCAGCTATGTGATGCAGCGCTAAAGCGATACGATTTATTTTTATAAAACATTTATAAAAGGGAAACAGTTTGGACGATAGGCATAATTGTTGATTGTGCCAGCTGAAACACACCCCAAAGTGTCCAAACAGGTAACCCCCGTGCATGAAGAACACAATGATACAGCCATTCACGGAAACAACACAGGATTTTTAAAAAAGCCATAGTGCCATAAAAAGCGATTTAAAAGAAACGACCTCCTGACTGTTCAAAAAGATAGTAATTTCTCCCAAAACAAAAGTGCGCCTTTTCCCCACGCTTATAGTAATGACTTGTAGTTGAGAATTTTGAGATCGATTTGCATCGTGGCAAAGTCGGAATAATTGGAGGTGCACCTTGCAGCCTGGTCTCACCTTTGGAGAGAAAACAGCATCTGCCTTTTGGATGGCTCTTCTTTTTCTCCGCGCTGACAGCTTGACAAGCGAGCAGTTAAGAATGAAGTTGGTGAAGGAAGAAATGCTATCAGGAGTTCTGTGCTAAAAAGGGCAAACAGGCCAGACTGGAGGAAAATGAGAAGCTGTCTCCACTAATGCAATCATTTATCACCTAATCTCACCTGGCGGTTGGGTGAGGAGGTTGGCAGGCACAGGCATGAAACCGGAGGCAACCCGCTCTGGAGATTCATGTGCTCCCCCCAACTCGAGGCCAACTGTGGCTCAGGATGAGGGAAGTGTCCATATTTTTATTTATTTATTTATTTATTTATTTATTTATTTATTTATTTATTTATTTATTTATTTATTCTTGGACTTATAAACCTCCCGATTTTCCCAGAAGGAACTCTGGGCAGTGTACAAACATGTCACCCCAGGCGACTAAACAATGCAATCACCAAACAATCCCCAGTGAAAAATAAACATCACCTAACAAATGCACATCAAGCATCCAAGTACCATTAAAAACTACTAGCAAATACTAAAAAGATATCTATCTATCTATCTATCTATCTATCTATCTATCTATCTATCTATCTATCTATCTATCTATCTATCTATCTATGGCAAGAAACTAGAAAGACAGGAGCGAGCGGGGGGGGGGGTTGGTGGTGCTCAGAGGACCCCAAAAGATTGGCTGAAGAGCCAGGTCTTCAAGGCCCTTCTGAAGGCCAACGACTCCGCCTGCCTAATCTCAGCCGGCAGCTTGTTCCGGTAAGCCGGGCCCACCACCGAGAAGGCCCAGTTCCAGGTCGAAGCCCTATGGGCCTCCCTCGGTGTCGGCACTCTGAGAGAGAGGGAGGACGAAGCTCTAGTTGGTCTGGACGAGATTGTTCTCTGGGAGATCCGCTCTGCCAGATAGATAGGTCCCAGGCCATGGAGGGTTTTGTAAACCAAAACCATGACCTTGAACCTTATCCAGGAAGCAACAGGAAGCCGATGCAAGCGGGCCAGGATGGGGGTGATACGGGCATACCTGCTCACACCTACCACCAGCCTGGCCGCCGCATTCTGCACCCGCTGCAAACGCAAAGCAAAGTGTTCTGCTTATAAAGTGTTCTGCTTATATACCGCCCCATACCACTACAAGTCGTC
Source organism: Phrynocephalus guinanensis (assembly GCA_037367245.1). Classification (NCBI taxonomy): domain Eukaryota; kingdom Metazoa; phylum Chordata; class Lepidosauria; order Squamata; family Agamidae; genus Phrynocephalus; species Phrynocephalus guinanensis. Next base: position 8,816,502 of record CM074749.1, on the reverse strand, counting down.
TCTGGGCGGTTTACAACGCCGGACAAGGGTCAAGGGCAACCCCATGTAGAGGGCGTTGGAAGGCATGGGCAGCAGATCTTGAATCCAAGCATGGCCACTCAGTTTTCAGAAGGAGCTTCCAGCAGTATGGGACCCAATGGTTTCCATCCTGCAGCATGGCTGCTGTGGGGCTCTTCAGCGTTATCCCTGTCTGGGAGTGCCCGCAGAAGCCCAGGTTTCAAAGAACCTCAAAGGCTCGTGTGAAGATGGTTTGGGAACTTCAAAATGCTGCAGCCAGATTGCTGACTGGACCCAGTCACAGGGAGCCCTTCTCTCCCATATTACAACCTCACTGTCTGTTTTCGGGCCCACTTCTAAATGCTGCCTATGTCCATGAAACCCTATATAGCTTGGTTCCAGGCTATTTGAAGGGTTATATTTTATCTTCCTATTTAATCCCACCCAGCATGCTTGATTGGGACACAAGTGAGGACCTTTTTGGTGGCTGCTTCTAGTTTATGGGATTTCCTGCATCCATTTTAACTTCCTTATTATAGTTTTTCCACCATCAGCTGAAAACCATCCTCTTAAAGTTTACATAATTGCATTTTTAAAGATGACACTTTTTCATCGGTGCATTTTTTTTAAATCAGACATTTCATATGTGTTTCACACTTTTTAAAATACTGTACTGGTGTTTTCAGCATCCTATTAGAGATGGGAACCTTACAAAAAACGGATGGTTAAAGGTCTGGAACATACTATGTCTTACGAAGAGTGGTTTAGGGATCTGGGAGTGTTTAGCCTTACAAAAAGAAGGCTGAGAGGCCTTGCTTAAATATCTGAAAGAATGTCTTATCGAAGAGGGGGCTGGCTTGTTTTCCATGGCTTCAGAGACTAGGACTCGTGGCAATGGTTTCAAATTATAGGAGAAGAGATTCCATTTGAATATTAGGAAGAACTTCCTGAAGGTTAGAGCTGTTCAGCAGTGGAAAATGCTGCCCTAAAGGAGGGTGGTGGAGTCTCCTTCTTTGGAGGTTTTTAAACAGAGGCTGGATGGACATCTGTCGGGAGTACTGTACTTTGACAGGGGTTCTTGCATGGCAGGGGGTTGGACTGGATGGCCCTTGAGGTCTTTCCCAACCCTAGGATTCTTTGATTCTATGATTCTTTCCCCCAGAAAAGGGGGTGATCAAAGTGGCAAGTTGAGTCTGGATCATTTAAAAAAACCACCAGAAACACAGCACATTGAGTCTGAGTTGAGTTGCTGATGTGACTTAAATCTGACCTAAGAGTGAGTCCCACAAGTTGTGTCTCCATCTTTGTGGACAAAGTTAGTAGCCTACTTCTAGTAAGTTTGCTGCTGCTTATGTACTGCCCCATAGCACTTGGAGCACTCTCTGGGTGGTTAATTAATTTAATTATGCAAACTACACATTATTGTCCCACCCCAGCAAGCTGGATACTCATTTTACCAACCTCAGAAGGATGGAAGGCTGAATGAACCTTGAGACAGTTACCTGGGATTGAACCCCGGGCTGTGAGCGCAGCTTTGGCTGCAGTACAGCAGTTTAACCACTGTGCCATGAGGCTCTTCTAGTGTTGAAAGCTGCATTCAGCTATCGTTTGCATCAATGAACCAAGATGGACTCAGTCCTTTCATCATGGCTGGACCCAGAACGAGAGAAGCATGCTGGCAGAAATACGTTGGAAGCTTTGTTTTTGAAAATCCCAGATCAAAACCAAAGCATCCATCCTTTCCTTCTGTGGGTCTCAAAAGAAAACATTGCCGTTCTTCTCTGCAGGTGCCATGATGGAATGCTGTCTTTCCATATATGCAGTAGAAAAGTGGAGATTTTCATAAAATGCAAATGTAAATAAGTATTCCGGCTGTGTTTTTGTTTTTGTTTTTTAAATTCAGTTACATATACTGCAAAATGAAATTAAAGGGCTAAAATGCATCTCATCCCCCTCTCAGATGGTTCGAGTGATATGTAAAAGAAGTGTATAATGCTTCTCTGGAAGATCTAGAATAAAAGCAATGCAGGCTTTCAAATGCAAAGCGATGTTTTTTTTGGGGGGGGGATGGGGGATGGAAAATGCCCATAGGAAATAAAAATGTGGTGATGTGGTGATAAGGGTTGAGTGCTATGGGGTGCATCACCCTTTGGGAGAAGCGACAGGGAATCAAACGTTTCAAAATGGAAAACAAGTTTGTTGTTTTTCTCTTTCAAAACCCAGTGCCTGTGAAGATTGGGTAGGAAGCACTCAGATGAAAAATACGGAAAGAGGAGGCAGAAGGCAAAGCTCCCCCACCCACTTAGAAGGAGCAATTAAGGGCGACATTCTGCTTCATAACTCCGGAGGAAAAGTATGTATTACATATATATGTATATAAAATTTGTTTTCATTTTCAGATTATGGTTGGAAAACCAGGAGATGGGATCATGAGCAGACACTCCTCATGCTCCCAGTGTCCCATCAGGCTTGAATCTTCATGGGGCTAGTTCTGATGATGCAGGGTGGTGGTGGTGGTCGTGGTGGTGGTGGTGGTGGAGGAGACATCAGGCATGCAACCTTGCCTGCTACATCCCCACCTGGCCCAAAAGGCAACAAGAGCTTTGTGTGCTTGAATGGTAAAAGGTAGAGGTGCTAGTTGTGTCTGACTCTAGGGGTGGCACTTATCTCCATTTCGAAGCCAAAGAACCAGGGTTGTGCAAGTCCGTGACCAAGCGGCCGACATGGCTGAATGCATTTCTGCACACAGAACACTGTTTACCTTCCGCTTTTTACAGTGGTTCCCATCTGCTTGTATTTACATGCTTTTGAACTGCTAGGTTGGCAGGAGCTGGGGTTAATGGCAGGAGCTCACTCCGCTGCATGGCACCTGGGATTCGAACCTGCTGAGCTGCCAACTTTGCAGCCAACAGTTTCAGCGCTCTAGTCCGCTGAGGCACCACGCCCCATGTGTTTGAATGGGGAGACCTGCAAAAGTGTCTAGGAACATGGCCAGCTGAAATGAGTCAATAGTTCTCCCATCATAAGGAGCCTTGCTTTGCCATCGATTGATGGCATCGGCCATAAAGGCTCCCTCCGAGCCCCTTCTGCTCCGGAATTTATAGCTTCCTCTGACCAGGGCCTGGTCTAATATTCTACAGACAATATGATGGACTGAGCTGTGCCATCCACTAAGAAAGCCACCAGAGAATCACCTTAGAATCATAGAATCATAGAATCGTAGAGTTGGAAGAGACCTCAAGGGCCATCTAGTCCAACCCCCTGCCATGCAGGAACCCCCATCACAATATTTCCGACAGATGGCCATCCAGCCTCTGCTTAAAAACCTCCAAAGAAGGAGACTCAACCACCCTCCACGGCAGCATATTCCACTGCCGAACAGCTCTAACTGTCATGAAGTTCTTCCTAATGTGTGCTTGAATGGAATCTCTTTTCCTGTAGTTTGAAACCATTGCCCCGAGTCCTAGTCTCGGAAGCCATGGAAAACAAACCTGTTCCCTCTTCAATATGACATCCTTTCATATATTTAAACATAGCTATCATATCCCCCCTCAGGCTTCTTTTAGAGAGGCTAAACATTCCCAGTTCCCTAAGCTGTTCCTCATAAGACATTTCCTCCAGACCCTCAACCATCCTGGTCGCCCTGCTCTGCACCCGCTCGAGGTTGCCACTTGCCAACATCCTTTTTAAATTGAGGCGCACAGAACTGGACACAGTACTCCAGGTGGGTCTGACAAGAGCAGAATAGAGTGGTACTATCACTTCCCTTGATCTAGACACTATGGTTCTGTTGATGCAACCAAGAATCGCATTGGCTTTCCTGGCTGCCGCATCACACTGCTGACTTATGTTCAATTTGTGGTCCACCAAGACTCCCAGATCCCTTTCACAGGTACTATTCTCCAGCCAAGTGTACCCCATCCTATATCTGTGCAATTCATTATTTTTACCTAAATGTAGCACCCTACCTTTTCCTCTTTTGAAATCCATTCCGTTAGCTTTGGCCCAGCATTCTAATCTGTCAAGGTCCTTTTGGATTTTCATCCTATCCTCTAGGGAATTAGCAACCCTTCCCAATTTGGTATCATCTGAAAATTTAATTAGCATACTCTCTATTTCTTCCTCCAGATCATTAATAAATATATTAAACAGCACTGGACCCAGAACAGAACCCTGGGGCACCCCACTGGTCATGTCTCTCCAAGCTGATGAGAGGCCATTTATGATCACCCTTTGGGTGCGATCAGTCAACCAATTACAAGTCCACCTAACAGTTGCACTATCTATCCCACTTTCTACTAACTTCTTAGCAAGAATACCATGGGGAACCTTAACAAACGCCTTACTAAAGTCCAGATAAGCAATATCCACAGCATTCCCCTCATCCACCAGACTTGTTTTTAAGAAATCCGTGTTGACTTCTTGTAATGACAGCATTGTTTGTTAAATAATTGCAGACTGACTGTTTAATAATCTGCTCTGGGATCTTTCCAGGAATTGAAGTCAAGCTGACTGGGCGGTAATTATTTGGGTCCTCTTTTTCCCCCCTTTTGAAGATGGGGACAACATTAGCCCTCCTCCAATCGATGGGGACTTCCCCTGTTCCTATTACACTGTTTGGTCCCTCTCTTACTTCTTCTGCTGCTCAGAACTGTTTCCAAACCAACACTCCAGGGGGTTATAAAATCTCTCAAGCAATGCCCCGTTCAGAACCTAACAAGTCATTAATTAATATAATCACCCTAAAACCTGTAAAAGCAGTTAATGGGATATTTGCAAATCTTTTTTTTAATAACAAATCTTTTCCCACCTCTTGATAGCACCATAGCAATAATGAAGTTATAGCTAAATTACTATTTCTTTATTTCTTTTGTTTAACACCCTGCCTACATCTAACTTAGACTGAACCTAATAGAGTTCTAAAGGCATTGGTGATGTTTAAGTGATTTTTAAAAAGCTATTATCACCTCCAATTGAATTTCCATGGTTGAGCAGGGATTGGAAAGACAATCCCCTGAGTCTTAGGACATCACTCATAAGAACATAAGAACATAAGAAGAGCCATGCTGGATCAGGCCAAGGGCCCATCTAGTCCAGCTTCCTGTATCTTACAGTGGCCCCACCAGATGCGTCGGGGAGTGCACGAGACTAGATATCTGTCTCCTGATAGCACTCCCCTGCATCTGGCCCTTGAAGTACCCTGGTTTTAAGCCTGGAGATGACACATCTCCCTCATTGTTTGTAACCTGTGATGGACTTTTCCTCCAGGAATCTGTCCAATCCCCTTTTGAAGGTATCCAGGCCAGATGCCATCACCAGGGAGTTCCACAGACTAACAACACGCTGGGTAAAAAAAATATTTTCTTTTGTCAGTTCTTACTCTCCCAGCACACAATTTGAGTGTATGTCCCCTAGTTCTGGTATTTTGTGAGAGGGAGAAGAGCTTCCCTCTCTCCACTTTACTCATGCCCTGCATTATTTTGTACATCTCAATCATATCCCCCCTCAGGCGCCTTTTTCCCAGAGTAAAGAGCTCTAAATGTTTTAGCCTTTCCTCATAAGGGAGCTGCCCCAGCCCAGTAATCATTTTAGTCGCTCTCTTTTGCACGTTTTTCAGTTCCACTATGTCTTTCTTGAGATGCAGTGACCAGAATTGTACACAATAGAGATGGGCATGGAACGAACATTTTTTCGTTTCCGTTACCGTTTGTCGTTTCTGTTACATAACGAAACGACGAATGAAAATTGTGATGAAAATGCAATGAAACGAACAGAACCACGAAAATTGTGGTCGTTACATTTCCTTTCCATTAATGGTGACGTGCAATGAAATGAGCTGTTTTAAATGTTCAAAAACGCCCTGGACATCCGTAAAAACACAGTGATAATTATTTATATTGTCTAATAATACCTACTGGGGGGGTGGGGTCCTTAAAACGTTCGTTTTTGTCTTCTCCCATCACGATGTATTTTTCTTTTCCCTTTAAAATGGATGTCACCACCAGCCACAAAATGGAAGCATTCCATGTGATGGGATCATGTTCAACCAATAGCATGCCCAGGTTGCAGACTGGGCGGGCAGGTCTGGCAGCCACAGAGGGCATAAAAAGCTCTGGCAGCCCCCGTTCTCCTTGCAGTCTCTGGGGGGAGTTAGGGTGGGATTGCTGCCTCTGCGACTCTCGCTTCAGTCCTGCAGCCTCCTTGTGTGCGTGCGTGCTGCGTACCTCTCAGTGAGTACCCTCCCCTGCCCCGCAGTGCAGTCACTCTGCGGCTGCCTTGCACCCTGGGCAATGTCCACCGCTGCCTTTGCAGCCTCCCTGCATACCTAGTCTATTTTTTTAGTGTTTTCCCTCTGGTCTGGGGCTTTGGAGGATGCCTGCGCACGGAAATTCTTTAAAAATCACGCAAAAAGCGGGTAGAAACGACAAACGAAAAAACGAAAAAGGTAACAAAATTTTTCAAAAAAAATCCCGACAAACGGAAACAAACCGAAACAAACCTCTCAACGACAAATGAAAAACCAAAATGCCATTTTTCTGTTTCGTGCCCATCTCTAGTACACAATACTCCAGGTGTGGCCTTACTATTGTTTTGTATAATGACATTATAATGTTGGCTGTTTTATTTTCAATCCCCTTTTTGATAATCCCTAGCATGGAATTGGCCTTCTTCAATGCTACCACACATTGGGTAGACACCTTCATGGAGCTGTCCACCAACACACCAAGATCTCTTTTCTGACCCGTCACGGATAATTCAGAGCCCATGAGTTGATAGATAAAGTTTTGATTTTTTTTGCCCCAATATGCATTACTTTACATTTGGCTACATTAAAACGCATTTGCCATTTCGCAGCTGATTCCCCCAGTTTGGAGAGATCCTTCTGGAGCTCTTCACAATCTTCTCTGGTTTTTACCACACGGAAAAGTTTTGTGTCATCTGCAAACTTGGCCACCTCACTGCTTATCCTTGTCTCCAGGTCATTTATGAACAGATTGAAAAGCACCGGACTCCTCTATCAACTGTACAACAATGCATCTTGTGCGTTACCATGGCATTTATAGTTTGTCAAACATCATTTTTTCTTTCCTTTTTTTACCTTTACCATTGTTAATAATGATTGCACATTGTCAAGCCAATTCTGGAGACCCTTTCCAAGGTTTTCTGGGTAGAAAATCCTCAGAAGTGGTTTCCTTCTTCCAGGGGTTTCCTGGGACTGTGCAGCTTGACCAATGCCAGGTAGACCTCAGTATTTTAGGTATCTGGTAGCAAGTATCAGAGGTTGGGGGTTCGATTCCCCACCAGGCCTCCTGGGAGAAGAGCCTGCCTGGTTGGCCTTGGGCAAGCTGTACAGTGCCAGGGTGACCCCACAAGAAAGGAAATGTTAACCACTTCTGGGAATTTCCTACCTAGAAAACCCTGGACGCGGTCTTCAAAAGTCAGGATTGGCTTGACGACACAATGATTATCATTCTTCATGCAGATGCATGCAGATGGGGTTGCCCTTGACCCTTATTTGGAGACTACGGTGGGTACAAAATGCGGTGGCCAGACTGGGGGTTGGTGTGGGCAGATATGGCCACATCACCCCAGTTCTGGCTCATTTGCATTGGTTGCCCGTTGTGTTCCAAATAACGTTCGAGATACTGGTTATGATTTACAAAACCCTCCACAGCTTGGGACCTGAATATCTGAAAGAGCGGATCTTCCAGAGGTCAACTGAGGCCCGACCCACCAGAATGTTGCAGGAGCTCTCACTTTGGGTGGCCACTAGAGATGGGCACGACTTGAAAAAAAATTTTTTCGAGTTGTCGTTAGTCGGGCCGGTTCCGTTTCGGCTCGTTTCCGTTTTTCGCGAAAATTTGCAAAAATTAGTCGGTTTGTTTTTTCGTTTTTTCGTTGTCGTTAGTACTGGTTTGGGGAGGGGGTAGCGGGCTCCTGGAGGGAGCTGCAGGAGTCAGCCAGAGCCACAAGTGACGGACTGGCAGACTCTTTGCACCCGCTGTGTCTCACGTACTTGCATGTAGTGCAATGCAAGTAGATCTGGCTTAGGGTTAAGACGGATTAGCGCAAGGGCTAGGGTTAGGCTAGTTACGGGTGAGGTTAGGGTGAGTATTGGGGTGCACCTCTGGGTGCCTCTCTGACCCACTTAGAAGGACAGTGTACTGGCGTATGGGTTAGGCTTAGGGTTCGGGTTTGGGCTACGATTAGTGGGCTGTTTATGCCCAATTGGCACATCCCAGAAGTCTCTGTGGTCAACCTGGCCAAGTGGCCATGCGATTGGTGGAAAATTTGCATGGTCTACTCCCATGGGCATCATTGCAAATGTGCAGGTGTAATAAAATAAAATAAAATAAAATAAAATAAAATAAAATAAAATAAAATAAAATAAAATCAACGGAGACTTTTTTTTTGCAAGAAAAACCCACTGCTGCTACTGTAAAAATTCAAGCATTTAAAATAGCTAATTTTCGCATGTTTCTGTGGTGCTTTGGTGGGGTTTTGGGCAACGATTTCAAAAAAAATATTGCGGTCGCCATTTTGGATCCCCCCCCACCGCATGGCAAATGGATGCGCCCTCCCAGCCTGGTACAGTCAGCAAATCCTGGCCATGCGATTGGTGGAATGGCTCCAAAACTTTGCATGGTCCACTCCCATGGGCGAGCCCATCATTGCGAATGCGCAGGTGTAAAAAAAATAAAAAAAAATAAAATAAAATAAAATCAACGGAGACTTTTTTTGCAAGAAAAACCCACTGCTGCTACTGTAAAAATTCAAGCATTTAAAATAGCTAATTTTCGCATGTTTCTGTGGTGCTTTGGTGGGGTTTTGGGCAACGATTTCAAAAAAAATATTGCGGTCACCATTTTGGATCCCCCCCCACCGCATGGCAAATGGATGCGCCCTCCCAGCCTGGTACAGTCAGCAAAACCTGGCCATGCGATTGGTGGAATGGCTCCAAAACTTTGCATGGTCCACTCCCATGGGCGAGCCCATCATTGCGAATGCGCAGGTAAAAAAAAAATAAAATAAAATAAAATAAAATAAAATCAACGGAGACTTTTTTTGCAAGAAAAACCCACTGCTGCTACTGTAAAAATTCAAGCATTTAAAATAGCTAATTTCCGCATGTTTCTGTGGTGCTTTGGTGGGGTTTTGGGCAACGATTTCAAAAAAAATATTGCGGTCGCCATTTTGGATCCCCCGCACTGCATGGCAAATGGATGCGCCGTCCCAGCCTGGTACCAGCAGCGCAGCAGTAGCAATAGCCAAGGAGAGGGGGGCAGGGAACCCCCCCCCCCAAATAAAACACCCTTCTGGCCTGGTAGGTGCCCTCAGACAGTTTTCGCCTACTTTTAGGGCCGGGAATCGGGGTTTTTTTTTAACTTTTAAAAACTTTTTTCTGTGCCGCTTGGCATTGCGCGATGCAAGTAACGAGCACGACAAATCAGACCAAATTGTTCGTTCGTCGGTTCGAGCTCGAAGTCTGGCAGAGTAATTCCCGTTTCCGTTTCCGTAGAGTAACGGATACGAGTAACGGAAATGGAAACGGGAATACCGCTAAGTCGTGCCCATCTCTAGTGGCCACTCCCAGGGAGGCCCGGAAATCTATCACTCGAAACTGGGCCTTCTCTGTGGCTGCCCCCACTCTTTGGAACAAACTGCCGAGTGAGATTCACCTTGCACAGTCCCTGCCAGCCTTCAAAAATGCACTTAAGACCTTGCTTTCAGAGAGGCATTTGGCAACCATTAGGTTTTTTGCTTCTTTTGTTTTGTTCTGCCATCTTGCTGAGTATTATTTGTTTGTTCTGTTTTGTTGTTTTTGTTAGTTACCTGTTTGATATTGTTTTTTATTGCTATATGCAACTGCTGTACACCGCCCAGAGTTCCTCCAGGAAGACAGGCAGTATAGAAATGAATGAATGAATGAATGAATGAATGAATGAATGAATGAATGAATGAATGAATATGATATTGTAGTAGTTACACAATTAGCAGCTCCTGTGACCTCCTAAGAGCTCCCTTGGTGACATCGCGAGGTGCATTCCCCTCGCTTTTAGGTTCTGGTGTGGTGGCTCAGTGGACGAAGGCTCCAAAAACTGTCAACTGCAAAGTCGGCAGCTCGGCGGTTCAAATCCAGGGTGCCATGCACTGGAGCAAGCTCCCACTGATAACCCCAGCTCCTGCCAAACTAGCAGTTCGGAAGCATTTAAATGCAAGTTGATAAATAGGTACCGCCATAAAAAGCAGGAAGGTTAAAACAGTGTTACCTTGCAACCATGCCGGCCACGTGGTCTTAGACTCACACAACGCCGGATCTTCGGCTTGAATATGGAGATGAGCACCTCCCCTAGAGTCGGACATGACTAGCACACAAGTGGGGGGGGGGGGGACCTTTACAAAATCTTAGGGGAAGGAGAGGCTTGTTAAAAAGCCCCCCCCCCTCATGGATGAAAGGGACGAGACTCCTCCTTGGAAATGGAGGCATGTTCACTCACGCAACCCTCCCCACCCCCGCCTGCTGCTCCAAAGTCATACAGTCCCTGTGTGGTTTCCTCCAGAGATGTGCCCTTTGCCATCTCAGCATTGCCAATCAAACGAACAGCATTAGCAGACCGTGTGCCGCTGGGACAGCTTTGCAGACACGGCTCCTGCTGCTGCCACCTGTTCTCAGGTTGGGCAACATGCGCTTCTGGAGTGCTGTATTCCCAATGTTCATGGGGGCGGCATGGATTCCCCCCCCCCCCGCTTCCCTGCCCCAACAAAGACTATTGCCTGTTATAGCTGTTTATTATTACTGAGAATGTCACCCACACCCCAAGGCCTTTGAGTGATGGCTACGATGCTAATTAATTAGCTGTGTGTGCCACTTCGCCTTCTCCAGGGTCCTCATTAAAGGATCCTGACAATGCCCGGAGAATGGGAGGTAACAAGCAAGTGGCAAGAATGGTTGCGATTCAATAAAGCAAAACACAGTGGTGGCAATTAATGCAAAGGCAAGATGAAAGAGATGGACACAACGGGGGGCCTTCGTGATCAGAAGTGCAACTATTAACCATCTTCCAGTCAGATTCACAGAAAAACAAACTATGTGGAGTGCTTACTAGTCCCGTGCAGCCATATTTTGTGGTAGGGCTGAGCATGATCAGGGTTAAGATTTGGCCCATATTTGCAATCACTGCATCTTGAACATCTTGATCCCACATGGGATCTTCATTTCTCAGGTCTGGATCACCCACTGATGACCAGAGTAAACCTCCTTCTAGCACTTCAGAGTATGAATGTGTATTATCCCTTTAACAGTCAGTGGGAGCCAGCTTTGTAAGGGCTTTCGCGTCCAGAAACACAGACCACATAGGAGCCAGGGACAAAATATTATTCATGTTATTAACATCAACGGTGGCTACAAAAACAAAAAGATATACCAAGAGTGGGATTTGATGGGATGAGACTGGATGCAAAGTTGTTGAAGAGTTCAACAGAGGCATCCTAGCGTTTATATAAATGTCTGTACCCTATATGTATTTTGTTTCACAAAGTTGGCTTCTGACTTATGGCAACATTTTCCAGGATTTTTTGGGGTTGAAAATACAGTGGTACCTCTTAAGACAAATTTAATTTGTTCTATGGGTCAATTCATCCTATGAAAAATTCGTCCAACGAAACAAGGTTTAATTCAATGCATTTCCTATAGGAATGCATTGAATTTGTCTTGCAAAGCATCCCATAGGAAAATTCGTCTTACGAGGTTTTCCTGTTCCTGGACCTCTCATTCCTCTTACAATTTTTTTGTCTTAAGGTGCATTCGTCTTATGAGGTATTACTGTGCACAGAAGTGCTTTACCAGTTCTTTCTTCTAGGGATATTCTGGAAGCTTGCCCAAGGCCACCCAGGCTGGGTCAGCTCCCAGGAGTCACTGCATGGGACAGAACTCCCATCCTCTGGAGGGAATTCCCAGAAATGTATGCACCCTGAAGCCTTCACACCTGGCAGACTGGCTCCATTGGGCCTGGTGAGGCAAAAGATGCATATTCCCTGGTTTTGAATGTATGTTCTTTAAAAAAGGAGCCAGGGACAAAATAAGGATTATCTTGGTATATCGCCCTCCCCATGGCACAACAACTTCTCTACCTCAGCTTTATGAACTGATAACAGAGGTGATGTTGGAGTCACCTCAGCTCATCATTCTGGGGGATGTTAACATCCAGGCTGAGGCAGCTCTGTGATGGGTGTCTGAAGACTTCATGACCACCATGTCAACAATGGGTCTGGCCCCAACAGTGTCTGCCCCAACCTATCCTGCAGGCCACACCTTAGACCTGGGTCTTCTGCCCTGCTATGGACAGTGGGACATCAGGGTAAAGGAATTTTCTGTTATGACGGACTACCTATTATGTGACTTTTATATGGATCTACCTTACATGAGCACATAGACTTTGTGTTGACAGACTTTGTGATTGCATTGACACTATGTTTTCAATGTTAGTTTCCATCCCGCATAACCTTTACATGGAATTTTCACTCTCTCTCTTTAATTGCTTGCATTCTCTTGTAGCTTTAATTGCAACGTTGTCTTTAAATGCTGTAAGATATCCCTCAATCCTCTGTTCTCAATACTTGAACATGTCTTAATTGTACTGGGTTGCATATTGTCCCTCATTACTGTAAAAGCCACCTTGGGTTCCTTTCCAAGGAGAAAGTTGGGGTAAAATACTCTAAAATAAAAATGAATGGATCAGGCACAAAAAAATTAGCTTTCATGCATTGACCTGAAATCTTGTGTAAATTATTCATTTATTTACATTATTCCTACTCTCATTTTTTTCTCAAATGTAGACCCAAGGTGGCTACTGGAAGCCCAAAAATTCAAGGATGAATGGATAACACTTGGCTGAGGCTGATGGAGATCTAGCTTTTAAAGAGTCACAGCCTCTCTAGACTTCATACAAATAGTAGAGTCAAGGTGCTGACCTGGATCCAAGCTACCTCAAAGATCAAATCTCACAGTATGAACCAGCTCAGGTGTTAAGGTCAACAGGAGAGACCCTTCTCTCCATCCCGCCAGCTTCACAGGTACATCACATGGGAACACATGAAAGGGCCTTCTTGGCTATGGTGCCCCGAGGCCAGGACTACCCCATCTCTGATATCTTTCCAGAAACAGGCAAAGACCTTTCTCTACAGGCAAACTTTCTCTGAATGATGGACTACCTATTATGTGTCTTTCATATGAATCTATAGGATCACATAGACTTTGTGTTTATAACCACTTATAGCCTTGTGTGATTATTGACACTATGTTTTCAATTTTAGTTTCCAACACTCATAACTTTACGTAGAATTTTACTCTCCTTTTAACTGCTTGCATTCTCTTGTAGCTTTAAGGTAATGTTGTCTTTTAATGCTGTAATATGTTCCTCAGTTCCCTGTTCTCAATACTTAAACATGTCTTAAATGTACTGAACTGTATATTATCCCTCATTACAGTAAGCCGCCTTGGGTCCTTTTCCAAGGAGAAAGGCAGGGTAAAAATACACTTAAATAAATAAATAAATAAATAAATAAATAAATAAATAAATAAATAAATAAATAAATACATTCTGTAGGACAGGGATCAGGTTTTAGTTTAGTTTTGTTGTTCTTTTGCTTCTCCAGAAGTTTAGTCATGGCAACTAGACTTATTTTCAGGTGAGATCACAAGTAAAGAAGTCCAGCTGCCATGACTCAACTTCTGGTGAACCTTACGTGGATGACTGAGAATCTTTACAGACTTGTTTTAAGGCTTTTGCTCCAAAACAGGAAGCACCTCTTAGAAATTATCATCGTCATAATCCTCCTCCTCCTCCTCCTCCTCCTCCTCATGAAGATATAGATTGAAAGGGACCACCTACTAAATGGTGGGGCCAAGAATATCTACTTGGCTGCAGGCTTCTGGGGTTGCACATTAGGCTTATTCTTCTGGGCTTTTAATCCTGCCCTCCTAAACTTTATTTCTGGAGAGTTGGCAGCCAGCCGGTGTTTCACCAAATGGAGTTCTGTCAATCTGGGGCAAATCACCTCTTCCAGATGAAGAGGGGGCCCGCGAGTGTTTTTGTGTACATCTCCACAAATCCATTTGCTGTTTAGGTGTCAGAAATAAATTTTACCACTGGAGTCTGCAGCATCTGACGAGTGAATTATTCAGTTTGGAGATGGCGTTCGGTGTGACCTCATTAGTAACCCTGAGGTGAGGGGGATGCATTAGACTAACCACAGCTTTGCCACTGAGGAGAAAGATGGGCGCATTAAAATGGATTAAAGTGCTTTACCAAGAAATGCAGCACATCTCATAAAAATATTTTAAAAGGGGCATTGTTAAAGCTCAGAATAAACAGGCCTGCACAAAGAAGCACCCACAAGCACTGCCAGGGGTGGGATACTGAGTCAACACTTCCCAAGCAAATATCCTCCGTTGCCAGGAACTGATTGTACTGAGTAACAACACCAAACATGTGCATCTCCGGGACCATCAAAATGAATGATTTAGACTGAAATTCCTTATAGTCCAGAGGTTCCCAACCTTGGGTCCCCAGATGCACTTGAAAAATCCTAAAAATCCTGACCAACACCCCTAGCGTTGAACGCTTCTGGGAGTTTTAGTCCATCTGAAGACCCAAGGTTGAGAACCACAGTTCTAGGCCAACAGTCTTAGTTCCAGTGGTAGATCACCAGATGAACTATCACAGTCATGAACATAGGTTGATTCTCTTTTGTATGTGTCCACTTGCCGCCACCGCTGCCACCGCCACCGCCACCGCCACCGCCACCACCACCACCACCACCATCATCATCAAGTAGTGGATAATTAAGATCATGATGAAGATGGCATCTGGATGCCAACTATGGGCATCCCATCTGAAGAAATAAGTCTGTGGAGATTCTTGGTCATTCAGGTGAGATTTAATGTGCACACAGAGAGAAGTTCAAGAGAGGGGTCAGAGAAGCCAGTAATGTGTGCATTGAAAACCCCTCTATCAACAAGGCTGGGGGTCCTAGGCAGAATCTGTCTCCCATCACACATTCACCAGAAAGGCCACTGCTAACGACTCAGGCTTAATGGTTGTTGGGAAGGGTTTATGGCTGGGACTTTCACATACCCCAGATCATTCTCCATCTAATGATTTCCAAATAACTTGTTCATAACTTGTTCAGGCTATCCTTTACAAAGAAAGATCCATGTCCTACCAAACACTTGATGCCTTCTTCATCAAAGGTAGAAAATCCATGATCCACTGTGTTTTAGACTCCATCTTCCCTGAGCCCCAGATCGCATGGCCACTGGTCGCAGCTAGCTGGGATGGCAACCCTCCTTCATGGCCGGATGTTTGCCATTTTCCATCCTGACATCTGAGCACTGCTCTTCTCCTTTGGTTTATACTGGCTGGTGATGAATGATGCGGGTCCTTCCTGAGTCTATGGGCATGCCATATCTGGACTGGTTTATAAATTCTGGTCAAGTGCCCCCCCCCCCTTTGGCTTGAAGTAGTAAAATCAAACGGCTCCCTTTATGAACTGGTGCCTGTGAAATTTAGAAACATGATCCAAGTTAAAGAGGGGAGTAAATATGCCAAACTGCAGGCAGCTGGCTTCAAGGACATTTCAATTTTGGGCCACCCTTCATGTTTGCTTTGGCAAGCCTTGGAGAGTGAAATTCTGGTCTCACACAGCCTGTTACAGCAGTCACAGAGCAAATTCTGGTCCTTCCCTTTCTTTCACAGGCACTTGTTCACATAATCCCTCCCTGCAGCTTGCCCACTCCCAGCTTCTTTATGGCTTCCAAATCACTGATTCAGCCTGAACAACCTTGGCTTCATGCTAGAATGGAATCTAACCCTCCCCGTCCCCGAATTCTGTTTCAATCCATACAAGTCAACCCAGGTCAGAATAATCTGGTTTGTGATTCTGTAGTGGACTTGAGCCCATGCAATGCCTACTTTACATTTCCTCCTCCGGCTTATTTTCTTCCATTCCTTTTTTAAAAAAGGTTTGGCTATTAGATTTCCTGCAACAGAAAAGCCAACAGGAGGCGATCTTCCATCAGAGTCATAGAATCAAAGAATCGTAGAATAATGGAGTTGGAAGGGGCCTCTAACGTTGTGGGGCCCAGCCTCCTGTTCAAGGCAGGAGTTCAAGTCAAAAGTGGATCAGACAGACAGAGGTCCAATTTCTTCTTGAAAGCCTCATGCACTGCAGTGCTTACCACTAGGGATTGCATGAAATGGAAAAATAATGTTTCACTTTGGTTCGTTTTGTGCCCACCCTCATTTTTTTTCCATTTCTTACGATTTTTAAAAAAAATCATATGAAACAAATGAAACAAAACAAAATGGCTCCTCTGTGTCCTAGAAGCACCAGATTTGGTGCCCTGGAGCCCTTTTTCAAGGTCTTCTGCCAAGCTGTTATTGGCTGGACCCCTTTAAAACTGGCCTAGGGGATCCCCTGGTGCTGACTGGGCCAATTTTAAAGGGGTACAGCCATTGACAGCTCAGCAGCAGCCCTCTGAAAATGGCTCCCCGGCACCAAATTCCCTGCCTCTAGGACCTGGGGGCGGGGGGGGGGTCACACAGAAACCTGCCTCCCACTTGGGCTTCAGCGGTGGCAGCCACCCTGCAGGTAAGGGACCCCTTTTACAGACGGAACAAAACAGTTCATTTCAGCAGGAAAAAAATGACTGTTTCATTTTGTCTCTAATGAAATGCTGCTTCCTCATTTTGTTTCGTTTTGTTTCATTTTGTTATGTAACAAAATGATGAAACAGCATTTTGTTTTTCATTTTGTGCCCATCCCTACTTACCACTTCTGGAAGTCATGGGTAGACATGGGCACGACTCGGCGAAATTTTCGTTTCTGTTTTCGTTTGTCGTTTCTGTTACGTAACGAAACGACAAACGAAAATTGAGCTGGAAATTGAATGAAACGAAACGACCCATGAAAATTGTGGTCGTTAGTTTCGTTTCCGTTACTGGCGGCACACAATGAAATGAGCTGTTTTTTAAATGTTAAAAAACGCCCTGGACATCCATAAAAATGCAGCGATAATTATTTATACTGTCTGATAATACCTACCAGGGGGGTGGGGGGTCCTTAAAACATGCATTTATGTCTTTTCTCAGATCGCTGTATTTTTTTTTTTCCTTTAAGGGGAGTTGGGGACATTGACCCAAAATGACTCCCAGATGCCTAATATTGATTTCTTGGGTATTAAAACGCCCTGGACATCCATTAAAATGCAGCGATAATGCGAGAATTATTTGAAATTATTACCTACCAGGGGGTTGGCGTCCTTAAAACGTTTGGTTTTGTCTTCTCCCATTGCGATGTATTTTTCTTTTCAGTTTAAGAATGACAAAATGGACGTCACCAGCCACTCCAGCCACAACATGGAGGCAAGCCATGTGATGGGATCATGTAAATTCTTGGAAAACTTCAACCAATAGCATGCCCAGGTTGCAGACTGGGCAGGTCTGGCAGCCACAGAGGGCATAAAAAGCTCTTGCAGCCCCTGGAAATGCTTTAAAATCGCGCAAAAAGCGGGTAGAAACGACAAACGAAAAAATGAAAAACGAAACGACAATTTTTTGAAAAATTTCGCGACAAACGGAAACGACCCGAAATGATGGTAAATTAAAAGGTGCCTTAACAAATTATATGACAACCCTGAAGATAACTGTAGAGTTGAAAATCTAGACTGAAATCTACAAGTGAGTTTGAGTTTTAAATTAAGGGCCAAAAGGATGTGATATGAAGGAAAATGAAGGCTTGTGACCCCCCATCCTGAAAAACGACAACTCGAAACATAATTTTTTCTAGTCGTGCCCATCTCTAGTCATGGGTTTCATTGTCATACTCTTCTGTTATTTATTTATTTATTTATTTATTTATTTATTTGCATTGATCAATGGCCCGACTTTCCCAGGGAAACTCTGGGCAGTGTATGACATGGAAAGATAAATCAACAATAAAATATTCCAAAAAGTAACAAATAGAAACACATCCAACTGTTCAAAAGGCAAGTAAACCAGCAAGTGCAAGAAGGCGGTGAACCAAATAGATAGGGCATCAAATAAACAACAGACAGGCAGCCTCCGTGATTGCTGATTTTAAGGCGTTAAGGAGGTTTTTTCCTGATATTCTACTGAAATCTGGCTTCCTGTAATTTGAGCCCATTATGGCATATCCTGAGTTATTCATCCTAAATTTAGCTTCCTGTTGCTTCAGCCTGTTGTTGTTTGCCCTGCATTCTGGGATAATTGAGAACAGAATCTTCCCCTCCTCTAGATGATGATCTTTTAGGGATTTGGAGAGTGCTTTTCAATTTCCCCAAGTCTTCTTTTTCTCAAGGCTAATCTTTACTGGTTCTTTCCATCCTTTCTCATAGGGCTTGGTGTCCCATCCTCTGATCACCCCACGGCTATTCCATATGGTTCCTCAAATACTTTGCAACTAAGTCAGATGGCATCACAAGGCAGATCGTGGCTGCCATGGGTGGAAATAAGCACCTGCAGAAACTGTTTGGAACAAACACTAAGAGGTGAGTGTGTGTTTTATAATAATAGTAAAAATAATCATCTGCCTCTGTTATCATTTTGCTTAAAAATTAAACACACTAGCCCTCAATCTTCAATACTAACCCTTCAAGTCAAGGAGAATTTCAACTTTCCTCCCCCCCCCCAACACAAACCTTTCTGTTACCCCATTCCCATGATCCAGATCAGGTTTGCCACAGGCACTGTTTCATTCTGGTTTATACTGCTTCCAGGTCAAGAAAAGTCAGAGCTAGTTCTTCGGAACCTTCTCCTTTCCCTTGGCTATTCAGCTGGGGCTGGTGGTTGGCAAAGATTATTGGCAGAGGCCAGTGGGTTTCACTAGGAGGAACAAGACTGACAGGGTATTATTTGTTGGCTCAGCAGCAGCAACAGATAAATGGCCGCTAAAAGGCTTTGTGGTTCATGGATGTCCGTCTTTTAAACCACACATTCTTCATTCTTTTCTTAGGACATTTTAATCCTATTGTTGCTGCCGCAGCTGTTTCTTAAGTTCTAAGCCCCATGCATCCCTCTCTCCTGAACCCCAGAAGACATAATATGAAAATTCCTTCCTTCCTTCCTTCCTTCCTTCCTTCCTTCCTCCCTCCCTCCCTCCCTCCCTCCCTTCCTTCCTAAACATAGAATTCCTGTCTCTGTACTCTCCCAGAGTCCTATCCATACTTTTTTGGAGAGTAAACCATATCACATATCAAGTGCAGAGAGTGTCCTTCTGATTGAAATTATCCCCCTCCCGATTGTAGATCAACAGAGATAGTTGGTCAACCCTCCATCTTCTACAACACAACAAACGGATATCAGAAAGGAATGCTTGGTGCAGAATGAAGAAAGATGACCATCAAAGGACTAAGGATTTCCCAAAGTTTGGAAAAACTACCTTTTCCATGTTTGGACTTTAAGCCTGAATATTGTCAAATAATCACCCTGAGCATCCCCACCTTGTTGAAGCGAAATGTCTGCTTTGAGCTGTCCAAAGTGCTGAAACTCCATCCAGACGTGTTTTCTCTGATGATGGGTGAGTCTCATCACATGATTTCAACCTTCTCTTGTTCCTTTTCTGGCAATAGAGGACTGTTATTTACGATCTGTATTATGAAATGGTCTCCCTTCACTACCCAGTTTTTCTGTAGAGCTCATCTCAGCTGTACATTTCCCACTTGTAGCAATGAAGTCTAAAGTGATCAAGGACTGCATAGATCTGTGTGGAAATGGGTCTCAAGAATTCATGGGGGAAGGAGCTACAGATTTTAAAAGGAGAAGAGACATCAGAGAAGTCAGCTTGGTCCTTTGACAACGTTCTCAAATTCCAGCCAGGTCCATTTACCTGGTGAGATCACGCAACACATCAAGGCTATATGATTCTTTTTGTGTAGTTTTCTTTTTAAAAGTTACATTGGATTTCTCCAAACCATGGACCTTTTCCAGTGCCTCCGATATGATAATGATTCTATACAATATTATAAATCCAGCTATAAGCTTAATGAAGCATTCTAGCCCCTCGGTGCCCTGTTTTCTAGGTTGGTACCAATATGTTCGGATATTTTTTTTGGCACTGTATATGTATATACTGCTGAGATCCTAGAATGATCTGGGATTTTGAAATCAGAGGAAGGGAAACTTAGAAAAGTAATGAATCCAATCAACATTTCCCCCCACAATTATAGCTCTTTAACTTATTTTTCCTAGAACAGTATCCAAAATAGCCTTCTGTCTCAAAGGGACAAGACATGCCATCCCCACTGAATGATCACAGGAAGGAACAAATATTCTGCACTATTCTATTTTATTTCATGTTTGGCTTGATGCCATAACAATAAACTTTACCTTACCTTACCCCCTTCAAGACTTCTGGAATGTGCCCATAATTAGCATAGATATTATAGCTGATTTATATTAAAGCACCACCATGACCAGTCCAGTAATGGGAAGGCTCAGTAAGCCATCCTAAACACTTGCCTGCTTATGAAAATTAGGAAACTAGATCAAACAATGCTTAGATCCGAGCTGGCAGCACTCTTTCTGGGTTTCCTTTTTTTCCAGAAGAGAAGGTAACATGCTCCTTCCAAAAAATAATAATGGTGATAATAACCAACACTTACACAATGAGGGATTGTAGTGCAGGATCTGAGGCCCATGGAGTCACCTCTCCTTATTTTGCTCTCTGCCCCATCTATCAAATGATTCCAGGAAACTCATTTAGTGCTATTTAATAATATATACACATTTATAGTGCCTCTTAAGCATCTTGCATTGTTAAATTCTCTGGACTTACTTAAAGTGTCCACTGTTCTTCTTTTGATGTTTCATTTAGGAAGGCTTTGCATGCTGATAAGTACTCCAGTTGGGTGAGACATTGTATAAACAAGATTAAAAGCACACCCACCTAAGCGCGTCCCAGCGCATTTTCCAAGTACCTGGTCTCCGAAGGTGAAAAATTTCTGATGTGGATGTAAAGCAGTGAGTGCCGGGCTCTCCTTGCCTTGTGTTTGGGTTTTTTTTTTGCCCCCACCCCTTTAAGAGACTGGAAGAGACTGGAATGCTTCCCGGGGCAGCTCCTGATGGCAGAGCGGAGGTGAGCCTGCATTTTTTCTCCCTTCTTTTCTCCCTCCCCTCATGCAGACAGGAGCAAGGGAGTGTGGAGGGGTGGGAACACAGGAAGAGCGACAAACCCCCAAGATCTCTGGTCCAAATTTAAGTTGCCAGCGGATCTTAGGGGTGGTGTAAAAATGCCCATTCTTTTGAGGGGGCTGACATTCTCCTGAATCCCACAGTTAGATTGGGTCACCAGCCTCCATTTCCCTGCCATGTTTGGACAACACCTGATGTGAGGGATGCATTCCTTCTCATGCGACAGGTGGTACTGGGTAAGGATTGAGGAAGGGATGTTGAACTGTTTCTATGCCAGCTGATTGTGGAACAGGGCACAGTGGGAACTTGAGCAGCTACACCCCAAATCCACCTACATGCCAGCTAACGTAGCATGAGCTGCGGGGTATTGGGAGGGCGTCTTTTTAGCATGATGTAGAGTTTTCAGATCCATATGGAGATATTTTGGGAGTCATAAGGCAGAGATATAACAATTCCAGGCTCTAAGCATGCTACAGGTCAGGCTGAGGGAGATGCTATCTCACCTCCTAGAAAAAGCAAGGGCTGAGAATTTACAAAATAATGAGTAAGGGGCTGCCGTGGCTAAACCCTTACATTCTGCTCTCCAAAGAAGCTGCTTCTATTTGCCTAACATTAAGGCCGGCTCTGCCCTCACAATCTGTCATTTTGTGCATTATCCCCCCCCCTCTGTCTCTCTGTCTCTCTCTCTGTCTCTGTCTCTCTCTGTCTCTGTCTCTGTCTCTGTCTGTCTCTCTCTGTCTCTGTCTCTGTCTCTCTCTGTCTCTCTGTCTCTGTCTCTGTCTCTGTCTCTCTCTCTCTCTCTCTCTCTCTCTCTCTCTCTCTTTCTCCTGGTCTGACCCAATCCTGCCCCTCTCCTATGGCCAGGAAACTTACTTACTCTGGCTGGTGGGAAGGAGACCACCTTTCCCCACAAAATTCTCCCTTTCTGACTTCCCGAATTTCGCAACTGCCCATGAAACCTTCCCTGCCTGCAGGAGCCAGGCCTGCAGAAGGTCATGGCCGTGCAGTAGCCGAGGATGCCTGCATTGCCTGTGCCATATTTGAAAATGGGACAGCGACATGACGCCAGCCGTGGAGAGCATCCTTTACTTTTTAGGACAGCAGATGGCATTGCTTTTCATGGTAAACTGTTTTTCCTCTGAGCTACAGCTTTGGTGTGCACGTATCTCTCTTAAAACGCCTCTTTTCCCAAAGAGGAAGGACTTGGGAGGGACCCGCAATCTGATTGTCTAGTTATCCATTTTATTAAGAAAAAATGATAAGCAGTCACTTGAAGATCTCCGTTTCACACAGAGCATGAAAGGTCGAGAGTCAATATACCCCCATGGCATCTTCTTCGTCTACATCGTACCTTTCCCTCCACATGCCAGAGGAAAATATCCACCAGCTTCTGAAGCAATCTGAAGGGTTGTTGTTGTTCAGTCGTTCAGTCATGTCTGACTCTTCGTGACCCCATGGACCAGAGCTCGCCAGGCCTTCCTATCTTCCACTGCCTCCCGGAGTTTGGTCAAATCCATATTGGTTGAATCGATGACACCGTCCAACCATCTCATTCTCTGTCGTCCCCTTTTCCTTTTGCCTTCCATCTTTCCCAGCATCAGGGACTTTTCCAAGGAGTCCTCTCTCCTCATGAGGTGGCCAAAGTACTGGAGCCTCAGCTTCAAATTCTGTCCTTCCATTGAACATTCGGGGTTGATTTTTTTCAGGATGGATAGGTTTGGTCTCCTTGCAGTCCAGGGGACTCTCAAGACTCTCCTCCAGCACCACAGCTCAAAAGCATCAATTCTGTGGTGATCAGCCTTCTTTATAGTCCAGCTTTCACTTCCATATATCACTACTGGAAAAACCATAGCCTTGAATATCCTGACCTTAGTTGGCAAAGTGATGTCTCTGCTCTTTAGGATGCTATCTAGGTTTGCCATTGCTTTCCTCCCAAGAAGGAGGCTTCTTTTAATTTTGTTGCTGCAGTCACCATCTGCAGTGATCAAGGAGCCCAAGAAAATAAACTCTGTCATTGCCTCCATTTCTTCCCCTTCTATTTGCCAGGAGGTGATGGGACCGGTGGCCATGATCTTAGTTTTTTTATTATTTATTTATTTATTTATTATTAGACTTATATCCCGCCCATCTTCCCAGCGGAAACGCTGGGCGGCTAACAGCGGCTGGACAAGTCAGCAGGTACAAAAATACAATACAATAAAGCAAGACAAATAAATCAACATATCAATATAAATAGGATAAAAAGAGAAAATGTTGAGCTTCAGCCCATTTTTTCACTCTCCTCTTTCACCCTCATTAAGAGGTTCTTTAATTCCTCCTCACTTTCTGCTATCAGAGTAGTATCATCTGCGTATCTGAGGTTATTGATATTTCTTCCGGCAATCTTAATTCCAGCTTGTGATTCATTCAGACATGCCTTTCGCCTGATGTACTCTGCATATATAAGTTAAATAGGCAAAATTTCTATTTTTGTGTCCCAATCTGAAGGGTGGGATCGTCTAAACTGGAAAGCCATCAATGAAGAAAGGATGAAGTTACTTTTACCACTTTCCCTATGTGTAATTTGTTTCATGTCTATTTCCCACACAAGTGTCCCTGTTTGCGCTGAGGTAGAAAAACACTAAGATAAGACAAGTGCTGGTATTTTATTGCCAGCAGGATTGCGAGCAGCTTTGTTGGGGAGATGAGGATCCCAAGGGATAAATGAACACCACAACATCACTGGACCATGCCTTGGGGGGGGGGGGGTAGCCCTGCTTCTCTGTCTTAAAGCAGCTCTAGATGGACAACACAGTCACAAGATCCAATCAGAGATTTCCCAGATAATGCTTTTGTTTTATTTTGTTTTGGGTTTTTCTTTCTCTTCCAACCATGATGGATCCTTTTAGAGCAGCGGTCCTCAAACTATGGCCTGTGGGCCAGATGCAGCCTGCCAAGGTCCTGAATTCAGCCCACAGACTATTGCAGAACCCCCACCCCCACCCCACTTGAGCCAAAAATTCGCTGTGCAGCTGCAGCAGCAGCAGCTGTCACCTCAGCCACCAAATGCAAGGGCAAAGCCCACCATTGCCTGTAGCATCTTGGGGGGTGATCAGGATGGGCCCTCCCCAACCCCCTTTGGAGCCACGGGAGAAGTGGGGCTGCTGTGTGGGCCATCAGGAACTGGGCTGGGGGCTGGGGTGAAGTGGTTTGGGCCTTCCCTTTCCCCCCTTGGAGCCACGGGACAGTGAGGGACAGTGAACCACCCCCTGTTTAAAAAGTTTGAGGACCCGTGTTCTAGAGCAACAGCTCTTGCAGTTCACATTTAGAGCTATAGTGGCAAGGATGAAAATGCATGCAATGATCATGGAAAATCCCCATAGATGGTCCTTAGTGCAAAAGAAATGAAGACAACCCACCTCTTTTCTAGAGCTAACAGCTCCGAATGACCCATTCAAGCCCAAGCCATCCTCAAAGGCTCACATGTAACATTTTACTGTTCCTGGAAAAACTTCTTATTTATTATTTATTTATTTTTTAAATTTATACCCCGCTTATCTTCCATGCGGAACTCAGGAACTATCAAGATTCCAGCTATGCTCAGAAGAAACAGAGCTCTCTCTCTCTCTCTCTCTCTCTCTCTCTCTCTCTCTCTCTCTCTCTGTGTGTGTGTGTGTGTGTGTGTGTGTGTGTGTGTGTGTGTGTGTGTGTGTGTGAGAGAGAGAGAGAGAGAGAGAGAGAGAGAGAGAGAGCACTCATGATGTGGTAGTCGCTGCTAATCAGAAATTCTGCTAGCTGTTAAAGGCATCGGGCAGCTGTTCTTTCTGCTCCTTAATGGATCTCAACAGCTATAAAAGGCAATGGAAGAGACAATAGCAAACCATGGGAGAGCCATAAATGACTGTGGTGATCATAAAAGTCCCCTTCCAGATCTGTTGCCAAAGTCCTTCTATTTCTGATGTTCCTTCTGCAGATGCAGAGGCACCATGAGCAGAGAAGGGACAGCAAGCCTGAGATCGTTTTTCCCTGAAAAAATCCCAGAAAAATTTCAAGGGGACCCCGCCCCCCATCAACAACAACAGGCGGGGGTCTGACCAACATATCATCCTATGCACCCTTTGATTTGAAGAAGCCAAGCAGGATCAGGCCTGGCTGGTACTGGGATGGGAGATTGTTCAGCAATGCCCAGTATCTCCAGGAAGGTCGAGGAGAGAATCGGGAACCCTGGAGGGCTGTGGCTGCCAGCCCAAGCTGGCCGTATTAGCCTTGAAGTCTGATTCAGTATAAAGCTACAGGAGAAATGATGAAACAGACCTGTTGAGCAGAAGTTATGCTCAGTGGCTCTAGAATTCTGATGACCGAGAGACAGTTCAGGCTACTGATTGCCAACATTCTATGAGGACATGGCACATGAAGAAGAAGAAGAGAGTCAGGAAGCCCTAGGGAGAGGATGGAGCGGAGAGAGTAAAATCCTTAAGGAATGTCCTTCACACTGCAATCCTTTGATGTCAGCCTTCCTTGCATGTTGATCAGCAAACCCCAGTGTATTGGGGACAGCGGTCACTGACGCCTATCTCCCAAGTGCAGTGGGAAAGGGATTGCATAGCAAATATGTCTAATAAGGATTATTTATATGCAGGAAGAGCCCACCTGTCCTCCTGAGAGCCCAAGGAGGCATCTGGGATTCGACTTCTCCCTTGAGCAGTGGGGTAAGGAAACCAGGGCACGTGGGGTTGATGCCTTGGCACTCTGCACCTAGTATGGACTGGTATCATTCACCAGGCCCCAGGCTTCCCTGTTCCTTCTGAGCTTAGCTGCCATTCCTTCCATGGGTGGAAGAGAAAGGCATTTTCCTACATGTAATACTGGGAACCAAGCGTAATGAGGAAAGACTGAAAGAACAGGTCAAGCGTAGCCTTGAGAAAAGAAGACAGAGGAGAGACAGGACACCACTTTTCAAATACTTGAAAGGCCATCCTACAGAGAAGGAACAGCATCTGTTCTCAATCAACCCAGAGAGCAGGAGCCCCTATTGATGGGCTCAAGCCACAGAAAGTTAGATTTAGGCTGAATATCTGGTGTGGGTAGGACTTCGTAACTGTTAAAGCAGTATGACAGTGGAGCCAATGGCTTTGAGAAGTGATGAGTGCCCCAATGTTGGAGGCATTCAGGGGGGAAATGGACAATCCACTGTTCAATCTACTTAGATTTGGATCCCCGCCTTGAGCAGGGGGTTGGACTTGATAGCCTTAGAGTACCCTTCCAACTCCATTATTCTTTGATTCTGTGACTCCAGAGGTCTATGAAGATTCTCAGTCATCCAGGTGAGTTTATCTGGAAGTTGAGGCATGGCAACTGGACTTCTTTCTCTTGAGAGATAGAAACGTTTCGCTGCTCATCCAAACAGCTGCGTCAGTCTGAATACAGCTAGTGCGAGTCCTCCATCTTATAGTCAGCTTTGACCCTGGTTTGAGAGAGGAGTCAGGGAAGCCATTCATGTGAGCATTGAAAACCCCTCTCTCAACAGAGGTGGGGGCCTCAAGCATAGTCTTATCTGCTACTTCTCAGGGTGTGCTTTCAATGATAGCGAGAGAGTGAAAGAGAGCCAGGACAACTCAAAAAGTCCCTCCCCCGCTTTCACCACCCCCAAGGCCATTTTAGTAAATAACGACCCATATTTTATAGGTTCCAGCACCTTAGGCCATTGTTCACCTTAAGGCTATGGATATTATTGTCTACCCAACAAGCCTATTCAGACCCTTGTTCAGCTTATGAGCCTATTTCAGATCAGGGTGACAAAAGGTCAAAGCTGACTATAAGATGGAGGACTCACACTAGCTGTATTCAGACTGATGAAGCTGTTTGGATGAGCAGCGAAACGTTTCTATCTCTCAAGAAAAAAAAGAAGAAGTCCAGTTGCCATGATTCATCTTCCAGATATGACTCCAGAGGTCATCCCTGTTGCCCATAAAAAGCATCCGACTCCTCAACTGCATTGGTTTTTGGTGCGGAGTGAAGAAACATTTGAGAGGATGGAATATTTCTTTATTCTGAACATTTATGCTCCTTCTTTCCTCCAACCAACTGCGGACATGGCTGACTTAGAAATATTGACTGGCTCAGGGTCAACGGGTTGAATTTCATGGCTCAGTGGGAGCTAAAAGGTGCATTTGCTAGGCATCAGCTGGTGCTCGCCCCATTCCATGGCATTTCTGCGACGTAGCGAGGATGTTTTTATGTTGTGGGAAGTGTTTTAAATGTGTTGTTAAGGGATTGCAAATAGCTTTAATGAATTAAAACTACAAGTTTAATGGGTTTTTGAGTGTTATAAGGTTATTTATTTATTTTCTTGGGTGGCTTTAGCTGGGTTGCATTTTAATAACTTGTAAACCACCTAGGATCTCCCCAGTTGGGAGAAAGGCAGCCTAAAGATAAAGATAAAGATAAAGATAAAGATAAAGATAAAAAGATAAAAAGATAAAACCCTCAAAGAGGACTCCATCCATTTGGAGTCAGTTCCCAAAAACTTATTTATTTATTCATTTATTTTCATATTTATATACTGCCAGATTTTCCCGAACGGTGAAAAATGTTCTACAAGAACGTTAACGTTAACATTCTGTTAGCGGTTAATAGGTATAGCATACCATTCAAAATAAATAATAATTGGTTCCACAGTGTAAAATATGGCCAAAAGTTCTATTTCTTAACATAGAGCTAGGCATAACTGGCCTTTTTACATCTTGCCTTTTCATGATCTTAGATCTGCAGAGCTGGAAGGGACCTTATGGGTCATCAAATTCATCCCCTCTCAGAGAGTCACAATATGGAATTAAGACTCCCAACCGCTGGTTCCACAGCCACATGCCAAACCACTTCTGTTTCAAATTTTAAAACAATTCAGATTTGCCCCATTTGTGCCTTTTTCACATCCTGAAGGGTTTCCATTTTGCATTTAGCCTTAACGTTCCAGGATCCATCCACTGTCTTTCTGCCATTTTCATGTTGAACCTGACTGCTGTTGATCCGGTTATTTTGATTGCTCTTTTTGTTCAGCGCCTTGGATTTCGGAGACGCGTCTCGACATATCAGACAAAGGCACGAAGCAAATGTCTGAAAAGAACTCCCACGTCAGGTTGGGTTCAATGGATGAATCTGGATGTCGACTCACTTCCTGCCATCATCTGCTGCTTCGCCTGTTAGACGCCCACCTGCCCCGGAGCTGTCTAAAGCAGCCACTGTCATGGATCTGGACACAATTTTCACCCGTGACACCTCTCTGGAGGTGAGAACTGATCTACCGACTGGTGCTACCACTGGCTAAATTAAAGTTCCCTGATCAATTGAAAAGTGTGAACTTCCTATCAGTTCATCCAAGGATCCAGAGGTTCCTGATGCTCACCAAAATTAGGACTGGCTGTGAAGATGTGAGAGGAGCAGCTTGGAGAGATTATTTTTCAGGAGAGATGCCTTTCTTTCTTCTCCTTTGCCGAAAGTATGAGAGAAAGGCCTTTGAATACTCCTGGATGTCCCTTGTTGACCAATAGCCTTGCGTTTTATTTTGCTTCATACAAGAAGGATGGTGAAAGCCTGGGAGCACACTGAGAGACTTCACCTCAAAAGCTTTTCGGTGTGCCTGCCGGAGCTAAGAATAAATCAGATTCAATTATTTTTCTCTCTACCCAGGAGGTGCTGCGGAAATGTCGGAAGGTCTTCTGCCTTCATGTTCTGAATAAAAAGGACAGGACAGGTGTGGTGTCCCAGGGTTTGAGGCCCTTCAGCTCCCATCAACCCCAAACAGCCTGGTCAAGGTTGGTGTCGCTGAACAACACTAGGGTGGAGGTGGGGAACATCGTTCACCTTCCCCAAATGGTGTCCAGAATCCACTTTAAAAAAAAAAAAAAAGAATTCCCATTTGTTCCTCTCTCGTCATCAGAAATGTGGTGAGTAGGGATGGGCATGAAACGAAAAACAAAATGCTGTTTCATTACTTTGTTACATAACGAAACGTAATGAAACGAAACAAAAGAGGAAGCAGCATTTTGTTACAGATGAAAGGAAATGGTGGGTTTTTCTGTGTAAATGAAACTGGGTTTTTTTTGGGGTTTTTTTTGGACTCATCTGTAAAATGGCGAAGGCTCCCTTATATACTGGGTTCGGAGGCCCTGTCGCCTCTGCCGCTACTGTTGAAGAGCCGCCACTGCGGACGGAGGGGGCAAGTGGGCACAGCGGGAGGCCTTGCCACCACACCACCACAGCCACTGAAGAGCCGTAATCGTGGCCAAAGAGAAAAGGGTGAGCGGGCCAGGCAGGAGGTCTTGCTGCTGCACCGCTGCCCCCAACGAAAACAAGAGGTCAAGCGGGCCAAACGGGAGGCCTTGCCGTTCCTGCTGCCAGAGAGGAGAGGGTAAGAGCAGGCCCGGCAGGCTGGCCTAGGCCCCCTGCCACCACCGGAGATGCCGCCAGACTCCCAAAAGGTAACAACGCATTTTGTTTATTGTTTCGTTTCATGCAAAAAATTTTTTTGGTAAAAATTCGTATGAAACAAAATGTAATGTAATATGTGTTGACGAAACAGAATGAAACAAAAACACCATTTTCCCGTTTTGTGCCCATCCCTACTGGTGAGAAGGCAAGACAAAGCTGCAATATATGTGACAGAGGAGGAGGATTTTCCAATTTAAAAAAAAGCAGATTGCCTTGATTTTATATGTAGAGGATAATGGGAATGATGATGGAGTTGGAAGGTGCCTCTAAGGCCGTCGAGGTCCAACCCCTTGTTCTAGGCAGTGATCCAAGTCAAAACAGTTTAGACAGAGGGTTGTCCCATTTTCTCTTCAACAAGGGTGACAGCCATGGTGGTGGGGTTGGATGCCAGCCGTGGTGGTTGAGGATCCTGTTCGTGTCATTTGGAAAATGTAATTTTGCCCACACGCACACAATTCAGGGCCTGGGGCTCAAAACAAAGCCCCAGAAAAGATGGCGGCCACTACCATTTTCTTCACATGGGGCATTCTGGGAAAACTAACACCAGAAGGCCGCCTGTTACTTCTCTCAACAGCTGCTTGCATTGCCCTCATCCTTTTACCCTCTTGGTAAGCTGGTGAGGATGGAGACCCACGAGAATGTCAGTTCTGGGGCTTCTTAAGCCTCCCTGGATGATTTTTGTCACCCTTGTTTGCTTCTCTTTGCTAGACGGGCTTTCATTTACTTAGGGAAACCCACCTCTGACTTTGAGAAGTGTTGCACTATATGCTGGGCAAATAGGTGTAATTCTTTAAGCAAATAGCTTATTGATTTCCTTCTCAGTTTCTCTGATGTATTCTTACCCGAACAAGGGTGGGACTCTCCCTCTGCTTTTCCCTTTCCCTGTAGGGGTTGTCTGGCATCCTGGCAGGTGTCAATTACAGGTGAAGGAGCCAAAGATGGATACAGATTGAGAATCCAGCTCTCCTGCTGCATCTTCTCTGCAAGCTGCCCTGCATCCAAAGCAGCACAGATGGAAGAATGTGCTCTGTGGGTGAATTCCAAAATGATCTGCCTTGAATTACCCTTCGAGGGGGGAGGACCCATGGATCAAGACTGAGTTTTGCACACTTCTGAGTTTGAGGCTGTAGTTTGAGGCCCAACACACACACTCACACTCACACTCATACTCACAGTCACTCTCTCTCTCTCTCTCTCTCTCTCTCTCACACACACACACACACACACACACACACAGAGAGAGAGAGAGAGAGAGAGAGAGAGAGAGAGAGAGAGAGAGAGAGAGAGAGAGAGAGAGAGAGAGAGAGAGAGAGTACAATCTGGACTTAGGCAACTTTTGTGCTATCAGGGGTTGAAAAGTGGATAGTGTGACAAAAGGTGCCTCTACCAAACACATTTGGGGAAGCATTCAAGAGTAAACATTAAAGCAAATCATAAAATAAATCGAAAAAAGGATGAAAGTCTTGCCTGATATATTTATTTATTTATTTATTTATTTATTTATTTATTTATTTATTATTGAACTTATACCCCGCCCATCTTCCCGTAGGAACTCTGGGCAGCTTACAGAAGTTGACGAAGCAACTAATAACACAATCAAAGGCAATAACAGCAAAAACAGTAACTAAGCAATTAAAACAATAAAACAGTTTGCACCCTAGTGCCGCATACAAAGCCCAGCAACAAAGTCTCTCAGGGAGGGCATATGAGGAGGCGGAGAAGGGGGGGGAGGAAAAAGCTACTACAGAAACTCTCCAAAGGCCTCCCGAAAAAGCAGAGTTTTTAACGCTTTACGGAAAGCCAGCCAGGACTCTGCAGAGCGCACTTTGCTTCGGAGGCTGTTCCATAAAGGCGGGGCTGCCACCGAGAAGGCCCGGTTACGTGTAGATGTTTTCCGGGCCTCTCTAGGGGTGGCAACCTGAAGCGAGTGCGCTCGCAACTGCCAGACTGGACGGGCCGAGGTTGATCACTGGACGATCCGCTCTGACAGGTAGTCTGGGCCCAAGCCATGGAGGGTTTTATAAACTAAAACCAGGACCTTGAATCTGATCCAGGATGCAACGGGCAACCAATGCAGGTGAGCCAGAACCGGGGTGATGCGGTCATAACAACGCACACCCACCACCAGTCTGGCTGCCACATTTTGTACCCGTTGCAGATGCCAGAGGAGAGTCAAGGGCAACCCCATGTAGAGAGCGTTGCAGTAATCCAACCCCGAGATCACCAGTGCTTGAACCACAGTTCTCAGAGAGTCACCATCTAGGTATGGGTGGATCTGGGCAATTTGGCGGAGATGGTAAAATGCGGATCTTGTCACGGCAGCCACCTGGGATTCCAAGGTAAGCGCCGGATCCAGAACCACGCCCAGATTCTGAACCCTATCCGCCAGCTGGAGAGAAACTCCCTCCAGACTGGGGAGAGGACCTCCATACCCAGATGGTGAACTCCCAAAGAACATAACCAAAGAACATAACCCCATCTTCTCGGGGTTGAGCTTGAGCCTGTTGGCCCTGGTCCATGTCAATACCGCATCCAGGCACTGGTCGAGAGTCTGAACAGCTTCCACTGCAGAGGTGGAAAAGGAGAGATAGAGCTGCATGTCATCAGCGTACTGATGACAGCAGACTCCAAATCTCCTAATGACCCCAGCCAGCGGCCTTACATAGATGTTGAACAGCATGGGGGAGAGAGACGACCCCTGCGGAACCCCACAGGGGAGTATCCACGGGGCCGACAACTCCCCCCCCCATGCTGCACATACTGGGGACGGTCCTCCAGGAAGGACCAGAGCCAACTGCGAGCAGTGCCCCCGATCCCCACCTCAGAGAGCCGATCCAGTAGGATACCGTGGTCGACGGTATCGAAGGCCGCTGACAAATCCAGGAGAACCAACAGAGTAGAGCAACCCCTGTCGGCTGCCTGGATTAGGTCATCTTGCAGGGCGACCAAAGCTGTTTCGGTCCCCCGGCAGGGCCTGAACCTGGATTGGCATGGGTCAAGGCACTGTTGTTCCTCCAGATACGACTGAATCCGGATCGCAGCCACCCGCTCGATAACCAATTTGCTAATTGGTCCGATGCCACGCCAGGTTTTTTAAGAATGGGCTTAATCACCGTCTCCTTCAGACGAGAGGGAAAAAAACCCTCGTTCAAGGAGGCGGTGGCGATGGCAGATGCCCATTTTGGCATGGTCCCGCTGACAACTTTTATCAGCCAGGCAGGGCAAGGATCGAAGGGGGTGGATGCGGGCCGGCAGTGAGCAATCGCCCTGGAGGCCTCCAAGGAGGAAACAGGCCCAAGCTCATCCAGCTGGGGAGAGTGAGGTGGCCCAGCAACTGGGGATGGCGGGGAAGGGCTAGTACAACTGGAGTCGAAGCTGGCCCGGATGGCCTCTATTTTTGATTGAAAATAGACTGCAAAGTTCTCACTACTGAAATCAGTAGGAGGAGGCCTGGCCAGACTAGGATTGGTGAGGTCCCAAAGCACCCAGAAAAGCTCCGCCTGGTGGTTCGAGGCCTCACCAATTCTCAGGGAGTAATAGGATGACTTAGGCTCCTGATCGCTCGGGAATAGCGCCTAGTCAGGATAACAACTGCAGTCTTATTAATTGCCATCCACCTTCTTCTCCAGCTGCTCTCCAGCCTTCTTCGCTCCTGCTTCATCGCTCTCAACTCCGCCATGAACCACGGCGAAGGTCGAGCTCTGCTGCGGAGAAGGCGCTTGGGGGCGATCCAGTCATGGTGCGGGCAGTTGTTTCGAACCATACGTCAGCTGTAACCTTGGCTGGAGCATCAGTCAGGCCACCAGGTAGATCCCCGAAGGCTTCCCAGAACCGTGCTGGGTCCATGAGCCTCCGGGGGCGGGCCAACACAGGAGGCCGAAGGTCCCCATGGGGGGCGATCAACAGGGAAAAAGAAAGCAGATGGTGGTCTGACCATGACACAGGTAGAGAGACAATGTCCCCCACCTCCAGACTGTGGTCCCCCGACATGGAGGTAAATACCAGGTCAAGGGTATGCCCTGACCTGTGGGTAGGGCATAAAACATGCTGGGATAGACTCATGGAGGCCGTGGTTTCCATGAAATCCAGAGCTGCACCCGAAAGCTCACCGCCAGCCTGCACATTGAAGTCCCCCATGACCAGTAGGTGAGGGGACCTCAAAAGTGCAGTGGCAATGAACTCCGAGAGCTCTGGAAGGGATTGCGCTGGGTTGCAGGGAGCGCGGTAGCCCAGCACAATGCCAAATCTGTCCCGCTGTCCTACCAACAGGTGAAGGCATTCTAACCCTTGACTAACCAATCTCGAGGCCCTGCTAACATGAAGAGAATTCCTGTAAACGATGGCGGCTCCCCCCCTTCTGTCCCTCCAACCTTCCCACTCTCTGAACCAGAAACCCAGGAGGGCACAGCTGGGAGAGTGAGCCCCCCCCTCTGCACCCACCCAGGTCTCGGTTATGCAGACCAGGTCAGCCCTCCCATCAATGGTGGAATCATTAATGATGGGGATATTATTATGGACTGACCTAGCATTCATGAGGAGGCAGGAAAGGTTGGGGGTGCTGGTGGGATGACTCCTGGGCATGTGATAGTGAGCCGAGGGGTCAGAACAAGGGACAGGCACAAGATGTCTGACCCGAGTTCTTCTGATCTGACTAACCCCTCGACTGCAAGCGTATCGTCCACGGTCCCACACAGTCAGATATGAGCCCCTGAAAACATGGCAGTGGGAGAGAGAGAGAGAGAAAGAGAGAAAAAAACCAATAAGTTAAGAGCAGTACAGATAACAACTTAATACAAATGCTAAGAACAACTTAATACAGATGCTGTGAACAACTTAAAAGCAAAAAATAATAAGCAATAAATAAAATAAATAATTAATATGTATGGAAATACCTTGATCCTCATCCCCCTTCCTTCTCACCTGTTACAAACCCAATGGCACAGAAAGCCCAACATAAGAAATATATAATGCTGCCTGAAAACAGCTGGGAAAATTTACTGTTTTGAAATGCAACCCAAGAAATCTCCAAGCCAGTAAGTTTCTAGTTTTTTAGAAAGTAACTTTTCTCAGCCCTCAGACAGCCATTATCACAAGCCACATCTAAGAACTGTTATAACTTGCTATGCTTGTACCTTTTCCCTCTAGAGATGTAATTCCTTCAAAGCACCATGCCTGAGCAATCAGTCCTGCAAGGAGGCCTAGGTTTACATCCCCTTGGCCAATAGCATAAGCAAGCTATGGTGGTGAGTAGAAATGGGCATGAAATGAAAAAAAAAATCATTTCGTTATTCATTATTTGTTTCATTATGTAACAAAACGAATAACGAAAATTATGAAATTGGAACAAACCAAACAGAACCATGAAAATTAGGTTTGTTATGTTTCATTTTCATTAATGGCAATGTGCAATGAAATGAGCTGTTTTTAAATGTTAAAAAATGTCCTGAATATCCATAAAAACCCAGCGATAATTATTTATTCTGCCTGATAATACCTACCAGAGGGGTTGCGGTCCTTAAAACGCGCATTTATGTCTTTTCTCAGATCTCTGTATTTTCTTTCCTTTAAGGGGAGTTAGGGGACATCGACTCAAAATGGCTCCCAGATGCCTAATATTCATTTCTTGGGCATTAAAACGCCCTGGACATCCATAAAAATGCAGTGATAATTATTTGAAATTATTACCTACCAGGGGGTTGCTGTCCTTAAAACGTTTATTTTTGTCTTTCTCCCATCGCGATGTATTTTTTCTTTTCCCTTTAAGGATGACACAAACTGGATTCCAGCCACAAGATGGATGCAAGCCATGTGATGGGATCATGTAAATTCTTGGACAATTTCAACCAATAGCATGCCCAGGTTGCATACTGGGTAGGTGTGGCAGCCACAGAGGGCATAAAAAGCTTTGGCAGCCCCCCGTCCTCCTTGCAGTCTGCAGTGGGAGTTAGGGTGGGATTGCTGTCTCTGTGACTCGTTACTTTAGGCCAGGCAGGCAGGTGTGTGTCTCTGTGTTCCTGCTGGCTGCAGCCTGGCTCTTAGGGGAGAGAAAGAAGAGATTACTCTTGCAGCCTCCCTGTGTGCATGCGTACCTCTCAGTGAGTAACCTCCCCTGCCCCGCAGTGCAGTCACTCTGTGGCTGCCTTACGCCCTAGGCAACACCCTCCACTGCCTTTGCAGCCTCCCTGCATACCTAGTCTATACTGTGTCTCTGCCAGCATCATTTTTTTAGTGTTTTCCCTCTGGTCTTGGGCGTTAGGGGATGTCCGCGTGTGGAAATGCTTTAAGTCGTGCAAATAGCGGGTAAAAATAAAAAACAAAAAAAAAAAAAAACAAAATGATTTTTTTTCAAAAAAAATCACGAAAAATGAAAACGAACCGAAACGGACACGCAACAAAAAATGAAAAACCAAAATGTCATTTTTTTCTATTTGTGTCCATCTCTAGTGGTGAGCAAAGGTCTTGCTTGGATGAATAGATGTCTGGAGAAAAAGCAGGAGGAAAAACACACACCAGAAAAGGCTTTTCGGTGTTGGAAAAGTGTGTTGGAGAATTTTACATGCCATGCTTCGGATTCTTGAAAGGAGTGCCAGTTAC
This sequence comes from Phrynocephalus guinanensis, assembly GCA_037367245.1. Classification (NCBI taxonomy): domain Eukaryota; kingdom Metazoa; phylum Chordata; class Lepidosauria; order Squamata; family Agamidae; genus Phrynocephalus; species Phrynocephalus guinanensis. The sequence continues at coordinate 8,780,233 of CM074749.1, read as the reverse complement.
CAAGACGCAAAAACAAACAATAGTGAATTTAATAAGATGGCCTCCCAGCAACTATTGTGAGACTCCGAGGGAGAAAATACTCAGGAATTTGGCAACCAAGGTTGCTTTCGACTTTGCTCTGTGAGGGGCTTTCCTTGCCATAAGTGGCAGAGTCATTTTCTTAAAACCAAGAAGGACACTGTGAACTTCGCTCACCAAAATCCCCCACACACCACTAATAATATGGATCCATTGGCTGGAGGAATGGCTCTTTCTTACCTTAAATAAGAGGAGGCATGGACAGGCCAATATGTCTCTGCAAAATCTTACCAACCCATGTGGAGGGCAATGTTTGGGCAAAAGGACTCTGCAATGCATTTTCAAGTGAAGGATGGCAGCTTCAAAGCAATGAGACTGCTGCATTTTTGAAGCTCCAGCATGAACCTTCTGGAGATGACCACACCAATATACAGTATACCCATGGGATTACCTCCATCTTCTCAGAGTGCTCTTTTCCTGGGGAAGGAAATATATGGAAAACCATATATGAAGCCTGGAATGCTGTGGGGAGGGGGGAATTTATGCCCTCCTCTAGTATCGTAAACCCTCATATTTCTCTGCGCGTCTGAAAACCTCCAAAAGCAGAGCAAAGTCCCAAGACTTCATCTTGTGGACCTGAGAAACATACATCCCCAGCAGCTGCTCTCTTGAAATGCACTTCCTCTCGTGCAGATCAAGCTCAGAAGAGGGCAACAAGGAGGATCAGGGGACTGGAAACCAAGCCCTGTGAAGAAAGACTGAAAGAACTGGGGATGTTCAGCCTAGAGAAAAAGAGACTGAGGGTGTTTATACACGACCCCTAAACTCCGGGGCAAATGGCTCCCAGCTCCGGAGCTTAAAAATGTCTACCCACCAGCTCCGGAGTTTATAGGAAATTAGGTGTGATCCCGCCCACTTTAGCGCGTCCCAGCGCACCTTTCAAGTACCTGCTCTTCCGTCCTGAAAATTCCTTGATGCGGTGTAAAGGTAGTGAGTTCGGAGCTCTCCTCTCTTCTGTTTGTTGTTTTTTTGGCTCCTGCCCCTTTAAGAGCTACTTTTACAGAGACAGGAATCTTGCCGGCAAGAGCGAGAGCCAGAAGGAGAGCCAGAACAGAGGTGAGGCACGATCTTTTCCTTTTTTTCTCTCCCTCCCCTCACGCAGCCAGCAGCCAGGAAGTGCGGAGGGGTGGGGAAGCAGGAAGAGCGACAAGCCCCTGAGATCTCTGGTCCGAATTTAAGTGGCCAGCGGATCTTAGGGGTCGTGTAAAAAGGCCCCGAGGGGAGAGAGGATAGAGTTTTCTAAATAGTTGAAGGGCTGTTATACAGAGGAGGGGTAGGGTCTGTTCTGGGTTATCCCAGATTGTAGAATGGGCTCAAGTTAAAAGAACCCAATTATTGCCTGAGTATCAGGAAAAACTTCCTAACTGTTAGAACGGCACAGCAATGGAACCGATTATTGCCTGAGTATCAGGAAAAACATCCTAACTGTTAGAGAAGCACAGCAATGGAACCAATTATTGCCCGAATATCAGGAAAAACTTCCTAACTGTTCGAGCAGCACAGCAATGGAACCAATTATTGCCCGAATATCAGAAAAAACTTCCCAACTGTTAGAGCAGCACAGCAATAAAACCAATGGTGAGTGCTCCAACACTGGTGGGCCTTCAAGAGAAATGTGGACCACCACTTGGCAGATCTCCTTTGATTTGGATTCCTAGATGGAGCAGGAAGTTGGAGTAGATGGCCTGGAAGACCTCTTCCAACCTCACTAGTCTAAGATTCAGTATTCTATGATCCAAGAATGGGTGGGGAAATGAAGGATTCAGTGGCAGTATGCATGCTTTCAACATTGCAGGTTCAATTCTCGATAGCTCTAGGCCAGACTGAGACCATGCCCTATGTGAAAACCTTGTAAACCCCAGACCCCAGTAGCTGAGGGGAGGACATGTCTTTGAAAGTTACTTGGCCAGGGGATTTGCCCAGGGAAACATCAATGCTACAACCTCAACAGAGCTTTCAGCAAGGCAGCTGCCTCCAAGGTTGCAATCCTACCCCTTGAAGACGACAATGAGTGATGGGCTTCTGTATGGGCCATATGTCTCAGGGCACTTTTACACGACCCCTAAAATCCGAGGCAAAGGGCTCCCAGATCCAGAGCTTAAAAATGTTTCCCACCAGCTCCAGACTTTAAACAAAATAAAGTATGACCATGCCCACCTAAGCGCATCCCAGTGCATTTTCCAAGTACCTGGTCTCCGAAGGTGAAAATTTTCTGATGCGGATGTAAAGCAGTGAGTGCCGGGCTCTCCTCACCTTGTGTGTGTGGTTTTTTTTTTTGCCCCCACCCATTTAAGAGACTGAAAGAGACTGGAATGGTTCCCGGAGCAGCTCCACGGCAGAGCGGAGGTGAGCCTGCATTTTTTCTCCCTTTTTTCTCCCTCCCCTCACACAGACGGAAGCAAGGATGTGCGGAGGGGTGGGAACATAGGAAGAGCAACAAACACCCAAGATCTCCGGTCCGAATTTACATTGCCAGCGGATCTTAGGGGTTGTGTAAAAGCGCCCTCAGTGAGATGCGTCCTTGCCAGAGTGACAAAGCTGTATTTAAAAGCTATGCTTCAGTTTCCATGGAAGAAACAGAAGTTTAAACATTTCTGTTGTGCAGAGACGAGGACCGTCTTATGGCAACCACCTCTCTTAGTCATTTGGCTTTCAACCTTCCAGCGTTGAGGCTGGGTAATCACAGCTCTCCCTATATATCGATTTTTCCCTTTCTCTCTTTTTTGGTGGAAACTCTTTCCCCCACTTTGCTTCCCATCTCCGTTATTCCTATAATCATTTTATTTCTTTTTTAAGAAACCCATTGCTTCCAGAAATAACATCTGACTCTGCTTTCACCTTTCAATCTAGTAGATTATATAAAAGTTGGGGAATGATGCAAGAAAGAAAATGACCACGTTCCTGTGATATTTAGGTGTAATCCAAGAGAGAGAGAGAGAGAGAGAGAGTGTGTGTGTGAGAGAGAGAGAGAGAGAGAGAGAGAGAAACTTTCCTCCTTTCAATCTAATTGTTATGTATTTCTGGTTCCCATAGTGCAGAAAGATGCTTACGGCTGGATCCTTTTAACGAATGCTTCCAGGGGTTGCATCATTGCCTGGCTATTCAGAAAGAGATCACATATACCAATGAGCTAAAATCCATGTGCCTATGTGACTGAACCTTGCACAACATCCTTGCAATGTAGCTTTGTGTTATTGATTTAGCCCATACACCGTGGATTGAAAAAAGCAACAGCTAATGTTGACAGAGAATTTGGGTGTCTACTCTTTTTCAGTTCATTTCCAAAAGAAAAAGGATTCCAGATATGATAACTTGAATTCAAAAAGATGACCAATGTGGAAAAAATTGACTGACAGATCCATCTGTCTGAACTCCTCACTTATTTATTTTATTTTTGTCCCCCACCCAATAAATAAATAAATAAATAAATAAATTCTGGGCTTGAACTGAGGTTGCCTCTTTTTCTTCTTAGTAGTCCCTTATCTCTAACAGCTCCACAGTAGGCAAAATGGATCAGCAGCTGTACCTGTTGAATTTTGGCTGCCCAAGTGCACAGAATTAAGTTTCAGTTCACCAACAACGTGAACATTCCTTCTTACTCAGCACAGAAAGAGAAACACAGGGTTTAAAAATGCAGCAGAAAGCAGAACTGCAAATGTGTTCATTTCTAGCCATGACTTTTCCTCTTGAGATCCTGAAAATCGGATCGCTTAGAAGGGAGAGAGCAATGACCTTTAACCCTTCACCCCACTTTCAGACTCTGAGGTTTTTACACTGCCATGTGTCAGTTTTACTTCCACTGGCTCCCATCCCAAATCAAACCAAACTGAATTTTATATAGTGCTCAGACGTTATAAAATGGCAATTACCATGAAAATAAGATATAAACTTATTTCTTGCAATTAAACTGTAATTAACCAGAATGATGGCAAATAAAGGAAACGCCTGACCCTCAGGATCTCATTTAAATCAAGAAATGCAGGAGAGGAAAATACAATAATCTACTGGCATTCCAAATGAATAGATTGAAAAGCCTTTAAAGATTATTATAAGGATGTTTTATTTAAAGCACCTTATTAGCAATTAGTAATTCATAATAAAAGCAATGCAGACTATGAACAGTAGTGTCTGTAATTAAAGATAATGAGTAAGCAAACTGGATACAATTCTCCATACAGACGCTACAGTTACATATGTTTGATGGCATACTAAGCTGGGCTTAGAGACAATACCAGCAATGCTGTCACTCTACAATTAAAGATGGCAACAACGGATGTTCAGCAGCTTCAATGCAGAATCAGCACCCAAACAGTAACTGCTCATCAAACAAAAGCTAGATAATTTGCAGCTTCTGGTACTGTGAAAGACCCGGGCATGGGCTACAGCATCCATCAACCTTATAGAGCCCAGAAGGATAGGAGCTGCAGTTGCACAACAGCTGTACCAATGGACCTCTTCTGCTTTAAGGAATGGTCCTTCTTCCTTTATTGCTTAAGGCAGCTGCACTTCTAACTGTGATGTTCCCTCAAACCATTGTTCACTCTGGCCCTTCCTAGTCCAATTTGTGATTCTCTGGCTATCATGACACTTGGTCATCAAACCCCCCAAAATGGAAGGTTCCTCCTCAGTTTAGTTATAATTCCCTGTTTTGGAGTATTTATAAGCCACCTTTGAGTGGCATACATTCAGAAAACAATACACACTGATAGAACGAAGCAGGAGAGTACCGTTGCGGATGGACATCTGGAAGGCATATAACAACACAAGAAATACAACATCTGTTAGAACATTAGAAAGGAATATAATCCCCCTATTTTCAGGGGATTGATTCAAGGCCCACCTGCAGAGGCTAAAAACTGCAGGTAATAGTGAATGCTAGATATAGCATTGCAAAAGGGGGGGAAACCCCGAAACAAGTGTTTTCACCATGTATTACTGGAATTGGCCACTAGAGTGAGCCAGAGACCATGCTATGGATTCTTCAACAGGACTCTTACAAAAATAGGGAAGAAAATGATCTCTAAGACCCCACTGATCTACTGCCAATCTGACCTGGGGTAGATGGACTTCATCCCATGTTTCTAAATACGATTATACTGATCATACTCCTGTACCCGAACCATGTCCTTCACCTTCCCTTCCCAGCATGCTTGCCTCTAGTACTTCTTGCAAACCTGCACAGGCCCTAACAAGGTTGAGTGTCAGTGTCCACCTGGTCCCTGTTTAGAAGCTGGTGGACATCTTCTCTTAAGTACTGATTTGTTTGTTCCGGACTTGTTGGCCGGGCAGGAGTTGGCTCCTGTGTGTCAGAAGTAGACATGGGCACGGCCAGAAAAAATGATGTGCCGAGTTTTCGATTGTCGGGACGGGTCCGTTTCGGCTCGTTTCCGTTTGTCGTGATAATTTTCAAAAATTTGTCGTTTCCGTTTGTCGTTTGTCGTTTGGGTTGGGGTTACGGTTAGGGTTGGGGTAAGTGGGCTCTGGGAGGCACCTCTCTGGGTGCCTCTGACGTCTGACCCACTGAGAAGGGAAGGGAAGGGAAGCGTAACGTGAAGCCACCATGTACCATAAATTACGTTAGGGTGGGGGGTAAGTGGCAGAGACACCTTCTCTTTGGGTGCCTCTGACTCACTAAGAAGGGGAGCGTACTAGTGTACTGACGTACAGGCTAGGGAATGGGATAGGGGTAGGGGATAGTGGGCTGTGGGAGGCACCTCTCTGGGTGCCTGTGACCCACTAAGAAGGGAAGCATACTTGCGTACAGATCTGGGTTAGGGTTGGGGTTAGGGTAAGGGCTAGGCTTAGGGTTACGGTTAAGGTTAGGGTGGGTTAGTGGGATGCACCTCTGGGTGCCTCTGACCCACTAAGAAGGACAGTGTACTGGCGTATGGGTTAGGGTTAGGGTTAGGGTTAGTGGGCTTTTTATGCCCTCTGGCACATCCAGAAATCTCAGTCAAAACCTGGCCATGCGATTGGTGGAATGGGTCCAAAAATTTGCATGGTCACATCCCATGGCCAGCCCATCATTGCGCAGGTGTAAAAAAATTAAAAGAAAAGAAAAGAAAATCAATGGAGATGTTTTATTGCAAGAAAAACCCCACTGCTGCTACTATAAAAAATCAGGCATTTAAAATACCTAATTTTCAAATGTTTCTGTGGTGCTTTGGTGGGTTTTTGGACCACGATTTAAAAATAAATATTGCGGTCGCCATTATGGATCCCCCCCACCGCATGGCAAATGGAGACGATGAGGATGCCCCCCCCCCCAGCCTGGTACCAGCAGCCCAGGACAGGAGAGGGGGAAAGGCCGGGGACCCCCCCAGAAACCACCCCTCTCTGGTAGGTGCCCTCACTGAGGCAGGCATTTTTTCGCCTGCTTTTTTGGCCGGGAATCGGGTTTTTTTTAAACTTTTTTTCTGTGCTGCTTGGCATCGCGCGATCGCCGCGATGCCATGAACGACAACGAACAATCAGACCCAATTCTTCTTTTTCGGTTCGGGTTCGAGCTGGAGCGGAGTAATTCTCGTTACCGTTACCTGTTACGTAACGATAACGAGAACCCAAAACGGAAACGAGAATTTCGCTGCTCCGTGCCCATGTCTAGTCAGAAGCTTGCCTGCACCGCCACAGGGAGCTGGAGGGGTAGAACACCACAGGGCCCAGGGGCCACCACACTTCTCCCAGCGGCTGAGGCCTTACAGAGTTTATTTATCTTTGCTTTGCTCTAGTCCCATTCCAACCCAGATCTTCTATGATTCGAAGACTTGGGAAGCGTTAAAGAGAACACACTGTTCTCCACTGATGGCACCTCATTTCGTTTGGCCCTGGTCACAGGGTGAAGGCGGGCCCCCCCCTACGCTATGGGGAAGAGCTCTCTAGAAGTAGGGGGCGCTTCCTCTCCTTCTCTCCCCACCCACGCCCCACACCCTCCTCCCTCCTTTTTAACAGTATCGCTTCTTAATGCGTCAGGCGGAGGCTTGGGAAACTTGGCACCCTGGATCAAAACACAATTATGCCATCGAGCACGGAGGCTGCTGTCATCTTTGCGCAGGGAGAGATTAGATCCTTGTGCGATGGTTAACGATTTTTAAAAGCTGCTCTTGGGAGCACACACACACACACACACACACACACACACACACACACACACACACACAATTGCTTTGGGGACAAGATGCACTGCCTGCCTTTCTTGGTAGGAGGTAATAAGCGTGGCATTTTCTCTTTCACAATTGGAGTTTTCCAAAATGCTCTCTCTCTCTCTCTCTCTCTCTCTCTCTCTCTCTCTCTCTCTCTCTCTCTCTCTCTCTCTCTCACTCTCTCTCTCTCTCTCAGTGTGTGTGTGTGTATATATACATATACAGGCTGGCAAAAGGCTATATTTTTGTTAACACAGAGAGAAGAAAAATCATGATTTAGGCTCTCATTGACATTTCTTTTCTTTCTTTTCTTTTCTTTCCCCTTGTTCAGCATTTTTATTGACTCGGATCTCAGGGGCCATCCAGACTTTTCAAGCCCGCCTGCCAGTGAGAAGTCAATGGAAATCACCGAACCCGCCTCTCTTCTTAGATCTCAGTCCCCAACCCGGCAACTGAATGGGCAGGCTGGACTGTGCTGTGAACTGCTGGATAGCTCGGTACTTGGGGTCTCAGGCTGTGGAGGCAGAGGCTGGGAGTTCGATTCCCCCGTTGTGATTCCATGACACGGGCTGGGCCTGATGATCTGTAGGGTCCTTTTAATTATTATTATTATTATTATTAATTAACCACACAGCTAACTATGCTGGATTTTGCTGGATTACTACTACTACTACTACTACTACTACTACTACTACTACTACTACTACTACTACTACTACTACTACTACTACTACTACTACTACTACCACGCTTTGTGTGCAAACAGGCTGTCATAAGGCTGCTTCGTTGATTGAATTCATTCCTTGCAGTTATACCCTGCTTCTTTTACAGTTATCAGGGGGCATCCTTCATAGCAATCCTTGCTCTCAATCCACCTATCCTCCCAACCATTTATTTATTTATTTATTTATTTATTTATTTATTCAACTTATATGCCGCCCACTACCCAAAGGTCTCTGGGCGGCTTACAATCAAAGGATTAAAACAATTTAAAATAGTTATAAATAAAATATCAATAAATCATCAAACAGTGTCACCACACATTTGAATGTGGCTGATCCTCAATGAGAATCACTATAAAATGGACGACAGACAAACCGGACTCCTGGGAATGTAGTTTTATTTCCAGAGGATCCTTTCCTAATACCTTGTGCACAAGGGGTGCCTGAACACAGGGACAACTTCCTGTATGGAATGTCCAGTCTTAAATATTCTTCAGCGTACAGAAAAAGATAAAGAACAAACTCAGGATTGGTTACATTTTGCCGCAGTGGAAAGCATGTGACTTCATTACATATATGTTCATTTTCCGTAACACAACCAAACTTAAAGATCAGTGATACTTTCCCATCTGCATTAGCAAGATTAAAAGGTCATTAATTTCGCAATGTATTGTTCTCTCTGTGTTAACAGTGAGTTTCAAAAGCTGGATACAAAGGTGCAAACAAGATATTTTAAGAACTGAGATGTCCTAGCATGCGGTTTGACATTTGCTATACACTTTTTGTGGTTTGGACACATCCTGTTGCCATTCGCTTTAGAAGCCCATGTCTGCAGAGGTGGGGGTGCTTTGCAGAAACACAGAGATGATGCTTTCAGGACATAGTTTACAGAAATGATGGTTTTAGGATATCTATATGAAGCAGAGGGTAGAATGAAAGAATTGAAGATAAACTCAACACTTGAACCTTACTCTCACAATCCCCCCTTTTTAATCTTCAATTCTTTCATTCTCTCCTTTTTTGGTGTCTCATGGCAAAGTTGACATACTCAGGAACAAGTCTATTAGTTCTAATGTCAGGTGTTCTATGAGCAGTCCTGCAAGACAAGCAGGTCTTACAGAGAGGGAACAGCTGATGAGCCCCCCCCCCAAACACCTGGATCCCTATACATGGTAACAGACAAAGCATTTACTTATCCTCAGTACCATCAACAGAAGAGCAGCATAGAATAAAAGGAGTAACAGAAGCAGAAGGCCCTCAAATACCCAAGTTACGTGCATAGAGTAATTTAGCTTTCCTGAAAACGGAATTTCAGTCTTTCCACTGGATCTCCTTCCTGATTCCTAGCTCTACAGATGTTCCCTGGTATCTGGAGCTGTACTGTGTGATGAATCCATGATTTGAATTCTTCCATCTTCACTGCCATGTCTGAAGCGAGGAGAACCACCATCGCCTTCTTTGGCTCTACATCTTGGCTCAATGGAATTCACTGGTCTTTCCAAATTGAAGTGATGGATGGAAAGTCCTGCAGAAAAAAGAAGAAGACAAGGAACGCGACAGAGACTGCACATATTGACTTACAATTCTTTCACCTAGTTGAGCAGTACCAACATTTACAGACATATCAGTTAAGGGCCAAGGCCTTCCATAATTTTCTCAAAATTGGGATAAGACCTAAGCTTCCCTCGGGGTCAAGACCTAATCATGGAAATGTTCTTCCTGGGTAATCTTGGTCAGGACAGAATCCACTACCAGGTGTTGCTACTCATGTAACCTACTAAGAAATGGTGCAATTTCCTGAGCTGGTATATATCAATCCACCTTTAACTTGTCCACTTGTCCTATCTGTCTTGAAATTGTATTCTTTGAGCCATTCAACTTCTGATGGTGTGGTTGCTGCTGGTGGGACAGGTGCAGAGCAACATGTAACAGAGGTATTTTTCTGGGGTTTCAAAAGCAGCTCGGTGAGCTTCTTTGTCAGCTGCTGTATTTCCTAGGGAGATATCTGAATCATCTCTCCGGTGTCCTTTACAGTCAATAATGGCAAGTTCTGATGGCAAACTACATTGAGCAGTTTTTCTACTAACTTGGCATGTTTAATTGGAGACCCTTTGATTGTCAGCAGTCCCCTCTGTTTCCACACTTGGGGGCATGAGCATGCCAAATAGTCCACAAGTATTTGCTATCCATGTCAGAGTTCGTCCTTCAGCCATTTCAAGAGCACGAATTCCTACATACAGTTCTGCTGGTTGCACAGACCAGTAAGCTGGCAGGGCTCCACTTGTGACCATCCCTCCCCCCTTTGCAACCACCACCCAACCTGTTCTGACTCCCATGTCCACAAGACTGCTGCCATCTAAAAACCAGATGTTCTCGCTATTGGGGAGTGGCTCATCTTGCAGATTGGAGTGGTATTTCATTAGCAAGTCTACTGTGCCAAGCCAGTCATGGGGAGGGATGTGGTCTATAGATTCTTCATCCTGAGGAACTGGGAGGAGAGTGGCTGGATTCCATCTATCTGAACACATTACAGTCACTTTTTCTAATTCAAGCAACAAAGCCTGGAGTTTCAGCAGTCTGTCTGATGTTATCCAAACATGTCCTCTAGCTTCCAACAGACTACGAATAGAGTGTTGTGACATGACTTCCACACTTCCTCCAAAAGTCAACTTCAAGCAGATATGCAGCAGCTATAATGCAGAGACATCCTGGCCATTCCTGGGCAGTGGTGTCCAATTGCTTTCTAAGGTATCCCACAACCATGGGGTGACCTGACTTAAGGAATGCCAATATTCCGACCGCTACACCTTGCTTTTCATTGATGTACAGCTGGTACTTTTCTTCTAACTCAGTCAGTAAGGGTTAGAGCTGGTGGACTTACAAGCTTCTCCTGTGTCTCAACGGCTGCTTTTGCATCCTTTCTGAAGGACAGTTGAAGGGCTCAGGCTGCCTTTGTTGCCTGCAAGATGCTATACAGGGACTGTGTGATAACTCCAAACTCAGGTATCCACAGTCTGCAGAAGCCTGCCAACCCCAAAAAGATCTCAGTTCTTTTGGCATGGTTGATATTGGCAGCTGTCTGATAGCCACTAGTGTTTCGAGTGTGTTGCAGGAGAAAATCTCCAGGTAAAAGCCAAAATAGGAACACTGTCCTCAGCTATTGGGATGCTAAAGAATGCATTGTTGTGGTCAAGCACAGTGGACCACGCTCTCTCAGTTCCTAATGTGCTGAACAGAAGATACAGACCAGGGACAAGCTGTGGAAGATCTTGATTTACTGTATGCAAGTCATAGATAAAATGGATGTTGCCATTTTTCTTATGGACTGGCAAGACAGGGGTGTTCCAGGGGCTGACTACAGGCTTGAGAATTTTTGCTTCTAACCACTTGTTAAGTGTAATTTGCCCCCCTTCTATAAGATCTGCCTTGATACGATAGTGGTGGAGATAAACATGCTGGATTTGGAGTTTTAAATGGATGTGCACCGGTGCCACAGTCACCGCTGTACTGGGGTGTTCCACATCCCAAACTTGCAGGTTAACTTGTGCAAGTTCTGGTGGGAAGCCTTCTTCTGCTATGTTAGCCATTCCTCCATGCCAGTTATCAACAGGGATCTAAAGGTCATTGAAATAGTTGCATCTCGTTCTCAGTCTATCAGTGTTCTGGTGTAGCAGAGTAAGTATCAGCCCATTATGTTGGTATGAGTATTTGTGAGCCATAAAAGGTCTGCAGTAGTCATGAATAGAGATGGGCACGACTTGAAATTTTTTTTTTTCGAGTTGTCGTTAGTCGGGCCGGTCCCGTTTCGGCTCGTTTCCGGTTTTCACGAAAATTCTCAAAAATTAGTCGGTTCGTTTTTTCGTTTTTTCGTTGTCGTTAGTACTGGTTTTGGGGGGGGAGCGGGCTCCTGGAGGCACCTCTGTGGGGTGGGTGCCTCCTCTGGGCCGCTATAAAGGGAAAGTGGGCTCCTGGAGGCACCCGTGGGTGCCTCCTATCCTCACCCACTAGGAAGGGGAAGCAGGCTCCAAGAGACCCCTCAACATGGGGGTCTCCCCTCCTCACCTGCTGCTGCTGCAATATGCTATGCAATAGCCATATGGATATTGCATAACAGAATGTGCAGACAGTGAGACCAGTGTGAGAGTGATAGAATCATGCCTTCCCTGCACAAGGCTCTCGCACCACCATGTCTCACACAGAAGTGAATTGTACTTGCTGCGTGTAGTGCAATGCAAGCAAGTAGATCTGGCTTTAAGGTGGCTTAGTGCAAGGGCTAGGGTTAGGCTAGTGACGGGTAAGGTTACGGTGGGCTAGTGGGTTGCACCTCTGGGTGCCTCTCTGACCCACTAAGAAGACAGTCTGTGACGTATGGGTACGGAGTCAAGGGTTAGGGTTAGGGCTAGGGCAGGTTTTAGGGGGCTTTTTGGCACATCCCAGAAGTCTCCATGGCCAAGTGGCCATGCGACTGGTGGGATGGCTCCAAAAATTTGCATGGTTGTCCACTCCCACATGGCTGGCCACTCGGCCAGCCCATCATTGCGCACTGCGCAGGTGTAAATAAAATAAAATAAAATAAAATAAATGTAGGACAGAGGAGGAGAGGAGAGACATTTTGTTGCAAGAAAAAACCCACTGCTACTGTGAAAAATCTGGCAGTTTATAAATTTTCACGTGTTTCTGTTGTGCTTGAGTGTTTTTGGACACGATTTCAAAAACAATATTGCGTTTGCCGCCCCATTTTGGATCCCCCGCCCGCACCGCATGGCATGGCGAAATGGCAACTCGAGTCCGGCTGCCCAGGACGGGGGGGAGGCGGGACCCCCCCTCCAGAAACCACCCCTCCGGTAGGTGCCCTGCGCCCTTAGTCAAGCAGGCATTTTTCCGCCTGCTTTTTTGGCCCGGGAATGGGTGGGGGGAGAGTTTAAAAGTTTTTTCCTGTGCCGTCCGTGCCGCTTGCTTGCGCTTTAATTGCGGGCGGCCGGCGGCGAGACTGGGCTTTTTGCTGGCTGCGAGCCTGCGGCGAGTCCCACCAGAGCAGCCCAGGACGGGGGATGAGGGGGGAGGCCGGGGACCTCCAGAAACAACCCCTCTGGTAGGTGCCCTGAGGCACGGCAGGCATTTTTTTCCGCCTGCTTTTTTGGCCGGGAACCGGGTTTTTTTAACTTTTAAAAACTTTTTTTCTGTGCCGCGTGGCATCACGCAATCGCGCGATGCAAGGAACGAGCACAACAAATCAGACCAAAATTGTTCGTTCGTCGGTTCGAGCTCGAAGTCTGGCGGAGTAATTCCCGTTACCGTTTCCGTAGAGTAACGGAACCGAGTAACAGAAACGGAAACGGGAATACCGCTAAGTCGTGCCCATCTCTAGTCACGAATGTAGTCCCAGGGAACTGACAGGGGACATCTTGCATATACACAGTCTCGGCTACCCCTGTAGCTCCCCTCATATGACCAGTGGCTTCTCTTGAGCAGGGTACAGAACCTTGAACAGCCGAAAATTGAGCTACAGTGTCAATGAGAAAGTGTCTGATTTTATCTCCCACCCATATATTTACTTGGGGCATTTGGGCAGGTTATGTAGAAACCATTACCTGCACTGGTTCTGGCTAGTATGGGGGAAGGCACTGCTGCAGGGGCGGTTGCCTCTGCTACAGGCCATTTGGCAAGGGGGTTCTTCCCTGGGTCTAACTTAGGGGCAGGGGCAGGATCGGACTGCCTTGTCCCTTTTACACACTCATTACTCACTTGTAAGAAGACTTACATATAATTGTTGTCCTCATTCATCTGAGAAACCACATAAATAAATTATCAAGTTAATGTTAAACTAAGATATCATGAAAACCAAACCTTCTCAGACTTTTTTTTAACAGAAGGATGACGATGATGATTATAGGCTGGCCAGGCCTTTAGAATAAAAATAAAAAATTGGATCCATTTCTTCTTCTATTTTACCTTTCCTCAAAACTTCTTAGTGATGGAGAACTAATCCTCTAATATATATAAAAATCTTTGTGGTTGTCATTGCTCTTTGGACTGTTTCTTCTGGGATCAGATTTCTGTGCAATATTTTCAATTAATCTCACCTAACTAAAAATTTCAATGCACATATACGAACTCCCACAATAACAAATAGAACAATTCACAGAACAAACTGGACAATTCAAACAGTTCTCTCACTCATTTCAACTCACATTCACACACACACACACACACACACACACACACACACACACACACACACACACCTTCATTCATATAACAGATACAGATCAGAGCTCATGATATTAAGTGCACCTGGTGTTCTTCAGAGAATCTTAAAGGATCCTTTCCCAAAACTCTTTTTGCTCACTCTTCCCAACACCTAAGAACGATTTCCAATGGTGTTGTTACTGGGGCCCTTGTACCATTATCACCAGGCTTGGGACAGCGCCAGGTCGTCACCCTTCTATGGCGCACTATTAAGTCCACAAGTAAATACACAAACTGCAGTATTTCCAGACAACACTACTCACCGGATCACGCAGCCAGGACTGGCACCACTTCAGTCCCTTCAGGCACCATGATCATCCCAGGAGTTCGGGAGGACAACCAGTTGGGAAAGAGTTCCGGTTCCACAGATGACACAAGGTGAGAATCCTGTAAAAGTTCACAGTGCCGGCTGACTGTCACCACGTGCCATCTCACCGTCGGCTCTGAACCCACAAGCTGGAAGTCGTCAACAGCTGAAGTCAGTGATCCCGGACGAGCCCCCAAAATCTGTCACCACACATTTGAATGTGGCTGATCCTCAATGAGAATCACTATAAAATGGACGACAGACAAACCGGACTCCTGGGAATGTAGTTTTATTTCCAGAGGATCCTTTCCTAATACCTTGTGCACAAGGGGTGCCTGAACACAGGGACAACTTCCTGTATGGAATGTCCAGTCTTAAATATTCTTCAGCGTACAGAAAAAGATAAAGAACAAACTCAGGATTGGTTACATTTTGCCGCAGTGGAAAGCATGTGACTTCATTACATATATGTTCATTTTCCGTAACACAACCAAACTTAAAGATCAGTGATACTTTCCCATCTGCATTAGCAAGATTAAAAGGTCATTAATTTCGCAATGTATTGTTCTCTCTGTGTTAACAGTGAGTTTCAAAAGCTGGATACAAAGGTGCAAACAAGATATTTTAAGAACTGAGATGTCCTAGCATGCGGTTTGACATTTGCTATACACTTTTTGTGGTTTGGACACATCCTGTTGCCATTCGCTTTAGAAGCCCATGTCTGCAGAGGTGGGGGTGCTTTGCAGAAACACAGAGATGATGCTTTCAGGACATAGTTTACAGAAATGATGGTTTTAGGATATCTATATGAAGCAGAGGGTAGAATGAAAGAATTGAAGATAAACTCAACACTTGAACCTTACTCTCACAACAGTAAAAACTATTTAAAATAGTTTTGCTCCACCTTTCTCTTTTAAAGGGACCCAAGGTGTGTGTGTGTGTGTGTGTGTGTGTGTGTGTGTGTGTGCATGTTAAATTATTAAAAGACAATATTTCAAAGCTAAAAAAGCAATAAGCACAGTAGAGCTTGTGAATCCTCCAAAAATGTGGAAATAACCCCCACACTGTATCACATGGACTTTAGTGGCCACTTTTGGTAACTTCAGATTGATCAATCAATCAGGCAGTAAGTCTGCCTGCCTGTTTGTCTGCCTGTCTGCCTGCCTGCCTGCCTGTTTGTCTGGCCGTCTGTCTGTCTATGGGATTTTTCTGTTACTGTTTTTTATATTTTATTGGAGTCCTACTGTATACGGATATTAAAAAGAATCAAAGCAACAAGGAAGAGCAAGCCATTTAAACCCCCAAAGCCAGAGCCTCAAATAGCTAGTCGTGGTCAACCTCTTAATGATGTTTTGGAGGTAAGTCAAATGATAGGCCAGTGTGACTTTGTGAAATTGCACGGTGAGTGTCCTGGCTTGGAGGGTGGGTGGGCTGAACCTGCCGCTCTCAAAGGTCACTCCAGAACTGTAACCACTACGCTGCACTGCCTCTCTCCCTAACGGGCCCAGGGCTAAATTCACTTTTGCCCCAACTTCACTTTTTGAACAGGTGGCTTCTTGAAAGAAAGAGTAAAACTAACTCATGCCCTATAATGGTACAATTTTCTACTGTTCTTGCTTGTCAGATCTCTCCAGAACTACAAAGACCACAGCTGGATTTTTGAGATATGCACGGAATATTTGAGGAAGGTGAGAGAGTCAAGAAATGGCTTCCCACAGCCATCCCTTAGAGGGTTCCCACCAGGTGGGGAATTTCACAAGGACTGGAATCAGTGATCCACCCTTCCAGTTTTGCACTCCTTAAGACGATGATGATTCGAACCCAGAACAAAACCCATTTTATGAGTCTTTGTCTGACCCTCTCTCCATCACACTACACTGCCTTCCACCATTCTATATAGATGTCTTATTTAATTCCAAAAACCTCCTGGGAAAATGAGTGTTATATCTCCTTTGGGTCAAGGATCAACCTCGGCCCGACCAGTTCGGCAGTCGCGAGCGCACTCACTTCGGGTTGCCACCCCCGAGAGGCCAAGCGAACATCAACTCGTACTCGGGCCTTCTCGGTGGCTGCTCCCTCGCTATGGAACAGTCTCCCCAGTGAAGTGCGCTCTGCAGAGTCCCTGCTGGCCTTTCGCAGAGCGGTAAAGACCATCCTATTCCGCGAGGCCTTCGGTGACCTACCCAAATAGTTTTTCTTTTCTTTTCTTTTCCCCCCGCCATCTGTTGTCGTCATTCTCGCCGCTGGATGACTGTGAATGAGACAAGGTCCTACAAGGGTGCCATATGATTTTATTTTGTATGATTATTGCTCGTTAATTTTATTTATCTGTATTGTAATAGCTGTTGAATTCTCAGCTGTAAGCCTCCCAGAGTTCCTCTGGGAAGATGGGCGGGGTATAAATTCAATAATAACTAACTAACTAACTAAGTAACTAACTAACTAACTAACTAACTAACTAACTAACTAACTAACTAACTAACTAACTAACTAACTAACTAACTAACTAACTAAATAAATAAATAAATAAATAAGGAGGAAGGAGAAGGGGGCGATGGACAATGACACTCTTACGCAGGAGCCGAACCACTGACGGAGCTGCTTGGATGAGCTGTGAAACATTTTGATCTCACAGGAAAAGATGTCCCGTTGCCATGACTCAACTTTCGAAAAACCCAAACTCAGTTTTCATTACAAGCACGGAGGGCAAAAGCTATACTGCTAGACCTCTGGGTGGTCTTTAAGCAGGCAGGCAATTTATTTATTTATTTATTTATTTATTTATTTATTTATTTATTTATTTATTTATTTATTAGGCTTATATACCACCTGTCTTCCCGAAGGAACTCCCGGCGGTTCACAACAAAGAAATAAAGACAGTCCAAACAGTTAAATATATCAATATAAAACCAATTAAATAACAATAAAAACCAACAAGCAGCAGATGGCGGGGAAAAAGAAAAGAAAAGAAAATTAGTCCAAACGCCTCCTGGAATAGCAAGTTTTTAAATGCTTTTCTAAAGGCTAGCAGGGACTGTGCAAGGCGCACACTTCGCTGGGGAGATGGTTCCACAGGACGGGGCCAGCCACAGAGAAGGCCCAGGATCAAGTAGATGTTTTCCGAGCCTCCGTGGGCATGGCCACCCGCAGCATGTGCGCCCGCGACAACCTAGTCGGTCGGGCCGATGTTGACCGCTGGTCGATCCGCTCTGCCAGGTAGTCAGGTCCCAATGATGCCTGACTCATTGTTCTTTTTAAAAAGTGCAAAAGAAAAATGAAAATGATTATCGATTCAGAAGTAAATTCCACACTGTCCGATACAGTGCACCTGGAGGAGGGGCTTACTTTAGAGTAAACCTGCAGAGAATTACACAGCTGTGCCTGAGAGCCAATGCAGTGTAGTGGGTTGTGTGATGGACCAGGGCTGGACAACTAAAAGGAGCCCCGTGGTGCAGTGGTTAAATGCCTGTACTGCAGGTAAAACTGTGCTCATTACCTAGGGTTCAATCCCAGGTAGGCAAGCCACTCCAGTATTCCTGTCAAGAAAGACTCCATGAACATAGGGTCATGAAGAGTCAGTCACGATTGTAACGAACACAACAAGCAGCTCATGGTTGACTCAGCCTTCCATCCTTCCGAGTTCAGTAAAATGAGTACCCAGCTTGCTGGGGTGGGGGTGGGGAATGTGTAGCCTGCATACTGTAATTAAACTGAAACTGCCCAGAGACTACTTGACGTTGTATGGGGCAGTATATAAGCAGATCACTTTGCTTTAAAATGCACCAGAAAGAAGCACAGGTAGAATTATTGCTGAAATATTTGTCATACCTTGAAAACCATATCAGGGCCAGGTGCATATCAGGTGCAACTTGAGCCTTCCTCACATGATGGCTCACAAAAATCTGAATCATTAATCTTTGCCTGTTGCTCTCTCATTTTGAAAAGTGCAGTGTTAATGAAACTATTGATATTGAGGTGTTGAGAATTCAGAAGGCTGAGTAGCCCCCCCCCCAGCGACATGGAGTGAGTTTGATTCTGATGCTAAGAACAAACTCCAAGGCTGAACATTGATATATCTTTGCGGCAACCTTTGCTGAGGCTTTGAGAAGATCAAGACACCATATACAGTATATATGTAGCAATCCCATCCAATGCTCCTCATTAGAGATGGGCACGAAACAAAAAATGGCATTTCGGTTTTTCGTTTGTCATTAAGAGGTCTGTTTCGGTTCGTTCCGTTTGTCGGGAATTTTTTGAAAAATTTCGTTACCGTTTTTTGTTTTTTCGTTTGTCGTTTCTACCCACTTTTTGCATGATTTTAAAGCATTTCCGTGCCCCAGACCAGAGGGAAAACACTAAAAAAATGGATGCTGGCAGAGACACAGTATAGACTAGGTATGCAGGGAGGCTGCAAAGGCAGCGGCGGGCGTTGCCCAGGGTGCAAGGCAGCCGCAGAGTGACTGTACTGCGGAACAGGGGAGGGAACTCACCGACAGGTACGCAGCACACACGCACACAGGGAGGCTGAAGGACTGAAGCTAGAGTCGCAGAGACAGCAATCCCACCCTAACTCCCACCAGAGACTGCAAGGAGGACGGGGGCTGCCAGAGCTTTTTATGCCCTCTGTGGCTGCCAGACCTGCCCGCCCAGTCTGCAACCTGGGCATGCTATTGGTTGAACATGATCCCACATCATATGGCTTGCCTCCATTTTGTGGCTGGTGGTGACATCCATTTTAAAGGGAAAATAAAAATACATCGCGATGGGAGAAGACAAAAACAAATGTTTTAAGGACCCGAACCCCCGGTAGGTACTATCAGACAATATAAATAATTATCGCTGTGTTTTTACGGATGTCCAGGGCGTTTTTTAACATTTAAAACAGCTCATTTCATTGCACGTCGCCATTAATGGAAACGAAACGTAACGACCACAGTTTTCGTGGTTCTGTTCATTTTGTTGCATTTTCATCACAATTTTCGTTTGTCGTTTCATTATGTAACGGAAATAACGGAAACAAAAAAATGTTTGTTCTGTGCCCATCTCTACTCCTCATAATCCTGACAGAGAAGCTGAAATCCAGAGTGGTGCAGCCAATAGAGTGCCTGCCTAGGATTTCAGAGTCCTGGGTTCAAATCCACACCTGGTTGTCGCATCTCACTGAGAGGTGGTAATGGTAACCCCATCTTTGAACATCTCATGTCACTCGGAAACTCTATTACGGGCTCCATGAGTCAGAAAACCAGGCAAAAAGTGCTTACCAATTCCTTCCACCCTACCCCTTCTGTACCTGGGGTAGGGTGGAAGACAGGATTTTTTTTAAAAAAAAAAATCCCCTTTGCAAGAGGGAGAATCCATTTACAATGGATCTGGGCATTTCATCTCTTGCCTGGAAGGCACTTACAATGAGCTCAGAGGGGAAAAGACAGAACTGCAGCATGTTTATCAATTCATTACAGAGGCACTGAAAACCTCGGCATATAGATTTACACTCTATTATCATGCTAACTCAGACATAAGTCCTGCTTTGCCTTACACGGAATCCAGAATCCGCATGACTGCTGCTACGAGCTTTGAATGAGAGCAAGGAAATATTATTTATTTATTTATTTGTTTGTTATACTTATATCCCGCCCATCTTCCAGAATGGAACTCTGGGTGGCTAACAATAAAACGGCACAAAAACAAGGAATAAAAGACAGGTTCCAAAAAATGAGGGGGGAAAGTACCCTCCAAAGAAGATGATGCAGGTGGCAAAAGAAAAAAAAAGGAAAAGAAAAGAACTTAAGTATAAAGGTCGCCAAATGCCTCCTTTAAAAGGTATGTTTTCAAAGCCTTTTTGAAGGCGGGCAGGGACTCTGCTAGGCTCAACTCACTGGGGAGATGATTCCACAACATGGGGCCCACTACAGAGAAGGCGTGGTCACGTGTGTGCGATTTCCGCACCTCCCTGGGTGTAGCCACTCTCAGTGAGCGCGCCTGCGTCATTCTCGTGGGCCTGGTCCCAGTTGATCTCTGAGAGATACGATCCGACAGGTACTCTGGTCCCAAGCCATGGAGGGTTTTGAAAATCAAAACCAAGACCTTGAACCTTATCCAGAGGACAACAGGGAGCCAATGCAGGCGGGCCAGAACTGGGGTGATGTGCTCGAATCTACGAGCACCCACCACCAGTCTGGCCACCGCATTCTGCACCCACTGGAGCCTCCAGACAAGGGTCAAGGACAACCCCACGTAGAAGGCATTGCAATAGTCGATCCTCGAAATCACAAGGGCCTGCACGACTGTCCTCAGGGAGGACTCATCAAGGTACGGTCAGATATGGGCGATCCTGTGGAGATGGAAAAAAGCAGCCCTGGAGACAGCCGTCAACTGGGCTTCCAGGGAGAGGGCTGAATCCAGGACCACGCCCAGATTCCTGGCCCTGTCCGTAGGCTGGAGGGAAACACCCCCCCAGTCTAGGGAGGGGGCCATTGTACCCAGACGAGGATGCCCCAAAGAACAGAACCTCCATCTTCTCTGGATTAAGCTTGACCCGGTTCGTCCTGGTCCATTCCAGAACTGCCTCCAGGTACAGGTTGAGGGAGCATACTGCCTCCTCTGCAGATGAAGAAAAGGACAGATAGAGTTGCGTGTCATCAGTAGAGATGGGCACGACCAGGAAAAATTACGTTTTGAGTTGTCGTGTGTCGGAGCCGGCCCATTTCAGCTCATTTCCGTTTTTCGCGAAATTTTCCAAAAATTTGTCATTTCGTTTGTCGGTTTTTCGTCTGTCGTTAGTACTGGTTTTGGCGGGGGCGGGCTCCTGGAGGCACCTCTCTGGGGTGGGTGCCTCCTCTGGCCCGCCATGAAGGGAAAGCGGGCTCCTGGAGGCACCTCTCTGGGGTGGGTGCCTCCTCTGGCCCGCTACAAAAGGGTATGCATAGCCAATTGGATATGCATACCATTAAGTTGCAATGGCAGTAGCAGGCAGAGGCACCTCTCTTTCGGGTGCCTCTGTGACTCACTGCCTGCGGTGCACTTGGGCTGGGGAACAAAGTGAGAGAGGACCCCTACGGGTGCCCTGTGACTCACTAAGAAGGAAAGTGTACTTGCTGTAGTGCAATGCGAGTACACATCTGGCTTACTGGTTAGGGGATAGCGCAAGGGCTAGGCTTAGGGTTACGGGTAAGGTTAGGGTGAGTTACTGGGGTGCACCTCTGGGTGCCTCTCTGACCCACTAAGAAGGACAGTGTACTGGTGTATGGGTTAGGGTTAGGGTTAGGGTTCGGGTTCGGGCTAGGGTTAGTGGGCTTTTTATGCCCGACTGGCACATCCCAGAAGTCTCGGTCAAAACCTGGCCAAGTGGCCATGCAATTGGTGGAATGGCTCCAAAAATTTGCATGGTCCACTCCCATGGCCAGCCCATCATTGCGCAGGTGTAAAAAAATAAAAATAAAAATAAAATAAAATAAAATCAATGGAGAGACATTTTGTTGCAAGAAAAACCCACTGCTGCTACTGAAAAAATTCAGGCAGTTTTAAAATAGCTATTTTCGCATGTTTCTGTTGTGCTTTGGTGTGTTTTTGGACCACGCGATTTCAAAATAAATATTGCGGACGTCGCCCAATTGGATCCCCCGCCCGCACCGCATGGCATGGCAAGTTGGTGAGACGACGAGGATGTGCAGTCCAGGAGAGGAGAGGGGGGGAGGCCGGGACCCCCCCCCCCCCCGCAGAAACCACCCCTCTGGTAGGTGCCCTCAGGCAGGCATATTTTCGCCTGGTTTTTTGGCCGGGAATCAGGTTGTTTTTAATTTTTAAAACCTTTTTCCTGTGCCGCTTGGCATCGTGCGATCGCTGCGATGCCAGGAACGACAACAACAAATCAGACCCAATTTATCTTTAGTCGGTTCGAGTTCGAGTTCTGGCAGAGTAATTGTCGTTCTTCGTTCCGTTACGTAACGGAAACGAGAAACGGAAACGGAAACGAGAATTTTGCCAAGTCGTGCCCATGTCTAGTCATCAGTAGAGATGGGCACGACTTGAAAAAAAAAATTTTCGAGTTGTCGTTAGTCGGGCCGGTTCCGTTTCGGCTCGTTTCCGTTTTTCGCGAAAATTTGCAAAAATTAGTCAGTTCGTTTTTTCGTTTTTTCGTTGTTGTTAGTACTGGTTTGGGGAGGGGGTAGCGGGCTCCTGGAGGGAGCTGCAGGAGTCAGCCAGAGCCACAAGTGACGGACTGGCAGGCTCTTTGCACCCGCTGTGTCTCACGTACTTGCATGTAGTGCAATGCAAGTAGATCTGGCTTAGGGTTAAGACGGCTTAGCGCAACGGCTAGAGTTAGGCTAGTTACGGGTGAGGTTACGGTGAGTATTGGGGTGCATCTGGGTGCCTCTCTGTCCCACTTAGAAGGACAGTGTACTGGCATATGGGTTAGGCTTAGGGTTTGGGTTTGGGCTACGATTAGTGGGCTGTTTATGCCCGATTGGCACATCCCAGAAGTCTCTGTGGTCAACCTGGCCAAGTGGCCATGCGATTGGTGGAAAATTTGCATGGTCTACTCCCATGGGAGAGCCCATCATTGCAAATGTGCAGGTGTAATAAAATAAAATAAAATAAAATCAACGGAGACTTTTTTTTGCAAGAAAAACCCACTGCTGCTACTGAAAAAATTCAAGCATTTAAAATAGCTAATTTTCGCATGTTTCTGTGGTGCTTTGGTGGGGTTTTGGGCAACAATTTCAAAAAAAATATTGCGGTCGCCATTTTGGATCCCCCGCACTGCATGGCAAATGGATGAGCCCTCCCAGCCTGGTACCAGCAGCGCAGCAGTAGCAATAGCCAAGGAGAGGGGGGCGGGGAACCCCCCCCAAATAAAACACCCTTCTGGCCTGGTAGGTGCCCTCAGACAGTTTTCGCCTACATTTAGGGCCGGGAATCGGGTTTTTTTTTAACTTTTAAAAACTTTTTTTCTGTGCCGCTTGGCATTGCGCGATGCAAGTAACGAGCACGACAAATCAGACCAAATTGTTCGTTCGTCGGTTCGAGCTCGAAGTCTGGGGCAGTGATTCCCATTACCGTTTCCGTTGAGTAACGGAAACGAGTAACGGAAACGGAAACGGGAATACCGCTAAGTCGTGCCCATCTCTAGTCATCAGTGTACTGATGACAGCAGACTTCAAATCTCCTGATGACCTCCGCCAGCGGCCTCATATAAACATTGAACAGCATGGGTGAGATTGCCGACCCCTGGGGCACCCCACAAGGGAGAGTCCAAGGAGCCCACAAGTCATCACCCAGCTGAACCCGCTGAGACTGACCACCAAGAAAGGAATGGAGCCAGGACAAAGCCAGGCCTCCAAATCCTGCCTCAGCAAGCTGGACCAGCAGGTTACCATGGTCGATGGTATCAAAGGCAACTTACAGATTAAGTAGTACGAACATGGAGGAACACCCCCAGTTAGCCTCCCTGAGGAGGTCATCCTGCAGAGCGACCAGGGCAGTCTCGGTCCCCCAGTCTGGCCTGAAACCAGACTGGAAGGGATCCAGAACACGATTTTCCTCCAGGTATGACTGAAGCTGAACAGTGGCCACCCTCTCAACTACCTTGCCCAAAAAGGGAATGATGGCAATCAGATGATAGTCGGATAGTTCATCCAACGCCAAGCTGGGCTTTTTCAATGTGGACTTCACCACCGTCTCCTTCAGGCGTGAAGGGAAAGTACCCTCCCTGAAGGAGGCCGTGGCAATGGCCGAAACCCACTCCGGCATGTTCCCCCCCGGCAGATTTAACAAGCCAAGCTGGGCAAGGGTCAAAAGGGATAGCCGCCAGCCGGCAACAAGCCATGGCCCTGGAGGCCTCCGCTGACAACACCGGTCCAAACTCAACCAGATGAGGAGACAGAGGAGGTGAGGTCCCAGAGACATCTGAGGATGAACTAGAGCAAGTGGGGGGGCAGCTCGGAATGGATGACCTCAATTTTTGATGTAAAATAGGGGGCAAACTGCTCACTAGTGAAATCACTAGGACGAGGCCCCTGCTGACCAGGATTGGAGAGGTCTCGAACCACCCGGAACAACTCCGCCTGGCGGTTCGAGGCCTTGCCAATTCTCAGGGAGACATGAGCTGTTCTAGCATCCCTGATCACGCAAACATAGCAGCCGGTCAGCTGCTTAAGTGCAGCCTTACTCACTTCCATCCGAACCGCCCTCCAAATGACCTCAAGCCTCCTGCGTTCTTGCTTCATCGCCCGCAGCTCAGCCGTGTACCACAGCGAGGAGCGGGCTCTACAGCGCAGGAAGAGCTTGGGGTCGATCCGGTCTACTGCCCCGGTGGCACCCTCGTACCACCTATCCACCAGGCCATCAACCGGATCGTCTGCCAGACCAACAGAAAGCTCCCCAAAGGCATCCATGAACCTGGCAGGGTCCAGGCGCCTCTGGGGGCAGGCCCAAATAATGGGCCGACGCTCCCCGTGGGACGGGGCGGCGATCGACCGGGAAAATTTTAGCAGATGATGATCTGACCATGACACGGGTAGGGATAAGATACCCCCAACCCTCAGACAGGAATCTGACAAGGAGGAGGTAAAAAACAGGTCCAGGGTATGTATGGCCTGCTCTATGGGTGGGGCAAACAACATGCTGAGATAGATTAATGGATGTCATGGATTCCATGAATTCCAGAGCCGCACCGGAAAATTCCCCCTCGGCATGCACGTCGAAGTCCCCAACCACCAGTAGGCGGGGGGACCTCAACAGGGCAGCCGAGACGAACTCCGAGATCTCTGGAAAGGATTGTGCTGGGTTGCGGGGAGCAGGGTACACCAGCACATAAGGTTGGCTGGGTGTTCTGTCTGGGAAACACTGTCCATGTAGTGAGGGCTGGTGACTCCAGGGCCAGAGGTACAGCAAATCCACTCTGGGTTTTAGTTTGCGCTTTGTAAGTGCTATCCAAAGTGCTGGACCCTCTCCTCCAAAGAAGTGCAGCACCATGGATAGCTCCTGGAAAGCATGGAGTAAAATCCGGATTGGATTCACAGGGCCCACAAAATGGGGGTCACCAGTCATCTCCAAGGCCAGGCTCCCCAATTGCTTGGCCACCTGTGATCATAGCAGTGCCTGGTCTATACAGGGAAGATAAGGGAAAGAAGCAGACAGACTGAACGTCCTGTGATCCTAACAAATGAAAGTGAAATTCTGCACTGATAAAAACTGGCCTCCTTCTCAATTTGCATAAATTAGGTTTGATTTTAATACCCCAAGGTAGCATAAAAGGTGTAGCTTAATGAATTCAGTGCAAAGATGATTTGTTGCGAGCTAAGTTGCATGACTCACAGCACAGCAGATAACACTGAGGCTGAGTTGATCACTTTTAGCAAATGCTGAACAAACCGTTACACCATTTACACTATGCCCGAGATTGAGAGTTGGCCCCCGATTATGTATGCTTTTTTAACTTCTGCAGCACAGTTCAGAAAATGTATTGCCTTATTTACACAAGAGTAAATGAACAAGGCTTTCTTTGTCAGCAACTACATTAACACAGACACAAAAACTGGTAAGCTTCGCTCTCACTCCACCCCTCCCAAAAGAGAGTGGATTTTTTCACAAAAACCTGGGTGGTTTTACGCAAAAAAATATTGGCGGTTTTCACCAGAGATCTTGCATTAAACAAACCTTGTGACTTGCCCAGATGGTGTCTTCTGGGGAAAATTCAATATTTTTACAGAAACTTGCTATGTGGAAAAAAATCCGTAAGCATTTATGTGCATTTTTTCCTGCAAAATTCAAAAATGTGTGGGAAAAGCAACCAAACTCTCATTCTTTTCTCCTCTAGTATGGAGAAAAAATGTGCAACACTTTCATTGCTCCCTCTTGCAACCATAGAATACATGGGGATCATCACCCCTAAACACACCTTGCATGAATCTTAGGCAGCCTACGTGTTAAGACTTTCCATTTTCATAAAGACTAGAAATTTGGGATTTCTTTCCTGGATTCCCTAGAAATCTCTGCTTCTGAGCAATAAACAACAAAAAACAAAAACAAAAAAGAACAACCAGGTTTTTAGGAAGCTCATAGGAAGAGAGCACACCTCTATGAAGTCAACAACAGATGAAACATCACCTATTGCATTTCTGCCTGTGTCTCTGTTCTGAAGGGCTTGAAGGACCAAACAGGGCTTTCAGAGGCCAAATTTTAAAAATATGGGGTTTGTTTGTTTTGTTTTCAGTTACGAAAGGATCTTTTCACATAGAGGTGACACATGCTAGCACATCTGAGTTGTCGTCACACCACATTGTGCTGACACAATGTTAAAATTTGGGTGGGTGGGTCAGTTCTGAAGTGACTGCAGGCACTGGCATAGTTGTCTCATGGAGACCACAAACAAGAGGAGAGTTATTGTGTCCCCTAAAATAGACAGGTGGAACAGAAGCGGAAATAGTGCTGGAAGAATGACTGATATATACTGCCCCTTCTCTTACTCATAATAGTACATCTCAAGGTCAGTGTTGATGGCAAGGAGAAAGCCCATTAGGGGTAGCAAGCATAAACAAATACACCTTTTTTCATTCCTCAAAACCTTTGCATCTCAGCAGTTCCACCTCCACAAGGTTCTGCAACTGCTGTTTTTAGATTTCCAATCGTGCAGAGCTGAGTGTGTGGCGGTTTATGTCTTTAAGAGTTTTTTTCTTAAATGTCATTTAGATTGACTTTTCTAAGCTGTTTTAGGAATTCGGCTGAAGGATGGAGTATACATTTCTGGAAAACATACACACAGAGAGATAAGCCCTTTACAAAAGTATGCCCGATCGAGTCGGTTTGGGCTTACGGGAACCACTCCCAAAGTATACTAAGTTTGAAGTACTCTGACGGTATAACCTTCCCTCTTTCTGGGGTTGCCTTGGAGCTGTGCAGCTTTCCCATGGCCACACAGGCTGGCTCTTCTCTTGTGAGGCACCATGGGAAATTGAACTTCCACCCTCTGGCCCCATCACTAGGCACCCAACTCACTCAGCTATCCAGCCAAGTCTCTTCTTCTTGGCAACACTCTTAAGAGGACACAATGGTGCACAGCCCTCTGTGTCATCATTTCCCCCATATAGAGAGGGACCAGTCTCAGAAGAAGGGTATGGTGTGCATGTAGACTCAACACGGGATCAAGAACTTTTTGGAAATAGATGTTCTCAAACTTGTAGAAAGACCACCCATGAGCCAGAACCTCTCATCACCAGACACATCTGAACATGGAGAAAATTATGGTGGAGATGGGACAGGTTAGTAACAATATAGATCTTAGGACTACGTTGCCTTGGGTTAAAATCCAGGTTTTCGATCCTGTACCTCTTCCTTTTAGCTGCCTTGATGCCCTAAACACATCCAATCTCGCCTGATTTCGGAAGCTAAGCAGGGTCGGCCCTGGTTAGTGATTGGATGGGAGACCACCAGGGAATACCAGGTGCTGTAGGCAAACCACTCCAGTATTCTTACCAAGAAAACTCCATGGACATGGGGTTACAAATGGTCAGTCACAACTGTTATGATGAAACACACACACACCTCTTCATTTTATCTAAAGTAGCTGACTTTGTGTTAAGAAAACCTAATCTAATTCAACTACCAAAGGTTCCTCTGAGCCTGAAATGCCATTTATAGTGAAGATTGCCCTGTTGTCTGGTCTCTGAATTACTCTCTGTTCTCAATACCTTCCAAGGATATTTGGCTGGATGGATGTGGGAGGAAGTGGTCCCACCTTTTTTTATGTCTCCACTGAGAGTTATTGGGTCATTCAATCAGTTTTCCCACATCCCCATGCAGAGCTATATTGACCAAACTCATAGGCTGCTTTTACATGACCCCTAAAATCTGAGACAAAGGGCTCCCAGATGCAGAGCTTAAAATTGTTTTCCCACCAGCTGCGGACTTTAAACAAAATAAAGTACGACCACACCCACCTAAGCGCGCCCCAGCTCACTTTAGAAGTACCTGGTCTCCGGAGGTAAAATTTTTTTTGATGCGGATTGTAAAGCTGTGGATGCTGGGCTCCCCTCGTCTTCTGTTTGGTTTTTTTGTCCTGCCACCCGTTTAAGAGACAGGAATCCCTACAGCGCCACTCTGGCGGAGGTGAGCCGGCATTCTTTTCTCTCCTTTTTTCCTCCCCTCACTGCAAACAGGAGCAAAGGAGTGCAGAAGAGTGGGAACCCAGGAAGAGGAACAAACCCCATGATCTCTGGTCCGAATTTAAGTTGTCAGCGGATTTTAGAGGTCATGTAAAAGCGCCCTTAAAGAGTCTTCCTGTTGTCTGTGAAGATTCTCAGTCATCCAGGTGAATTTATCTGGAAGTTGAGTCATGGTAACTGGAGTACTTTTTCTTGAGAAATCGAAACGTTTCACTGCTCCTCCAAACAGCTTTGTCAGTCTGAGGAAAGTTAGTTGTGAGTCCTCCATTTTATAGTACACATTGACCTCATGTCACCCTGGTCTGAAATAGGCTCATAAGATGGACAAGGGCCTGATTAGGCTCGTTAGGTGGATGGCAGGCTCAGTAGGCTCATTGGCAGGAATGGCCTAAATCTTCCTGTTATGTCTCTCATACTCAGATCATTGAGATATTGTCAGAGTACAGTGGAACCTTGACTTACATACTGCTTGACTTGCAGCATATTTGACTTACAGCAAGAAGGGGCCTGTTTGACTTGAGTCGCAGGCTTTGACTTACAGCTCGGAGCCCCGGCATAAGGCACTGGAATCGGGCAGCAGCCATGACCCAGCATCGCGGCTGCCACCTCCAAACTGTTCCTGCCTTCTTCCCCTCCTCCGGCAGCAGCGGCTTTGGCGAGGCCAGCTCAGAGCACCTGGAGCTGGTCCTTGGCCTCGCCGAAGCCGCTGCTGCTGCTGGAGGAGAAGAAGAGCCGGGAGCTTGGGGCTGGCCTCGCTGGTTAGACAGTCGGCTCAGTCTTGTAAAAAATCTGGCTGCAGAAGTCTGGTCCACAATGGAAGCATTTTGTTGGGGAGCTGTACAGTTGTGGGACTCTAATGGTAAGCATAGAGTTGTTCAGAACTTGGAACGTCAGGTTAAAAATCAGTAAAACTTAAATGTTAGACATTGTTGCTATGAACATTAAAAAGTGGAGGCGTATAACTTTTGGACTATAATTCCACTGCCTCCTCCTCTCTTTGAAGAGACATTTCATTTACATCCCCGGAAGGAGTCTCCTATCCCAGTCAAATTTGTGTTAAATTGCTCTTTTCGGGGGTCTTTTTCATCATCTGGAACAGATTAATCCATTCCCAATGCATTCCTATGGGAAACTGTGTTTTGTAAGACAAAATTTTCTTGAAACAAATTGACCCATAGAATGAATCAAATTTATTTTAAGAGGTAACACTGTACTAAAAAAGGTCAAATATTGCACTACAACAAGGGAAACAAAACTATGCATGGATATATTTTTAGATATTGGAAGTTTATAGAGATGTTTATGTATAGACCTTATTGGTTTTCCTTTTTACCCCCTTTCTTCTAATTTCCTTTCAAAAGAGAATTACAATTAATTATGTCCTTATTTGTTACAAATTTTTGTCTGTTCAGACATTTCACTAATAAATAATCAATTTTTAAAAAATACAAACAAGGTGCTCCATCATCAAGTTGGTCCAGTCTCTGTGGTTCTGAACAACACAGAACCACTTAGGATGCAATCATTGGGAGCGTTCAAGAATCCAGGTTCAGGTCTCCCAGCTGAGCCATAATATTCACTAGGTGGTCTTCGACCAGTTGACCACATTTTGTGTGTGTGTGTGTGTGTGTGTGTGTGTGTGTGTGTGTGTGTGTGTGTAAATCAAGTGGAAAAAAATAGTTCTTTGGATACTGCTTGAAGTTCCCGGGAGAGAAAGAAGAAAACTAAAGAAGCAAATGAATAAAGCTAAATAAATAGATGGGAACATTTTGCACCAAGTCACAATGTGGATCTATCCAAGCCAATGATGCATACATTGAATGGCAGCTCCTCTGTAGGACCTGGAAGGACCTGGAAGGCAAGGCATTCCTTGTTTTGGCTCTTTCCTTCTTTTCATCTGATGATGTTGTCCTTGAAAGCTGGACTCTTTCCATATGCCAAGATGGCCCACCTCCTCCAGTGTTACACACTCTGACCGGCAGCTGCTTCCTTGAAGTGTCAATCCAAGATCTGTCCTGTAGACATCCGCACAATCAGGTGCTCCGGAGACTCGAACTCAGGACCTCCTTCACAACTGCCAAGCAGGGGATGGCTTACTCAACCTCTCCCATTCCCTCAATCTCCAGGAGGGGCACAAGGCCCTGTGAGGGGGACAGAAGGGCGGCATTCCCCTCCATGCAGATCGTTAGTCTGGTTTCCAAAAATTAAGACAGAAATTTGGAGCGGAGGCTGGTAATTCAAGACGAAGGGGCGTTGCAGCCACTGAACTCTCCCAAGTCGGCAAGATACTGCCCCCTCCATAATAATAATAATAATAATAATAATAATAATAATAATAATAATAATAATAATAATAATAATAATAATAATAATAATAATAATAATAATAATAATAATAATGCAGAAAGCCACATTACTGGGATCTGCTCGCATAATTTGTCGATACATCACTGAGTCCTAAACGCTTGGGAAGCGTTCGACTAGTGATTGGTGATATAAAATCCAGCGTAGTTAGCTGTGTGGTTAATAATAATAATAATAATAATAATAATAATAATAATAATAATAATAATAATAATAATAATAATAATAATAATAAAATAAAGATTCCCCCACTCCCAGCCTCTTCCTCGGTCTTCTTGGCCTGCAAAGAACCTGGGATTCTGAGCAGCGCGGAGGACACACCTGCAAGGGGACACGTCCACCCCTTCTTGCATCCCGCTTGCTTCTGTTTGCGAGGGAGCAGCAGCAGCAGCAGCCAGAGCCTCTGAAAAGAGACCAGGGCGGAGGGCAGGAAGGCGACAGGGGAGGGGAGAGAAGCGCCGAAGAGAAAGCAAGGCGAATGAAGCCCAGCGCCGGTCTGTTCGGGTTGCTCCTCGCCCCCCCCCCCACACACACACCCGGCACGCACCGTGCATCTTAATGCGCCCCTCTGTTCCACACGCGTGCTTGCGCGCGCGCCTACACACACATACACACACAAACATCCGATGCATGAAGAAACTCACACCACAAAACGCCGTTCCCTTTACCTAACCCCCCCCCACCTCTTCGGTCTCGCATCCGCGCACGGTTACACCATTTATTTATTGCCAAGGGTGGGTCAGGAGCAGAACCCATCCTTTACTTCCTAACCCGGTCTTACCCCTCCTCCCCTTTCCTCTCCCTTGCCAGTCGCCCAACTACGCTCCCGGCTTGTCTTTCTCTCCTTGGCATTGCTCCCCCTCCTCTCTGTCTGTTTTTCTTCTGTTTCTTTCCAGCTTAAAAAAAATATGTTTTTTTTTAAAAAAAACATCCAATTGGGATAAAAACAGTCCAACCCTAGCAACACGGATTTGCGTCCCTCCCCTCCAAATAAGAAGAAAAACAACCCCCACCGCCTGCAGGGGAAAAGGGGGAGACACCCCATCTCCTGCTCCCCCCCCCCCCAAGTCTTCCTTCCTGAGTAGCATGCAGCGCGCATACTTGCCCAGACCACGGGCATAAAGGCGAGCCAGTAAGGGACGGGCAGGGAAGCCAGAGTTTTAGAAGCCCCTCTCCGGTCCTCATCCAGATGGTCCTCAGGTCTCGGTTTTGGCTCTTGCCATCCTCAGTGGAACTTTTGGCTCGCGCGCGCGCGGGCGGTGGGCCCGATCCTTGACGCCGGCGTCCGGTCCCGGGGAAACCCATCTCGGGTTCGATGCTCTCTCACTCGGCGGGCTCCGTCCGGTGCAGGATTCCTCCTCGGCGGCTTTTTCTTCGGCTCCCGGCCGCCGAAGCTGCTTCTTCCCGGAGAGAAACAGGAAAGGGGGGATACCCCGCGGCCTCTTCCTCAGGAAAGGGGGGGGGAAGCCCCGGAGGGGAACCCCGCGGAAAGCGGATCGGTATCGGCGGCGCGTCCTTCGCAGCCCGGCTGGCAGCCTCGCCCGGCGTCGCCTCCGCTGCCTTCCTTAGGAAGGGAAAAGGGGCGAGCGGGTCGGATCGAAAACAAATAAAATAAAACAAAACGTAAAAACAAATTACATTGCAAAAAAAGGGAAAAGGGGGGGGGGTAAACGGAAAAGGGAAGCGGGGAGTTAAGATCCACGCCTACCAAAGAGGGTCCCCCCCCCATTGCAGACCATGGTGCAAACAGGCAGCTGAAGCGCCCGAGTGTGTGTGTGTGTGTGTGTGTGTGTACACTCACACACACACACTCACACACACACAGAGAGAGAGACTTGCATGCATGCCTTTTCCGCAGCACTGCTGGGCGTGGGAAGGACGAGCAGCAACAAGGGGAGGAGGAAGAGGAGGAAGAGAGAGGGGGAAGAAGGCTCCCTTCTCGCGTGCCCCCCCTTCTCCCACTCCCCATTCTGTGTTTTCCTCCTGCAGGTGTTTGCCTGCCTCTGGGTGCCGCTCAGTAGGTGGGACTCGGTGAGTGGGAGACTCGTCGCCAACGCCATCATCATCACCATCATCATCTCCCCCAACCTCTCCCGGTCCTCCTCGGCGCCCCACCCCCACCCCGCGTGCCTCCTCCTCCCTCCCCTCCCTCCCTCCCTTCCCTGCCTGCCTCCCTCCATCCCCCCACCCCAAACCCACCCCCCCACCCCGCGCGCGTCCTTCCATCTTCTCGCGCAATCTCCTCTCGCCGCCAGGCTCCGGCAGAGCAACCGGCGAGCGAGCCAGCGACGGGGGATCCGCAAGGCACCGGGAAAGAGAGAGAGAGAGAGTGTGTGTGTGTGTGTGTGTGTGTGTGAGAGAGAGAGACGGGCACACGGTCACACACACACGCCGCCGCGATGCCTCGCACTCGGCTCCACTAAAGGGAACTACCGCCTCTCCCAGTGTGGACTACATGATGGTTTCGACGACGGACGGGTTGGGACACGATCCGGAGGCTTGAGCGTGGCTGCGCTTCGGGTTATTTCTTTATTTCTTCTACACCCCCCACCCCACTCACCCACCCCTCTCTCCGGGGGGAGGAGGATCTCTCACCTCCCCCCTCCCTCCAGACCCCCCCTCTTCCTCCCCCCTCCTGCCCCCTTCGATCACCCCCTTTCCTCTTCTTCCTCTGGGTCTCTTCTCTTCCCCCCCCCCAAAAAACCCCACACCTCTCCCCAACCCCCGTCATCCTCCCTCGCCTTTATTATTATTTTTTCATTTTTAAAAATATATATTTTTTTTGGAAATCAAGGCCCACCCCCCTCCGCTGGCCGAAGATGGACGTCTCGTTTTGCCCGACCAAGGGGAGTTTTTGGAAGGTCTTTTGGCTCTGGAGCGTGTGGGGGGACTACTTGGTCTCCGTCTTGGGTTGCCCGGCCAACTGCGTGTGCAATAAAACCGAGATCAACTGCAAGAAGCCCGACGATGGCAACCTTTTCCCGCTGCTGGAAGGGCAGGATTCGGGCACCACCAACGGCAACGCCAGCGTGAACATCACCGACATCTCCAGGAACATCACTTCCATGTAAGTCTCTCCTTCCTCCTCTCTCTTTTTTTTTTTGGGGGGGGGGGAAGCCTTTCCCTCTCCCTCCCCCCCTTCGCACTACCAACGTTTCGCCTCCTCCTCCTCCTCCTCCTCCTCTTCCTCTTGATCCAGGCAAGTGGGTTGCGAGAGAGGGAGACCCCGCGAACGTGGGAACCGGAGGGCTCTTTCCTGCCCCGCGCGATCAGCAGGCTGGGCGTCTGTGCCCGGGGGTGCGGACGTGGGGAGAGGAGGGCCAAGAGGTGTGTGTGTGTGTGTGTGTGTGTGTGTGTGTGTGTGTGTGTGTGTGCGCGTGCGTGCGTGCGTGCGTGTGTGTGTGTGTGTGTGGTGGGGAGAGACACGGCACAGCATGCAGATGGACCTCTTCCCCCCTGCCTCTCCCCCCCTCCCAAAAATCGTGCCGAACAGAGGCAACCAAATATTATCCCTCCTCTTTCATAGGGGGGGGGGGAAGCAACAGTTTGGACGCCGCTATGGATGCAAAAATAAAAAGAAGAAGAAGAGGATTGGGAGAACACCTTGGGAGAAAACCTCTCCCCCCCCGTGTGTGTGTTTGTGTGTAAGATCACCATTCCAGCTATATCTTCAATTTCTGTGCCATGTTCAGAAGGCAATACTCCTTTCGCCTCCTCTTTTACAGAGATCTTGCTATGTTCCTCGAGTGGGATGCCTCCCTCTCTCTTCCTCTTCCTACCCCCTTCCTCTTTTTTGAGAGGAGAACCGTCCCTATCTCTGCAAGTGATCTTATCCTTAGCTACACCCGTCTTTTTTAGCCATGGAAACTGGGCAGGAATTTCCTACCGCTCATTTTTTTCTCTCATCTCCCCCTCTTTCTCTTGGTATCTTGGTGTCGATCCTAAAGCCAAAAACTCCCCAATTTTTTTTTTCTGCAGTGAATGTTTTGATCTCCCAGCCACTGGAGGTGGTGCTGCTGGGGCTGTTTGAAACACAAGGATTATTAATATTATTATTTTCCTGCAGAGGGTCTTAAGAAAAGTGTACATGCTGGTAAAGGAGGATCAAAGCCAAGTTCTTTGGTCCTTGTCAAGCAATTCTCTCATCAGTTCAGTTTCCCTTCTTGGAGTTGTGTCTCTCAAGGTCTCCAATCTGCATGCATTTTAAAAAACAACACAATAATTAGTAACTCTTTTCTGCTTAGAGCCCTTGCACCGAGCTCTGTTCAGCCGTGGATGCCCCTGTCTTTTGGGAGAGTGGAGGTGGCCAAACCTTTGGCTAATTGAACCTGGGATGGTGTGTGTGTGTGTGTGGGGGGGGAAGAGGTGTGCCATTCCTAACCCATCCCAGGAAGTTGCCTTGTCAGAGGCAAACATGGAGGTGGGGTGCGCAAAATGAGCTTGATCTCTGGCAAGCCAATTCCGGATGCCTGAGGAGGAGTGATGAGAAAAGGATTGAGCATTAATTAATTAATTGATGCCCTGGGAGCAGCAGACACATCTCGAGAGAGGGGCAAGAGGAGGTAACCTCCTTCAGGATACCTCCCCCCACCCGCTTCTCAAAAGCCAGATTGATGCAACTTTGCAATAACTATGCAATATGGTAGATCTTATATCCTGGGTAGATTTTCTTTTCTCAACACTGCCTGGACTGCACTGACGTGTTCCCACTGGACTTGCCTTGTAGAGAGAGTGTGGCTTATGCCCCAATGGGACCAAAGAAGTTCACAAAAGTTGCTAGACTGCAGAGACATAGATAGCTTTTTGGAAGAGTGAAAAAAAAATACAATTGACTCCAAGTTTATGATCTTCCCCTCCCTGACTTGAGTGGTTGCCTGGAGGTACGTGTGAACTGACCAAAGGTGACTAGGCAGGTAGACTAATTGAAAAGATCACATGCTTTCCCTCCACCCTAAAATTATATTGTTCATTTTTATTCTTCCTTTACCAAATATTCCTCCACGGATTCTGGAAATAATGTCATTCTGTGTTCTTAGTTACATCCTGTTCCCACAGTACCAAGACACTTCTATGTAAAAGTGGAGGGCAGGGGGAATAAGAGAAAATCTCTTTTCAGCTTGCTGTTTTTGGCCTTTGAACCCTCAGTTCCTTGTTTTCAAGGCTAAGGAGACAGCCAGCTCTCTCAGCCACCTTCCATGGCCGTAATACGCCTTGATGTAACTAACGTACGTCTTTGGAGCATTTTGTTACTGGCACATTTGAGGCAGTGTGTCTATATCACGATCTGAACTGCTGGGGGAGATATGATTATATGAATCTTTTGTCTCCGGAAAATAACTCGACTGCTTTGGAAAAATATGATCAAGCTTCTAGTGAAGTAGATGAAGGAATCGTTTAGGCTCCAGAATAAGTAAAGGCAATGTGTATTCCACCCCCCCACCCCCCCAAAAGAGAAAGAGTATATTTTAAACACTTATTATTTCTTTTTCAAATCAGAAAAAAATGACAGAAGGTTTCTGGACTTGCTAAAGAAGTTAGTCTGCTCAGCAACCATGATCAGGTTTTCAGAAAAAGCTAATGGCCATGATGAATGTCTCGTACCTTTTATTACAAATTTATGTTTTGTCTTTGTGGCTCAAGAGGAGAAGGAAATATGTTTGTGTGTGTGTTTGTGCTGAGGAGCACCTCTTTACATTCCACCAGTGTGTTGACACCAGGACTATTAACAACGGTGGCTGAATGAATCTTTAGTCTTCAGGTGCAGTCAACCTAGGTCTGCCACATAGCCCCGGATCCTGGGAACACACATCTCTGGAGGGTTAATGCTTTTAGGCCATGTAGAGGTGTGTGAATGGCCACAGGTAGAAGCAGGACCATAATCTCAGAGGAGAAACTATATATATGTTTAAGAAAAAACAGAACTCCCCAAAGCATGGAATTTGGCTAGCACGAAACTGGGGTTTATAGCATACACACTCAACATTATCCGGACTCCATCAATCTTGTCAGGTCTTTTATGATCCATATATGTAGGGAAGTGCCGTCAGTTGTCTCAGTCTTTGGCCAGTTCCCCAGTTTTCAGCAATATTTCATACAGAGAAGCATAATTAGGGCAATGGAGGTGATGATGGAAACACGTTCCGAACATTTATGGTGGATTGGTAGGGCAAGGTTGGCCATTTGCTCTAAATTGTACCTGAGGGCCATGCTTTGCTTTGAGAGATAGGGCACTTTTCATAGGGGCAGGTTGTAGTTCGGTGGTAGAGCATCTGCCTTGCACACAGAAGGTGTCAGCTTCCATCTCTGGCCTCTCCAAGATGGCTGAGCCATGTTCTCAGCTGGGAAAGAGATGGCGAGAGATAGCCAGCCTGTAGAGACCAGACTGGGTTTGATGGACCAGTCAACTGTTGTGATGCACAGCCTCTTCCAATATCTTTAATTAATCACCACCACTTTCTCTCACAAGGCTGAGAGAAAAGGAAGCCAAGAACCACCTCCTATCAGGTTGATCATGGTGAATCTGCATGAGGAATCTGCTACATAAGATACAGATGGCCGTGAAATAAACAGACTCGTTGTGATATTATATGTCTCCTTCCAAGCAGCCATTAAGGGCATTCAATTTTATTGCCTAGGCTGCTTAAAGGAGGCCATTTCCTTCAGGGGAAGAAACAGTGATGGTGAAGGGCAAGGTGGCTATTCAGAAAGCCGCCAATGTGTGGAAGCTGAAACTTGTATATCAGTGGAGACCTCAGCATCATAGGTTCCATAATTATCCTAGCCATTTGGGGGATCTGCAGTGTTGGTTGATATGGTAGGAACATATCTTTTTTATTCCCAATCTTGAGTAGATGATACACATCATGTTTGACCAGTGTAATTCCATTATTGTTTGGAACACAATGTTCTTTGGCCCTTTACTACTGGGACGGGTTGAAGGAGACGTCTGCTCAGCTTCAGAGGCCGGTCAACAGATTTTATGACATATATCTATTGGCTAAAATCAAAGAAAAACAAAACAAAACAAAAAGCCATAAAACATGTGGCACCTTAAAGACTAACATTCACAAATACAAAAATAAATAAAATAAATAAATAAATTTTAATGTAATCTTTTGTGGACACATCCACTTCTTCAGACATATAGCAGCAGAATGAGGTGTGCAATATATGTGATGAGGTGTGCAATATAATATGTAACCATCACATATTATATTGCACACCTCATTCTGCTGCTATACGTCTGAAGAAGTGGACGTGCCCACGAAACGTTACATTAAAATATGAAAGTTAGTCTTTAAGGTGCCACATATTTTGGATCTTTTCTTTTCTTTTGTTTTGTTTTGCTTTGATTTTTGCCTGAAATTGTTGAAAAGATTAACACAGCTACCCTCTCTGAAACATCCATCGGCTGCTATCAAGTGGAGTGGATCCATTGACCCAATGGGATGTAGCAGTAAATAGAGTGGGTCTCCTGTAGTTGGAACTAATTGGATTTACTCCCAGGGAAGTTTCTCATCAAAACTTTAGAGTTGATGGCCAGTTCTGTACCCTGGGGACTCAAACCTTTCCAATTCTTGCGTGTTAAATGTGGAATATAATTTACTATTGCCACATAACTATGCTTAAGGAGACTTGGAAGAACTGAGTATTTGCTGATTCTGAAAGATGCTGAGATAAAAACAAGCTTGATATCCACTTTCTGAATCAATTCCCAAACCAGAATATGGTGATGTTTATGATTTTTTTAAAGTGTTAAACTAAAACATTCATTTTTAAGAGTAAAATATGTTTAGAAATAGAAATAGGTATGTGCAAAAAAGGAGGTTGAAATATTATTACTTATTAATATTTATTTATTTAAACATTCATATTCTACTCTCTATAGCTGGATCTTAGGGTGGGTTACAGAGCTGTATAATTTTTTTTAAAAAAAATGCAAGCTATTTAGAACAGTCTAAAATGAAACAGGACCAAAATAAATCACTGAAACATTATTTTTGTGTATATGTGTGGGTTTATTATATTTCTTCATTTGCTGTGACAAACTCAATTCTATTGTTTATATTAGACTTTAGATAAGGAACATTATTTTAAATAGCAGTTCCCATCACTTTTAGTCAATATATCCAATGGTGAGAGTTGCAGTCCAGAGTAATGTCTAGATTCCATCCAACATGGTTCCATCCTATGGCTTCGTAGGCTTCATGGCAGGTAGGATTCTTTGAGTATGCTACTGTAGCACTGTAGCACAGCCATTCTCAGCTAATGGCCCTTGGGATAGTTTGGATTTCTGTCTCCAGACCCACTGTCCATTGGGCATGCTGGCTGGAGGCTCTGGCAGTGGGTCCAAAATATGCAGATTGTAAACATTTGAGAATAATTTCTTTAGATCAGTAGACCAAAACACTGGGTCCGCAGATGTTCTTGGACTGAAACTCCCAGACAACCTGGCCAGTACAGCTACTGGTGAAGGCTTATGTGACCTATTCTCCAGGAACATCTGGGGACCCCAGGTTTGCAACCATTGCTCTAGTGAATTCACCTGGGATTGTAGCAGAGAATTCTGACGTAGAGTATGATTAAGAAAAAACTTCAACCTTAATAACAGAGTTTACAGTGAATGACCATCTCCCAGAAGGAAAGATAAACAATGTAAAGAGAACTAAAATAATGAAATAACATAGACCAACTCAATTCTGTAGAAAAAGAGAATATTTGTGTTGTTTGACAAAAAATATATATACATCAAACACAAAAATACAATGCTTGATACTCAGCTCTGTATAAACAACTTAAAGCAGTTCTATACCTGCTTATACTCAGTAAAACCTTTCACAACACAATGAAAGAACCAAGATCTGTAACTTAAACTTTACACTACTAGTAAAGTATAACTCTCAACTTTAACAAATAGGTATATAGCATACACAGCAGGCAGAAAAATACACAACAAGCAAATAGCTCAAACAGAGCCAGAAAGTTGGAGTGACTGAATCTAAGCAGATTCAGCAAAGTGTAACACCAGAGCCTTTCCTTAAATACACTTCTGGTGGCTTGATTGCCTACACCTGCCCGATATAGCGCACAAACCTCAATTTGATTGCCTCACCTGGACTGCCACACCCCAAACACTCCTATAGTGCCTTCTAGCAAAGAACAGGTAAGCCAACTTTATTCTCAATATTTAATTTATGGTTTTTTTATTATTATTTTTATAAAAACTCAACAAATTCTAAGTCCCTCACTAAGCTATACATCCTAGGATCCTGATCACTGCTTTGCCTAGTTCAGCATTTTCCACTTTGACTTAGTAGTTCATCAGAATGTCAGGCAGTAGCCTTTCCTATCCTGTATCTGAGATTTAGTTCACCGGTGTTGCTAGAGGTTGAATCCAAGATAACCCATGCATAGTATTTCCTGATGGTGTTGGTTTGTGCCCTCCATGATGGATCAAGGTCCTTCCTGGCCAAGGGTTGGTGAGTGACTGGTCTGGTACTGCTGAACCAGCATGTCAAATGCAGTTGTGGCATTTATGTAGCAAAGGTATTTAAATTGAAAACAGTGCCTTGTTTTGTAATCTTTATAAGAATCCCTGTTCAGTGTTGTTGAAGAGAAGGCAATGGAACACTTACTCCCGGAAAAAAAAAACACCACTCAGGAGTTTGTCTTTGGCCACCAGGAGGGAAAAAGTGTAGTACACATGAGGACTGAACTGAGAAACCATGAAACCATGATGGAGATGTGGCATCTCCAGGCTTAAAATCAGGGGACTTCAAGGGCCAGATGCAGGGGAGTGGTATCAGGAGACAGATATCTAGTCCTGCGTGCTCCCAGACACATTTGGTGGGCCACTGTGAGATACAGGAAGCTGGACTAGATAGGCCCTTGGCATGATCCAGCAGGACTCTTCTTATGTTCATCTTCCCATCCTGCTACTAGGCTTCATAGTTGTTCTTCCAAGTGCTGTTTATTAGCTAGCACAGCATGTGTGGGGGTATACTGGCTAGAAGGCTTGACAAGGGGTCTAACTAAACATTATAGCTAGCACCTTGCTAAAAGAGAAAACAGCTGAAACAACACAGTCACACACCATCTGAGTCTCCCAACTTTCCATATCTTCCTTTGTCTCACCATTTCCTAAACTTTAATCATGCCGACATAGGCAAGAAGACCAGATAGAGGAATCAAAGTAACAGTCCTGCCCCCCCACAATGTCCACATGCAAATGGGCAAGGATGGAGTAGAAATATCACCACCAAGTTTTCAGTTAATACCAAGTGATCCTGTAGCTTTACGTGACTGGTAGTGACTGTCCAGAGTTCTAGAATGGGATGTTTCTTAGCAACAACAGAAGAAGCCAAAGGTTGACCTTGGGAATTTTTGTGAGCAAAACATGTGTGTTGTTATTGAACCAGTGCAGGAGAGTGACTTAGAATTCATGGAGGGTAAACCATCCATGGCAGTCCTGACTTCTACAGGATTGGTTCAAAATGAATCTAGCACCCTGGATAGCTCCTACAAATTTATGACTAAAACCCGGATCGGGTTCATCACTCCCAGGAAAATTGGCACTACCAGTACCCATGGTGATGAATGATGGCTGTCCTCCAGAGGTCCTGCTCAGTGCATGGCAGAAGGTCTCCTAGATCTTCACTCTGCTGCTATTTCTCCATGTAGACAACATGATAGTTACATGGTGTTGTTTCAGATGGACCCCTTCTGAGTCTGTGCCATTTCTTGTACACACCTGAGCTCCTGAGCTCTATTTCTGAGAAACTGAGTCAGGGCAACTGGACTTGTTTTCTTGAGAGATTGAAACGTTTCTTGAGAGACTGAAACCAGGGTGACATGATGCCACAGTGAACTATAAAATGGAGGACTATAAAATGGAGGACTCACATCTAGCTTTCCTCAGACTGACAAAGCTGTTTGGATAAGCAGCAAAGCATTTCAATCTCTCAAGAAAAGAAATCCAGTTGCCATGACTCAACTTCCAGATAAACTCACCTGGATGACTGAGAATCTTCACAGACAACAGGGAGACTCTTAAGAGTTCGGCCAATATACCTCTGCATGGGATGTGGGAAGACTGATTGAATGACCCAATAACTCTCAGTGGAGACATGAAAAAAGGGGGACCACCTCAACCCACATCCATCCAGCCAAATATCCTTGGAAGGTATTGAGAACAGGGAGTCATTCAGAGACCAGACAACAGGGCATTCTTCACTATAAATGGCATTTTTAAGGCTCGGATGAGCATTTAGTAGTTGAATTCGATTACTTTTTTATAGCACATGATTCCACTTCCAGATAAACTCACCTGGATGACCGAGAATCTTCACAGACATATTTC
Source organism: Phrynocephalus guinanensis (assembly GCA_037367245.1). Classification (NCBI taxonomy): domain Eukaryota; kingdom Metazoa; phylum Chordata; class Lepidosauria; order Squamata; family Agamidae; genus Phrynocephalus; species Phrynocephalus guinanensis. The sequence goes on along the minus strand of CM074749.1, from coordinate 8,737,853 downwards.
TGAGAAAGTGCCTGGAGGTGGTCCATTTTTTAGTAGGCACCACCAGGATGTGGTTAGATGATTTTTGGTTGGAAGCTTGGTACTCCAGATCACCTTCTTGGCTTATCATGGTGGCTGCTGATGCTCCCTCTCTCATCTTTCACCTGGCAGAGCTGTGTCAGGGCAATGAGGCAGGGATTACTGGTACAATCACGGGGCTCTCCTTCCACCTTGGACCCTTGCCAGCGGTTTGCACATGTGTCATCTTGGCTGGAGAGAGGGCATCCTGCAGTGGTGCAAGGTGGGTTGGTGATGGGCTGAGCCTGAATGCCTTAGCTGGAAACAATTAGCCTACGCCTGTTTTGAATGTTTGGTTGCCCTGCATGAATCTGCTACCTTACGCGATATTATCGTCCTTGCTGTAACTCAATCTGCTGTTTAAATGCTTGTTGAGAAATTGAACAAAAGGCTCAATTAATTAACACTCTCCTCTCTCCCCTCCTCTCTCTTCCTCCCCTCCCCTCCTCTCTCTCTCTCTCTCTCTCTCTCCCTCCCTGTGTCTACAGCAAAGTGTTTGTAGGGGGCGAAGCAAGTACAGTGTGCTCTTCTGTGCTGCAAATTAGGAACAAGGTCACTGGGAACTTGAGGGAGTGAGCTAGATAGAGAGGCAGTGGGTTGGGAGAACCTTACTGAGTGACATCTCTGCTGCATTCCGGAGAGGGAAGGCACATCCAATTTTGGAGGTGCTTGGGCAAATGGCTGGATTTCTGCTGTAACCCTTCCCTTCTCCAGCAGATATACTATAGTGTGGAATAAAGGAGTATCTGCTCCTTATATGTGGAGAACTCTTGGATAGCTCAGTGGTTTTGGTCTCTGGATGTGGAGCCAGAGGTCAGGAGTTTGATTCCCCAATGGGCCTCCTTGTCAGGGACTGGATTTGATGTTCTTAAAAACTAGGGTCCCTTCCAGTCCTACAGTTCCAAGGTGGCTGGTTGGTGGAGGTTCTACCACAAGAAGACATTGGGCTGTGGAGGAATCTTGAAACTGGAACCCCCAGATCCTCTGCTGCTAAATTGTTTCAGGAAGTGCTTGGAGGCACGTTCAAGGCTCTTGACCTTCCTCCATAAGTTACATTATTTTTTGGATGGTGCTGGACTGTCCTTCAAGTGGAGGCCATCTTCAAAACTAGGGTTGTCCTTTGAAAGCCCTTCAAGGAGAGGACTGCCTTCAGTAAAGATGTGGTTGTCCTAATATCCCACAACTAGCTAGGTGGTGACTGGACTATCTGCATAAAGCAGAAATGGTCTCTTATACCAGCCTTCTTAACCATTTTTGGCTACGGCCATGACCACCAAATGAAAGAAACATAGGCTGCACCAAGACTCAGTAGGTTGCATAATAACACTTATGAAGATAAGGCTGAGAAGTTGGGGACATTCCACTAGTCCATTCTCTTAAGCACTAATCTGTTAAGGATTGCTCTGGGTGTGAGTCTCAAAGCCAAGTTCACTCCTGCCCCCCACCTGGTCATGCCATGGGCTGTACCCCTCTTTGGAAGAGGAATCTGAAAGGGAATGGAAGTCAGCTTCCGGTTTTCTTTAAAAGGGGAGGTGCAGAGGAAGTGGAACAAGGTTCAGAGGCGAGCAGAACCTCGTGTTAAAAGTGAATCATGGCCGTTCCCTGTTGACGTTGCAGTTGGTGCTGTTGGTCCCAGTACAGGGCCTCAGAATAGATGGAGAGACGCACGTTCCCCAGATACTGCATGTTGTATTAAAGAAACTTGACCTGTCACTTTGTTTTGGGGTGGTATCACTGGTGGGTAGGACTCAGAAGACCTGGGGTGGACAGGCTTTACTTTTCAATATGCCACCATTTCTATGCATACTGGCGAAATAAAACCAGGGAGGACATTATGTGGAGTCCTTTTCCTCTCTTATGTGCCCGGTTAATAGATTTCAGAAGCAAACAATGAAGTCCAGTCAGACCAGTGGCTGGAGTTCAGAAAAGCCAAACCAGGATCCAAAGAGTAGACACGTGTGGCTTGTTTTCAGAGATTCCAACAGACATCATATCCTTCCCCTTTTTCATGGAATGCAAATGTATAGACATGCACCTGCCCCTCTCTGCTGTCTTTCCGGAAGCAGGCAAAGACCTTCCTCTTCAGGCAAGCTTTCCCTGAATGAGGGACTTCCTACTATGTAACTTTATATGGATTACCATACATGATTGCATTGACTGATTTCATAAAAACACCAGTGCTTCCCATGTTACTTTCCATCCCTCATAATGGATTTTTCTTTTCTTTTTGCATGCTCTTTGTAGTGCTGCTGTTACCTTTTAATGTTCCAATATGCCTCTTCTAAATCCCTGTTCTTAATTTGAGTATGCCTTAAATGTTCTGGGCTGTATATTTCCCCTCATTATTGTAAGCCACCTTGGGTCCTTTTCCATGGAGATAAAATATTCAAAATAATAATAATAAATAAATAATATCTATATCTATGTAATCCATTTTCTATATCAATATATCTGTTTCAGAAATCTACTGAACCACTAGATGCATTTTGTGCTGGTGTGGAAGAATGGACCAATAAATGGTTTAGGTTGTCAAAGGGAGATTGAAAAGAATTTGCATGGGCTCAAATAGTGAAATAGTTTGTGTGCCCCTCCTGAGACTCATTGCAGGGGGGAAATGTACTGCGCCTCATGAATTTCCATATCTGTGATGGTTTTAAAGCTTTTCGGATAAAGAAAGCACATAGAAGACACTGTGCACATTTTAAAATATGCAATTGCAAAAGACAGACAAACAGACAAGTTTTAATCAATGACAGGAAATCTTAGGCACAACATGCAAAGCCGGTGCAAATCTCAACACAGAGGGCAGAGGGGGAGACACTCCCAAGTGTGACGGCATGAGGATAAGAAAAATTGCAGGGAGGATTTGGAGAAATGCAATAGAGATGATAGCGTCTCCTGTCTCCACTTTTCGATCACAGAATAGAAATTGCTCTCAATTTAGGGATTACAGATGTGGACAGCTCAGTGGTTTGGGTCGCTGGCTGCAAATCCAGAGGTTGGGAGTTGGATTCCCCACTGGGCTCCCTTAGCCGAGGCTGCACTCCAGCTGTGCCATTCTAACGTTATAGAAAGCTTGGTTTTGCAGTTTGCAGTGGCTTTAATCCCTGGGCTCCTACCTTGTGTCCCCTTGCTCTGTGGCTCTTCCAGAAAGCCTTTGAGGGTACTCAACATAAAATTTGTTCAGCAGGTGACGTGCACCATCCACGTGGTTTGCCACAACCACCCGTCCGCACAGACACCCACCCGTCCAAAGTGCAAACATGTTAATCTGCAATCATCACCCAAGGACCCACCTCCTCTGATGCCACCGGACCCCAACATCTGTGAGGTCACAGGGGCACACCCAGAGCTTTTGGCTCTGGCATTGTAAGGAAGGGGGAGTGGCTGCCCTGGGAAGCCTAGGCAGTGCTCTCTCTCTTTGATCTAAGTGAGATGCTGGGCTTGGGATCCTATCAAAATGCATCAGATTTTGTGAATCAACTCTAGAGCCCCATCTCCATTCAACCAATCCAGCCTTCTCCCCCTCCGCCTGCGTAAGGACTTGGCTGTGTGTGTTCCTTCTGCTGTAACATTTGGTGCTGCTGGGACACTTCTCACATTCTCTGTGTGCCGTCTGATGCCGTGGGAGGGATTCTGTATCATAGGAAAGAGAGTGTGTGGAGGACACAGGCATGAAAATGCTGGACCATCTGGCTATCCTTTATTCTCGCCTTCCACTGTTGCTATGCTCTGAGTAGCTGCTGTGTGTCTTATTCCTCCCCATGTAAACCTCTAATGCATGCACGTGTTGTTCTCTAGAGTGAATATCTAGGTAGGGAAACAGCCACCTACTCCCCTGATACATATGAAGCCTATGTGATCCTCTTTGTTTATGTCGCAAGTGTGATGGGACAGTGTTTGAGCCATGAAATGTTGTGTGTCTCAAAGAGATCACACTTAAAGAGGGGAAAGGGATTTGTGTTTTGAAGGCAGAGGAAGGAATGTTGGTTTGTTTCAAGGCAAATGCTCGGAAGCAGAGATGGGCATGAATCGGAAAAATGGTGATTTGTTTCTATGTGCAAATCATCACGGTTGATGAATCACAAATAACAAATTTATGAATTTTTCTGATGAATTGGTTTGTCGATTTGTTTTCGCCTTTAAAACCCTAAAAAAGCACATACACATGACATTTATTCAACCTAATCTTTACCAAACTTGGAGAGATTGTAGAAGAAAGCCAGGGGAAGCATTTGTGTGATTTCGGTCTCTAGTTGCCTGGGAGAAACCATCCTGGTTGAGGGATTTTTGTGGGTGCATATTTCAGACCTCTGAAACCCAACCTTCACCAAACATGGTGGGAGTGTACAAGAGAGTCAGGGAAAACTTCTATGCTATTTCAGTCAGTCAGTCAGTCAGACACCTTTATTGGCATAAATAAATAAATAAATAAGTAAAATAGACAATGGACAATAGAGAATAAAATACACAATTGGGAAAGTGTACATGCCCGAACCAGTATCAATTAAAAACAGGGAAGGATGGAGGGAATATGGGAGTGTTCCCATGTATCCTTATATTTGTCCAGCCAGAATTGACTGCAGACCATCCAGAGTGAACGGACTATATTTGGGGGTGTTGAACAAAAGGCCCGTTAAGTAACTGTGGCCTGCGTCGCTGGATTAACAGATAGATAAATGTGGCAATCTGCCTAGTGTAGGTTTTGTCTAGGCCTGAGAGAAGATTATGCAAAATGATCTCGTCCTGGTGACCAGGGAGTCTAGCAAGATGTGGCTCTAGGTGGGAAGCGCGGATGTCCTTATATAGAGGACAGTATAGGATCATATGCGCCAGAGCCTCGATGGTCCCTGAATTACAGGGGCATAACCGAGTCTCTAGTGGTAGAGAGCCAAATCTCCCATATAGGACATTAGAGGGGAGCACGTTACATCTAGCTAGAGTGAAAGCACGTCGTTCCTGTGGATTCTCTAAAAGATGTAGGTAGCTGGCCGGCTTGCCAACAGGTAGTGGGAGTTGTAGACTGAGAGGAGAACATGCTTTAGAGGCTGCAGCAAAAAGGTCTTGCCTTTCAATGTCTAGCAGTCTAAGCTTTAACAGCCTATAAGCCTGCATGAAAGGTAGTGCCCCCAGTTGATCAGGTGAAATGCCCAGCGCCGTAATTCTTTGGAGAAACCGTTTAAGGCCAGAAGAGTAGAAGTGGTCAGAGAGTGGTCATAATTTTACCCATTTTCAAAAAGGGGGATAGGAAAACGCCGGGCAATTATCGACCAATCAGCCTGCTGTCAGTCGTGGGCAAGGTATATGCTAACCACCTCCTGATTCGACTCAACTCCTGGATAAAAGATAATAACATACTTGGGCCAGAGCAAGCAGGATTTCGTGAGAATAAATCCACAGTGGACCATTGTTTAATATTATCCCATCTTATAGCCAAGCAAACTGCCCATATGAAGAGTCAACTATATGCTGCCTTTTTAGATCTTAAAGCTGCATTTGACTCTGTAGACCGGGAACTTTTATGGGCCAAGTTACGAGCTGCCGGCTTAGACAGAAGACTGCTTTTTTTAATCCAAAGGTTACACACAGAGAACACTTGCTGCATTCGAGTTTCCAGCAATGGTGCTCTTTCCAGCAGCGTTCCCATCAACAGAGGAGTTTAAACAGGGCTGTGTTCTTGCCCCCACCCTATTCAATCTGTACATCAATGACCTTGCTCCTCTATTGCTAGAAGTAAACAGCCGCTGCCCAAGATTGGGCCATTTGGCAGTGCCCATTCTTATGTACGCAGACGACATGGTACTACTTTCCCGCACCACCAAGATAGGTTTAAGACGATTAATTTTAGAATGTATCAAATATCTTTCTTGCAACAAACTGTCCCTCAATTACAGTAAGTCCAAAATAGTTGTTTTCAGTAAGACATGGAAACTCCATTCTTGGATTTTTTCACGGGAGAGCAATACAACAAGTCAAAGAATTTAAGTACTTAGGTCTAAATTTTTTTTACCGTAACACCTGGGCCAGACATAGGCATATCACTATCAACTCAGCCAGACTGACCATCCAAGCTATCTACCGGTTTTTTATATATATGGGGTAATCAACATATCCCCAGTGCTCTGCAGGTTTTCAAAGCCAAGGTCATCTCCCAACTGCTATATGGGGTACCAGTTTGGCTGGACGCCATAGATCCACTGGTTGAAAGGCTTCAATCCACTTTTCTTTATAAAATATTGGCAGTTCCACATTGTGTACCTTATGCAGCCCTCTGTCTGGAGGCTGGACTTAGCAGACTGAACACCCAGGCACAGCTAAGACAATTTAAATACTGGCTGAGAATTTGTTTTACCTCACATAATGACCCTCTGATAGAGGGCATTCTCTCTATGCTATTTCAGCCTATCTAGGTGCTTGGAGGCCTGTATTATAGCCCAATGAATTGAGAAATGAAGAATCACTAACAATCATATTCTTTGAGGGTATTGGTTTGGAGGAATACAAATTGACGAATAGCAAGTTTTGATGAATTTTGCAATTCATTTTTAAATTCATGCCCAGATCTACTCTGAAGTTCTATATTGGGAATCAGTTGTGTTGCTGTTGCTATGCTGGATTTTGTATTACAAATCACTAGTAGTAGTAGTAGTAGTAGTTGTTGTTATGCCCTTTTACCTGTCTCTTCAACTAACATAGTTAGACAATTCAAAGTGTTATAACCCAAACGGAAGCAGATCCCCCCCCTCTCCAAGATCAGATAAGTACTATTATGTGCTATCCAGTTGCTTCCAACTTACAATGCACCTATCTATGATTTAGTAACCTTCAAAAGGTCTCATCCTTAACAGCCTTGGTCAGGTCTGGCCGACTCAAGGCTGTGTTTACCTTTATTGTGCCAATCCGTCTCCTTTTCCTCTCCTCCTTTTCCCATTGCCTTCAGCCGTTGCTGGCATGATCACTTTCCCCCCCAGGGAGTCTTGTCTTCTCATGATAAACCCAAATTATGATAACCCTACTTCAGTCATTTTAATGATACTGCGCTGATAAATGTCCTGGCATGCATCCCACAAATGTTCCGAGAGCCTCAAGAAGCCGCGCCAGCCTTCTAAATAGAAGAACAAATGCATCTTATGTGCTTGGATAGCTCTCCGCCAGTCGAAATCAGGTTTAAAGAAAGGAGCCAGTGGGATGGGATGTGTGGATTCCTTGCACTACAAATCTAATGACACGTCACAGGCACCTGTTTGCAGCTCACCTGGAACAAAGGCCTTAAATGATCAATTTTAGAGCTGAGCTAGGCCAAGGTCCCCTAGCTTCCCATACAGGAAGAAAGTCCCCAGCCAGCTCTATGGCAGGGTCAGGAACCTTGTGCAGAGCTAGGCTTAGCTCACTTTCCAGGCCTTCCAGTTGAGGCCTTTCTCTCAGGTGAGCCAAATGTTTGTAAGATAGGAGGGATGGGCACAAGATGAAAAAAATTATGTTTCATTTCATTTGCATTCATGCCCCCCCCACAGTTTTAAATTTTGTCTCATGTGAATTTTTTTTCTAAAAAAAATTCATACGAAATGAACCACTAACAAAATGGTTTGTGTGTGGGGGGACTTAGAAAGTGGTGGAGGGGAAAAAGTTTTTTTTTAAAAAAAGCCCTGGGCTTTTTAAAAAACCCTTTCCCCCCTCCCTCCAAGCCCTGCCTGCCAGCTGATCGGGTCTGGGGTGGGGAAAAATAACCTCCCCCCCACCTTAGTGCCAATCATCTGGCCACGGAACTTGGAGAGGGAAAAAAAGTTTTTTTTTAAAAAAAGCCCAGAGCTTTTTTAAGGAAACCCTTTTCCCACCCCCGTGGCTTACAGATGGAACAAAATGGTTGTTTCAACAAAAAAAAAAAAACAATAACCCACCATTTTGTTTTGTCTGTAACAAAATGCTGCTTCCTCGTGTTTCATTTCATTTCGTTTCGTTTCGTTTCGTTATGTAACAACACGATGAAACAGCATTTTATTTTTCGTTTTGTGCCCATCCCTACAAGATAAAACTCCCAGGCTGCCTCTTTGACTTTTCTGAAAACCCACTTGCCTAAGGAAACAATCATTATATTTCCATCCCCCGGGTCCTGAGAAGGGAGGTATGCCCACCTAGTGGAAGAGTGGAATGGGTTAGGGTTAGGGTTAGGAGAGGTTGAGAGGATTCATGGTGACTCTCCCCATGCAGATGCCCTACAATAGTTTTGAGCTGCGGCTTCCATCACTCTTAGCTGACAGGGCCTGAGGCAAAGGATCACAACAGTGAAGGACCTGAAGGCATTGAGATGAAGGAATCTGCCAAGGTTTTGTCCAGTGGAATCCTGGGATTTGTACTTTGGGGAGACACAGAGAATTCTTTGCTGTAGTTCAAGGGACAGTGTTGTACCACAAAATTCTCAAGCCCTCCTTCAACTACAAATCACAGGATTCTCCAGGGTGGAGCTGTGGCAATTGATAGTGGAATCAACGTGTTGCGATAAGTATTGTAGTCTAGGATGGAAGGAATCAAGTTATACATGGCTAATTAGAAGATGACTAGGACACCATGCGTCCACCCCCTCTCTCTGTAGCTAACATATCTTACAGATTTGTTTTGACAAGGCAGCAGAAAAGCTTCTCACCCTTTCGAGGGTGGGTGGGTGGAAAATGAAGTAAGCAGCACAATAGCTAAGAGACGGCCTATTAATAAATGGCCCTTAGCCATCGTGTTACACAAAGTCCATTAGACATTCGTGATTGGTGCTGCAGTTGTTAAGTGGTGGAGCAAGTGCAAACAAACCAGCCCTTCCTTGGGGAAAGGGTATTGTATGGTTGGATCAAGTCCTGGGTTCCAATTCTGGGACAGCTTATAGCAGTATTCCCAAATGCCAGATAACTGAGTTGCAAATACAAGGCCCATTGAATTAAATTTGGATGAACTCTCCACATTTACACAGGTTGAACAGTCAAGGCATGGGAAGAATCTAGCCCCTCTGGTGCTGTATGTCCAAAAGCACTACTGTAAATTGGTCGTGGAGCTTGAGAGGGCTTTAAATGTCTGCCAGTCTATGAACAAACTGTTGCTGAGTTTTGAATGTTGTAAAAAATTCCTCCAACTGTGCAGCAGAAGAATAGAGCAGAATAGCTGCAGGTTCTCTCATTTAGTCTACCTCTTTCCCTCTCATTAAATGGCCCCTACAGTCTCAAGAGCTCACTCTGAGACATTAGTAAGAGAAAGAGTAAAGACACATGTTCATTATTTGCAGTTCTGAACAGATCAGAGAGCAAACTGATCTGGTTCTTATATATTAATCCACCTCTGTCTGTCCTTTGTATCATGCTAATTTAGATGTGTTATTTAGTTGTTTGTTTGATTTAAATATGATCTATTGATTTTTATTTAGCTCAATATTGCATATTGCATAATGTATTGCTAATTGCATTGTTTTTGTTTAAATCTTTGTAACCGCCCAGAGTGACCTTCGTGTTGATGGTGCGGTGTACAAATCAAATCAAATCAAAATAAATAAATAAATAAATAAATAAATAAATAAATAAGCAAGCAAGCAAGCAAGCAGACTCAGGAGAGGAGCAAGGAAGGCTCAGAACAGACTGCTAGGTCTCTCTTGGAATTCAGAGGCGGGGAAAGAATGACTGGTTAGTGCTTAATAGATTGACAATCCATGCCAGCCACATCTACTAGAGGCAGCATGCAAGGTTGGAGAAACTCCAATACAAACAGCCCTTGTTCATATACAGTACTCATATCGGATATTGGCTGCTGCAGCAACTCTGCTAAGTGGCCACCTACCCTCTGCTTAAGATCCTCAGAGTTCTAAATGTACTAAGGCTGTCTGTTCCACCAGTAAATAAATCATTGCAAACCAGAAATCCTTGATGATCTCCTGTAAATTGTTCAACATCCTATTAGTAGGTCTCTGTCTACACCAGCAACAGATGACATTGGCTCAGATGAAGCTGTGAGCACTCTTTGCTTTACTGCGGCTCTTTATAAAAAGGCCACCTCTTAAGGAAAGTGGAGTAGACAAGGCTGTATAATTTTAGAAGGTTAGTGGGAGTGGAAGGTTCTTACTGAACCCAGGGTGAAGGATGCTTCTCCTTTTGCATTTGTAAGTAATAAGAGCACTCCTGCCAAGTCCGTTTCCTGTCTCTAAAAATATAACATGCGAAGGAAAGGTTTATGTACATAACTCTGCTTCCAAGAAGGAAGTATGTGCCAAGAATCCAGGAGCAGTTCAGAGGTACCGGCCTCTCCAGTGGAAATAGAACCAGAGGCAAACAAGAGGAGTCCTCTGAATCCTCTTTGTTCTTATGGTGTACACAAAGGGACATCTGTTCCCCCTTTGTGCATGTGGACGGCAATGTTGCTTCCAGTTTTGGATAGGGTGGGGCGATGCACAGGTCCAAACCAAGGATCACAAAGACTGCTGCACCCATAGGATGCTGCATCCATAGGATGTTGTTGATTCTGCCAATTGCATCTTCTGGGTTATTGATTTGTTGATTTTATTTATTACTGGCAATAATAGCTCACCTGCCTTAGTGGGACCACTGCCTTGGGTGGCCGTTACAGTAGAATATAAATCCTAAGCCCTACCGTTCACTCTCTGACATAATACATAGACAGTACACCCCAAACTCATAAACACATGAAGTAGGCCAACAGAAGAAACCATAGGGGGATAATAAGCAAATGATGGCAGGAGCCTTCAGGTCGCACGGGGTCCAAGGGTAGACTTACTGAGGGATGAAGGATATCCATAAAGGCAAGGCAGTTTTTATTTGCCTCTGGAGGGAGGAGACCTGCCAGATCTTTCAGGCTGGGGACCTGAATACCTGGTGGAGTAGATCTCCTTGAAGTCAACTGAGACCCACCAGAACCTCACGGGTGTTCTCACTTCAAGGGCCCCCTTATAGGGAGGCCCAGAAAACAGATACTTGAAACATTCCAAAACTGAAAAACAGATACTGGGCCATCTCAGTGGCTGCCCCTACACTTTGGAATAAACTGCCTAGTGAAATTCGCCTTGCACAGTCCCTGCCTGTCTTTAAAAAAGCCCTTAAGACTCTGCTCTTTAAACAGGCGTTAAGTGATTGCTAATGTCCTTTTTTTCTTTTTTTCTTTGTCATTTGGTGATTTGGTTGTTTGAGTCCTGGTAATAAAACTGCCTTGCCGGCTATTCTATGTTGTTGTTGTTGTTGTTGTTGTTGTTGTTGTTGTTGTTGTTGTTGTTGTTCTTCTTCTTCTTCTTCTTCTTCTTCTTCTTCTTCTTCTTCTTCTTCTTCTTCTTCTTTGGTGTTTTGGGATTATTGATTATCCTATTGATTTTGATTTGACTATATTTTTATAATGTCATATACCTTGGAAGTTGTGACTGCTGTAAACCGGCCAGAGTTCTTCTGGAAGACAGGTGGTATACCAATGTATAAATAAATTAATAAATTAATAAATATTCCATGGAAAGCCATTCCAAAGTGCAGGGACCATTGCTGAGAAGGCCCACAATGTGATTGAACCTTTCCTTGCCTCCCTCAGAGTGGTCACCCACGGCTGGGAGGCCAAGGAAGATTGAGTGGCATAGGCAGCATTCCTGTTGGGGAGAAGCTTTAGGGTCATGAGCTAAAGAGTATACTCACAGATAGGGCTAAGGTCGGGGACCTTACTATGGGGAAGATCCCATTAAGAACATTTTCTTGTGTCTGCTGTGAATTTCCTGCCATTCTACTTTGCTGGTTAGACATGGACTCTTGCCTTATCTCCCCCACAGTGCCTAATGTTTGTCATGTGTTGCACCTTGAAGGACCAAGGCGATGCTGCTAGTGGAGCAGATGAGATTTCAATCTTCTTGGCATTCCATTCAGTAGAAGAGGAAGCTGTCAAAGTCCTTGCCATTTCTGGGTGTTCCAGGATCAGCCCCTTGGGCTTCATGCCCAAAGAGTCCAAACAAAAATCTAAGGAAGATTCCCTAGCAAGAAATTTTGAAGAGCTGCTGAAATCAACCAGAACTTGAGTGAATCATTGGTCTCACTTGGTAGTGAAACAATTTTAAAAATTCAACCCCCACCCCCCCCCCCCCCCCAAAAAAAACCCAGTGTCAGCTGAGTTCTCTTTTCATCTTTCTCTTATAATTCTGTAACCAACCATAGGGTTCAATCTCAGCCACCTTAGATTCTGCCAGTAGGTCTGTCCAAGTTCTTAAGAGAATTGCCTTGGATGATCCAAGTGGAAAAAGATGGTAATGGTTGTTGACTTCTGTGTGTCGAGGAACTTCAAAGTATTGGCATGCCAGGTTTTCATTCTAATTTATAGGTCACTGGCCTGGGTTCTGTCATTACAATAGTATGGTCCGTGGACCAGCTCTTGAGCTGAGAAGCAGAAAGTACTTAAGTACAGTACTCTATATGGACCCAACTTGTCTTTCCTGGCTTGTAGAGGATTAATATGGAAAACCATTCTCTGGTTAACTTCTGGATGCCAATGGCACAGAAGCTAGACTGTTTTAAAAGTAAGTTGGCAACCTGGGTGGGTTGTTTTGAATTTGTGAGACACACACACACAAAATATCTCCCTGTCTACCATATGTCAGATGGGCTTTCAACGAGACCTGAAATCTCAGCTGGTGTTCCCTCTCTGTTTCTCATGATGTCAACGCAGAGAAGCAGATAAGGAAGAGTGACAGAAAGTGGGGACTTGAAGGGGGTGAGTTTGCTCCAGTGTTTTCTTGAAGATACCAGCTTTGGAAGCTATCTTGACACTTCATGCTCTGAAACTGAGCACACTTAAAACAGAATCAAAGCTTCCATCCAGTTTACTAGCATCAATAAAGATGCAACAGACTAAATGTGGCATCTCTTATACAATCCCAATATAATCCATAGGGAGAATTTCCTCAACCTAGAGAATTTTGGGAAGTATCTTTTTATGGGTTTGGGGTGATTGTTGGGATCTTAAATGGTGAATTGTCAGTACCTTACTGAACTGCAGCCACCTTTGGTCGTTTTTTGGAGACACTGGCAGAAGAGAAATATTTGAAATAAATAAATTCCAATATTCTTCAGAAACCACAGTGGTTGAACTGAGATTGATTAGATCTATACTTATAGTGCACTGATGAATCCATTGTGTAGTAAATGGACATTTATCTGGAAGTTGAGTCTTGACAACTGGACTTCTTTTTCTTGAGAGACAGAAACATTTTGCTGCTCATCCAAACAGCTTCATCAGTCTGAGGAAAGCTACTTGCGAGTCCTCCATCTTATAGTCTGTTTTGACCTCTTGTCACCCTGGTCTGAAATAGACTCATAAGACAAACAATGGCCTGAATATGCTCCTTAGGTAGACAACAGTATCAATAGCCTTCAGGTGAACAATGGCCTAAAGTGCTGAAACCCATCAGTTTGGCTATGGCCTTGGTGGTGAAGACTTTTTGATTTGTCTGCGTGTTGTTGAAACCACACCCTGATAAGTAGCAGATAGACTGTGCCTGAGTCCCCCCACCTCTGTTGAGAGAGGGGGTTTCAGTGTTCACATGAGTGGCTCCCCTGACCCCTCTCTCAAACCACCTATCTTCTCTAATACGTGTACATCCTCATCTTTGAATGAGTGCCATTTGTCCATCTAGTGGAGGTGTACTGCTGATTCCGGTCCTGAGCTGTTACCCCTCCTATGTTGGGTCATCCTAATGGCTGTTTAGTTTCTCCAATGTAGAGAGGTCTGAACACTCCTCACTGCATTGGATTGCATATACTCCAGCTATGTAGGGAATGACGAGGTTCTTCTGACGGGTCTGGGTCTCAGGCTGATCCCTCTTTTTCTGGGTTGGCACACGGCAGTGTTGAAGGCCTACAGGCCTAAAGTACTATCTTCAGGTACCTGTCTTCCTTCTTGGTTTCTGTGTAGGTGGGGATGCTCTCTGCTAAGTGGTTTAGGAGCCTGATGACTTCTAATTTGTGTTGTGATGATGGTGGGAATCAAACAGTAAGTACTGATCTGTGTGGGTGGGTTCCCTGTAAACTTCTACTCCCAGGCCACAGTTGGGTCTGATGATGACTACAAAATTCAGGAAAGCCAGCCTGTTGTCTTGGGTGTCTTCCCTAGTGAATGTAATATTAGGGTCCAGCACATTGATGTGGTCTGTAAAGGCATGTACTTCCTGAGTCTTGATTTTCGCCCAAGTATCATCTGCATACCTGAACCAGTGGGATGGTGTTGGCCCTGGGAAGGTGTTGAATGCCTTCTTCTCCACTTCTTCCATGTATAGGTTTGCAACAATTGGTGACACTGGGGAACCCATGGCACAACCATGCTTCTGTGTGTAGAAGTCCCCTCTGTACATGAAATGTGTGGTGTTCAGACACAGGTCCAGGAGCAGGCATATCTGGTCTGGGTTGAGGTGGCTTCTGGAGGTGAGGGTGCTGTCTTCTCTTAGTCTTCTCTTTACTGTTGTTAGGGCGTTAGTGGTGGGGATGCTGGTGAAGAGAGATGTAGCATCAAAGGATATCATGGTTTTGTCTGTATCCAGTTTCAGCTCCCTGACTTTAGAAACAAACTCCTCTGAATTGTGCACATGGTGGTCCGTAAGTCCAACCAGTGGGGCTAGGAGGGTCACCAGGATTTTTGCAGTGTTGTCAGTCACTGATTTTATACTACTGATGATGGGTCTGAGGGGGATTCCTTGCTTGTGGATCTTGGGAAGTCCATAAAAGCAGGGGATGGTCTCTCCAGGCTATAACCGGTGGTAAATCACTCTGTCAATTGGGTTATCCTTCTCAAAGAGCTTTAAGCATTCTATTACTTTTTTCATGTAATTGCTGGTGGGGTTGCTTTTTAGTTTTTCATATGTGTGTTGGTCATCTAAAAGTAGATAACCTTTTCATGGTAGTCCACAGTATTGAGGATGACCGTGCATCTTCCTTTGTCTGCAGGCAGAATGGTGGTGTTCTCATCCCTGCTGACGAATGTCAGAGCACTTCTCTTCTGGCTGGTGAGGTTGGATGGTGGTGGTTGAGCACTGGAGAGGGCAGCAGAGACCTTTATCTTGAGTAGTTCAGCTTCTGCTGCTGGCAGATTGTTGCTGTGAATGGCCAGTTCTGTAGCTGTGATGAAAACCACAACAGGAACCTGCTTAAGTGTGATGACAAAATTTAAGCCTTTGGATAGGACCTCTCTCTCTCTTTCTGGGTGAGTTCCCCGTTTGAGAGGTTCTTCACCCATTTGTCCTTTACTTCTCCTGCCATGGTACCATCATGCTTCTTCCTCCTGCTGATTTCTTTTACTGACTGTTTCCGGGACAGTTGTTGCCATCAGTCACCCTCTTGTCTACTACAGAAGAGGGAAAGGTTGACAGGACAGATTTCTGGTTTGGTCGTTATGCCCTTGGTGTAGATGTATTGAACACCACCAGGTCTGGACGTATCTTGAAATTCTTGGACTGGACTCCCAAGTGGTGGTGAACCTTTAACCCCATAGAGCATAATCAATGGCCAGGAATGATGGAAACTGTAACTCAACAACACCTGGACGTCCAAGAATACAACCTAGGGCAAGCTACATTAAGAGTAGTACATTTTCATCTACACCAGTGGTTCCCAAACTTGAATCTCCAGATGTTCTCAGACTACAACTCCCAGAAATCCTGGCCAGAACTGGTAGTGGTGAAGGCTTCTGGGAGATGTAATCCAAGAACATCTGGGGACCCAAGGTTGGAAGCCACCGATTTCCACCATTGTTGCTTTCTCCGTCTCCTTCCCCTCTTTCTTGTGCCAGATGCATAATAGAATTAAGAACTCCTAGCAGGGCTGTGCATCAGATTCCTACGACTGTGGCCTATTATTCTAGTCTCTCCTACGGCCTCCCCCATGCCTCTTTCTGTGCAAGTCTCCATGATAATCTCTTCTAGGAAGACACCTGTCTTGCTGCTTCCATCACTGTCCTTTGTGGTCTACAGACCAAAGGTATGGAGTGATTAAACAGAGCTCATGTGAATGCAATGTTGAGGTCACCACCAAAAGTCACCTTATTCCTGATGGATGTGGAAGGGATGCGTTTCTTCTCTCCATCTAAGCTGTGGCTTCTGGGCCAAGTATAGTTTAAGCCACTGGAGGGCAGCACAGTGTGTGAGAAGAACAGGCACCAGGTGGAAGGAAATGGATTCAATGCAAATACTATTCAGTAGCATCTGGAGATTCTAGCAGGTGGGGCAAAAAGAAAGAGGTGAAGAGTCTGCCTTGATTTGCTTCTCCTTTATCTCTACAGAGAAGTGTGATTGAAAGGAGTTTGGATTTTTTAGGCAAAAAAAAAAAGCTCCAGCTTCTCTAGATAGCATGAGAGTTGAAATGGACACATTTTTTAAAAAAAAAACAATTTGCAAAATTCAACAAAATGTGTTGATTAGTATTCATTCTAATCAATGCTCCCTGACAAATACAAATCCATGAATTTTTAGTGATGTTTTGATTCATTGGGATATTAAATAGCCCTCTCCCTGGCACCTTGAGACACCAAAATTGCAGAGAATCATATCCTGTCTCTTGTCTAAAATTCCACCTTTTGGTAAAGACTGGTTTTTTTCAAGGCAGCTGCAGAACGGCAGTTTGGGGGGGGGGGGGAATCTACTTGGTGTGTAACTCAGATATCTGAACCCCAATCTTCACAAAACATGGAGGGATTGAGTCAGGGGAAGCCTCTCTATGATTTTGGTGTTTCTGGGTGCCTGGGACAAACTGATGAATCCATTTGTCAATTCATCCAAAAACTGTAAATTTATTATTCAGAATTTGTTGACCTCGATGAATCACAAATTGAAACAAATTGCCATTTTTCCGATTCGTGACCATCTCTACATGAGAGTTGTGAAGGAAGGCTGCTTCCCATGGAGATGGTTCTACTTGGTGTGCCGTGGGAAGCTGTGATGGAGAGGAGGTTCCCAATCAACCAGCTCCAGCTCCATGCTGCATGTGTCCATGTGATATCTGCTAATGGCCACATGGTCAACATGGGAAGATGTTTTTTTTTGCTTTTTGTTCTTTTGTTTGTTTGTTTTTTGTTTTTTTGGAAGGAAGAAATGCCAGAACTGGTCTGCTTTGGATCTGGGGTTCAGGTTTCCGCTCTTGTACTGAGATCTGGTCCAAGGTGAAGGCTACAGCCCAGGGGTGTCCAAACATTTTGCAAGGAGGGCCAGATTTGGTGAGGTGAAAATGTGTGTGGGGCCAAACATTCAGCCACATTTGGCCCCCAGTCTGGACTTTGGACAAGCCTCTAGGACATGCAAGGAGGCAGGGAGGATGCTGCAGCAATGGAGCCAGGAGGTGGGTAGGCTGATCTAGTGGCTGGGGGGACGGACAGAGGCAGGGAGGGCAGGCAAAGTGTAAAACTGCAAGCTGATGCCTCCAGCCAGCCAGCTGGCAAGGATGCATGATAGGCTGAGCCTGTGGGGAGAAGAGGCTGCAGGCCACTCAAAATTTGAAAACGGGCCACATTTGGCCCCCGGGCCTGACTTTGGACATGCCTGCTGTAGCCTCTAGATCAGCTGGAAAACAATCTGGATGGTTTGTTCTGAAGAATGAAATGGATGTCTAAACCATGTCTTATGATGGTGTGTAGGAGGGGTTGAAAGGAAAGGGGCACTTGGCACTTGGCATTGGGCAGAAGCAAGGTCTTTTTACAGATGTACTTGGAAGGTACATCTGGAATGACTAGAAAACCTCTGGATGATTTTCAGGAGACTGCCAAGGCTCTGTGACTTACAATGCAAAACTCAGCCCTGAAAAACCCACAATGTTTCACGAGGAAAGCCTTCGAGCACACGTATTAAAATATATTCCAGAGCTGGTACAACTTTTTCTTGTTGATTTAATTTTTTTCTTTCTTTCTTTCTTTCTTTCTTTTTTCTCTTTCTTTCTTTCTTTCTTTCTTTCTTTCTTTCTTTCTTTCTTTCTTTCTTTCTTTCTTTCTTTCTTTCTTTCTTTCTTTCTTTCTTTCTTTCTTAGACTATGCCTCTTTGCCACTGCCACTACTTTCTGCTGAGTCCTGCTTATGGGGTGTGAGATACTAGTGTAAAACAAAGGCAGTTTCACAAGGTGGACACTTTGCTTATCGGGGTTTTGTACTGCAGAGCTGAAAGGGACTCGGTCCATCATGGAGTCCAGCCTCTTTCAAGAAGGTACAATGGGAATCGAACTCCCAACCTCCAGGTACCTAAATACCTGAGCTATCCAGTGCCCTAGTTTTATGGGATAAACAACCATCTTTTTTTCTAGCAATGGCAGCCTCGAATATTAGAATCTCATTCTTTCGTTTTTTTAAAAAAATCACATCTTTTATTGGAGATGAAATGCCCTTCTGATACCTTCTGGAGACTCTTGTGGAGTGGAGCCAGTAGGAACAGATGGCTTTGATTTGGTGGTGGTGGTGGTTTCACTCCAGGTTTTAGTCTGAACTGTAAAGGGGTGCTCCAGGTTCTGAGTTTATTTCAGAAAGGTAGGTTTCAGCACCATGGATAGCATCCTTAAAGGCTGGGCTAATTGCTGGAGGAGGCTCATGGCTTCTGTGGAGTCGGAGTCTAGCTTCCAAAGCTCAGAACATGAGTCCTCCAAGCCTTCTTCCTTTCCCCCAAATCACTGGAACCCCAGAAAAAAAATGATTGGGAGATCTTTTCAAACCTCTGTCTCATACTTAAGAACATAATAACATAAGAAGAGCCATGTCAGATCAGGCCAAAGGCCCATCTAGTCCAGCTTCCTGTATCTCAGAGTGACCCCAGCAAATGTGTCCAGGAGTGCACGAGACTAGATCTCTGTCTCCTGATACCACTCCCCTGCATCTGGCCCTTGAAGTACCCCGGTTTTAAGCCTGGAGATGAAACATCTCCATCTTGGTTTGTAACCTGGGGTGGACTTTTCCTCCAGGAATCTGTCCAATCCCCTTTTGAAGGCATCCAGGCCAGATGCCATCACCACATCCTGTAGCAGGGAGTTCCACAGACTTACTACAGCATTCAATTCAAAATGGCACCAATTTATTGGCTTCCACTGCATATTTGCTATGGAAGCTACATTTGACTTGCCTGTCTTCCACTGCATGTCAGCAAAACCCTTCCTAAATCTTCATTAGAGGATCCTTCAGAAAGATAGGCTTTCGGAGGGTGCAAATTTTGGCCAGTGAGCTTGTCCTGGGGAATTTCTTTAATTTCCTTTTAGTACCCGTAATTAATCCTGCTTTTATTTTTCCCAATGAACCTAAGCTTTCCTCCTACCACTTCCACGTTGTTGCCTGTTGTAACCATGTTGGTTTTGAGATCTTGCTACCGTGTTAGTCTGCTAGGCAACCCATTTGTTTATTTACTTACTCCATGTAAATTACTCTGGGGGCATGTTTGAAAAGTGATAATAAGTACATAAATAAATCCCCATGTTGTGGAATTTTATGTAACTGCTGTCTGTTTAATCTCAGTTTGTTTAGTTTTGGATTTTTTTTTGCAGGGGACCCAAATATGGCAATAAAATGGTGTTTAAATGAAAAAAAAAATCATGACATGAAAAGAAAAGTGAATGGCAGTGATAATAAAGCTAATTCCAGGGTGATGGGTTGTGTTGCACAATGTGTGTTGAGCAGAGAGCAGTCAATGCTCTCAAATCTGGCCCAATCAAGAGATGCTGGCTGGTTGTGGATGAATCCAGGGTTAAAACTGGACCTGTGGAAAAACACTTAGGCACAGGGTGTCCTGGCATTGTGATTTTATTGGCTGAAGCAGATCCAAATGAATATTTCATTGACTGGATGGCAACGTTTCCCTGCAATATTATATTTACCCTTGCTGATTGAAATCTGGCGGGCTTGGTGAGGTTCTCTGGTATTTTCATGCAAATGTCAAAAGAGAAATCCCAGACCAGTCCTTCAAAATAAAGGTGGTCAGTGTAATTAGCAGGGGAATGAACTGGTTACTGGAATGGAAATCTGATGAGAAATTGGATTTTTTTAAAAAAGCTTCCACATCTAGAGATGGGCACGACTTGAAAATTTTTTTTTTCGAGTTGTCGTTAGTCGGGCCGGTTCCGTTTCGGGTCGTCTCCGTTTTTCGAAAAAATTCGCAAAAATTAGTCGGTTTGTTTTTTCACTTTTTCGTTGTCGTTAGTACTGGTTTTTTTTGGGGGGGGTGAGCGGGCTCCTGGAGGCACCTCTCTGGGGTGGGTGCCTCCTCTGGCCCGCTATAAGGGAAAGTGGGCTCCTGGAGGCACCCATGGGTGCCTCCTATCCTCACCCACTAGGAAGGGGAAGCAGGCTCCAAGAGACCCCTCAACATGGGGGTCTCCCCTCCTCACCTGCTGCTGCTGCAAAATGCTATGCAATAGCCATATGGATATTGCATAACATAATGTGCAGACAGTGACTGTGAAGACTAGTGGATGGCACTGAACCCAGAGCCATAGTGAGATGCCTAACTAAGGCTCTCGCACCACCATGTCTCACACAGAAGGGAATTGTACTTGCTGCGTGTAGTGCAATGCAAGCAAGTAGATCTGGCTTTAAGGTGGGTTAGTGCAAGGGCTAGGGTTAGGCTAGTGATGGGTAAGGTTACGGTGTGCTAGTGGGTTGCACCTCTGGGTGCCTCTCTGACCCACTAAGAAGACAGTCTGTGACGTATGGGTACGGAGTCAAGGGTTAGGGTTAGGGTTAGGGGGGCTAGGGCAGGTTTTAGGGGGCTTTTTGGCACATCCCAGAAGTCTCAAGTGCATGCCAAGTGGCCATGCGATTGGTGGGATGGCTCCAAAAATTTGCATGGTCGTCCACTCCCACATGGCTGGCCACTCGGCCAGCCCATCATTGCGCAGGTGTAAATAAAATCAAATAAAATAAAATCAATGGAGGACAGAGGAGGAGAGGAGAGAAAAAACCCACTGCTACTGTGAAAAATCTGGCAGTTTATAAATTTTCGCGTGTTTCTGTTGTGCTTGTGTGTTTTTGGACCACGATTTCAAAAACAATATTGCATTCGCCGCCCCATTTTGGATCCCCCGCCCGCACCGCATGGCATGGCGAGTCCGGCTGCCCAGGACGGGGGGGGGAAGTGGGACCCCCCCTCCAGAAACCACCCCTCCGGTAGGTGCCCTGCGCCCTTAGTCAAGCAGGCATTTTTCCGCCTGCTTTTTTGGCCCGGGAATGGGTGGGGGGAGAGTTTAAAAGTTTTTTCCTGTGCCGTCCGTGCCGCTTGCTTGCGCTTTAATTGCGGCGGCCGGCGGCCGGCGAGACTGGGCTTTTTGCTGGCTGGCTGCGAGCCTGCGGCGAGTCCCACAGAGCAGCCCACTAGGACGGGGGATGGGGGGGGAGGCCGGGGACCTCCAGAAACAACCCCTCTGGTAGGTGCCCTGAGGCACGGCAGGCATTTTTCCGCCTGCTTTTCGGCCGGGAACCAGGTTTTTTTAACTTTTAAAAACTTTTTTTCTGTGCCGCGTGGCATTGCGCGATCGCGCGATGCAAGTAACGAGCACGACAAATCAGACCAAAATTGTTCGTTCGTCGGTTTGAGCTCGAAGTCTGGCGGAGTAATTCCCGTTACCGTTTCCGTAGAGTAACGGAACCGAGTAACGGAAACAGAAACGGGAATACCGCTAAGTCGTGCCCATCTCTATCCACATCTACTATCAGCATTTTCAGAAATCAGTTTAGAGCAATTGCTCCCAACTATGGGTCCACAGGTGTTCTTAGACAGCAGACTGCAACTCCTATAAATCCTGGCTGGCATAGCTGTGGGTGAAGGCTTCTGGGAGTTTTAGTCCCATAATGTCTGGGGACTTACAGCATTTTGGTAAAATTGCCCGGCATTGTTCCTGTTCTGAAACAGGAGGTACAGAGGTTGAGAGAGAGGATGGCTCAACTAAGGTCGCTCTGTGGGTGCGGCAGAGAGAGGTGGCATAGATAATCTGACCTGAACGCATACTGGTGTTGGAGAGGGGTAGTTCAGAAAGTCTTCTGTGTTTGAGATATGAGATGTCAAAGGAATGGTCTGCTTCCCTTGTGATGCGGTGGATAAACTGCAGTACCGCAGTGAAGACTCTGTTCATAATTTGAGTTCAATCCTGTGCTTAGCTTGAGGTTGACTCTGCCTTCAATCTTCCACATTCATTAAATTCAGTACGCAGGTTGATGGGGTGGTACACACTTTGTGTTGTTGTTTTTTCCATCTTCCATATCAGATACAAAATAAAGAAAACACACCGGCAAGGCCCAGGAGCAGAGATAAATTCCTACTGTGACACTCCCTCACAATCAGCCCCAAAGGACTTTATACTTCTAATCACAGATTGCCTATAATGTCTCTTTCTATCCTAAGTTTGTGGGAAAATGTGACTTGGATGGATTTCTAGCTTAGTTTGCCATAGAAATATCAAGGATGGTTGCCTACCTCACCTGACCAGCTTCCTAGTGTCTTCCTGTAAACATTTATACAGTGAGAGGCAAGGAGGGAGGGGTAGTCTGTTTCTAAGAACAGCCATCACAGCATTATTTGGTAAAACCAAAGCGCTAGGCAGTGTTCCAATGTAAAACCTTCAGGGTTTATAATTAATTAATTTATCTTATTTATAGGCTGCCTTCCTCCTGATTAGAGGACCTGAGGCGGCTCATGGTGTTATAATAGTAGAATTGAAAATACAATCCATTATACATTAAAAACAGCATAGCTATAGCAGTAATTAAAATATGTTGAATGATTAAAACATCTCTAATACTTGAAAAACGCAACTAAACATGGCATGCTGGGGCTCAGATACGCAGGTTAAAAGCCTGCCTGGAGAGGGAGTCCGTTTCTCTCAAGGGAGGCTGATTTTCTGATCTTTCTCTAGCTCCCTAGCTCTCACTCCCCTTTCCTTCCCAAAATAACATTTCTGGAGTTCTCACAGCCTTCCTCAGACATGCTAATTCTGCAGTGTCTGGCTTGTGCACAAATACATAGGCTCAGGGAATACTGTATTTGGTATAAGGCATCATCATAAACGGACCTTTACTGTAAATCTCCAGCAGTGTCTGGCAACTCGGGGTGTACAGGGGAGAAACCAGCAGAGAACTGGGTGTGTTGGGAAGGGGTGAACATAAGAAGAGCCATGCTGGATCAGGCCAAAGACCCATCTAGTCCAGCTTCCTGTATCTCACAGTGACCCCGCCAAGTGCCTCTGGGAGCTCACGAGACTAGATATCTGTCTCCTGATACCACTCCCCTGCATCTGGTCCTTGAAGTACCCCGGTTTTAAGCCTGGATATTACACATCTCTCCATCATGGTTTGTAACCTGTGATGTACATCTCCTCCAGGAATCTGTCTAATCTCCTTTTGAAGGCATCCACGACAGATGCCATCACCACATCTTGTGGCAGGGAGTTTCACAGACTAACAACATGCTGGGTAAAGAAAAATATTTTCATTTGTCTGTTCTCACTCTCCCAACCCACAGTTTGAGTGGATGTCCCCTAGTTTTGGTATTTTGTGAGAGGGAGAAGAGTGTCCCTCTATCCACTTTACCCTGCATTATTTTGTATGTCTCAATCATATCCCACCTCAGGCACCTTTTTTTCCAGACTAAAGAGCCCCAAATGTTTTAGCCTTTCCTCATAAGGTGTTAATGACGGTGGCACAAACGAAAAGGCAGCACATCATAGTGGTTAAAGTGAGATCACAAGACTCTGAGACAGAAACCCTGGCCTGGGCATGAAACTCACAGGTTTGAGGGGAGTGTCTCGAAGAGGTGTCCCTTCCCTATTTCTATCCAGTTCATTTCCACACATTTGATGCACATTCATGTGTGTTTCTACCCAGGCTAGTTTTTGGCATGTGACTGGCTACAAGTGAGAAAGGAATGTTTACGTGCTTCAAACTTGGTTCATCTACCTTATTCCTTCAGAAGTTTATTCCCCCTAAGTCACCATGTCTGCAGGGACTGCTATTCCGGTTGTGTCGGGCCGTGGGTGTTACGCTAGGAGTTGGGGGGGGGTAGTTGGGTGAGAAGAACTCGGGTCAGGCAACTCACGCCTGTCCCCCGTTCTGACTCCTCAGCTCACTGCCACGTGTCTCGGAGCCATCCCGCCAGCACCTCCAACCTGTCCTGCTTCCTAATGAATGCCAGTTCGGTCCATAACAAGACCTCCATCGTGTACGATGCCATCTTGGATGGGAGGGCCGACCTGGCTTTTATTACCGAAACCTGCGGGGGGGGGGCAGAGGGGGGGCTTCGCTTACCCAGCTGTGCCCACCTGGGTTTCAGGTTCAGGGTGTGGGCAGATCAGAGGGTCGTTTATAGGGAATCTATTTGTGTCAGCAGGGCCTCAACATTGGTTAGCCTGGGGTTAGAATGCCTTCACCTGTTAGTCGGACAGCAGGACAGATTTGGCATTGTGCTGGGCGACCGTGCTCTCTACAACCCAGCACAATCCCTACCAGAGCTCACGGAGTTCATCGCGGCAGCGCTTTTGAAGCCCCCCCCCCGCCTTTTGGTGGTTGGGGATTTCAATGTGCATGCCTGCGGTGGACTTTCCGGTGTGGCTCTGGAATTCATGGAGTCCATGGCCTCCATGAGCCTGACCCAGCATGTTTTTATGTCCCACTCACAGATCAGGGCATACCCTAGACTTGGTATTTACCTCCATGTCGGGGGACTTTAACCTGGAATTAGGGGACATTGTTTCCCTGCCGGTGTCATGGTCGGATCATCACCTGCTATCCTTCTCCCTATCAGTTGTGGCCCCTCCCCACGGGGATCCTCGGCCACTTCTTTGGGCCCGTCCCCGGAGGCGACTGGACCCAGTTCGGTTCTGGGAGGCCTTCGGGGAGCTTCCTGACAGCTTGGCTGACGATTCGGCCGAGGTAGCGGTAGACGAGTGGTTTGAATCAGCTTCCCGCGCCGTTGACTAGATTGCCCCTAGGCACCTCCTCCATTGCAGAGCTTGATCCTCGCTGTGGTTTATGGCAGAGCTGAGAGCGATGAAGCAGGAGCAGAGGAGGCTGGGGTGCAGCTGGAGGAGGGACCGGACAGCGTTTAATAAGACTGCAGTTGTTATCCAGACTAGGCGCTATGCTCGTGCGATCAGGGAGCCTAAAACATCTTACTACTCCCTGAGAATTGGCGAGGCCTCGAACCGCCAGGCGGAACTTTTCCAGGTGGTTTGCGACCTCACCAATCCTAGTCTGGTGAGGCCTCCTCCTATTGAGTTCAGTAGTGAGACTTTCGCAGCCTTTTAAAGATCAAAAATAGAGGCCATCCGGGCCGGTCTTGACTCTGGTTGCTCTAGTCTATCCTCGGCATCCCCTGACGCTTCACCCCCTCACTCTCCTCGAATGGTTGAGTTTGGGCCTGTATCCTCTTCGGGCTATTGCCCATTTTCAGCCCGTGTCCACCCCCTTTGACCCTTGCCTTGCCTGGCTTATAAAAACTGCCAGTGGGAGCATGCCGGAATGGGCTTCTGCCATCGCCACAGCCTCCTTCGGGGAGGGGTTTTTCCTTCGGGCCTGAAGGAGACTGTGGTAAAGCCCATTCTTAAAAGACCTGGCATGGCATCGGACGAATTGGCTAATTATCGCCCAATTGCCAATGTTCTCTTTATGGGCAAGGTCATCAAGAGGGTGGCTGCGGTCCGACTTCAGTCTTTTTTGGAGGAACAACAGCTCCTTGACCCATGCCAGTCTGGGTTCAGGCCGGGCTGAGGGACTGAGACAGCTTTGGTTGCGCTGCAAGATGACATAATCCGGGTGGCCGACAGGGGCTGCTCTACCTTGTTGGTGCTCCTGGATCTGTCAGCAGCCTTCAATACCATCGACCGTGGTATCTTACTGGACCGGCTTTCCGAGGTGGGTATCGGGGGCACTGTTTACAGTTGGCTCCGGTCCTTCTTGGAGAGCCGTCCCCAGTATGTGCAGCATGGGGGGGGGGAGCTGTCGGCCCCGTGGACACTACCTTGTGGGGTTCCGCAGGGGTCGTCTCTCTCTCCCATGCTGTTTAACATCTATGCGAGGCTGCTGGCAGGGGTCATCAGGAGATTTGGAGTCTGCTGCCATCAGTACGCTGATAACATGCAGCTCTATCTCTCCTTTTCCACCTCTGCAGTTGAAGCTGTCCAGACCCTCGACCAGTGCCTAGATGCAGTCATGGCATGGACCAAGGCCAACAGACTCAAACTCAACCCCGAGAAGACTGAGGTGGTGTTCTTCGGGAGTTCCCCATCTGGCTATAGAGGCCCTCTCCCCAGCATGGAGGGGGTTTCCCTCCAGCTGGTGGACAGCATTTGGAATCTGGGCGTGGTTCTGGACCCGGCTCTCACCATGGAGGCCCAGGTGGTGGCCGTGTCCAGAGCCGCTTCCTTTCATCTCTGTCAAATCGCCCAAATTCGCCCATATCTGGATGGGGACTCCCTGAGAACTGTTGTGCAGGCGTTGGTGATCTCGAGAATAGATTATTGCAATGCTCTCTACATGGGGTTGCCCTTGACTCTCCTCCGGCGACTGCAGCGGGTGCAAAATGCAGCAGCCAGACTGGTGGCAGGTGTGCATCGCTACGACCACATCACCCCAGTTCTGGCTCTCCTGCATTGGTTACCTGTTGTGTCCCGGAATAGATTCAAGGTCCTGGTTTTAGTTTATAAAACCCTCCATGGCCTGGGACCTGACTACCTCGCAGAGCGGATCACACAGCGGTCAACTTCGGCCCGTCCAACGAGGATGTCACGGACGCACTCGCTTCGGGTGGCCATGCCTAGAGAGGCCTGGAAAACCTCGACTTGGAACCGGGCCTTCTCTGTGGAGGGCCTGACTCTGTGGAACCACCTTCCCAGTGAAGTGCGCCTTACACAGTCCCTGCTGGCCTTTCGGAGGGCCTTAAAGACCTTGCTCTTCTGCGAGGCCTTTGGTGACTTAGCTTAGCTTAGTTTTTTTTCTTCTTCCCGCCATCTGTCTAGCTTAATTTGCAGTTTTGCAGTTTTACGCCAGGATTGCATACCTTTTTAAAATTGTCTGTCAATTGTAGTATTTAGTTATTTGTGTATTGTTGAGTTGGTTGAATCTGATTCAGTTTGTTGTGAACCGCCCAGAGTTCCTTCGGGAAGATGGGTGGTATAGAAGTCCCATAATAAATAAATAAATAAATAAATAATATTGGGTTTCCTCTGTTTAGGCTTTATCCCACCTGAAACTCACTGAATTTCCTCTAATTTCTTCTGCTCTGTGCCGTTATTTCAGGAACCTCATTCTGTATTTATCTGCTGTGGTTGGAATACATCTCCCAATGAATTGTACCTGTCAACAACCTCAGGTCGTCCATCCCTGGTTCTACCTCCTTGTCCACTGGGCCATACTGAGATTCCGATTTTCATGGACATGCTTTCCGATATATTAGGGAGTCTCACCTGTGCACGTACTTTGTGAAACATACAGTAGTTTAGCGATCCATAGTGAAACTCAGGTTGCCGTGTCTGATTTGCTGGAGATGTCATGAGATAGGAAGTGATTTAGTGACAGCCAGGAATGCTACCAAGTCTATGGGTCTAATTCCGAGCCCCTATTGAAAACAAAAAGGGGGGGGAGGGGGGGGGGAGTTCTGTATGGGGTTGTTGTCAGGGAGGTCTGAGGCTTGTGACTCACCCACATTGGGTCCCATCTTCTCTGCCTGCCTTGCCTTAACCTTCCACCCTCTCAAAAACCCTCCTTCCCCATCACTACCGCTTCCCCTGTCATTTGCCTGCCTCTCCTGTTTCTTCTGATGAGCCTCGCAAAGCTTCTTTCTGGTCCTTAATTAAAATAATATGGACTTTTAAATTCAACTTAGGGGGAAAAAGTCAATTCGGAGTTGAGTCATGTTGAGTGCAGCTTAAGCGCAACTCAAAAGCGAGTCTCACAACATGTGTCCCTCATCCCTGTACAACACAGCATCTCATTCTTGCCTATCTTTGCTCCAAATGTGGCGCAACCAGGTACAACCAGAACTTGGCATGCCTCTACCCCCCACCCTCAAATTGTAAAAAGGACAGGGGTGTTGTCCCCTCAACCCAGACCATAGACTGCTTGGATTGGCTCCATCTGTTGCAGTGGGAAATGGCAACTCATGCCATTGGTCCATCCCCCCATCCCCCA
This sequence comes from Phrynocephalus guinanensis, assembly GCA_037367245.1. Classification (NCBI taxonomy): domain Eukaryota; kingdom Metazoa; phylum Chordata; class Lepidosauria; order Squamata; family Agamidae; genus Phrynocephalus; species Phrynocephalus guinanensis. Next base: position 8,709,671 of record CM074749.1, on the reverse strand, counting down.
AAGGCCTCCTTTCCAGATGAATTTTTGGATCAGAACACATGCGTTTGGTAGGTGGAAAAGGTGACTCATGCGCCCCTTGGCTTCAGCGTGACTCAGCTCAGGATGTGACTGAGCCATTCCGAACGAAAGGCGAGGGTGGTTGCGTGGGAGGGAAGCCAGTCTGCGGCTTGCGGGATTAGAGCATGGGATGAACAGAACTGTAGAATAGCAGGTAAGTCCTCCTGAGTTGGCTGGAGTCACAGCTTTGCTGGCATGGGTGGGGGGGTGGAGTGGGAAAGAATCCCTTTTAAGGTCGGGGGGGGCACAAGGATGGATTGGGTGCTGATTTATCCCATGACTTATTTGCCCCACAAAAGGTCCCTGGAGACCTGTGTGTGTGTGTGTGTGTGTGTGTGTGTGTGTGTGTGTGTGTGTGTGTGTGTGTGTGTGTGTGTGTGTGTGTGTGTGTTGGGGAAAGGATTCCTTGGCACTTATTGGTAAAATACAGGAAGCGAGAACTGAGCTTGTGGCAGTAGAATGGAACAGACAGTTTGGTGGCCACTTTTACTGGATGAATAAGGGAGAGAGGGAAGGAGGGAGGGAGGAGGAAAGGAGTTGATGATGAGATGGATGGAAGGAAGGAAGGAAGGAAGGAGGGAGGGAGGGAGGGAGCAAATACTGGATGCAAGGAGGGGATCTTTTTGTTATTGTTTGGAAATTCCCTGATGTATGGGTAAAGAGGAAAATGTTCCTAAGTTCTCAGTTATAGAAACACCCAGATCTGTATTTTTCTTCTGCATTCTACCTTTCTTGAACTAAAAAGAAGGAGCAAGAAGGAAGAATAAGCAGCCTTTAAAAACCAGAAAGAATTAGGATAGAACCCTTAGAGTTTTAAGCGTAACACTGATGAGCATGAAATAGAGGGAAGCTGCTCTTTCTCCATCACCTGCTTCACCTGATATGCAGCATATGTTTATTGCCTGGGCAGAAGTGAGCAAAATATGTGGGGTAAGGTTACATTTTCTTGCCACTGGAGCTTCTGAGGCTCTCTGAAATTCCCAGTCTTTTTTTTTTAATGTGATCTTGGAGAGCATGGGTTTTCCCACGAAGAAGCCTCACATGAGGTCTTCTAGATAATAGATTTCCGGGAACCCTAGAGATGTGATGGTGTTGGCCAAAGTAGAAGGGCCAGAGTGATGCTGTGGACAAAGTGACGGGCTGGAAGAACACAAGAGAGATGGGTTCAATTCTGCGCTTAGCCCTGGAAACTCATGGGTGGTGGAGGAATTGGGAAGCCACTCCTTAAATATCTTGCCTACCTTGGAAGGGGGGGACCCTATCATGGTTGGATGCAATGTGGAGAGACATGGCACTCCGAAGTAGAACATTTGGTAGCATTAGACTGAAGTAGCTCTGAAGCACCATTCGTCATCCAAACAGGCAGCCGTGGCCTTAAAATGTAGGGCTTTTGGTTTTTACTCCAGTCAATGTAGTCTTTCCCTTGGCTATTTCTGGTGAGGGGCAAAACAGCCCCTTTTGCGAGGTTCTAAGATGTCTGTCCCGGACGGTTGTTCTTTCCCTTTCACGTGCGGTTTGTTTTCCTTTGGGGCCAGGTACCTGGCTCTGAAGTGAGCATTCCACATTCTCTTCCCTTCATCCCCTGGGAGACAGGTGGCCTCCCCTGGTGTTGGTTAAGTGTAATGTGCCCAGACAGCAGCATGTCTTTTGGAAATGTAGACCTGGATTGCTATCGATTCCTACACAGATGGCTGCTGAACTGTCTCTGGGGAGTTGTAATCACTCGCTTGCCAGCTAAGCTCCTGCAGCCTGGGACCGCCGTCCGCCCAGCTTCTCTCACCTCTCCAAAGGAAAACACTGCTCATTCCCTTCTGGAACCATCCCTTTCTCTTATTCTGCCCTCCCAGGTGGCTGTGACCAAGTTGTGGATGCCGGAGGTACCTAGAGGTGTCATAGGCTTCCTTGTGCGCTTTTGTGACAGTTCTTTTACATTCAGTTTGGCTGAGTGAAGGAGGGCACTTTTCTCCCCATTTTTAAAGATTTGAATGGGGGGGGGAGGAGGCGGCTTTCTCAAGGTGATCCCGGATGGGAATGAGCAGATGATCAGGCCATGGCTCTTCTCTTTTCTCACTGAGTTATGATTCCGGTGTAATGACATCTGCTTGTGGCCATGAGACTGCAAAATCATCATCATCATCATCATCATCATCATCATCATCATCATCATCATCATCATCATCATCATCATCATCATCATCATCAGCTCAGAACTGCTGAAATGGAAAGGATCCTGAACTCTTGCTGCCAAAGAGGTGGGCGTAGAAATATAATAAATAAATAAATAAATAACCAACATATTACAGCTTCTGTCAAGGCTCTGCAGCCAGTTACCGAACCCCCTGAGCTGTCCACCAGTTCTGACTCGGAATGTCCATCCAAACCAGGCCTCTGTGCTGCTTCTTGAAAATTTAGCATGAATACCATGACAAGCATTCAACCCCCTCTCCCTCTTGTCAGGCAGCATTAACCCTTGAAGGCTCAGCAGAGAGGTGGAGCTCTTTTTGCATTCAGCGGGAGGAGGGGATGCTTGGTGAGTGCAGGAAAAATTGACATTCAACCCAGCCCTGGGGGGAAATTGCTCCCAGTCACTGCAAACTCCAACCAATTTAGCAAGATGAAAAGCCAGCTTGCATCTCTCCTGTTTCACTCTGGCAGTTGGCTTGGAGTTGTTCTTTGTTGGCCTGTTCTTGTTTTGAGCCCATGGGGAGGAAGTACAGAAGACCTGTGGGTGGGAGAGAGAAGGCAGGGAGTGGAGGGAGGCTTTGGGTGCCCTTGGCTGCAGCATCACCCGCTGGGCCGTAATAAAAAGCCAGGACCTCGAAAGAGCAGTGGTAGATGTTTCCCAAAGAGACCCTTTTCCACTGACTGTGGCACAGCTTTTAAACTCTGCAGGTGGAAGAAACTGAATGGAGGCCTGAAAAAAATCCTATAACCCCCCAGGAAATGGGACTGAGAACTTGTTTCCCCCCAGGGGTTCCCAAACTATGTGCTGCAGAATCCTTTCATCCTCTCATCCTTTCCCTTTCTTTCTCCCTTCCACCTCCACACCCAAGGTGTACTCTTGGGGAGCTGTGGCCAGTGGCCAGTAAATCAAGGGAGCCACGAGTCCAAAAGGTTTAGGAACCACTGTCTTTGCTCCTTGCCGTGCCGTTCATTTTATCCTCTGGGTCAAGGGTTGATGTTGACCCGCATCTGGTTCAGGCTGTGGAGAAATCCTGCTGAGTTTCCAGTCAAGGCAGGATACCTCACGTAGAAAGATGGCACGTCCAGGAGACTCCAACCTTCTTGAAAGATCTTAGTTTCAGAGCAAGGACAGGATGGTCAATATTTTGTGGTTTTTAAAAAGGTCCTTTTGAAAAAAAACAATTTATGTGAGCTGTGATTTGCACAAGCAAATGCAGGATAGGGCATGGTGGTGCCACTTAAAATGGCTGTTGTTTCTTTTCTAAGTGATCACCTGTAACCACAAGGGATCAGAGCTGAATGATAACCTTTCTTTGTCTTTCTCTTAAAAGAGAAGGTAAAAGCATTGTGAATTGGGGTGATTTGGAGCACCAGAAGTCTATTTGTTCCAGGCCCAGATATCCCTCTTTGCTAATTTTCCTACCCACAAAAATATATATCCTTAGAGATGGGCACAAAACACCAAAATGGCATTTTGTTTCATTTTTTATTTTGAATTTCATTGTTTTATTTCATTTAAAACAAAACATTTTTTAAAAAAAATCATCATTTTTCATCTGTGCTGTTTTTTTTTTTTTTTTATCTGTTTTTTTAACTCACACCAACCAGCTGGACTGCAGGCCGGGTCGGCACATTTTTTAATTTTTTAAATTTTTTTTTCTTATAATGCCAACCAGCCAGCCCGCGGGCCAGATCAGTGCATTTTTTATTATTTTTATTATTGTTGCTGTTGTTTTCACGCCAACCAGCTAGCCCACAGGCTGGGTCAGCACTTTTTAAAAATTATTTTTTATTTCTTTATTCAAGCACTGGCCAGCTAGCCCACGGGCTGGGTAATTGCTTATTATTTATTTGTTTATTTATTTATTTGTTCAAGCACTGGCCAGTTGGCCCACAGGCCAGGTCAGCACTTCTTAATTTTTTAAATTATTTCTTTATTTATTCAAGCAGTTTTTATTATTATTATTTTAACTCAAGCGTGAAGGTGAAGGCAGCTCACCAAATGAGCAGGACCTTGCCCCTCTCTCAAAATACTGGGGTGTGAGGCCCTACCTTACCCCAGTCCATGAGCCATCCCATAGTGTTACAGATGAGCAATTTCCCTACAGCAAACTTGCACCCCCACAGCCCAAAAGATAGTTTATTAGTGGTCATTAAGTTCTAGTTAGCTGCCTAGGTGCCCTGAACACATCTGATCTCGCCTGATTTCGGAAGCTAAGCAGGGTCGGCCCTGGTTAGTACTTGGATGGGCGACCATCAGGGAATACCAGGTGCTGTAGGCGCCTGGAGTAGGAACTGGCAAGCCTCTCCGGTATTCCTGCCAAGGAAAACTCCATGGACATGGGTTCACGGAGAGTCAGTCACAACTGTAATGACACAACACACACACAAGTTGTAGTTCCCCTGTTGAGCTATAATGGGGAATTTGGGCTCAAAGCGAGCCAGTCGGAAAACCCAGAAAGACATGCAGGGATCGAGAAGAAATCCTCAGCAAGAGCAGGAGAAGCACAGGCGAATGAAATGTTGTGTCATGCCAGGGGTACACAAGAAGAGGAGCATTTTGGCCATGTGATTCATTCTTGCCTCCATAAATAATGACTTCTGAAGCAGGGATAATGGTTTGAATAAAGCCTTGGAGTACTCAGCACTGTCAATATGTCTTGCGTCTAATAGCCATATTGCTGGCATTGTTTGCTTCTTGGGGGAATGCTGCTCAACTTCCCGAGTACACTTGTTAGAATGGATTTGTTTATGCAAAGAACTTAATGAGAATCTTGACACACAAAATCATCAATAAAACACCTTCAGCGGGTTCAGGGTTTACAAACAAGGACTCCCTCTTCTCTTATTTCTTTCCTCTTATTTAGCTGTTCTTCTGGAACCAAACCAAAGGCTAAATCCACTTAGTGGATGGTCTTGTTTTTCCCTTAACCAGAATGATTCCAAGGGTGTTTTACACAAGAGAAGGATTGACTTTCTGGTCAGAAGCATGGACAGATGCTTTTAAAAATGGAGCCCATGGAGTAGATGAAAGAGCAAAGCTGAGTTTTTGGGTTTGGGCAATGTTCTACTGGGTCAAGGATGAGCTAAAAAATAATCCCACCAGCCAATATAAAACAATCATGAACTTGCTATCAGTTATGCCCACAAGTGTAACAAAGTGACATTTACTTTGAAAGCAAATCACCTTGTGTTATGGAATCAACACAGACATGATGTATTGTGCAGTGAGTCACCCGTCCTGGCATCCAACAGAGAACATCTATGTCAGCTTCTTAATCTGATCCCACCCACCTCCGAGAGTTACGCAGTTGGCAAGCATAAAATCACAATAGGATTCGAGTCATTCGTTTCTTGCTTTCCTTCTGTCATGGTCTTTGATCTCTCTGGACTTCAACGCTCAGGAGTCTTCGGTCATCATGGACAATAGCTCAGATGCCTGGTGGAATTCTCGCATAGAACATCTAAAATGTCCTGAGCAGTAAGATATAGAAGCCTTCCAGTCAGAAAAGATTAGAGTATCACCAAAACATACTTGTGAACAGGTGTCGGCAAGAGTCTGGGTTTGCAAAAATTCTCCTGGGACTCAGGGAGAGGTAATTGGCCAAGTCTGTCATTTTAAAAAAAAATATTGGTGCTCCCATTTTGTTTATTCAGATTTTTAGCTCCAGAACAAGCCCCACCCCCACCCCCAGGGTCTCTCCTGCTATCTGTCATTATCTCTTCCTTATTCTCTCTCTTTTAGAAATAGATTCTCTCTGCCCCATTAAGTTAGCCAGTTAGCGTAATGGGCCTCCTTTCCACCCGTCTCGTTCTTCTCAGCCCTGAAGCTGCCATTAGGATGCAAAAGATGATCAAAGCAAAGAGGTACACTTGAGCTTTAGACAAAGTTTGGATACTTCTTGGTAGGGGGCAGGGTTGCCAAAGGAAAGGCCCACCTCTGAAAAGTTTGCTCCCTTGGTCAGTAACTGTTCCTGCTCCTTCACAAGATCTAGAAGGTTTATACCAAAAAGAAAAGAAAGGGTGGCATAAAATAGGGATATTTATTTATTTATTTATTTATTTGCGATATCGCAGCTGTCTAGCCCCAAGGGTACTCTGGGCAGTTATCTGGGATAGGCAGCTTCTGGTGATCAGTGACTGCTTTGGGGCACCCAGCACACCACCAAAGGTCAACAAGTGTCTGCTGCTATTGATTTGGGTCCACCTACTTTGGAATTTCAGTTGAACTCTGATTGCCCTCCATGGTACATGGCAGATTGGCTCCTTCCATGCCCTGCCCATTTTTCTCCCTGGTGGCGATGATGAATTTTGTTGGTATAGTTGTGTTCTGCAAGGGGGTGGTGGAATGGGGGGTATCAAAAATGAGAAGGTATCTGAAGTGGCTCGTAGACCATGTCTCACCCACCCTTCTTATATGGAACATTTTGGACAACAAAATCCATCCACTCCAGGCAATGTTCAGGCACAAGGGGATTTGTAGGCCAAAGCTGTTGGAAGGTGGGGATACTGCCCAACGCTGCTTCTTCTGACCCAGTTTGTAACTTGGAATTGCCCATCTGTTAGGACACACATGGGGAGAAAAATGCAGTCAAATAAATATTACATAGAACTCAAAAGAAGGCCCACTGCAGTACTTCAGCAGGAATTATCCTGCTTGTGTGGATGAAGGTAACAACACAAATACCAAGAAAGATGCATGTTGACTCCAACAATATTAGATGATGTTCGCAGGCTCCTCAACTTTTGAACTGCTCTGAATGGGCAAAAATTTAACAGATGGGATTACAGTGAAAGCTGTAACAATTCCACATTGAATGCTTCCATTGTTATATTCCCTTTGTCATTGTGTGCATTTTCCCCACTAAATTGCTTTGTTTTTCTCTGTTTTACATGATTCATGCATAGAAAGAAAGGAAACGGGGGCAAGGGAAGACTTTAGGAATTGAATTCTAACAGTGATGTAAGCCTAAATCCAATTGTTACTCAACTTGCGTTGACCCACTGACTCAATGAGACTTACATAAGCATTGACATAACAAATTATCTTGAATAGCTCCATTTTTTTTGTTGAATCCCACAGCCAGATTTGACTGTACATGCTTTTAGTTTGTTTTGATCCCGCTTTGAAAGAATCACCAGTGAGTTGAAGGGTTGAACACTAGGGAGTGTCTTTGAATTGCCATTTACAGTGGGCCTTTTTACACGACCCCTAAGATCCGCTGGCCACTTAAATTCGGAACAGAGATCTTAGGGGTTCCTCGCTCTTCCTCTGTCCCCACCCCCCTCCGCACTTCCTGGTTGCTGGCTGCCTGAGGGAGGGAGAAAAAAGAAAGAAAAGAATGCCTTCTTACCTTCCGGGCAGCATTCAGATCTCTTAAAGGGGCGGGGCGCAAAAAAGAACAAACGGAAGCCAGGAGAGCCCCGCACTCACTATCGTTACACCGGATCAAATATTTGTCACCTCCAAAAAGCAGGTACAAGAAAACTGCTGTTTGGTCTTGCTAAAGTGGGCGGGGTCGCACTTAATTGTCTGCAAAGTCCGGAGCTGGTGGGTAAACATTTTTAAGGTCCGGAACTTGCAGCCATTTGCGGCGGAGCTTAGGGGTCGTGTATAAACACCCAGTGTTTTCTTTATGAGGGCAATGAATCATCATGAAGGGGGTGGGAAGGAACCATGTCTCAAGCAAGGCATCTAAAGCCCTTTCAAAATATTGGACACATTGTCCAATAGACTTCACCATCTTGCTTGGTACAGGTCAATCTGAATAGTTATATTAAACATGGAACAGTTGGTATCCTTTTGGAAACAAAGGGTGCAGCTTTGTCACTGTGATCTTTCTCTTGCCGATTCTCTGTCTTTGTCTCAACCATTACCCATCCTCTTGCAGATAAACAGGGAGGTCCACAAGTCTTGGAGTCGGGGTCCCAAGTCCTGAGTCCCAGTTCAAAACAAGCCTTCCCCCACCCCCCAGAAAAAATTCTGAGTTGTGAGTTAAGTCCAAATCCTTGAGGAAAAAACAAACAGAAGTTTAGTGGTTGAGGCAACTTAAGTCCAACTTGACAGCGAACCCTGCAACTTGAGCCCCTAACCCTGCAGATTAAGCCCTGATGGATCAGTCAAGGAAGTCCCTTACTCACCAGGTGCACTTCCCTGTCTTGTCTCTGAATGTATGTCCCTCTGCCCCCCCCAAAGCATTTCAGACAGTTCAGGTTAACCCATGAAGCCATGGAGAAGAACCTCTACCTGTGGCTTAATTCAATCCTGGATATGACCTGTAAATTGCCCCACCTGCAGGGTTTGTTTGTTTCACTCTTAACACCATTGACTTCCCCAACCAAGATGGCAGACAGCACACTGGGAATCAGAAGTGGTAGATAACACCAGGCTGATCTCCCACATTGGTCATAGTCCTTGCTGGAGGTCTGAGTAGAATAGGGAGGTTGTTATGTCCACTCTTATGTTAAGTTGGTTAGTCATGGGGACATTCTATGGAGAGAAGGAGAACTAGGTGTTGGAAGGGCCAGCTCAGAGCAAAGAAGGAGACAAGGTTGTGTGTCATGACTTTGGTCCCCAGGCCCAATAGAGTTTCCCATCCCTGTCATGGTAGCAGCAATGATGGACCTAGCAGAAGCTGTTGGGTTTAGATGTTGGTTACCTTTAGGGTATACCAGTAATGCTTTTTTCTCACTTTGAGTGTGACTCTGCAATGCACATGAATTCAGCATGATTCTGTATGACTGCACTCCCATCTTCACCTGGGTATCAACAACCCCTGTTCCATCTTGGGTGGATGCTTTCTGACTCTGGTAGGTGGTGAACATAACCACAAGAGCCACGGGACAGTGGTTGAACTGCCATACTGCAGCCCAAACTCTGCCCACAACCCAGGTTCAATCCCAGATAGCTAGCTTGAAGTTCACTCAGGCTGCTATCCTTCGGAGGTTGGCAAATGGAGTTCCCAGCTCTCTGGGTGGGTGGGTGGGTTTGGGTATGTGTAGCCTGCATGCTTTAAAGACTACTGGATAGTGTATCAGCAGCAAGCAGCACACTTAACCATGGTTTGGCCATTACAATCCTGTGTTTAGGCACAACCAGGCATGCCACCCTTCAGTGTTGGCACCAAGAAGCTGATGGCTTGAGCGCTAGGAGAGCTGTGTTGTTCTCTGCCAACTTGGAGGAACCATGGATAACCTTTTCCCCGTGCTCTCATAAGAGTGACTATTACAGATTGGGATATTAACTTGGTATAGCTCATAATCCCGCTGCACTGAATAGCAGCCATCTCTCACGCTGGTGATGGGGGGGGGGTTTCCCTGCCTAGTGCAGGCGGGCAAGCTGGCACCTCCAGCTGCTGTGCCTTCCTCCAGTTTCAATTCTATTCCCTTGATTCCTCCCTGAGCTTGGCAAACAAGTCCATCTTTTCGCTGATTTCACTTTATGGCCTGTAGGCAGCAGGGCTGCAGCTTTGTTAGTACTTCTGTGTTGTGTCGTTACAGTAGTGACCGACTCTTCGTGACTCCATGTCCATGGAGTTTTCATGGCAAGAGTACCGGAGTGGCTTGCCAGTTCCTACTCCAGGTGCCTACAGCACCTGGTATTCCCTGGTGGTCTCCCATCCAAGTACTAACCAGGGCCGACCCTGCTTAGCTTCCGAAATTAAGCAAGATCGGATGTGCTTACAAGGGCTGTAACAAGCGCTCTGTAAATTGCTCGTTCTCAATGATTTTCTGAGTCCCGCCATGCTGAGACTCCCTAATAGGACTTGTTCCGGCACCAGCAAGAGTTTTAATTTTTTTAGCATCCTGTGAAAATGAGGCATATTTCTCCCCTCCCCCTCCACACACCCTTATTTTGCTCTTTTGCTATGGCTGCACCAGAAATTACCACCTCCTGCACCACTCCCTGCTTTTTAGGGTAATTCCTGGGGAGGACGGATGCCATCCTGCACAGGAATCATAATAACGCTGCAGTGCTTGGAGTTTCTTCTTGGAGAAAATGCCCACAAAATGTCTGAGAAATCCCATGAGATTTTCTTAGTGGGAGGGAGAGCCTTGTGCAGAGAAAACTCACTGTGAGGTAGGGAAAGTGACTATTTTCTTTTCTCTCTTTCTCCCCCCCCCCTTGCCGGGAGCAAGAGCTGTGAATATCGCATCCCCAGTGCATACAACCTGCAGTGTTCTACATACTCATTCAAATCTAGATCGAAACACCATGAACTGAAAAAATTACAAGGCCATCCAATTTTACCTCTGTGTTCTTAATAAGTCCCATAGCTAAGAGCTTGTCTTGAGGGTACATCGTGTCCCTTGGGGGGTCACTTAGGCATCGCCTCCTTACGAAAAAAAAGATCATCAACTAAAATGTGGATAAAAGGTGGCACATTTCTCAAATAGACTATGTATAGGCTAGTTGTTTTATTGAAGTGCATATTCTGAAAGAGGGACTATATTTCAAATAGGAATTAGAGCTTAGAAAAGTTAATTGTTGGCCTATCGCTCCCAACATCCTATCCGATGGGACAGATCCTTTTTTTTTTTTTTTGCTCTGAGCATGGAGAAAACATGGGGTAATGTTCCTCCGGTGACTCTGACTGCCTCTGTTGTTTTCTTTTGGTGTGGAGCTGTTTTTTTGCCTGAATCTATGTGGCAGTGTCATCTCCCAGCTAAACAGAACTAATGTTATGAGATGAGACTGGCTAGACACTGTATTGACTTCTGTGCTAAATCCAAATATATTAGGACTTTTCTCTCATCTGCAGAGGCGCTGTTTCTGCATTTCTACCCAAAGGAGAAAGAGAAAAGCAATCAGGTCTTTCAAGGAAGATGTATTTTCTTTAAGTCCTGCTTCTTATTGTTCAGGCTTCCTTGATCCTCTGGTGATTCCTTTTTCCTCGTGCTAGAGAACTAGAAATATTTGCCATGGTTTCATTCTATTTCTTGTCGAAGCCTCCCCATTTCCTGAGTCTTCCTGGCAGTTTGATACCTGGTTTGAGATACAGAGAAAGCTCTAACTGCCTAATAACCCAAGCCTCTCCTCAAATGTAAGGCCCATTGTGTTTAGTTAGGGTTACTTCCATGTAAATGAGCTCAGGTGGCATCATAGGGCCTTTTCACACGCCCCCTAAGATCCGCTGGTCCCTTAAATTCGGACCAAAGATCTTAGGGGTTCGTTGCCCTTCCTTCCTCCCCACCAGAGAAAGAGGGGAAAAATGCAGCTCACCTGGAGGAGCCTCCCGGAGCTCCATTTCTCTTCCTTTCTCTTCCGTTTCTCTTCTGCTTGCTTTTTTTCCTCCCACCTCTTCTCTTAAAGGGGCAGGAGGCAAAAAAAAACAACACAAGCAGAAGCCAGGAGAGCCCCGCACTGACCAGATTAAATCCGGACCTGGGGATTTTCACCCACCTCAAGCAGGTACAAGAAAGTGCAGCTGGGTCGTGCTTAGGTGGGCGGGGTCGCACTTAATTGTCTGCAAACTCCGGACCTGGTGGGAAAACACTTGTAAGGTCCGGACCTTGCAGCCATTTCCTGCGGAGCTTAGGGGTCGTGTATAAAGGCCCTTAAATGAAAGACACAATTCACTCTTAAGACTGCTAAGGTGAAGCATGCAATTTTTGTACTTTTTTTGGTGGGCTTGTAAGCCTTTGCTTGTGAGAGTGAGAAACCAGAATTTCCCCCTCATTGTCTGTAGTATATATACTGAGATATTTTCTGCTGGTATCAACTATAGTTCTCACATGGGTGGTAACTGTTTCTATACCGATTGTGTCATTGCATGAAGTATGATAGCTAGCAACTTGTAGCACGGACTCTTGAAGATCAGAAGCATTGGATGGGTTATTTATATCTCTTTGACCACTGAGCAGTTCCCATTGAGTTCATAGAATCATAGAATCATAGAATTGGAAGAGACCTCAAGGGCCATCCAGTCCAACCCCCGGCCATGCAGGAACCCCCATCACAGTATTTCCGACAGATGGCCATCCAGCTTCTGCTTAAAAACCTCCAAAGAAGGAGACTCCACAACCCTTCTTTGTGGCAGCATATTCCACTGCTGAACAGCTACTCCATGTGCCTCTTTCTGTGTTTTTATCCGTAGCTGGAAAAGGCATCAGTTGGGCAGAGAGATACCTTATGTAAATTGCAGGAACCTACATGGAAAAATACCACTTCTTATCTTATCCTTATGCTGGAAGAAAGAAATCTTATGCAGCTTTATAAACACTTGACATGCTTTCTTGACTGATGGGAGACACTGGCTCTCACTGTGAAAATAAAATAAAAATTCTTCACTTTCTTGCAGTTTATTTGGTTTATTTGGTTGATCTGTAGGGCACAGAGGAGTGCGAGGAGCACCCCTTACCTCCCTTTGCCTCCCAACTGATTCATCTGCACACCACCTCTGACCACCCATGGTGACTAGGCACTCCGTTGAAGAGGAGACTGATTTACATAGATGCTTGTAACGAGATTCTTTTCGGTGGCAGATGGGTTTGTGTGGGTGTGCATTCCACCAGGAATTGTGAATTCGGTTTAATTGGATTTAATTTGAACTTTCATTTCCCATTGCCTATAAGTTGCCTGGTGGACTTTCAGGTTGAAAGACACTCTAAAAAAGGGATCAATGAAAATTTCCTTGCACAAGGGTGTGGGGGTGGGAAATGTTAGTTGAACTCTTCCCCCCACCTCCCTGGGTGTATGGTTTATTCCAAGGGCCATATTATAAATGTGGCTGTGGTTTTATCCCTGGGTGCTCATGGAGGCTTGAACCTGAGTGGCATTTAGATGCAATGCCCTCTATGTGGGGTTGCCCTTGACCCTTGTCCGGAGGCTCCAGCGGGTGCAGAATGCAGTGGCCAGACTGGTGGTGGGTGCTCGTAGATTCGAGCACATCACCCCAGTTCTGGCTCACCTGCATTGGCTGCCCGTTGTCCTCCGGATAAGGTTCAAGGTCCTGGTTTTGATTTTCAAAACCCTCCACGGCTTGGGACCAGAGTACCTGTTGGAGTACATTCTCCCAGAGGTCAGCTGGGGTCAGACCTGCGAGAATGGCGCAGGCGCGCTCACTTAGGGTGGCCACACTCAGGGAGGCGCGGAAATCGCTTACGCGTAACCGCACCTTCTCTGTGGTGGGCTCCACCCTGTGGAATCAGCTCCCTAGTGAGCTGCACCTAGCACAGTCCCTGCCCGCCTTTAAAAAGGCCCTGAAAACCCACCTTTTTAAAGAGGTACATGGCGACCTTTTTACTTATTATTAATTTTTTTTTTACTTTTTGCCACCCGCGTAATCTCTTGTGGCGGGTTTCGTCCCTCCTTATTTTATTAGTACCTTTGCCCTTTTGCCCCTTTGCCCTTTTTCTGTATTTTCTGTTGCCTTCTTTTAATTGTAAACCACCCAGAGTTCCTTTCGGAAGATGGGTGGTATAAAAATATAACAAATAATAAATAAATAAATAAATAAATAAATAGCTTTTAAAAGTGTGCTTAAAATATTCTTTTTCATTGCATGTCTGAAATATGTGTCAATGCATGCCAAAAGATGTAGAAAGATGAGGAAGGGTCATCATCTGTTTAATTGGAAAGATTATCATTATTGAGTTGTGTGTGGAATCACATTTGACACTACCCCATTGCTAGAAGGGATGAGAGTAGTAAAAATGGATGTGTTTTCTCACATTTTGCAGCAAGTTGAAATGTACAATTATTTTAAAAATTGTGAGAATCACACAGTGTTATGTTATTGCTGGAATAAATTTTAGGCTGTGAGTTTGTTTGCTGTCTCCAGCAGATAAAACATATGCTAAATTGGAAGAGATATACTTAGTCAAAAATTAAGAAGCTTGATTGGTTTATTAAGACGTGAAAGGCGCGCCTTTTCCGACAAGAAATAATTGAGGTGGAATTGCAATATGTGTTTAAAATCAGCCATACAGATCCAGGGTCCCAAATGTGGTTCAAAATCAGGTGGAAATTAAGGTTCATAGATCTGCTTGATTCTAGACATTGGAATATGCATTGCTTTCCCCAAAACAAACACAAATATATTGACAACAGGCCTATTACATACAGCTGCTGGCATAAATCCATGGGGTTAAATTAGCCAACCTCAGCATTTGCATTCATATGCCATTCATGTGGCACAGCACACAACCTGAGGGCATTCACAGCTCTGATAGCTCAGTGGTTTAGATCGCTAGCTGTGGAGCCAGAGTTCAGCAGTTCGATTCCACCAGTGTGCCTCCCTGGAGAAGAACCAGCCTGCGTGGCCTTGGGCATGCTGCACGCAGACCCAGGGGTCACCCTAGAGCAGTGTTGGCAAGCCTATGACACGGGTGCCAAAGGTGGCACTCAGAGCCCTTTCAGTGGGCACCCGACATTGCCCATTCATAGCCACCTGTATACAGGTTAAATTACTGTATTGGCACTTTGCAAACAAATTAGTGGGTTTTGAATTGCAGTTTGGGCACTCAGTCTCTAAAAGGTTCGTGATCACTGCCCTAGAGGAAGGTGTCAACCACTTCTTAGTATCCTCTACCTGGAAGACCTTGTAAAGGATCACTATAAGTCAGAACTGAGTTGATAGGACACAATTATGCTTCATTTATGTGCAGCATATTTTAAAATGGAAATCTAGACTGTAGCTGACATCCATTAGTAACTGGCAACTCGATGTCAAGGGCATCTCATTGAACCTGGAGAGATTTGGTGAATCAACTCAACCGTATATTCCATTGACCCAATGGGCCTACTGTAATGGTGACTTGCTATTGGATATCAGCCAGCATTGCCATAATGCCTGTCACTGGGATTTCTGTGGACGATACTTAAGATTTCAGCAGTCTTCTGTTGCTTCCGCACAGTCTTTAGTTAATTATATCCATGGCTTCATTGATATCACTGACACCTGAACAGAGAGGGCAAAGAATGGCAATGCTTTCTGCAATCATGCGTGTGCTAAACTATTTATTTATTTATTTCTTATACTTATTATATGAACAAGTAGAAAAATTAGGATCTGTGTAATCTGAAGGTAATTGTGATGCATCACAACTGAATAGGGAAATCTAGGACCATGTGACCATTATGCCTCCAGTATCTGCTGGCCAGTGACAGAGGAATGGATGGCTTTAAAGTCCACAGTCTTCCTCTACTAGGTTTTTTTTGGCTTTAATTGGAATTGGGGTGATTAATTCTTCAAGTAGAGTTGATCAAGAAGAAGAATTGCCTCTGGTAGTTTTTGAGGCGAGGGATCAGCTATGTTAAAAAGGACCTATGACCATCCTACCAGTGATTGTTCAGACTTTCCAAAAAACTAGATAAGACAACTTGCTGGAATATAGCAGAAATGAAAGAACACAACCTTAGTATAGTAGCTATAACAGCCCAGCAACTCCTTGTTCTCAATACTTGAGCATGTCTTAATTGTAATGGACTGTATATTATCCCTTATTCTGTAAGCCACCTTTGTTCCTTTTTTCCAAGGAGAATGGTGGGGTAAAAATACTCTAAAATAAATAAATAAATAAAATAGTTCATTTTGAAAGCTCTTAGACACCATTAATTTAAAAGTCATAAAGTGTGAGAGAGAACATTTTAACTTCTCCATCCCAACATCAGCTCATATCTCCCCATTTTAATGTGGGACAAACATGGATGGTGGGGCTGAGCTCCATGTTGCTTCAACATGGGAAATGGACCTACTGAACCTGTAGTATGTTGCCAACTAGGATTCAGGACCTTGGATAGCTCCTGTAAGGTTACTCTAAACCAGTGCTCCCCAACCTTTTTGTCCCCGCGGACCGGGAAATTTTTGAAAATTTTTCTGTGGCCCGAAGCTGGGGGTGGGGGTGGGGAGGGGGGAGAATGCGAAAGGGGGGTCCGGCGGGGAGGCAAAAGGGGGGGGTGAAAGCAAAGGATGGGAGGGAAGGAGGAGGGGGAGGCACGAGAGCGGCGGCGGCGGCACTCACCAGCTTGGGGCGTCGGGCGTGCCACTCCCCCCACACACACGGGCGGGGTGGGGGGGAACCCGGGGCTCCTGGGCAGGCGGGCCTCCTCCTCCGGCGCCGGGAGCCGCGTGCGGGTCTCGCTGTTGGCGCCCCGCTTGCTCCTGCTGCCGCCGCCGCCGTGGGCCTCCTCCTCCGCCGGGGAAAGCGAGCGGGGCGCCAGCAGCGGGATCCCGGGGGGAGGAGGAGGAGGATGGGCGCCTCCGCCTCCTCTTCCCCAGAGGAGAGCAACGGACCGAGGAGAGCCCGGTCTTCTGGGCCGCCGCCAACGCCGCCGCGTCCCTCCTGGCGGAGCCCAAGCGGCCGCCCCCGGGGCGCCAGCATTTTGGGGCGGAGTCGCCGGCTGGCCGGCCCGGGAGGAGGGGAGGGGAGGGGAGGAGGGAGGCAAAGGCAAAGGCGGCAGCTGCGGCGGCTCCTCCTGCGCTCCTCCAGCCTTCCTCCTCCACCGGCCGCCCGCGGGAGAGAAGAGGAGGAGGAGGAGGGCGGCGGAGGAAAAGGGGAGGAGCCTCCTCGACCTCCCTAGGCGGCCCGGTGCCGACTGGTCCACGGACCGGCACCGGTCCGCGGACCGGGGGTTGGGGACCACCGCTCTAAACCTCTGTAGGAAAACCATAACATTCATTGCCTGGTGATGGACAACTAACCAGACTCCATGAGTGTGCCTTTTTTTCTTGGAATGAGTTACCTCCTATATTATTGTTAGCCTAAATATCTCAGTTTTTCTTATGAGTGTATGCCTTGCAGCCTAAAGAACAAGGGGCTGCAATCTCTAAGCTGGGCAAATCCTCAGTATTTCTGTCTTCAGAATGAAATGGGGTGCCTGCAGTGCTCCTGCAGATTAGATCTTTTCCCAGGCAGGCAGACATGTTTACATCAAGACCATGTGGAGTCGCAAACAAGACATTTGCATGAAGTGCTGGAATAGCTCAGGGGTTTAGGTAGCTGGCTGCAGAGCCAGAGGTTGGGAGTTCAATTCCCCACTGTGCCCCCATGACAGGGATCTATACCCAATGATCCATAGGGTCCCTTCCAGCTCAGCACTTCTAAGATGATGATGATGATGATGATGAAGTAGAGCACTGGTTCTCAACCTGTGGGACCCCAGATGTTCCTGAACTGCAACTCCCGGAAATCCCTTCTAGCACAGCGAGTGGTGGAGGCTTCTGGGAGTTGCACTCCAGGAACATCTGGGGACCCACAGGTTGAGTACCACTGATGTAGAGGAACCCTTAGCTTTGGTTCCTCCAATAGAGAAAGATGTTTCCTGGAGCAATAACTGTTCCTGCAACACACTGGTGACCTGCCTATGAGACAGGCTGCGGAGTCACAGAAGGGGAGCCACTGAGCCAAGGCATTCAACCTTAGGGAGGCAGTTGGATGGAGGACCAGGTGGAGCAGGAGCCATTCCAAATTCTATCAGCCTTGTCTGTCCCCTCTTCTCCAGCTCTCCTCCGTCAGCTGTGCTGCATCTGATCTCTTGAATAGCAACCCGATGGGATGGTGGGCAAAGTGTCTTAGGGGGGATGCCAGGAGAGAATTGATGGGATGGAGGCAATGTGTAGGCTGGATGGAAGCAGGTGATTTACTGAACCGGTGTCTGCACAGCGGTCGGGGATTTAGGGAGATGAAGAAAGCACAGGGTCTCTGTAGAAGGAAGAAGGTGTTTTATGGGGTCAATCGTGAGGGATTTATAGGGCCATTGGTGCAGGGATCACTGGGATTTATGGGCCATGGAACCAGGACAGAGGCAGAGAAGCTGTGGGGAATGCCAGGCACTTCTCTTTCACTTTCCGTTTGCTCTTTCTGTGTGTCTGGGTTTAAAGTGCAGTGTGTTTTAAAGCTATGACCTGAGCTGGGCATAGAATGCATCCCAAGGTTAGAAGAGTTACTTTGGGGGAAGAGGGGGCTCTCCATCTACCTAGTTGTTCCTCACACCATGGCTGATACGTGTCCATGATGGACATTTCTGATTGCCTTCCAAAAATATTATCTGTCTAGGCTCCCCCCCCCCCCCCAGCCATACAAAGACACCTGAGGCTAGGTTACTCTAAGGCTTTAATTGTGCATCTGCATGTCACTTGAAAATACAGGATCAGAAGTGAGTTTTCTCTTCCTGGCACCATCTGGGGGGCTATATAAGCCACCCATGTCAGTGCAATAGAAAGAGAGAGAGGGAGACAGAGAGAAAGAGAGAGAGAGAGAATTTAGAAGTCCTTAGAAGTCCATTTGTAGTCTTGAAAAATGAGTATTTGCAGCCCTGCAGGGCAAGCAGCAATGGGGTTTCCCGACAAGAACCCCATAGGCTGGTTGCAACTAAGTTTATTTGTGAGAAGGGATCCAACAGATGGACACTGTCATCTTCAGTGCCTCCTAACTAGACCCAAGAGGACTGAGCTCCTGGCACTAGCCCCCTGGCAACGTGAATTCAGAGCTGGCCTCAGGTGCCCTCACTGAGGCCATCAGAATCTCTGGGTTGGGTGAACAAGAAGAGTCCAGGAGGTGATTCTGAGCCCTTCAAGGGTGGCCAGTAGTGCTGACTGGTGGGAAGTGACAGGTGCTGCGGAGGAAACCCCCAGCATCTCTCGCATTGGTGTGTGCACCATCTGTACCGCAGCTGGGTTGAGGTGGGTGCCAGAGGGCCAGTAGGTTGTCCTGGGTGCCAGTGAGTCAGAGGTTCTCGGGTTCTGTTGGTTGGTCGGAAGATCAAGCCACCTTGGCCTCCACCTTTGACCCCAAGGACCCTTCGCCAGCATCCCCCTCTTAGCAGTAGTGGATTTTGCCCATTGCCCAGAATGGGGGCTCAATGGTCTTCCATAGCTAACCTCCCAGACTTCAGAGGGTCCTTGTTTTCCATCCTTGGCTTTCCTAGGGCCTGGGAGCTGCTGGCTTCTCCAGAACCTTGGGGGGCATATGGGGCAAGGATGCTGGCAGTGATCCCGCTCACTGTGACATAAATCCATGTCCTGGGGGGAACAGGGATATAGTCAGATCATTGCTTTTGGGACACTCAAGGAGTGGAATTCACTCTTCTTTCCTTCTAGAAGAAGATGGGTCAAGGGCCACCAAAAGGACCCCCATACAATTAATGCGAGTTCTTTGGAATTTGCCTGCTGCAAATCCTGCCCCTTCAGTCTTCATTTCTAGAAAATCAGCTCATTTTGTTCTCACATAGCAAACAAGCTGCTTCCCGCATCCCTTCTGTGTTCTTGCTCTTATCATCAGGTGAGATTTAATATCATGCAGAAGGCTTACATCAGGCTTCCTAAAGTCAGCTACCAGCGCTGACCAGTCATCATGACATCTGCTCCTACACAGCTGCAGGATCCTTGGGATTTCTGTTTGCATGTGCAGCTGTCTGTGTTTGGATTTCTCCTAAAGGAAGACAGCATCAGACTTTGGGCGCTACGGTGCAGTCCGTTATTTTGCTAATCTGGTCTTGTGCCCAGCTCCCGAGTCTTCCTGCTGTTTTTTTCTCTGCAGGAAACTGCTAGCCGGGTTTCTCGGAGAGCAAATGATTCAAGGAGTGAATTGATGCCATAGGTTCTCTATGATGCAGTCACACAACTTGGAGCACCAAGCCATGGCAGGCAACTTTGGCACAAACAGATGGATACCCGCAAGCAAGATCACTTAGATATAACAACGGCAGTCCCTTCTGGGGTTGATGGTATAACATAGAAGGGAGACTGTAGAGCAAGGTGAAAGGGCAAGCAATAAACACTTTCCTAATGTAGGGGAAGCAAAACAGCTCCTGGAGTCCAAGTCTAGATAAGACTGGCTAGATCTCTAATGACAAAGAAACAGCATCACTCCACGTTTTTGCCCTGAAGGTTTGCCATTTTGTCATTGTTGTGGCGTGCTGTCAAGCTGCCTCTTACTCATGGCGACCCTATGAATGTGCAACCTCCCAAATGTCCTGTTTCCAATCGCCCTGCTAAGCACTTGTGAATGCACAAGTCGTTGGTTCCTTAAGAGTGTCAGTCTCTTGTACTAGGTCTTCCTCCTTTCCTGATGCCTTCCACCTTTTCCAGCGTGACTGCCTTTTCCAAAGAAACCTGCCTTTTAATGATGTGTAGGGCAGTCTCAGTGTCAACTTTTTTTTTTTTGCGTCCAGATATCTTTTAGGCTGGATATGGTCTAGGACAGTGGTGGTGAATGTTTGGTTTTGGACCACAACTCCCAGAATTCTGAGCCTAGATTACCAATGGCAAAGGACTGAGGGAGTTGTGGTCCAAAACACCTGGAATGCCGAAGGTTCACCACCACTGGTCTAGAACCACGTTTCAAATGAACCAATTTATTTTTGAGTCAGCTTTCTTGACTCTCTAGCTTTCACACGTTTTAGGACTCTTTCAGATCCATTTCTTCTCAACTGTGGTTAACTGCCAGGTCATCAGCTACATGTAATCTGATTGGGGTGAATGAAGACTTGATACAATTACTACTCCAAGTAGAGATGGGCACGACTTGGCGGAATTCCTGTTTCCATTTCCGTTCCTCGTTTCCATTACGGAACGGAAACGGTAATGGGAATTACTCCGCCAGAACTCGAACTCGAACCGACTAAAGAATAATTGGGTCTGATTTGTCGTGGTCGTTCCTGGCATCGTGGCGATCCCGCGATGACAAGCGGCACAGAAAAAAAGTTTTTAAAAGTTAAAAAAGAACCCGATTCCCGGCCAAAAAGCAGGCGGAAATATGCCTGCCTGAGTGAGGGCTCAGGGCACCTACCAGAGGGGTGGTTGACCCCCCCTCTCCTGTCCTGGGCTGGTGGTGGGGGAAATCCTCGTCGTAGTCGCTCGCAACAAGCACCGGACTCGCCACCGGCCGCCGCAATTCAATCGGAAGCGGCACAGAAAAAAAGTTTTAAACTCCCCCCCCCATTCCCGGGCCAAAAAGCAGGCGAAAATATGCCTGCAGTGCAGAGTGCACCTTCCAGAGGGGTGGTTTCTGGGGGGGGGGTCCCGGCCTCCCCCCCTCTCCTGTCCTGGGCAGCCGGACTCGAGTCGCCATGCCATGCGGTGCGGGCGGGGGATCCAAAATGGGGCGGCGACCGCATTTTTTTAAAAAATCGTGGTCCAAAAACACACAAGTACCACACAGAAACATGCGAAAATTGCTATTTTAAAACTGCCAGAATTTTTACAGTAGTAGCAGTGGGTTTTTCTTGCAACAAAACGTCTCCTCTTTCCTCTCTCCATTGATTTTTTTTATTTTTTTATTTTTTTTACACCTGCGCAATGATGAGCTGGCCATGGGAGTGACCATGCAAATTTTTGGAACCATTCCACCAATCGCATGGCCACTTGGCCAGGTTGACCACATAGACTTCTGGGATGTGCCAACCGGGCATAAAAAGCCCACTAACCGTAGCCCGAACCCTAACCCTAACCCAGTAACCCTAACCCATACGCCAGTACACTGTCCTTCTAAGTGGGTCAGAGAGGCCCCCAGAGGTGCATCCCAATACTCACCCTAACCTCACCTGTAACTAGCCTAACCCTAGCCCTTGCGCTAACCCTGTTGCCTAAGCCAGATCTATACTTGCATTGCACTAGCAAGTACAATTCCCTTCTTAGTGAGACACAGCGGGTGCAGAGAGAGTCTGCCAGTCCACCAGTTGTGGCTCTGGGTGACTCCTGCACAGGCTTGGCTCGGCCGGCAGCATGTGTGACATCATGCAAACCTTCCCTGGGATGCAGGGAAGGCAGTATGCACCCCAAAAAGAGGGGTGCCTCTGACAGTCTGCTGTGTCTCTGCGTGCAACTGGGTATGCAATCATAGCCATATGGCTATGCATGCATGCCCTTTTGCAGCAGGTGAGGAGAGGAGACCCCCATGTATGAGGGGTCTCCAGGAGCCTGCTTTCCCTAGCGGGTGAGGATAGGAGGCACCCACCGCCCAAAAAAGAGGTGCCTCCAGGAGCCTGCTACCCCCCCAAACCAGTTTAACGACAGACGAAAAAACGAAAAACGAAACGACAAATTTTTGCGAAGTTTCGCGAAAAACGAAACGAGCCGGCACAGGCCGCCTCCGACACACGACAACTCGAAAACGTCATTTTCCCTAGTCGTGCCCATCTCTAACTCCAAGTAGTTTCCTTGTTGCACAGGATTGTGGAGTATCAATGAAGAGGTGTGTGGGTGTGTGGGTGTGTGGATGATGCAAATATACTCAGCATGTCTCCTCTTTTTGGGACTGCAATGGCATTTAATATTTACATGGGGGATGGGGGGACATTTTGCATTCATGAGTATGGTGAGTTCCCTGATAGATGCTGGGAATTAGCCATTTAGAGCCGTCATTGGCTTCTGATTTTCTAATTCAATCCGTATCGAATGCATCATTTCAAGAGGCATCTGGCAGATGTCTGAAATCAGTTATCTCCCCCCACCCTTAATAAACGAATCAGCTTTTAAATGGTAAGATGCATAGGACATAATGCACCACTGATGGTATCACTGTAAGCTTCAACATTATCTGGGCGAGTTGGGGCCTCCTTGGTAGTCCAGTGAGAACAGCTATTGGAAATAGAGAAGGCTCAATCCAGGCTTGAAAAGTTAGACTCCTAGACCTTGAGATCAAGATGGGCTACATAGTTCAGGCTTCGGATGCCCCTTCTGCTATTATTATTCATAATAATAAACTTAGGACTGCAGAGCTGGAGGCAACCCTATGGATCATTGACCTCAAGAAGGAGGTACAGTGGAGGATTGAACTCCCAAACTTTGGCTCTGCAGCCAGAGACTTAAACCACTGCTGCTCAGCAGTTCAGGGAAGCCTCGAGATCAAAGTTCTTGACATCACCATCAAGCTCATGACAGGCAATCAGGGTTAGATTGGTTCCTGGAGTCCTTAATTTCGGTAGCATACATGCTTCTTTTTTGTTTTTAATTTGTTTTCTTCTTCTTCCATTGTCTCAAGGGGTTCATTTTGAGTCTCAACTGCAGGTGTTCTTGCCAAATCCACTCTGCGAGCCATTGGCTTCATTTTAAGATGTTCTGTCCTGACTCGCAGCTTACCCAGGGTTACGTGGGGAGGGCCGGTGTCCGCACAAAAGCAAAGCGTGAGATGGAGAGAGAAGCCATCATCCAGGTTTTGCTTGCGAGTACTTGCGGAAGCAGGAGAGAAGCCAAGGAGTCACAGTCTACAGAATAACGATTTGACCCTCAGGGACCAATGCATCAGGTTCTAAGGTCGGCAGCATCTGGTTGATAAGGTCACCAGCATCTGGCGATTTCAAGGCCAAATCTTGGGTGCAGGGGGTGGGACCCTCTCAATGTCACAGAGATGGAGCAAATAAGAGTTGGAAGAGGGGCCTTCTGAACCAGCTGGTTCTGGAAAGGGACACAAAAATGTTCCAGTCTTTACCATAGTCCAAATGAAACAGGGGGATCAGGTGCATAGGGTTACTGGTTGTTTTCCAGCCTTTTCATCTACTCATCCGGTTTGTGTGTGTGTGTGTGTGTGCGTGCTAGGTGGTGGACTAGGATGCTGGAAACCAGAGTTTGAGTCCCTGCTAAGTCATGGAAACCCTGGCAAAGTGGACCTGGTAAAATATATAGATATATCCATAAATATTTCAGTTACCCTGAAAGCCCTAGTACAGTGTTGGCAAACCTATGGCACAGGTGCCAAAGGTGGCACTCGGAGCCCTTTCTGTGGGCACCTGACACTGCCCCTTCACAGCCACCTTTATTCGGGTTAAATTCCTGTATTGGCACTTTGCAAAAAAAAAAAAGTGGGTTTTGAACCACAGTTTGGGCAGTCAGTCTCCAAAAGATTCGCCATCACTGCCCTAGTATATGAGTTGTTTCTGACTTCATGACACACAACAAGCATTACACAAACCTTGCAAGAGGGATCAAACTGGAGCTTGTGAGCTCTGGTGCCAGATGGGAATGGGTGGAAATGCAGATCCGGGGCTTAAAGCCCACTCAGAGAACACACACACACACACACACACACACACACACACACACACACACACACACACACACACACACACACACACACACACACACACACACACACACACACACAAAATTCTGGCACCACTCATTTTCCAGGTTGTGTCACTTCCCGGGGAATAAAAGAAGAGTTGTAATTCCCTGTGCCTTCAGCTGGTGCCCCGAGATCTAGCAACTTCAGACAGCTTCTTCCGAGAAGTATGGGTCCCCAAGCTGTGATATTCATTATACATTGTGCGACTTCAAAAAAAAAATACACAAAACAAGGAAGGCTGGAGCTAGACACCTTCATTAAGTGTTAGAAACTGGGTCACTCCTTGCGCTGAGGCATGGCTGAGGTGTGGGAATTGCATTTCTGGGTTTTGGAAACTGGGTCACCCCTGCACGGGCGCTGCGCCAGGTTGAGAACGCCATGCCGACCACGGACAGACGAAACAGCCTTATAAATCAAACCATTGATCCATCCTGCCCTGCGCTGTCCTTCTTGATTAGCAGCAGCTGTTTAGGATTTGTGCAAGGGGGGTGTCGTTCCCACTCCCATTAATTAATTTCCTCTTCATACAGTTTTCAAAGGGGATGGCGGGTTAACCTCTGACCTGGGGCAGCTAAAACTTCCATCTTTCACCACCTGAAAAGCTGGCACATTGTCTGTGGAGTATTCTGTTTAGCACTCATCTTTGCAATCCTATCCTTTCCAATGCCACCCCTCTGAGTTCACTCCTGGGACACGTTCTCCTTAATAGGCCATGTTTCTCCCTTAGACTGGACTGGTACTGCTGACCATATGTGCATTGATCTTTGTTTGGATATAATTGTCACCTCTTAATCACCCTGGGGTGAAAACTGGCCCTCAATCATTTCCATTAAAATTGTACCTGTCCTCTCCCAAGCATTGTAGGCACCGCCTCTGTCACCCCCAGAAGAAAAGGGAAGCCTCCTTTTCCAGTGCAAGTCCTGCTGCTTCTTGCGCAGAGGCTGAAGGCCACTCCTCTGAGGAGCAGACGTGAATAGGTGACCATCCCATTTTGCCAAAGGAAACCAAATGCCGACAGGAGAAGAAGTCTGGTACTTCATTTCAGCAAATCTCCGAACTGGTTCGTGAAACAAACCACAAAACGGCCCAATTTGTCAGTCTTCCTGGTTTGTGGTTTGGTTCGCGTCCATCCTTAAGTAAGATTGTCAGAGGACTGGGTACCTTTCACAGCCCCTGATTTCCCACACTTGGAGTAATGCCCATCCACTGAGATTCCTTGACTCCTTGACTCCATGACTCTGAAGATGTGAGCTTGTGCCAAATAAAATGTGGCAGTTTTTCAGATGCCACAAGACTCTCTGGTTGTGGTTGTGGTTGTGGTTGTTTACTTCATCTCTAAAATGAAGAAGCCTTCTCCTTGCTTGGAAGATCAGGGTCTGGGTTATGAATAGAATGCACTCATGTGGAGGACAATCTCCAGTTCAAAAGCAACGAGAGGGTAGGGCTAGGAATTGTCCCCCTCTTATGCAGCTAACCCTAGAAGCTACAATGCCCAAGAAGGCAGCAATGTCATGGCAGGTAAGATCTCTGTGCACATGTCTGAAAGTGTAGAGTAAACTAATCATGAGCAAGTATTGCTTTTATGGCATCTACCAAGAAGACCTCATATTGTGGGATATGGAGGAATCATGCTTCTTCTCATTGGCAGCAAAATCTGAGGTTGGGAACTAAGAAGGGTTGTATCTCCTTCTTGCTATCTGTGTACATTTCTTTCCTTCCTCTGAAAGCCTTCAAATACCATCCTGGGAAGAAAACATTCCCACCAATCACCACCAACGACAAATATAACTTTCTGCTACTGGAAGCTTGCAGAAGCAAATATTTGTTTTGGGAGAACCACCAAGCCATCTTGTTCCATCCCTCCTGGGGCTTTGGAAACCTGGAAGGCGTCTCTGGCCATTTACGGTTTCATTCCCTTACCCCCCCAAAAAAAATCTGGTCCATTCCGTTACAAATCCCACAAACAGAATTTTGGCCCTGGGGGTGGGGGTGGGGGGATGGGGACGGGCCTGGAGTTTGCCCTGATTGGTTTAAAACCCAAAGGTTCAATCCAAGCCTGGAGCAAATCATTGGATCAAGTGTTTGTGTGTGCTGCCCTTTCTGGAGGGAATGCTTCCTGTTTTGACTTTAGGGTGTGGGTGGATGTTAAAATTATGCCACCGAAGGTTTTTGAAGATGTTCACCTGGGCTTTGAAAAGCTGATCTGGGTCGAGTCAGCTGATATCCTCTCTGGGATGTCATCATCATTAAATTAGGACTGCAGAGAGGGAAGGGACCCTCTGGATCATGGAGTCCAGCCCTGGTCAAGGAGTCCCAGTGAGCTGATCCATGAATGTGGATACCTGTTCACGGGTTTCTTCTCTACCACTGGACAAGCTGTAGCAGAGGCCCTGACTGCATGCCTTGCCCTTTCCTGTAGGCTGCTTCATTAGCTACCATGGACGCCATTTTCAAACTACCAATGCCAGCATGTATGGGGTACTTGGGGGATCACTGTGTCCCCCAACTTCTGGCCCTCATAAGCATAAGAACAGCCTTGCTGGAACAGGCCACAGCCCATCCAGTCCAGCATTCTGTCTCACACAGTGGCTCACCATTTGCTTCAGGGTATTCCCAAGCAGATGTCTTCACCTGCTTACGATTCCCTGCCAATGGCATTGAAAGATATCCTGCCTCTCTCTCCAACCTGGAGGTTGTCCCTAGGCATCCATAATGAGAGCCATTGATACCCCTGTTCTCCATGAACTTGTCTAACCCTTTCTTAAAGCTGTTAAGACTGACAGCTGTCACCACTTCTTCTGGCAGGGAGTTCCACAGACCAGTGATCCTCTGGGTGGAAAAGGACTTTCTCTTATATGTTTGAGATCTAGCACCCACAAGTTTCATGGAATGCCCCCAGTTCTACTGTTGTAAGATAGGGAAAACAGCTTTTCCTTATCTACTTTCCTTATCATAATACCATGTATGATTTTATAAACTTCAATCAGGTCACCTCTTAGGCGCCGTCGTTCAAGAGTGAAGAGGCCCAGCCACTGCAGCCTCAGATGGTAAGAAAGGTGTTCCAGTCACCTAATCATTCCGGTTGCCCTCCTCTGCACTTTTTTCCATTTCCATAATAGCTTTGGTCCAAACTCAGTCTTAAATTATGGAGTATTCCTTCTGTATCCGCATCATGTTCCCTCATGGCCCATGCAACTGCAGGCAGGCTGTATCCCCCCTTCAAAATCTTGATTTTTATGGCCCAACCAGAGTTGAAGGTCAGAGCTGGAGGTGAGCATTTGAGATATTAATGGAGTCAAAAACACCCGTGTAGCTCAAACAAGTATTTTTAGATGCTGTAATTGCACCAGAGCATCGCTCTTCCTCCCTTGTCGGAGATTGCGTTATCGGATCCATCTTGGCTTGTGATAATGATAATGATTGCCACACTTCATTATTTATAGACCCCAGTGCTTCCTCTTTGACTGTGTGGTGTGTGCTGAGCTTTCTCTCACCTTCACAGACCTAACCTGTTGCTAATTGTCACACACCACTTTTTATTGACGTACAGGCATTTAACCCCTTTGATGCCTTGGCTCTTGGATGGGATTCCCTAGAAGAGGGAGTTGGCAAACCTGAAGCTGTTGAGGGCCAAGCTCTTTCCTTTACACCACGGGTCTGGATCAGGCCCCAAAATGGCCATTCAAAAGCCCAAAGAAACAGAAAGGACCCTAGCTACTTTATTTGGCCAGTGAATATTAAGGAATTGTCAATTTTGTTTGGAGCAGGGTTGCCTGAGCCTTAGCTCCCTGTGTCCCATCAAGCTTATGGTGTCCCATCAGGTTTGGTTCCTGAGCAGCAAAATATCACAAGTATCTCTCTGTCCTCCTGGCATAGATGATGATGATGATGATGGTGGTGGTGGTGGTGGTGGTGCTGGTGCTGGTGCTGGTGCTGGTGGTGATGTGCCTTCAAGTCAGTATTGACTTATCGTAACCCTTTTCAGGGTTTTCCTGGTAGACAGTCCTCAGGTTGTTTACAATTCCTTCCTTTTGGGGGGATGTCCTGGGAGCTTGCCCAAGGCTACGCAGGCTGCCTCTTCTCCCAGGAGGCCCAGGAGGGGAATCAAACTCTCAACCTCAAGCTCCACAGCCAGAGACCTCAACCATGGAGCTACCCAAGTAGCTGGCATTAAGTTAAGACCTCACTAAATGGAAGAGCTAACAATGTCATTACCCTTTCACAGTTACATACTCATACCTTCAGCTTCCTAACTCAGTGTCACAGTCGGGCCAGCTCTAGCGTTCGCTGCACATTGTTTGCAACGCTAGTGAAATCATTCCTATGGTTCAAAGAGGAGTGAGAAAAACTCCCTCTTTTGATTTCGATCAGTTTCTTGGGATCCTGCCTCCATCCCTGAGTCATACACTGTTCGTTCTGGAAGGGGAAGATTTTATTTGTCTTGCTCCATGGGAAAGTAGATGCCTTTTCAATATATATTTATTATAATAGTCACACATTTTCTATGCACTTTCTTCACAGACTAAAGCAGTGTTGGTGAACCTATGGCAAAGGTGCCAACGGTGGCACTTGGCACCCTTTCTATTGGCACCCAACATCACCCCTTCACAGCCACCTGTATTCAGTTTAAATTGCTGTATTGGCACGTTGCAAAAAAATTAGTGGTTTTGAATCACAGTTTGGGCACTTGGTCTCTAAAAGGTTTGCCATCACTGGACTAAAGCACATTTGGGCGTGGTTTCCAGCAGTATGCATTTTCAGCCATTGGGCAGTGTGTTTCTGTTTGCTTTTTTGTTTTGTTTAATGGAAGATCTTGTGCAAGTTTCTCAAAGGTGTAATTGCTGAGATATTATTCTGTTTCACCTTGAGATGTATGAAATTGACTCTTTCTCGGAGATGCTCAAATCCAGCAAAATTCTTTTACTTCCATGGTCTTAAGGGATTCCTATTGAATCTTTATAGCCCAGCACATTTTTATATTTTAGCTAAGGGAATATCTTTCAGGGTGGGGCAGGTGAGCATCAGTGCTAGTCACTTCCACCACCACCCTCCAAAGACAGTGTTGTGCTTGCATGTTTTCAGCATTTATCACAAACACAAAAGAGAAAAAAAGGTGCTGTGTCAAGTACAAAGCTAACAGATTCAATTCAGTATGTGTTTTTATGGATTACAGTTGAATTCCTCTGACACAAGTGTGTGTGTGTATTTTTAAAAAAGTATTAGAAGGAAGGAAGGAAGGAAGGAGGGAGGGAGGGAAGGAAGGAAGGAAGGAAGGAAGGAAGGAAGGAAGGAAGGAAGGAAGGAAGGAAGGAACGAACGAACGAACAAACAAACAAACAAAAAACAAACAAATGAACTACATCCTGGAGGGGATATTCAGAAGCATCAGTATTTATGTGTAAGAATGTTGCATTTATGTGAAAGACATTGAACAGTATATTTACAAATTCATACCCAAATAAGATAAATAGATGCAAACTAGAATAGGAAATAAATTTCAAACAGCGTAGTTGTAAGATGAGTAGCAAATTTTGTGCATGTTGGGTGCAGATATGTGAGGCCCATTCCTTTCTATTTATTTATAGGCAAACAAATTGTAAATGCTAAATCTGGATATGCTGCCCCAAATGCATTTTTCATCTGCTTTGGAAAATGCATACCAGAATGTGCACATTAAGTATTGGACGTGTCATAAATTGCGTGAAGTATGACAACAGCATACCAAGAGGTTTTGATGGATGGACGTTGAGGTTTGTCCTGCTGGAAAGTGACACTGAATTCTCAGGGGCGTCATTTGCAATATGACCATGCCTTGTTTTTGTTTGTTTTGTTGTTGTTGCTTTGGCAAGGTCAGGCCCATCCCAGTGGCTTGTTGACATCCTGATTCCCCCCAAGTGTGTGATCTCATTGGGCGTCGTTGTTCGTTTGCCGGGTTGCAACAAGATTTGGGATGCCTGGGTGGCACAGAGAGAAAGAAGAGGGATTGAATGTGGGGGCAGATTTTTCTTGCAGTCATGGAGGATTCCCCGTGCCCATGCCAGCCCCGTTGCCTTGGGTGCAACATCACAGAGGTGGGAAAAAGCAAGGTCATGTTTCTTCCATGTTCCCTGGAATGGAGAATTATGGGAATTGTATAAATAAATAAATAAATAAATAAATAAATAAATAAATAAATAAATAAATAAATAAATAAATAAATAAAAGACAAAAACGCCATATCTGGCCTTGGCACCATATGTCAGAGTATCCCATCCCAGGATCGGTGTCAGAAGGTTCAGTGTATTGAATTTGCTCTCTTTCCACTGCTGCATAAGCTGTATTGATAGATTAATCTTATACTGTTGTGACTAAACAGCCCTGCAATTTTTTTCCCTCCACTGTTCGGTCTAATCTGTTTTGACAGCTGTATCATTAGTTTATATTTCTTGTAATCTTATTCGCTATGTTGGCTCCACTGAGCTCCGGCCTTGGTGTCTTCTTTATACTCTCACAGTTGACTCCACATGGGATGTGATGGTGTGGGGGGGGGGAGAGAGAGGAGGAGCACCCATCCCCTTTCTCCCCAGGCTTACCAACAAATCTTCAAAGGCCAGTCTTTGCTTTGGGAGTGCTGACAAAGCTGGTCCGTGCCGTTGGGAAAGATGAGGTACAACAACCACGTTGTGCTGAGTGTGCCCAGAAGCACATTTTATGAGGGGCAAGCTGAATCCTCATAGTCAAATATTTTGGTGTATGAAGGGATGAGAGAAAATAATAGCGCTTTCGGCTTTTTTCCTATGTATGACCTGCCTTTCTTAAATGCTCCTTAGCACCTGTATCATGTATATGTCTCCAACTCCATCTCTCCCTCACCTTCCTTCCTTCCTTCCTTCCTTCCTTCCTTCCTCCTTCCTTCCTTCCTATCTATCTATCTATCTATCTATCTATCTATCTATCTATCTATCTATCTATCTATCTATCTATCTATCTATCTGTCTGTCTGTCTGTCTGTCTGTCTGTCTGTCCGTCCGTTGGTCCGTCCGTCCGTCCGTCCGTCCATCCATCTATCCATCCATCCATCCACACTGGAAATTTTAGCTCATTGACTCCGTAAGCCAACCAGTTAGGGATCATGCAGCCCCTGTGGCCAGATAGTCAATCATATTAAGCAGCTTAAATAGAGTGACGACAACAGCTCTGCTCGGACATTTGGTAGGATTCTTGTGTGGTAGGAGGCATGTGCTCAAGCCCCACTCCCTCTGTCCTCCTGAGGCACAAGAGTGATGTGACTGAAGATCATGTGGCATCTTTTTCTTTGTGCGTTTCCTCCATGAGAAGGAAAGCTCGGAGGGTTTCTGCTCCCATGGAGATCTTGCATGGGCAGAAGAGGTTATAATAAGACTTGTGGCTACCCTGCCATTCCATAAACTACATTAGAATAGGATTAAATGGAATAGAACACATCAGGTTTCCTGTGTAGGCTTTCCCATCTGCCACTATCACGTGTAGACATGGGCACGGAGCGGCGAAATTGTCGTTTCCGTTTTGGTTATCGTTTCCGTTACGTAACGGAAACGGTAACCATAATTACGCCACTCCTGCTCGAACCCGACCTGAAAAAAGAAAAATTGGGTCGGGTTTTTCGTTGTCGTTAATGGCATCACGGCGATCGCGCAATCCCAAGCACTGGCAGCACAGAAAAAAAGTTTTAAAAAGTAACCCCCCCCCCGACTCCCTGCCAAAAAAGCAGGTGAAAATATGCCTGCCTGAGGACACCTACCAGAGGGGTGGTTTCTGGGGGGGGGGTCCCCGGCCTCCCCCCTCTCCTGTCCTGGGCTGCTTGCACCAGGCTGGGGGGGGGTTATCCTCCTCGTCTGTCTCGCTGCATGCCATGCCATCCGGTGGGGGAGGGGATCCAAAATGGCGACCACAAATTTTCTTTTGAAATTGTGGTCAAAAAACACACCAAATCACCACAGAAACATGTGAAATTTATTTATTTTAAATGCCTGAATTTTAATAGTAGCAGCAGTGGGTTTTTTATAGCAATAAAATGTCGTATTGATTTTATTTTATTTTATTTTATTTTTTATTTTTTTAGACCTGCCCATTTGGGCTGGGCATGGGATGGGACCATGCAAATTTTTTGAACCATTCCACCAATGGCATCGCCACGTTTTTGACTGACACTTCTGGATGTCTCGGAGGGCATAAAAAGCCGACGCACCTTCCAGATATCGCAGTCGGATGTATGGATGTGGTTGAGGGAGGAGGGCTGGCTGCTGGTGCTGGTGTGATCCGATCGAGATTGAGGAGGGAGGCTGGAGGCTTTAGGATTTAAGTTAGGCAGGCAGGGAGGGAATTGAATTTAGAAAATAATTTCTTTGATTCCCTGCAGCTTTGTCTGCTGAAGGGAATAGCAGTTTATTCTTTATTTCTTCTCTGGCAGTTTGTGAGGATTTTTTTTCCTGATATTGGATAGAGGGGGAGGTTTGACTGGGAGTGGGAGGTGTGGATTTATTTTAAAAATATATTATATACTACCATTTATTTTCTCTTTTCCCAACTTCAATTTGCTTGCACACACACACATTTGGGGTGCAAGCCAAGAACAGAACCTCTATCCTAAGTGATATCGTAACTGCCCACTCGCCCGCCCGCCCGTGCCGCCACCCGGCTGCGGCCCGCGCCTCCGTCCGCCCACTCGCCCGCCCGCGGCCGCCGCCCGCCTGCTCGCCTGCCCGCGCATCCCCCCTGCCACTGTCGCCGCCCGCCCATGGCCCCCCGCCACCGCCACCCACCTGCACCTCCCCTCCGCTGCCCGCCCCGTCCGCCGCCTAGGGCGCAAAAACACCTAGCGCCGGCCCTGATTGCGGGACGCCCCTGGGGAAGTCAAATCGCGCTAAATCGCGGTGGAAATGACAAACGACAAACGAAATGACAAATTTTTGAAAAATTTCACGACAAACGGAAACGACCCGAAATGGACCCATTCCGACAAACAAAAACTCGAAACGTCCTTTTTTTCTGGTCGTGCCCATGTCTAATCATGTGTTTCATGATAATATGAAGGGACTTTAAGAAAAGTTACCTGGGAATAGGAGCTACCTGGATGCCCAAAGCACATCCTATCTCGCCTGATTTTGGAAGCTAAGCAGGATTGATGCTGGTTAGTACTTGGATGGGAGACCACCAGGCAATACCAGATGCTGTTAGGAGCCTGGAGTAGGAGCTGGGAAACCACTCCAGTATTCCTGCCAAGAAAATTCCATGGACATGGGGTCACAAAGAGTCAATCACAACTGTAACAACACAACACAATACCTGGGAATAGATGTATCAATCAAAACCCTCCCCTCAAAAACTGGTCTTGATTTGGATGAGTTATTTCCCATTGTCGTAACCGGGTTGGCCTGTGTCTGACACATGTACCTTTTTCAAAGCATGCACAGAATGCTTTAATCAAAGAGGGGGGTGATATGTAAATTAGACAGAACTGACAAATGAGTGCATGGCTTTGGTGAAATGTACACACAAAGGCACTCATCTGGAAAACAGCAAACAAAATGGCCTTCGTACCTGACAAGGAAGCAAGGACGAGGAGACGGCACACAGATGGAACTCAGCGGAAAGCCACACAAGCTGACAGAGAGTTTTGTACATTCAAGCCTCGGCCTCAGAGATGTTCCTGCTTGCTAATAAATGTGTGATCAAGACACTGCCTCCTCGCCTAGGAGCTCTGCTTGACTTTATTCCTGGATGTAAGTTTACTTGCAGGGTCTGTCCTAATTCTTGGGAGTCAATTTGGGGCTGGATTGAAATTCACATCCACAGGCTCGCCTGCCCTGTGCAATGTTGTGTGGCTGCCATCTTCAAGGGAAGGGCAGGGTGTATTTCTGCAGCAGGACATGAAGAAATTTATTCAGCAAGACGTGAAGAGCAGATGCCAGCAGCTACAGCCCTTCTTCAGAGTCCCCGGCCCAAAGGGTGGCTCAATTTTTAAATGGTTCCCTTTCCTTTTCTGTATCCTGATTTGTCTCACACTCGTTCTCTCTCTAGCACAAGGCCTGCATCCACCCCATGGTTGATGGCCTCACTGGCATGCCTGGCGGAGAGCCCCATGGTGCACCACAAGTGTGCTGAGGCTCTGGACGCGATTGCCATGCCCCCCTACCTGGCTGCCCTATAGGCATACACCCAGGAAAAGGTGTGTGTGTGGTGGGTGAGCGCTGTGAGGCTGCCTCGGGGCGTGTTCCCATGCCTTGCTGTCTGCTGCCAACACCTCCCCACAAAATTTGGCTGACCATGGGAAATGGAAAAACAAGATGAATTCATAAAAAAGGTGAATTCTTGCTCCTTGAAAGGTGGTTGGCCCTAAGAAAGAGGAGAGGAGAGGTATATCCTTTTGGCTTCTCTTCCATGGATAAGCAATGTGATGGTGCTGTGTGGTGTCATGTGATCTCCCAGTTTGCCTCCATCGCTGGAGAAGGTGAAACAACCCCTGACTCATGGCTGCCTTGGTGTGTGGAGCAGCAGAAGAGACAAGGGGTTGACTCTCCCTCTCTAAGGACCTGTCCAGAGAGGTCATTTGGAGTGTGGGATGGATCAAACAACTCCCATCAGCTGTCAACCTGTGTCCCTGGTGTCTGAGAGGCCCATTGTCTTTCTGCTGTTCCTCTTTGCTCCCCAGGTGATCCTGAGGCTCCTGTCCACCCCACAGCTGATCAGCAGAGGCAGGAAACCACCTGCAGTGCCAGGGAGGCTCAGAGCTCTTTGCAGCTTCACAGCTGAAGCTCCCAGTGAATCACGCTAAAAAGAATGCATGCCCTAGCCCTGTGCCAGTTTGGTGCAGGACAGCTCTTAAAGGGGAAGGTTGGATTGTTCTAATTAGAAACACAAGCGGATGAGGTCTTCTTTTTTCTCCCCAATGCAAACAGTGCCATCACAACATGAGGTGTGCCAGTTCCCTTTTTGCATACTACCACTAATGGAGAAGTATAGAAGTTAAAGTAATATACAAAGAAACAAACAAAATTGCAGAAAACCTAAGCTAGCATAACCAACCATAATTTGTCATCTGTGAAATTCTGGGAGCTGGAGCCAAAAAGACTCCTACCGGTCTTTCTTTATTCTGTTTATTTAATCTATTTATGTATCTGCTCATCTGGCAACAAGGCCACTCTGGGCGCTTTACGATAACAAACAATACCATTACAACAAATAACAAGGCTAAGGGCAGGCAGTTAAGCTTAACAAAATTAAACATCCAGTTTATGGTCTACTAATAAGCAAAAAACAGTAACGGTAACCCCCCCCCACGCACACACACACCATAACCAATAAAAACAGCAACAATATAAACAAAGATCTTGAGAAGGCAAGACGGCAGTATGAAATCAAGCACTGTATGGCCAAGTTGTTATATCCAGAAAAAGCCTGTCGGAAAAGCCAGGTCTTCAGCAATTGTTTGGGCCTTTCTATATTTGGAGTTTACAAGCTTCTTGGGTACCTGCCTACTGCTTGGTTGGATTGCAGTCAGGACTGGATGCCCTGTGAGAGAGGGCCTGACCTCTTTCAGCAGGGATCTTCACAGCATTCTTGCCAGCTGCCATCCCACCGAGGAGCAGAACCTTCCTTGTGAGAACTCTGGAATAAGGGATGGGTCCTTTCGCCATCGAGACGCTATGCCTGCAGCTCTTACGAGGGCTAATAAGCCAAGCTGCCGAAGGGCCCGAGACAGTTCTGGACCTGAAGTATCATCCAGTGTTTTGTGGAGGCAGCAGCGAGCTGCTTCTTCTTCCTCCAGACAAACACATCCATCATCCCTGCACTCCCTGATAGCTCAGGGACATTGGCAGGCTTGCTGCAGAGCGGAGAGGGAGGCTGAGTGGGTAGCTGGGGCTATCGGTCCACTGCCTGAGATGCCCAGTGGGATCTTTAGCAGGGTGCAAAGCCGAGTCTGGCTTTGCACACCCTGTTGGCTCCTTTTCTCCCCATCAGAATGCTGCCTGCAGAGCAAAAGCCAGAGGGAATCTTAGCTGCCACCACAAAAAAGAGGCAGAGGCATTGCTCAGGGGCTGAGGGTGTGTTTGGCAGCAGTGTTGTAGCATGGGTTGCCATCCCCTGGGCCAAGGCAATTTTTCTAACCCTAAACATTTTGCACCTGGCATGATCATCCCTGTCCTCCCTCCACTATGCCACTATGGCAGTTTTCCTCTGCCGTCCCCCTACCTGATCAGCCTGCCTCCTCTTCCATCGCTGCAGATGGGAAATTCCGTGCTCTGAGTCCCTGATCTGATGCCATGGGGCCCCATTCTGGCACTGAGCAGCACTGAATAGCCCACTTGCAGCCCCATCACCTGCCTCTTGCCACCGTCACCTCCCTACTGTCTCCTCCTCCTGCTGCCTCTTCTTCTTCTTCTTCTTCTTCTTCTTCTTCTTCTTCTTCTTCTTCTTCTTCTTCTTCTTCTTCTTCTTCTTCTTCTTCTTCTTCTTCTTCTCCTCCTCCTCCTCCTCCTCCTCCTCCTCCTCCTCCTCCTCCTCCTCCTCCTCCTCTTCCACTGCCATCTTGAGAAACAGGCCAAGCTCTCTGCATCTGAAAGGTGGAAGCTTACACAGAGATTGCCGTTCCAGCTCCAGGAAGGGATGCCAAGCCAAGCCTGTGGAGTCTCAAGATGGTAGCAGAGGTGGAGGACAAAGGGGAAGAGGCAACAGAACCGAAATGAAAGGTGATGAGGGCAGGCTTTTGGGGTGAACAGATTTTGTCCCCCCCCCCGGTGCAACCGTCCCCATGGCACCAATGCTACGCCACTGTCTGGCATGCTGGTTTTCTTAAGTTGAGTCCCAGAATCTCCAGTTAGCACTGGGAAAGGGTTCTATTTGAAATTCCCTCTCGTTGCACTCACAGGCACTGCCTTGTATGCTGTTCCTTGTTTTAGGGATGAAATGCAAATGCCAAAATAGGTGATACTTTTATAGACCATCAAAAGAAGTCACACCATGGATTAAACACCACTTTCTCGGGTTTGTACCAGTGTGAAGAACGTCGAGTCCAAAACTACCAGACCAACCACACATTGGAAGATGGATATTGTCAGGCAAGTCACTGTTTGCGGTTGAATCCTGCAGTTCTTGGCATGATGGGTTTTGCCAGGAAGACTTGTCTCTTAGATGGAAGCCAAGAGTCTGGTTGCTGTTTTACAGCAAAGGCGTAGGCAGCTGTGGAAGGAGATCAACAGCACAGTTCTCCAAACAAAGAAATCAGAAGCCATGTGCCTACCTCGCCCCGCCCCACAGCTGTCCATACATTCCTGGTTGTGTGCGGTGTGATGGGAGGGAGAACCTGAATCCTCCACCAGGGAATTGAGGAGATAATTTAGTAATCTCACTAGGTTTGGCCAATTGGGATTTGATTAAAGCTAAAATGATATTATCTAGTTGTTGCAGTACTTCTGTGCTGATGTTTTAGTGATGTATCAAACATGGCAAGAGCCAGTAGGATGTCGTGGATAGAATGCCAGAATATGACTCAGTGCCAATCCCATTCGGACATAGAAACTCATTGAGGTACAGTATGTGTGGTCTTAACTTTTTGAACATCCATTCCTCAACAATCACCAGGAGAGATCTTCCTCTTGCACAAGAAGTTACGGATGAACATAAGAGCATAAGAAGAGCCATGCTGGATCAGGCCAAAGGCCCACCTAGTCCAGCTTCCTGTCTCTCACAGTGGCCCCACCAAATGCCTCTGGGAGCTCACGAGACTAGATCTCTGTCTTCTGAAACCACTCCCCTGCATTTGGTCCTTGAAGTACCCTGGTTTTAAGCCTGGAGATGACACAGCTCCATCATGGTTTGCCCCCTGTGATGGACTTTTCCTTCAGGAATCTGTCCCACCCCCTTTTGAAGGAATCCAGGTCAGATGCCATCACCACCTCCTGTGGCAGGAGTTCCATATACTA
This sequence comes from Phrynocephalus guinanensis, assembly GCA_037367245.1. Classification (NCBI taxonomy): domain Eukaryota; kingdom Metazoa; phylum Chordata; class Lepidosauria; order Squamata; family Agamidae; genus Phrynocephalus; species Phrynocephalus guinanensis. The sequence continues at coordinate 8,671,485 of CM074749.1, read as the reverse complement.
ACAACACGCTGGGTAATTCCCCCCCCCCTTTTGTCTGTTCTCACTCTCCCAACCCTCAGTTTGAGTGTATGTCCCCTAGTTCTGGTATTTGTGAGAGGGAGAAGAGTGTCCCTCTATCCACTTGACTCATGCCCCGATGGTGGGACCACACCTTCTCTGTAGCTCCTTCTCGGCTCTGGAACTCCCACCGAAAGGAAGCTGGGCTAGGCCTATCTTGACTGTCCTTCTGCAATCAGGCAAAGACCTTTTCCTTCAGGAAAACTTTCCCTATGTGGATGGCTGCTGTGTGGTTTTTTTTCTTTTTCTAAATGCGGTGTTGTGCCTTGCTGCATTGAACGTGTTTTCGTGTTGCTTATTTGTTTGGGATTTGCACCCACCGAACTTTTTTGTATTGTATGCTCATTGTTAATACTAACTTAACTACTGTACTGTCTTTTGATTGTGGTTAGTCACCTTGCCCCCCCCCCCCCCCCCGCTTTTAGAAGAAAGGCAGTGGAAATATTTCAAACACATTAAATAAATAATAGGGGCTCCATAAGTGGGAAGCAACATGGCATCTCAGAGCATCAAATCTCTGCTGTTTGGCTGTTCAACAGCACTTATTTGTGTGATGGGTAATCATAATTATGTTCCAGTAGCATAATTTTTTTTTTAAAAAAAATCCATTGATTTATTCAAGGACATTTATAATTTAGGAATAGCTGCCTGGATGCCGTGAACACATCCAATCTCACCTGATCTCTGAAGCTAAGCAGGGTCAGGCCTGGCTAGTACTTGGATGGTTGACCACCAGGGAATAAATACCAGGTGCTGTAGGTGCCTGGAGTAGGAACTGGCAAGCCACTCCAGTATTCCTGCCAAGAAAAACCCCATAGACATGGGGCCACGGAGATTCAGTCACGACTGTAACAACGCAACAATAATTTAGGAATACCTGACTGCATAACTCATTGAGATGGGAACCTAGGTGCGGAGCCTGAAGTTGGGAAGTTTGATTCTACATTGGGCTTCCTGGGAGAAAAGCCAGCCTGGGTGGCCTTGGGCAAGCTGCATACCTTCCCAGGGATCACCCCCGGAAGGAGGGAATAGTCAACCAACTCTGAGTCTTCTGTGCCTCAAAAACCTTGCAAAGAGGCTCCATAAACCAGGATTGACTTGACAGCACCTGACTGATATTATTATTCATCAGCCATTTAGGCCTGCAGATTCCAAAGTCCTGTAAGAGAACAATAAAAGATATAATACAAGCAGTAGTGAAAGTTTCACAACGAACAATGTGCATACTGCCCGTGAAATACATTGGACTAATAAGAGAAAGCTTGTACACGTGGGTTTGCAATAATGTGTGTCTAACAATATGGAGAAAAAAGAGTTGAATTTCAGATCAAAGACTGTTCCATGTAATGTATAACTAAAGAAAATGGTGTCCAGAGGTTATGCAGCCTTTGACGAACAATGCCCTCCTCTTTGTATATCATTCAGAATGGCAATTTCATTTTATTTGGGTTGAAATACCCATTTTCTTTTACTGCAAGGTGCAAAATGCAGTTGTTGATCCCAGCCAACGGTGACCTGCTGAATTAACGGGAGTTAGATTAAGTGTTGACTTGACAAAATCATATTGATTGGGTGAGCCAACATAAGAAGCCTTAGGGCGCAGTAGTTCCACAGCAGTATTGTAGTCAGGGTTCCACTCACAATCCCATGCTCCAGTAGCTCGCTTGAGGTGGACTCAGCCTTCCGTTCTGCCAATGTCTGTGACGTGAGTAGCCAGCTTGCTGGGGGTGAGGAGGGGTGTGTGTAGCCTGTATAAATAATTTGTAAAACGCCCAGAGAGAGGGTGGGCTTGAAGCCGTCTGGGGGTGGGGGTATATAAGCAGCACCCCTCGGTTTTTGTTTTGCTTTGGTGGGCTGGGATCTCTTAACTTGAGCCCATTGTTGTGCATCCTTCACTAAAAGGATCAAGAAGACACCCTACCCCCTCCTCTCACCTTCAAATGTCTGAAAAGTGCTATCATATCACCCTCAGTCTTCTTTTCTCTAGGCTAAACATGCCCAATTCTGTCTTTGAATTCATGATTAGAGACCAAACCTCTGGAACTTGGTTGCTCGTCTGAAGAAGTGGACGGGTCCACGAAACGTTGCGTTAAAATACGAAAGTTAGTCTTTAAGGTGCCATGCGTTTTGTGTCTTTTTGTTTTGTTTTGTTTTTCTTTGATTTTTGCTTGCAGGACTTGGCTGTGTTGATGTTGGTGTCGAAAAGTGACACCAGTGAAACTGCAGGCATGTCCTCAAACTGGACAAGGCTCCAGGCTTTATTCTAGGAAGTTCGAAGGAATCTGGATGGTTCAGCGAGCAAACAGAGCTGTCCTGCCAAGCTTATTTTGGGAGTGGATTCAAAGGTCAGAAGTTTTCGGGGGAGCGTTGTGTTCACCCCGGAGGCTCATAAACCTGAATCCTCTCAGCTAGCAGGGCATTGGTGTGGGTGTATCGGGCTTGTTCAGCTGCCCCGAGAAAGGGGATGAGGAGATTGAGATGATGGTTCAAGTCCCTCTCTGCCAACCGCCAACTTGGCAAGGATGGACCTGAGGTGCCACCCGGAGTTAACCGCTTGCAAACGCAGGGCCTCGCACTGTGTGAGGAGGATTCCCTCCCAGCTGTTGAGAGAGCTGCCAAACACAAGCTACCCCCAGGGCCCGAGAGAGCCCTGGCTCAGTGCGAGGTGTGAAACAATGTCTTCATTCATTAGCGGAATGAGCTCCCCTTCCCAGCTCCATTCCTCCTCCTCCTCCTCCTCCTCCTCCTGCTGACTTTTTTTGGATTCCTCAGGCATTTCCCATCCTCCCACCCCTTCCAACATCCCCTAATAGAACTGACTTTTCAAGTTTGGCAGGAGTGAGAGAAGGGGAGGGTTGGGTTCCTGCTTTAGAATTGGTTGGGCTCTCCTCCATCCCCCCCCATCGGTCTTTTTTCCTTCTTGGCTTGGTGCTGAGTCTCCCTCTTTGGGTGCCTGCTGTTGCCATGGCAACCCGGGATGTGTCTTTTAGATCAGTGACATCACCAGGCATCACAACAACCGAGGGACTGTGTCCTCTGGTATCGAGACTTGTGCTTGGTGGCAACGCCAGCTCTTGTTCACCTCTCAAGACTCTCCTTTCCTCTTCATCTGCTCATCTTGCCTTGCGCTTACATCTTTTTGGCTGGGCTCTTGCCCTGACCCTTCGCCATTGCCTCTTCTGGCCAGCGTACATGTGCCACAGGAAAGCTTGGGGGGGGGGAGAGAACTCCTCTTTCAGAGCCCGAGGAAGAGGTGCCAGGTTTGCCAAGGCAGGGCCAAGACGGACCAAATTTGAGCCTCGATTAGAAGGTGTGGTCTGCAGCTTAAGGCCAGGGCCTAGGGTTTGTGACAAGAGCTTGAAATTAACAATAATCACAGAGCAGCAATACCGGAAGGGGCCCTCTGGGTCATTGAGTGCATCCCTTGTCCATGAGGCACAATCGGGAATTGAACTCCGAACCATTGGCTCTTCCACCGGATGCTTTAAATTATGGAGCTGTCCAGCAGTGGAGAGGCGATAATCCCCTTTTTATTAGAAAGAACATTCCCATTTATTTTATATGTGGTCCACCCAGAATGTCCATGTTGAGTGCCAGCCATACTGGCCAGTGTGACACCTGCTTTCTTGGGTGAATAAAGCCTGAGGATACACAGCCCTAGACAGATGGCTAAGGATTCAGCCTCAGTCCTAGGATGTTTTTCCTTCTTGGCTTCACAGCAATGCCACCCTTCATAAACAGCATCCAAGATGACAGGAAGAAGCCTTTTCCATCCAATGCTATCAGACTGCATTCTCCGAATACCATTTCTGGTGGCAGTTGACCATCTTGAGAATGGATTTATAGAGTGAAGGAAGAGATTCTCACAGCATCCTTTGTTGTGGAATCATAGACTATTGTAATGCCCTACAAAAAGGTTATCTATCTGGGCTGGTTAGAAATTACACCTGATTTAGAGCAGAGCTGCTCGTTAACTGGAGGATGGTGGTTCATTTACAAATGCTGGCACTTACTTTTGGAGTAAGTTAGAAACATTTCGCTGCTCATTCAAACAGCTTCATCAGTCGGAAGACTCGCAACTAGCTTTATTCAGACTGATGAAGCTGTATGGATAAGCAGCAGAACATTTCTATCTCTCAAGGAAAAAGAAGTCCGGTTGCCATGAATCATCTTCCAGATAAACTCACCTGGATGACTGAGAATCTTCACAGACATCTGGAGTAAAACACATATCTTGCCTGGACTGTCTCTCTCAACCATGGATGGCACATCAGTCAAGGCATCAGAGGGGCTGTGCTTTGAAATCCTCCTCTGGATGGATTTCCTCACCACAGGAGGTGGAATGGATGGGGATGAAGGGATAGATATAGATAGTTAGATAGATAGATAGATAGATAGATAGATAGATAGATAGATAGATAGATAGATAGATAGATAGATAGAGAGAGAGAGAGAGAGATCGATTTGTATACTGTTCATTTAGTGCCCAGTATCATTTCTGGGTGGTGTTCATATAATGCCAGCACAAAGGCCACAATTTATTTATTTATTTATTTATTTATTTATTTATTTATTTATTTATTTATTTATTTAAAAGCTTATATCCCGCCCATCTTCCCTGGTGGGAACTCTGGGCGGCTAACAATATCAAGAAAAAGAAAAAAACAGATAAGATAAGTAAAAGAACCACCGGGCAAGAAGCAACGGAGGACAAGATGGCGGCAGAAAGTAGGGACGGGGAAGGGAAGAAACGAAAAAACAACAACACCTAACTGATAAGGTCACCGTAAGCCTCTTTAAAGAGGAAGGTCTTCAAGGCCCTCTTAAAGGCAGGCAGGGACTCGAGCAGGCCCAGCTCAGAGGGGAGATGATTCCAGAGTGAAGGCCCCACCACAGAGAAGGCGCGGTTTCGCGGGAGCGTTTTCCACGCCTCTCTGGGTGTGGCCACTCTCAATGAGCGCGCCTGCGATGATCTCGTGGGTCTGGAACCGGATGCTCTCTGGGAGATACGTCCCGCCAGGTACCCTGGTCCCAAGCCGTGGAGGGCTTTGAAAGTCAAAACCAGGACCTTGAACCTGATCCAGAAGACCACGGGGAGCCGATGCAGGCGGACCAGGACTGGGGTGATGTGCTCGTATCTACGATCACCCACCACCAGCCTGGCCGCCGCATTTTGCACCCGCTGTAACCTCCGGACCAGGGTCAAGGGCAACCCCACGTAGAGGGCATTGCAATAGTCGATCCTAGAGATCACCAGGGGCTGCACGACTGTTCTCAGGGAAGACTCGTCAAGGTACTGGCGGATCTGGGCGATCCTGCGGAGATGGAAAAAAGCGGCCCTGGAAACGGCTGTCACCTGGGCTTCCAGGGAGAGGGCCGAGTCCAGGACCACGCCCAGATTCCTGGCCCTGTCTGTAGGCTGGAGGGAAATACAATCACAATAGCATGATCAAGCAAACCCCAAGCAAAAAAGTAAGAAAAAACAACAACAAGAGGACACAACTGGGCAGCAGTAGAAGCCAGGCAAGACCAGAGAAGGCTGCCACTGGAAGCTTGGCAGAACAACTGAGTCTTCAGCAGCCTCCTAATGCTGGTGAGGGAAGGGACCAGGTGTAGCACCATCAGTAGATAAGAACATAAGAAGAGCCATGCTGGATCAAACCAAAGGCCCATCTAGTCCAGCTTCCTGTATCTCACAGTGGCCCCACTACATGCATCTGGGAGCACACAAGACCTGATCTGTCTCCTGATACCACTCCCCTGCATCTGGTCCTTGAAGTACCCCAGTTTTAAGCCTGGAGATTACACATCTCCATCATGGTTTGTAACCTGTGATGGTTCCAAAGAGTTGGGGCCACTGCCAAGAAAGTTATCTGGCCAACTTTGTCACTGGTTACCTGGAGGAGTGTGGCCCATGAGGATCTGGAGGAACAGCCAAAGATGACTTTGGGGGGAGTTGCTCCATCAAGTAACATGGCCCTAAATGGTGAAGAAACTCATGGGTGAGAGTCTGTACCATCCTTACTGTGGTGCTCTACATCTAGAATGCTGTGCTTAGAGAAACTCATGATCTGTTCACAAGAAAGACTCTCTCTCTCTCTCTCTCTCTCTCTCTCTCTTTGGATTCCACTGATTTTTTAAGAGCTGTTTAAGGCACCCTGAGCTACAGTATCACAAAGAGCTTTTTTGTTTTCTTTCTTTCCCGAACAATGTTTCTACTGTACCTTCTGTCTTCTTAAATTCATATTGATGTATTATGATGTAGTTTCTCCTTTGTGTTAGTTCTCTTGACGGTATATACTTTGAAAAATGTGGTTGATGAATAATAATAAGACAAATAAGTGAATAAAAGCTTGTATTTAATCATCTTTATAGGTACATATGGCCTACTTTTCAGATCACAGGGAGAGCCTCACAAAGCTGCTTACAAGACTAACCTGACACAAATGCAATGTAAAACAATTTTAAAAAGATCAGTATAATGAGCAATAAAATGGGAAACATTTCAAATAAAACAAGCCAGTCTTCTGAAGCCTGTGTGTGTCTTCAGAGCATACCTAAAAATCAGAAGAGAGAAAGGTGGATGATTCTCCTGAATGAAAGATTTCCACAATCTCGGGGGCATCACTGAGAAAGCTATGCTTGTTGTGCATGAGCAGGAAATAGGTGCCTCCTCAGGTGCTTTATCAGGCAGGGCTGCCAGCTAAGCTAACCAGGTGGTCAACAGTGCAAATACTGAGATGTCAAGATTCCACTTGAAGCCTTGAGAATGAAACTAGGTTTCTTTGTAATGTCACGGGGTGGGCACATATGAGGTCACAGAACGGGACTTTGGGCTCCTACAGAAATAAAACCCAGCCATCCAAGTAAGATGGTAATGTTGAGGAAGAGGAAAGAGCATTTCTAGAAATCAAGGAGGTGGCCTAATAGCAGCTATATTGCTATTTGACTGACTAGTTTCCCCCCGACCCCCAGGCTGCTGCTATGGCTGTTACCCCACGTCAACTTTGTACCGCATTAAAAGTAAAATGTGTATTTTATTTTATCGTGGTCATGTGGTAGAAAATGTGGTAAATGTGTCCCCATGGACACATTTTAATGTTCTGTACCTTATGTGACCCCATGTACAATGTCCACATCAAAGTTTAATTTTTGTTGCCAGTTTTGGGGTGCTCTTTTATGTTGTTGTTTTTTAAATCTGATATGTCGGTATACTGATATATTGAATTTCAGCTATCATATATCAATCACCAAATACTCCTTTGCCCCCTTTCTCCTGTGCATAATGGCTTAAGTGTAAATGGAAGCAACTGCAAAGGGGAACAATATACTCGTGTAAAAATGACCCTAAGATACTGTGATACCATTTGACTATTTTGCCGAAAAGGAAGCAAAATGGTTTTACTCTGAGACCAGGTACTTGCAAAATGTGCTGAGTCATGTTTCAGTGGGTGTGGTCACACTTTTTTTTTAAAGTTCGCAGGACGTGGGATAATGATTTTATGTTCCGCATTAGAGAGCATTTTGCAGCGGATTTTAGTGGATGTGGGATAAGGGCCTATGTCTTGGAGAAGACTCTTCAGCCACTCCAGGCCACGTTCTGCTGCTACCAAGGCTCATGCCATGGGGGCACATTTTGGCCTCCTACTCCCTGGCTAGTGACAATGCTCACCAGCTTCTTTCTGTGCCCCTCTCTGCTTGCATCTGGCTTTTTGATGCAACCAGACTTCAAAGTCACCTCAGCCATAAAAACCACTCGTTCAACTCCCCCAGAACCACCTACCCAGCAATCGGTTTCAAGCAATTTCCTGAGAGACTAGTTACCTCTACCTGGCACTCTTTAATGTGGCACCTGTGGCATCAGATAGCATTCTTGTGATGTCCTTGTGGAGATATTTGACTGACCATTGGAAAGAAGAGGCTGGGAGCTGTGTTGTTCAACAGGATGTACACTTCTGCTGGGAACCCATTTGTGTGTTTTCTTTGCAGTCTGTTTATTGGCACCGAGGTAGCTCCTCATGACCCTGCATGGCGCCAAAAGTGAGTCTAAGTCCTAGAAGATATATGTTTTCACATCCTTTCCAAAGCACAGCAGCCACAGGCACTGGGAGGAGATAAAACTTGAGTTCCTCCTCAGAATGACCTCTGAATTCCTCAGTAACTCTCACAGACTTTTCGTTTTGTCCCTGTCAGCACTCAGAGGTCCTTTGGGAATACTTCAGAAAGTTTGGCTTTCTCAGAAATTAAGGGGAATGAAGATGGATGCAGTTTATGAATTTTAAATTAGAAAAAACATCCAGGAAGGTACTGTCCTTGAAAGGCGACTTTGTTACTCCCAGCCTCTGGGTCAGGCATGTCCAAACTTTGGCCCTCCAGATGTTTTAGACTAGAACTGCCACAGTCCTTTGCCATTGGAAATACAGGCTTAGAATTCTGGGAGTTGTGGTCCAAAACATCTGGAGGGCCGGTTTGGACATGCCTGCTCTAGGTTAAAGGAGGCATTTAAACACATGGGTGGGTGTGTTCCCCTCATGTTGTTTGCATCTCTAGCTAGGAATTCCTGTGAGGTTTATGGGATCATAAGAAAATTTAATAATGATGGTTATAGGGCAACAGAGGGGGGAATTTGGACTTCCTCCAGAAGGAACTTCATGGAGGTGACTCAGTGGAGGATGCTAGTTTGTGGTTTTTATGTCTGTTTCAAATATCCCTGTCACCTTCTAAGGAACTTAGAGCAGCATAGGAGGGCTTTACTGGGTCCTTATAACATTCCTGTGAGTTGCTCTAGGCCAAGAAATTCTGACCGGCCTAAACCTGCACGGAGAGTGATAAAATGGAAGATCGGACCCCTGTCTTCTCCTTTCCTGTACAGCGTGCTGTTGACGACACAGTGTTAGTTTTGGAGATATTATTCAACTGATAAGGGGCCCTGTGCTTGATGGAAGCTGTAAAAATGCCAAGAAGCAATCACAGTTCAAGGAAACTCTTTAATCTCTTGTGTTTGGTTTGGAATACTGAGCAGCAGGCCCCTTCTACTTTGGGACAATCAAGGAAGTAGATCTGTGCTATATTTAGAGAGTGTTCTAATGGGAAAGATGGATAGTAAAATAAAAATACAAGATACTGTTTAGGAGGACAGGGGTGAAGGAAGGAGGCTTAGTAGGGGAGGAACGAAAAGGGGGAAAAGCAATCAAGAACATTGAAGAAATTCCTTTAATTGGATGAAGTCCTTGTTGGAAGTTCTGTTGCTCTTGCTAGCATCTATGAATATGTCGATCACTTTGCAATCAACAGCCATCATTATCGTTTTAAAACTGCAGAGACAGAAAGATCCCTATGGATCATCAAATCTCAAGGAGGGCCAGTGGGGAATTGAACTCCCAACCTTCGGGTCTGTAGCCAGAGACCTAAACCACAGAGCTATGGAAGGGACAATAGGGTCCCTTGTAGCTCCAGCATATTTTGATTAAGTGTGTTACTTGTGAATCAGGATACGTGAGGCCTTGTGCAACAACAACAACAGACTAGAAATTCTGACTGGCCTAAGCCTTGGAGAGAAATTCGTATGATTGCACCTATGCTGGTCCATTCTAGCTTCCTTAAAAAAAATAAATAAATAAATAAATAAATAAATAAATAAATAAATAAATAAATAAATAAATAAAGTGAGAGGGGCAGCTGGAGGGGCTCGTGCACCCGTCGCCTGCCTGCGGTGCTGCCATGGCTTGTACTCGTCCATTAGTATCAGTGTACTCTGAAAAGGGTGAGGTATCGGGTTAAAAATGTCACCATGCCAGCTGTGTTCAAGGCTCCTATTCATCCAGATATTGTGAACTTCATTCATACCAATTTGCGGAAGAACAATAGGCAAGCCATGGCGACACCGCAGGCAGGTGACGGGTGCACCAGCCCCTCCTGCTGCCCCTCTCGCTCCGCCACTGCCCGTCTTCCGAAAGAACTCTGGGCAGTTTAGTCACCTACGTGCTGTTTTTTAATCCACGCCAGGTGGTATCTGGAAGCTTGCATTGGACCAAGTGAGGACAAACTTAATTAAGACTCTTTTTAAAAATAAAAACATTGATGCTTCCAAGGAAATCTGAGCAAATGCCAGCAATCCAAATGCCATCTCTTTGCATTGTAGCAGACAGCTGCGAGATTTGTATATCTGCCTCTGACATTTGACAGGTATGCTTGTTCCAGATTAAGCAGACAGATGGTTCGTAGGAAAGGCAGTAAGTGAGAACCCCCCCCCCCCCCGCAGGTCTGCTGGCAGATTCATGAAATATTAACTGTCCTCATGAACATCTCATTGTGGAGCAGAAATCCTGAGATTTTATATTCAGAAAGAACTGAAGGTGCATCTGAAATAGAAACAGATTTGTTGTGATGCAGTGAATCACAGATCATGGGCTTGTGGTAGACCAGAGCAACTTCAGAGACAAAAAAGAGAGGGTTTTATTGGTCCTATTTTTATCTTTTCTGTTTTACAAAATAAAAAAACATTTGCAGGATATGTGAATGAGAAGAGTGTACATAGGATGCCGTGGCACACTCCTCAGATATCCATGGCACCAAAGGAGAACTTCATAAATATGGCATCCGTGTTTGGCTGACATTGTTGCTCTGACGTTCTGTGCTGGAGGACATTCAAGATGTTACCTAGTCCAAAAAAGGACGGTGATATGGAAACCTGCCTTTCTGGCTTGCAGCTCCAAGAATCCTCAAGCCAAGGACTGAATCCCATACGCTGGCTTCTGGGTGGGAGTCTGAGCCTTTTGAAGCAAATGATGGAAATTGGTAGTTGTACCAAAACACTCTCAGGAACTCTTATTTATTTGGTCCAAACCCTTTAATGGAAACCGCTTGGGATTTGAATTCCCATAACTCCTAGATTTGGAGGCATCCTGTATGTAAAAGAGTGTTCAGTGCAAGTCCACTTTCTGGTTTAAGGAACCCTACAAAAATCAAGGAGGGACCTGGACATTGTTTAGTAATAACTCACATTTGGGCAGAATACTGAGCAGATACAGCAGTCACTTCTTGACAGTCCCCCCCCCACTCTGGTGAGATTATCATGTCATCATTCCTAAATTTGCATTCATTCTTATAGACGAGGGTGTGAAATGTACACAAAATGTTTGATTTCCTTTATCTGCTTTGGGTGATATGTATTGTCCTCCCTCCTGCATTTTTCGTTTTGGTTCGTGGCAGTGGATAAGTAGATGCCCTGGATTGCACAGATCTGACTTGCTCTATTCTCCAAGGAGCTGAGAACATCCAGCCTCCCTAGGAGCTCTCCTTGGTACTGAAAAGGCTGTTTTGTCAGCCTAGTTAGCTCTGAACAGAAAAGGTATTTAAGGTCAAACCTTCTGTAAATCTTCCTTGGTGGGTTCAGATGCCAACTGGAACTGGAAGCAAGCAGAGAGAGAGGTCAGCAATTTTGGTGCTGTTTACATGCATGCATGCATACATGCAGGAAGAGAGAGAATGAGAGAGAGAGTGCCAAAGAATATACATACATATTTTCAGCTGGAAATTGGCACTTCAGCTTGTGCTTTAGTAACAAATTTGTGTTTGGAAAATGTGTTCAGTTTGGGGAAAAATAGCCTACAAGGGTGAAAAATAGCCTACATGGAAACATGCAAGCATTTGGAATACTCAGATTCCTTCAATGCACTGAGTTGCACTGCTTGAACCCATCCCCCTACAACATAATGCATAGAAAATGCATGTACAAATTTGCATTTGAGTTTTTTTAAAAAGAACCCAACTTGGATGTTTTAATTAGCTTTGAAGATAGAGATCAGAAAACCTTGACATGCCCCAGACAGGTTGATTCCCTGGAAGCTAAAGGACAAAAAGAGTCCAATGATCTTGCTCCATGTCTTGGTGGTGGAGGGTAGGACCCAATGAGAATCCTTGCTGGGAGGGAACCAGCCTGGGATTTTCTGGACAAGGATGTGGCTGGTTGTCTAGCTGGAGTCACAAACCTCTGGCTTGTGTTGAAGACCTTCTTATCTTTTCCTTCAAATAAAACAAGACTGTGCTGTAAGATCTGTAAAAATCCAGATTGTGTTAACAATGTTCCTATATTTTGGATTTATTTTTCAAGAAGTGGGCTCTGTCCCTTAAATTTGGGGATTAAAAGCAGTGTTTTCTTCATCCTCAGCCTTTCATTCTGGATCATACCGTTCTCTGAAGACCCTTGCTTTCAGATGGGCACTGAATTTGGGTCATTAAGAGCCTACTCAGCGTTTGATGTTAGCATTGGCTTGAGAACTGGCGCAGTTCTGAAGATGGGGCTTGATCAAAATCAGGGTAGGAGAAATTTGGAAAGGCTTTGGTGTCTGTCTACACAAAACAACGAGGCACAGAGTCAAGAGCTTTTCACTCTAAAGGAGGTCTTGGGCACAAACAAGCACAGCTCAGGGAGACAGAAGGACTACCCCCTCTCCATTCCTCCAGGGCCTATCTGCTCAGTGGGTCATGTTGGTCACAAACCCCATGTCAGGACCCAAATCTACCTCCCCCCCCCAAAAAAATATGTAGAAGTACCTGAAAACGCCAACTCCTTGGGACTACTCAGAAAAACAAATGTTCTGTGGGAGCAGAAATGAGACCCAAGAGAAATTGCCATCATTTCTCCACCTCCAGCATCAACGCAGCTCCAGGCGCTGTGGCATTTGATGCTTTTGCATGTGTACGCAGAGGCAGGTGGGCGGATGGGCGGGTAGGTTGGAGGCTGGAATAACTCTGGCGCATTCGCAATGAGAGAGGAGATCCAACCATCCCAGAGAGAGGAAGAAGCCAAATGTGGCAGTAGGTTGTGGAGGCTGGTGCTCATTAGCATTCTCCATTGTGCAAAGAAACGGGCATGCAGGCTGAGGTTTAGGAGGGTTGTGCTTCCTTCACAGTGTTTATATGTAGGTCAGTGGCATCGGAGGCAGAAGGAGGGGAACTCGTGAGTCAGTTGCTGCATTTTGCAAAGTTCAGAGACAAGCAAAATCGGGGGGGGGGGGGGCCAAAAAAAAAGCAAGAGCTTTATCCAGGAGCTGATTAGCTATCTCTATGCTTCTAGTGCCACCAACGTGCCTCCGTGTCACATAGAATTTGTTGCTTGTAAGGATCTGGATTTGCTTAAAGAGATGGGGATGCTGAAAGTCAAATAGCTGAACCTTAAATGGTAAGATGAGAATAATATTTTGAACAGGGACATTTTTTTTATGTTCCATACCCATCTGTCCAGTATCTTGGGTGTTCTCGATAAACATGACTACTTTTGCCCCCCAAACAGAGGTTTGGAGAAATGAATCATGCCCCCCATCCTGCAACCTGAAATAAAAAGGCAAGACAAGTTCAGTTGGGGTAAAATTGGGCCATGGTTTATTGATAAGTATTTTAATTCTCATAGATCCTAATTACTGTCAAGGGGACCTGAAATGTAGTGCAAGTAGGTAATAGCAAGATGACCGAAGCCATCAAGTCCCTAGATAAATTCAGAGAAATTATCATCTCAGAAGGACCTAACCCTAACCCTAACCCTAACCCTAACACCTGCCTAATATCCTCCGAACTTGCAGAAATGTGACTTTATTATGATCTTCCTCTTTCGGCTTAATCTTCCTGATTCCTGTTTAATTTTATATGAGGGCTGCCCAGCACTTTATGGATGCCTTACCAAGGGGCCTACCTGAATTCTGCTACGCCTTGCACTAACAGCCTACACAGTGTGACCTGATAAGTTGTGACCTAAGTACCTCGGCATCTCTGAGAGAGAATGGGTGAAAACTCACCGCCACTCCATGCCAATCTGAGTGGCAACCAAAAAATTCCAACCAGCCTATACGCAGCCAGATATTTTCATTCTCTCATTAACAGGGTGTGAGGGTGTGGATAATTTTTCACCACAGAAGAGGCTGGCTATTGCAGGGACTGCCTTTTATAGGCTCCCAGGCCCCTGCAAAACCAGCCCCGTAGATTTGGGTTTTCATGCCCAAATCTTGTCCGGGCGGGCAAAGAAGCCCCGCCCTGGAATTCCATCCAGTCAGGGCAGCCATTTTTCACTTTGGTTGAAAGTGGTACTGGAGGCACTGTGGGGTCTGCAGCCAGAGACCTTAACCACTGAGCTATCCAGAAGTTCCCAGGGATTCGTTTAAGCTGAGGAAGAGAAGACCCTCTCCCTCCCTTTGTTCCACCTGGGGTTTGTGTCGGCTGAGAGGTGTGCCCGGCCCTTGAAGAGCCTTCAGCTTCTGCTCCCTTGGAGGGCTTTTTAGACCGGCTGGACTCTTCACTGAGGACCCTCTCCCTCCCTTTGTTCCACCTGGGGTTTGTGTCGGCTGAGAGGTGTGCCTGGCCCTTGAAGAGCCTTCAGCTTCTGCTCCCTTGGAGGGCTTTTTAGACCGGCTGGACTCTTCACTGAGGACCCTCTCCCTCCCTTTGTTCCACCTGGGGTTTGTGTTGGCTGAGAGGTGTGCCTGGCCCTTGAAGAGCCTTCAGCTTCTGCTCCCTTGGAGGGCTTTTTAGACCGGCTGGACTCTTCACTGAGGACCCTCTCCCTCCCTTTGTTCCACCTGGGGTTTGTGTCGGCTGAGAGGTGTGCCTGGCCCTTGAAGAGCCTTCAGCTTCTGCTCCCTTGGAGGGCTTTTTAGACCGGCTGGACTCTTCACTGAGGACCCTCTCCCTCCCTTTGTTGCACCTGGGGTTTGTGTCGGCTGAGAGGTGTGCCTGGCCCTTGAAGAGCCTTCAGCTTCTGCTCCCTTGGAGGGCTTTTTAGACCAGCTGGACTCTTCACTGAGGACCCTCTCCCTCCCTTTGTTCCACCTGGGGTTTGTGTCGGCTGAGAGGTGTGCCTGGCCCTTGAAGAGCCTTCAGCTTCTGCTCCCTTGGAGGGCTTTTTAGACCGGCTGGACTCTTCACAGAGGACCCTCTCCCTCCCTTTGTTCCACCTAGAATTTGCTCTTCCGCATGTCGGGACGCAGGAGGATTTTTATATGTTTTGTTGTTTTAATAGTTCTATGTTGTTTGTGCTTTGTATTTGATGTGTTCTATTGTTGTTGATTTGATATGCATTGCTTTTGTTAGCCGCTTAGAGTACTACATGTAGTAGATAAGCGGGATATAAATACAATAATAATAATAATAATAATAATAATAATAATAATAATAATAATAATAATAATAATAATAATAAGTATTGTTGATGTAATCTCGAAGGCAGGTAGTGGTGTGATTATTCAGTGAGGCTTCGGGCTGAATGAGGATCCAAATCATGGTTCATCGTTTGAAGAACACAATTGAGATGGTTCGACGGCAACTTGCATCCCTGTTCACCTCCAGTAAAAATTGGCAGGGGTTGATGAGCGCTGCACCTGACAGCTTCTGGAGGGCCTCATTTTGCCCATTGCACTGTCTCTAACCTGGGTAGATGGGCACAGCTGGTATTCCAAAGCTGGTCAAGAAGGCTTACCATTTGGGCAGGACTTCTGCTCTCTTCCCCACACCTCTGCTCTGATGCCTCTAGCAATGCTAACTTAGTCCCTGCTTTCCTGCACTTGATGAAAATCTCATTGATGGGCAGAATCTGAGTCTTGGTAAATTTGAAGGGGTATCTCCTCCAGCTTTCGGTATTCTCTGCTATAACTCCTGCAGAATCTATTTCCAAAGCAATCTCTCAAAACTCGGGAAGAGTCAGCAGCTTGCAAGCATGAAGCGAAAGTGTATTACAAGAGCAGGGCTTTGCGATGATTACCTTGACAAATCACAATTATACCCTACGGTTATGCTGATAATTACCAGTCTCGAAGCACTCGCGTGCGTAGCTTATTTAAAAATAAAAATAAAAAGATCAGTGACCTTAAACTATCCTTTAAACAAGCAAACTTTCTGTAGCACGGCATCATTACTTGAATGCAGAGCAAGGCATGAGGAATGGAGGGGCACATCCTGTTCAGCCATACGCAGAAGGTGGCAATATCATCTTGAAAAACCTTTGTGCTGCAGTCGTTCCTTCGAAAGCTCAGGTCTTGAATTTTTACGACTTCCATATAGAAGCCATTAAGTTCTTCACACCTATAATTTCTAAAATGTATAACACCATAAAGGCCAACCACATTTCTTTATGGCTTCCTCATAAGGTTGTGATGGATGGTTACCCACCTCAATGTTACAATCTCACACTGACTCACTCATTCACACACACACACACACACACACACACACACACACACACACACACACACACACACATCTACAGGAGGAATAATCCAATTTTTAACAGAAACGAGTAATTTTGCTTAACATACTTCTTAAGTTCAACCAGAAACACGCCATGTCCTCAACTGGGGTCCAGTATGGAACAGGGCCTACACTCTTGGCCTCCTAATGGTATGACATGGAGTCCCCAAGACTGCCTGGACATTTCCGGAGATGGGAACTTGCAACCTGTGACTTGGTGTCAAGTCACACTGAAATTGCACTAAGAACATAAGAACATAAGAACATAAGAAGAGCCCTGCTGGATCAGGCTAAAGGCCCATCTAATCCAGCTTCCTGTATCTCACAGTGACCCCACCAAATCCCTCTGGGAGTACACGAGACTAGATATCTGTCTCCTGATACCACTCCCCTGCATCTGGCCCTTGAAGTACCCTGGTTTTAAGACTGGAGATTACACACCTCCATCATGGTAGTGACTTGACATGGACTTGACTCATTCCCCACCCCTCCCCACCCCATCCCCAAAGGCCTGGACTTGATTCACAACTCAGAACCCACTCCATCCCTTTCATTTCCTTTTCTTTTTGGGTGTGGGTGTGTGTTTAAAGCTTGCTTTTAATAGGGACTAGTGATGGAGACAAATAAAACAATAGTGATTCATTATGATTTGTCAGGGCTGATGAATTGATGAATAGATGAATTTCCAGTGATAAATTGATAAATCAATTAATCTCAACTTAAAAATACTATAAAATGGCTTCTAGGACACCTCAAGATGCCAAATTGGTAGGGATGCATTCTTTCACTCCTCTCTGCATTTCTAATAAGAATTTGGGTGAGAATTGTGGTTCATACCTCTGAGCTATGCATCCCCAACCAGGCCCCCATTAAAGTGCCCCACAGGCAACTAGAGACACCATAATTGCATATAGAGTTCTCCCAACTGACCTCTACAATCCCTTCAAGTTTGGTGCTTCAGATATCTGAGTTATAAGCCCACAAAGTGGGGCCCCTAGAAAAGTCCCCGGTAACAACTGGGTTGGGAAAAATGCAATCTTCACCAGACTTGGAGGGATTGTAAAGGAGAGTCAGGGGAGGCTTTTTGGCAATTTTGGAGTCTCTATGTACTGTATCTGCGGAGAACTTGCCTGGGGGCTCTATTTTGGTGTGCTTTACTTATACATCAAAACTCCATTTTTCACCAATCTTGAAGGAAGTGTAGATTGGATTCAGGGGAATCCCCCTCCAAATCTGGTGTCTCTTGGTGTCTTGGGGGCTATTTTATGGCCAGATCAATTGACAAATCAAAAATTGTTTAACATTTGTCACTTTTTATTCACTGGAGGACTTTAATTTTGATGAATCTGTCAATTTCATCAGATTCATTTTTCAATTCATCCCCATGTCTAATAGGGATTTAGACCTGGGCACCAAAATCTCAGACATCAGGCATCAGACCCTAAAATTTGCCAGCATGTCTGGGTTTCCCCTTCATTACTTGGGTATCCAGTAGTGCCTGTGCTGCATGCTGCAGTAACCAAAGGACCCATGGTTCTACTTGCATGTTCTACTTCTGGTTAGCAACATCTAGGGATACTGGGGTCTCTATACAATTTGGGAGCCAAGGGAACTGCATGCCTTCATTTGGAAGCCCTATTAATGGCCCTCTCATTCCCAGCAAAAGGGCCATTCAGGATGAACTCTAATGGCTGATGAGCCCTGTTCAGCATCTTCATGAGGAGCCTTGTGGCATGGTGGTTAAACAGCTGTGCTGCAGCTAAAACTGTACTCACAACCTGGAGTTCAGTCCCAGGGAGTTGGCTCAAGGTTCACTCAGCCTTCCATCCTTCCAAGGTCGGTAAAACAAGTACCCATCTTTTCTCTTAGGCGTTGGAAGGCAATATGTCACCTGCATATTTAAATTGCCAACCATCCAGAGAGTGCTTTAAGTGTTATGGGGTGGTATATAAGCAGAACACTTTGCTTTTTTTTTTCTCCGCGGAGACTACACAACATGGGGACCACACAGCCTTCTCACCGGGGCTACCTGCACTCCCCCTGCTTTCTTTATAACCTCATATCTGAGGAAGAGATAATTCATCTCAAAGATCAGATGGAGAATTGTGTTCTTTTTTATTTGGCCTAACAAACATGTTATCGCAACATAAATTTCCCGAACACCTGAAGTTGCTTTCTGAGCAGATTCTCAGATTTGCCTGCCAGAAATCATCCTGACACATTTTATACAAACTTGGATATTAATCTTTTTTTAAAAAAAGCACCATGCATATATACATCCCTGCACTATTTCTGTGTGCATTTTCCAAAGACATGTATATACTGTATGCATTTTAAACATAGTTTTGGTTCCTTCCATATGTTTTTATATGCATATTGTTTATGTGCTTTTAAAATAACCCTAAAATATAACTTGGGCACAATCAAAGAAATCATAATTTGTGTTTCATCTTGTGGTCCATGGCTGGTTACATCCCTGGACAACCAATCTTAGTCACTGTGAAAAATACTGATGCCTAATGCATGTTCCTCATCATTTCAGAACAAATAAGAATGGATGTAGACAGGTCTCTTTCAATCAGATATTTCTTCCCTTTTGGAATACTGTAAATGCAACATTCTGGGAAGCAGGGAAAGATGACAAGATGATCCAGGATGTGGGAGCTTGGGGTGAGCAAAAAGATGTGCAGTTTTAGCCAAATAAAGCAAGGTGTGCTGATTTTATGCCATCCCGGAATACTTTAAGCACTTGCTGGGCTGTTTATAATTTAATTACATAATCTATGTCAACAGTGTTGGGGGTTAGGAGTGTCGCTTCCTCGTGAAGTTCAGAATCCATGAATAATTCTTGTGCCCTTCAAAACTACGAACCTTAAAAAGCCCTTCCCCACAATAGTTCTCCCTATTAATTTTTTTTAATAGCATTGACAAATATTTTCGTACAGTACTCAGTACAATGAACCTTAAAGGTCACTATTTCCCCTCATCTAGAGACATTAGTTTCAGGGCAGACTTAACCGCATTGTCACTCAGAACTCATGGGGTTCTGAGTGGCCTTGGACCCCAGTATTTATGAAATATTTATTTATTGGCATATTTATTTATTTATTGGGATAGCTAGTTTTTGGGTGGGAAACATGAATAACCAAAACCCCACAAATCAGACATGCAGAATTCAAGGGAGAAGTGTATACACGGCGACACATTGCAGTTATCACCAGTCTTAGTGGGTTCACCACAAATCTCTCTTTCCAGGGCTGGTTGCAGCTTATTCTGAGCCCCACATGCATAAATATGGAGATGGGATTGTATGTCCCAGCATGCATCACTCCATCCTTTGCAGCCTACTCCTCATTAGCAGGCAGAGGGAGCCTTCCATGGCATTTGGCAGTGAAGAAGTGTTCCAAACAGCATAGCTGGTGGAGAGCAGCAGTCCAAGATAAGCTGCGTCTGTTGTCATCCTGATATGGCCAGACTTGCCAGGTGTCGCTTATTTCTCCTTTGTCACAGTCATTGCCTTTGATCCCCTAGCCCTTGACTAAGGTTTTTAAAAAGCTGCCTCTGATTTCTGTAGAGCCACGTTCAGCTGAAAAATCAAAAGAAGGACCCTGAGTAAAACTGGGTTGCCGGCTGTTCTCCCCCCCAAAACAACACCCTTATCATATGTGTTTGGGGTTCAGTCTCTTTGTTGATCCTTTGATCCATCCACGTTGTCTGAAGTTCTTGCTATGTCTGGATGTGGGTCCCTGATTCAGTCGGAGGCCAGTTTGGGGCTTTGAAAAAGATGCCAGTGGAATCTGGAGAGATTTGTGCCCGCACCACTGAATTGGCAGCCAAGATCTGAGTGAGTGATTAAAATCCTGTTGCATAATGTAAGCAGATTGGTGTATTTTAACCCATTACTCGGTGCTTAAGTAAAGTGGACTGGATGGTTCTCATGGGGGGGGGGAGGGAACAGACCTTCCTGGCCCCTATGGTGCTGTATTTCATATTCACATCTTGCCCAACACGAAACTTGCCCAACTCTAGTTGTCACTGAGTAAAACTGATGAGAAATGTCAAGCACTCCATGATACAGACTGGGCTTCCAGCTGCCAAACATGACATTGACATGACAATCTGACAGTATTGAGATTTGGGATGATCCTACAAGATCTGGGTTTGATTCTCTATATCCTATCTCTATTGCTTTGTCCAGAACTCTCCCCCATCTTCTATTTGCTATGGGTAAATCAGGAATAAATGGTTGCCCTTTACACACGGTTATTGGCAGGATGAACAGCAGAAACATTTCTAAATCACATTTCAAGTGCTGTATAAATGATAATTGAAGACATTTTTGATCAAAGGGTCTCTGGTTTTAATTGATGGATCTTGTTCCATTTCGACACTTATGGAAATGCTTCATCTTGAATTGCTGATTTGGCACTCAGCATTCAAAGTAGATGTCTCTTCTCATAGTCTACTGGACTTCCATTACCTTCCCTCTCTTGCCTTATTTTGAGGTCCTTCATGAAACATCCTTTGAATGAATGAATGAATGAATGAATGAGTGAATGAATGAATGAAAAAGGAAGGAGGGGGGACCCGGGAAACTACAAGCCAGTTAGCCTTACATCTGTCCCAGGCAAGATGGTGGAAAGCCTCATCCAAGAGAAGATCTTAAAACACATAGAAGAACAAACATTGCTGAGAGAAAATCAGCATGGCTTCTGCAAGGGTAAGTCTTGTCTGACAAATCTTTTAGAATTTTTTGAAAAGGTCAACAGGCAGGTAGATTTGGGTGAACCGGTGGATATAGTCTATCGGGATTTTCAAAAGGCTTTTGACACAGTCCCTCACCAAAGGCTGCTGAGAAAATTGCACAGTCAGGGGATAAGAGGGCAGGTCCTCTTATGGATTGAGAACTGGTTGAGATCCAGGAAACAAAGAGTAGGTGTCAATGGGAAATTTTCACAATGGAGAGAGGTGAAAAGCGGTGTGCTCCAGGGCTCTGTCCTGGGACCGGTGCTTTTCAATCTGTTCATAAATGACCTGGAGACAGGGATAAGCAGTGAGGTGGCCAAGTTTGCAGATGACACAAAACTTTTCCGTGTGGTAAAAACCAGAGAAGATTGTGAAGAGCTCCAGAAGGATCTCTCCAAACTGGGGGAATGGGCTACAAAATGGCAAATGTGTTTTAATGTAGCCAAATGTAAAGTAATGCATATGGGGGCAAAAAATCAAAATGTTATCTATCAACTCATGGGCTCTGAGTTACCCGTGACAGATCAGGAAAGAGATCTTGGTGTGTTGGTGGACAGCTCCATGAAGGTGTCTCCCCAATGTGTGGCAGCGGTGAAGAAGGCCAATTCCATGCTAGGGATTATCAAAAAGGGGATTGAAAATAAAACAGCCAACATTATAATGCCATTATACAAAACAATAGTAAGGCCGCACCTGGAGTATTGTGTACAATTCTGGTCACCGCATCTCAAGAAAGACATAGTGGAACTGGAAAAGGTGCAAAAGAGAGCGACTAAAATGATTACTGGGCTGGGGCACCTCCCTTATGAGGAAAGGCTCTTTGGGTTCTTTAGTCTGGAAAAAAGGCGCCTGAGGGGGGATATGATTGAGACGTACAAAATAATGCAGGGCATGAGTAAAGTGGATAGAGGAAAGCTCTTCTCCCTCTCACAAAATACCAGAACTAGGGGACATACACTCAAATTGAGGGCTGGGAGAGTAAGAACAGACAAAAGAAAATATTTTTTTCACCCAGCGCGCTGTTAGTCTATGGAACTCCCTGCCACAGGATGTGGTGATGGCATCTGGCCTGGATGCCTTCAAAAGGGGATTGGACAGATTACTGGAGGAAAAGTCCATCACAGGTTACAAACCATGATGGAGATGTGTAATCTCCAGGCTTAAAACCAGGGTACTACAAGGGCCAGATGCAGGGGAGTGGTATCAGGAGACAGATATCTAGTCTCATGCGCTCCCAAACTCATCTGGTGGGGCCACTGTGAGATACAGGAAGCTGGACTAGATGGGCCTTTGGCCTGATTCAGCATGGCTCTTCTTATGTTCTTATGTTCTTTTGAATGAATGAATGAATGAATGAATGAATGAATGAATGAATGTTCGCCTTGAGGTTCCAGAAAGTATAACAGCATTGTCTGAGCCAATTTTGGACACAAGAATTAAATGTCTCTCTGTCCCACAAGAGGCAAGGAATCTTACATACCTGGAAAAATTCCCATTGAGACATCTGTCTCATCCTGCCAAGAAATTGGGAAGTCCTCTTGCCCTCCCACTCGAAATGACGAGACGAGTCAGGGAGGTGGGGTAAACTGGGCCACACTTTATTAACAACAACAGTAAACAACAACAAGGAGGGGCCAGGCAGCAGCTCAGTTGGTTGGAACCCCGGGGTCACCCGAGACCCCTCCAACCGGGCAACGTAGGGCGAGCCACAACCCCCAGGCGGTGCCATCACTGTACAGCACCCCCCAGGCCAGTCACTGTCTTTACCCCTCCCTGCATTAGATGGCCAATTCTGGGAAATGCCCAGTGCAGGGAGGCGCCCCCTCATATCCGCCCCGGCACAGAGACCTCCTGATCCGCAGTGCCGTGGTTATGGGTACTCGGGGACAGATGTTGTTCCATACTCACCGTTGCCCTCCGCTTCTGCCGCCAGTGTGACCAATAAACATCAGGGACTTCCCTATCACCCGGGCACCCGTGTGGGATAGGCGAAAACCCCCCACTCTCGAAGGCCAATTCTGAAAGCAGGTCAAAAATTCCTATCCAGCCCTAAAAATAGGTGACCAGTAACACTCATACTAGTCCTTGCAGCGGTGGGCGGGAGGGGAACGCCAGACAACAAAGGCTGGTGGTGGGCGTCGGAGCTGCCCTCATATAGGGCGCTCCTCCCCCCGCCCCTCTGGACGCTCCTTTGCGTTCTCCCTGCTCGCGCGAGGGCAAGGTAGCTCCTTCCGGGTGGACGGGCCACCCGGGGAGCCAGTATTCTCGAAACAAAAAAAAAATGCACACTGGAGGATTCCACACAGAATGTTCATTGGAATAGCAGCATTTCTAGTGGAAGCTGTTAGGATTTTTGGAGGGTGGGCAGGGAGGCAGTTTGGTTTGCCATTTAAATGCTATAGAAAAATTGGTTCAGTATAAACCTTGGAAAGCCACCTTGCCTATTCACTGCAACAGTTCCATGAAGGAGTGTACATGGAGCAAAACACAGGAACGAAGTCTTCAAAGGCAGCTCTGCAAGCTATCAAATCCCTAAGTATTCATCAGCCTAAGTTCCATAGCTCCACCCCCCCCCTTTTTGGAGAGCTGCTGAGAGATGAATTCTCATTACAAATGCTTTTGGAAACAAGCGACTCTGCCCTTCCTTTGCATCCACCCCCTCCCTCATGATCTAGATTCGACAGCCACCTTGCTGCCCAGTTTTTTTTCCTTTATTGTGCTAAATATATCAGATAATTGAAAGTGAATTCTTCTGTATGGATCACTAGGTATAATATACCGTAATGACAAATCAATTTCCTTCTTGCCCTGCCAGAGTACGGCATCTGACAGATCGGTTGCATTTCTATTGTGTTCTATTTGCACATCACTTAAGATGTTGGGACCTAGCACTTATATTTTTAGCTGAGCAGTTCATTTTCTTAAAAGGTCCTTGATAAAGAAAGAAAGAAAGAAGAAAGAAAGAAAGAAAGAAAGAAAGAAAGAAAGAAAGAAAGAAAGAAAGAAAGAAAGAAAGAAAGAAAGAAAGAAAGAAAGAAAGAAAGAAAGAAAGAAAGAAAGAAAGAAAGAAAGTCTCTATTGTACTTTTGGGGATAACCAGCCAAGTGAGACATGTGATGAGGTGTATTCTGTGCACTCCTACACACTGAAAATTACTTCCCCAAGTTTTGATGAGTGACTCTTAAGTAGGAGTTTTCACATCCAGACTCTGGACACACATGGGGTGAGTCAGAAATCAGACAGAGTGGACCTACAATTTAATAGGTATTAATGGAATGGAAGTATACAACCAAATCATCCACCTCTATTGTGGACCCATGGATGCTGTACTTATTGCTTGAGAAAGAGCTAAGGGCAGGATGGAGCAGCCAGTCAGAGATGTGGTTATGTATGCCCATTTTACAGAAGGAGATGCTAAGGCCCATAGCATTGAAAAGAATGTTTCCCCATAAATATAATGGAATTGGACACTCTCTAAACTAAAATGAATTCAAGAGATTCGCTTCCACTCCAGTCAAGACTTGGATATTGTCTTCTGCTGACTCGTTTTGAAAAGAGCAGAAGATTTTTCACACATCACAAGATGAGTGTGTGTGTGTGTGTGTGGGGTCACTTTAGGTCAGGTCTCAGGCTTGTTAAAAGGGTGCAATGCCCCAAGGGGAAAAGCTGTGCTGTAATTGTGCATGGGAGCTCTCTTACCGTATTGATAAGCATGATGCTGGAGTTTCTCTGAAGCTGTCGGTCCAGTTCTGATATCCACAGAATAACAAGTCGCAGTAAAGTGACAGATCTATTTTGGTTTTCTTTCTTTTATAACATGCCTGTCAGATTGCCCCAGGCTCATAGTGGTTGCTATAATAAAGGCACACTTAAAATAATGGAGGGCTGACTTGGCTCTGTCAAAGACACTGCTCACTGACAGGGAAAAAATTGAACCTACAAATTTGATGTTTACCAACATTACTGTTGAATAGCTACCGTGTCAAGAAGATGTTTCTCTGGTGTGCAGAGAGAAATGTTCAGGGTGGCAGCAGAACCTTGAGACAGGAGATCTCATGGTCTCTTTTCCTGTGATTGACAGCTGTCAAGGCGTGTCTATCATGTCTTGACTGGAGTTGTTGAAGAGCAATATGTTTGGGTTGTGAAAAACTGCATTGGGTGGGGACACACAGAGGAGGAATAAGCCTGACCCCTCTCTTGTGAAAGACTGGAGCTCAGCATATAAAATCATGATGATGGGTGGGAGCGTCTGGACCAACAACACATGTCTATATATATATATTTTTTTCCATGCTGATGATGAAATTAAGGAATGTACTGCCAAAAATGTAGCAACAGCCCTTGGTTTAGAGCAGTGTTTGAAGAGGATTGGATAGATGCCTGGAGGGTGTGTCAGTCTAAGGGTATAAGTCATTGTGATGGCTACACGCTACTGAGAAAAATTATGAATGCCTGTGGAACAGCATCAAGAAGGGCCTAAAACTTCCACGTCCTGTTTATGGGCTTTTTTTGCCGTGGGGAATGTGATGCTCAGCCAGATTGGCTTTTGGTCTGATCTACTTCCCTAGGAGATTTAAGAGCTAGACCATTTAGGATCTGTCTGCTGAATGAATAGCCACCTTTGCCCGGTGGTCAAAATGATCTTTGACTGATTGATTGTTTTGTTAACACCTTGCCTCTTGGAGCTTGGACAGCGGGCAATAGACCCTGGGTGGTTCTAGTCTGTACTTCCAGTTGGGGCATGACAGTGTTGCTCAATGTTGTGATCCTCACCACGGACTGTGGTCTCTAAGGTTGATGACAGCTCCAGTCTAACAGCATATGGACTGGAGCTGCCCATTTGCGGTAAAGAAATAATGGCTTTGGGTTGGTGTCTGTAGTGATTTCTCTCAACCTTAACAATGTTGGCCTTGGTTTTTAGTGGTCAATGCCACTGCCTCTACTGTCATTCTGAACTTCAGTTGTATTATAATCAGAGATATATTATCAGCTCCCTTGGGGATCTGGATTAAGTCATCTCTCTATTGGGTAATCTACTGCAGCTAGCTGTGATTAACAGACAAGAGGCCAGGTCACATCTTGGTCATCAGTGCATCCAGTTAATTAATCAAAATCAGTGACAGAAGTAGATATTTTCTTCATGTAAATTCTGAGGAGAAAGTGTCCGAAAAAAATAAGGTCTCAAAAGCAAATAACCAAAACCAAGACTGGGTAAACTGTGCGTTTCAGATCTTACTGGGCTCGAGTTTCCATCAGCCTGGTAGCAAACCTGGTCAATGGTGAGTCACAATGGGAATAGTCATTCATCCACATCTTGACATCTAAAGTTTTCCAAGATATATTCTAAACACTGTCCTTATGCCTTTTTTCCCATCAATAACTGAGCTCTTGCTAGGCTGGTTTGCATCTATACTGATTGACTATATGGGTCTGACTCAATCAGTGAAGTAAATACAGTAACTTGTATACAGTAAAGGAATTAATTTGTATTAAATGAAATTATGAATACAAAAAACAGAACAGGTGATACCTTTAGGCTTCTATAGAAATAACAAAATCATTGCTAATATTTTGAGGGTGAAACCCACTTCCTCAGAGCAGTACCAATAGGTTATAACAGCAAAACATGGATTTGCCAGGAGTTATTTCTCAGATGTAAGGTCCTTAGCAAGATGGGAAAAAAGCCAGACAGTTTACTTGAGGCACGGAGCTTGGATGTTCTTAGGCTGCATCCGAATTGAAAGGAGGGAAGTGTTTTAATTGTCCCAGTCCTTCCAAAGACATGTCAGGGCTCTCACGTACACACATTCACACCTCTCCTCAATGTGACTTGTCGAGGCCAAAAGCCCCTGCTTTGTCAGTGACGGGGGAGGGGGGTTGGTGCAGAAGGCCCATGCATTTCATTTGAGGATTGAGATAAAATTTGGAAAAGTCCACTGAGTGTAGCCAATTGGATCAAATAAATGGAAAGAGATTACCCAGTGTTCCAGTCTTGTCTCCATTGGCCTCTTTCTTGGTACGTAGTGGGGACGGCTCATTCCTGGTATCTCAGTATTTCCAATTGAAGCAAAAGAAGTTGAGGAGCCATGTAGCCATCACAAAAGCCAAATACAAAAATGGAACCTGTTTTCTTTTGTACAAATTTCCCATAGGAATGCATTGAAAATGGATTAATCCCTAATTGTGACTGTTTTTTCTCTTCTACGGATTCGCCCCATAGGCAATTCTGTTAAGCGATTTCCCCCTATCTCCGGAAATGTTTTCCTTTAAGCGGATTTTCTGTTAAACAAACCGCTTGTTATACGAGGGACCACTGTGTACATACCTCTGCAGGCAAGGGAGGAAACAGCAATTCAAGTGATAAGCACATGCTTTGCTTTTAGATGATACGTTGTTGTTATTACATTGCATCAGGTTGCTTCCCGTGTGCAACAACCCTATGGATTAATGACATTTTAAATGTGGACTAAAGTAGCTTCTAGGACCTCTCTAGGATTAGGGTCCCTGAAGCTTAATTTCATAGTAGAGCCACCCCTACCACTAATGCTCTTCCTCCAACAATGTGTAAGGATCCTGATGGAAGTAAGGGGCTGCACAGCTGTCCCCATCTTGATATTAACACAATAATCTTAGAATCACAAAGCTGGAAGGGAACCTGTGTCTCCATGGCCATATGACAAAACCACAGAGCTATCCAGCTGTTCATATTAATGCCTGGCATAAAAACTAGTTCCCAAGGATGCTGAGATGGGAGGAGCACTTTGAGCTATGGTGCTGTCCAATGCTGGTCCATCGTGTGGCCCAATGGTGGTCCACGGTGCCCTTGCTCACTGGCTCCAGCGTGGGGCACCATAAACCTTTGCATTGCGATATCTCGTGGCACTCAACTTATCTTTCCCCCTTCTTCTCTCTGCAGACACATAGAGTTTTGGAAGAATTTGCATACGCTGCACGCCGTAGACATGGAGCTGTATACTGGACTCCAGAGACTGTGAGTGTTGCATGTTTCTATATCAGTTTGAGTCCAGGGGATGCTGGCCAGCCATCTAAGTTTGCCAACTGACCAGGAAGCAGTACTGTATATCTGTTTAGTCTACTCTCGGGCCATTTTAAACAAAGGTCTAATGTCCAGAAATCTCCTGAGGGCAGGGAATCCAGTCATTAGTCTCCATTAGAGAAGAGTCATTAAATGAGTTGCTGAAGATTATCCATCTACTGGAACTACTGGACTCCAGAGCCCATCAGTCTCAGCCAGCATGTATGAAGAGATCAGTCATCCAACATAATTTGCAATAGGAATGGGCCAACATTTCCTTTCATTTCACTTTTTTCACATTCAGCTTGCATCTGTCTGTCCGTATCTATTAGAGATGGACATGGAACAAACATTTTTTCATTTCCGTTACCGTTTGTCGTTTCCGTTACGTAATGAAATGACAAACGAAAATTGTGATGAAAATGCAACGATACAAATAGAACCACGAAAACTGTGGTTGTTACGTTTCGTTTCCGTTAATGGCGACACGCAATGAAATGAGCTGTTTTAAATGTTAAAGAACGCCCTGGACATCCATAAAAACACAGCGATAATTATTTATATTGTCTGATAATACCTACCAGGGGGGTTGGGGTCCTTAAAACGTTTGTTTGTTGTCTTCTCCCATCGCGATGTATTTTTCTTTTCCCTTTAAAATGGATGTTGCACCAGCCACAAAATGGAGGCAAGCCATGTGATGGGATCATGTTCAACCAATAGCATGCCCAGGTTGCAGACTGGGCGGGCAGGTCTGGCAGCCACAGAGGGCATAAAAAGCTCTGGCAGCCCCCGTCCTCCTTGCAGTCTCTGGTGAGAATTAGGGTGGGATTGCTGTCTCTGCGACTCTAGCTTCAGTCCTGCAGCCTCCCTGTGTGTGTGCGTGCTGCGTACCTCTCGGTGAGCACTCTCCCTTGCCCCACAGTGCAGTCACTCTGCAGCTGCCTTGCACCCTGGGCAACGCCCGCCACTGCCTTTGCAGCCTCCCTGCATACCTAGTCTATGCTGTGTCTCTGCCAGCATCCATTTTTTTTAGTGTTTTCCCTCTGGTCTGGGGCGTTGGGGGATGCTGGTGCATGGAAATGCTTTAAAAATCGCACAAAAAGCGGGTAGAAACGACAAACAAAAAAATGAAAAACAGTAACGAAATTTTTCCAAAAATTCACGACAAATGGAAACGAACCGAAACAGACCTCTCAATGACAAACAAAAAACTGAAACACCATTTTTGTTTCGTGTCCATCTCTAGTATCTATATCTATCTATCTATATCTATCTATCTATCTATCTATCTATCTATCTATCTATCTATCTATCTATCTATCTATCTACCTATCTATGTCCATTTTGTGAACAAGCACTACTCTGGGGAGTTTCCAGAAAATATTTTTTTAAAATACACATTTTTAAAATAATCACATAAAACCAAAAAACCCTTGGTTGAACAATGGGCACCATAAACCATAAAATTAATAAGGGGTGAGGTTTGTAAAGGCCTTGGTCAAAACTCAGGTTTTGAATTGTTTTTGAAAACTCAGGCGTGTTTGTGTGTGTGTCTGTGTGTGGGGGGGTCAATCGCACATCCACAGGGAGGGTTCCAGAGCTGGGTGGCCACTACCAAGAAGATCCAGCTTCTAGTTGATGCCTTCCCACGTATTCTCAGACAGCATCAAGAACTGGGAGTATGTGAACATTTCTATAAATTTCAGTGATTCAACAGGTTTACCCTATTTGGGACTAACCATGGGAGTTCAGCTAAAGTCAAATAGTCTTGCAACGTACAGAATTCAAATGTCCTTGACTCAAGTGAGAGAACCATTTGCAGGTGCTGAATTTAGAGCTGATCCCTGAATGTGGATACGTGTACCTAGGTTCTTTTTCTACCACTGGATAGCCTGTCACAGAGGCCCTGACTGCATGGCTTGCCCTTTCCTGTAGGCTGCTTCATTAGCTACCATGGACACCATTTTCAGACTACCAACCCCATCATGCATGGGGTACTTGGGGGATCACTGTGTTCCTCAACATCTGGCCCTCAAAAACTCTCTGCTCTGAAGAACTTTGCAATGTCAGTGCTCCTCAGACTTATATCAGCAACAACTTTGCTTCACCTCCATATATATGAAGAATCTGCAGTTACTGCCATCTGATTCTAGATCAGCAGAAAAAGATGTCATTATTGCTGAGCTCTCTTGAAACCTAACCCTGAGAAGTAAATGTCTTCCAAAGGATTTCCCCATGTAAGCATCTTAAGATGCTTGTTCAGATCTTGTACAGATTTAATGCTGGCGCAAAGTCAAAGAGGGTGGGATGTTGCCTGCTTCCTTAGCTCCTTAAAAAGATAGGCAGGGAGGGAGCCAGCAAAAACCTAACAAAGGGGAGGCATAAATGATTGATTAATATCCTGTTGTTGGCAGCAAAAATAGACGTTGAGAGAAATGAGATTTTGGGGTAACTGTCCATAAATACATGGATGCAGCAGGAGTGGACCAAGGCAACTTTGGACAGGATGTCAGGACACAACGGCGTCCTTCCATGTACTCTGGCACCTGGCAACAAAGGATCTGAAAGGAACTTATTGATTCTGGAGAGCAGCATTATGAGATGTTAAAGGAAAGGACTATGTGAAAAGGTCTCTCCTGAACACACTGATACTTGGACCAGTTTAGTATAGATCAAAGCTTGATTCTAAAGCATGTACTATACCAATGAGCCAACAAAAGGCTTCAGCAAAGGGATGCTAGGTAGACCTTCCTTCCTTTACTCACAATCTTTTCCAGTTGATGGGAAGGTCTGTGAGCAAAATGTTCGCTCATAAACATATAGGACCCTCTATTCGTTTCCATGGTGCCATTGTTTTTTTCTGTGGAGTTTTCCATCACTTTGCCAGTAAAATACAAGCTCCTGTCCACCATTTTTGAATGTTGGCCATGCTTCATTGAAGGGAGCGGCACTAGCCCGGTTAAGTGATGATTGCAAGGTTCTTTAATTTTGCCTTAGTTGTGCCAAAGGGGGAAAAGTGACTGGTTAATATGCTATTTGCAATTCGTTACTTCCAACGAAGGAGGCATTCAAGAGAAAATTGGACCACCATCTGTCAAGTTGACTTTGATTCGGATTCCTGCTTTGGGCAGGGAGCTGGACTCAAAGGCTTCTTAGTCCCCTTCCAATGCAATAATTCTAAGTCTTACAAAGGTCTCCAAGCCTCCTCCACAAATTGCGCCTAAGGTGGATGTTGGAATGGTGGGCCACCATTGAGCCTTCTTCTTTCTCGCTATCTCTTTGTAGGACTATCAAGAACTCAGGACTCCGGAGCATCCAGCCACGGGCATTTGATAAGAATCCTAACCTGCGCTACATGTGAGTAGGTCTGCTCCTCTTTCCAAACCTTCCATGTCTAGGTGTTCCCTTTTTAAAAAAACAAATAAATAAAAGGAAAGGGAAGGTGAATCATTGCTGGTTGTTTTGATGGCAGCTGGGAGGAAAGAATTCATTTAAAAAGATCCATAACATACCTTCCAGCTTTGCTGCTTGGTGGTGGTGGTGGTGGTGGTGGTGGTGGTGGTGGTGGTGGTGATGATGATGATGATGACCCTTCTACCAGTACTGCCACCCAAGGAAGTGCAAGGGGTGGCGGCAAGAAATAGGGCCTTCTCAGTAGTGGCACCAATACTATGGAATTCCCTCCCCTTTAAGAACTGCCTCCCCTCCCTTGAAATATTCAAGCGAGGCCTTAAGACTTACTTATTTAGGCAAGCCTTCTGAGCCTCCAGCCTTTACAATTTTTTTTATAACATCTTACTTTTTTAGTCTTATTGGCTGGGGAGCTTTTTTACACTCTGCTGCAGGTATTGTTTTTAATCTTATTTTTATTGTATTATATTGTATAGTATTTTTATAGTATTTTATATGTACTGTGTTGCTTTTACATTGTATTGCTTTTATTGTACTTTTTTTGAATGTGTTGTAAGCCGCCTTGGGTCCCTTTGGGGAGAAAGGCGACATAAAAATAAAGTGATGATGATGATGATGATGATGATGATGAAGTGTCCAGTGGGAAGTTTCCTTTTCAGCATGGGGTCAGGGGAATGCCATGAGGGCAGGAGAAAGGAGGGCAGGGGAGGGGAGGGGGGGAAGAGCCAGGCATCCTTGTCATGCAGCCTGAGATGATTCTGCTCATTAATGCATAATGAACAGGAAATGCAAGGCAAGATCTGCCTGGGTTCTCCCTCCCCCCCCCGTTCCGACTTCAGGCACATGGCTGACAGTTTGTGCTCTTAATTACTAAGTTGTTTAAAGAGGCATGTGGAATGGAGGCCAGGGAACATCACAGTAGTTACTTCTCACCCGAAGCTATTGACGGAGCGTGTCGGAGCTGGGAGGCAGCTCAGACAGTGGAAAGAAAATTGAAACTTTTATTTGTTGAAAAGAAATGTTAGGATCCCCCTGCTTGCCCCCTGGAAGAAGGATGTGCACGGGGAGGATTCTAAAAAAGGCATTTACCTGGGTAAATGGGGGGAATACTGAGAATCCCCTCTCTTCCAATAACTAGATACTGTGTTCCAATAATCCCACACATCTGAAGAGCGCTACGTCAGGGTATACTGCCCCAGCAGTAGGATTGGGATTATTTTTGTTGGGTCTGTGATTGTAAATAAAGATTGTTGTTGACTGGGATTATTTTGAATTTCTTGGTCTGCAAATCCCATAATACCCCATTCAGGAAGTTCCATCTGTTTCATAGACACCTTACAGACACCTAAATGTGACTCACCTTGAAGAAAAGGCCTACACTGGGAGCTTTTGAGGGTTAGCTAGGTCTAGATTGAACCAAGTATTCTGTTCCTACCCTGGTGGTGGCTGGAAACGTCTTATCTAAACTGGGAGCCAGGCTCAGGTAGACCTCAAAGCCTTACAGTCTCTCCTTTCACACAACAATTGATGCAACACAGAGGGAGATAAGAGCTAAATCTTGAAATTGGAAAGGAAGCCTTTGGAGCTGTGCTGTTCATTTCTAAGAAACAGGGACCAATGTGATTCTTTTTAAAATGTGCTTCTTTTTCTTCTGGTGGCGGCTCCCCTCTGACTGAGTGTAGTAGAAGGCACATGGGCAAAATGATGAATATAATGAATGTTTGAAACAGCAAAGCACCTAAGCCTCTCCTGCTTGAATGGGGATGATGGGGCCAATGGGGGTTGTACTCCAGCGCCTTCAAAGGATTCAATTTTGGGAAACGTCACAGTGTAGAATAGAGTACTTGTTGCTAGGGAGGAACCGTGAGAGATTGCTGTGGTGCTGACGCCCTGCTTCTGAGATGCCTATAGGAGAAATGAATGAATGAATGAATGGATGAATGAATGAATGAATGAATGAATGAATGAATGGAAACTTTATTACGGTCAATGACCAGTATCCACAATGCATGTCCACAAATAATCCTGATTCAAACAAGGCAAGGAGAAACAGGGGAGGGAGGATACCATATAAATTGAGACATACTAAACGGTAGCTGCTCGAACATTTGTTGAAACGCTTTGTGCACAAAACATGATTGCCGTTGCACAGAATTTAGCTACATTGGGTAACATATTTAAAATAAGATGTTCAGAGATGTATCTCTTTTGCCCTGATGGTAGAAGGCAGGTGTAAAATGCCTCAGGATGTCCAGGGAATTGTTCTATGTATGGAGCAATATAATTCCGTGATATAAGGGGCAATGAAGAAGTACATGTGCCAACATCTCTATTCTATCCGACCCACAAAAGCACTTGCGTAAAAGATAAGGGATGTTTTGAAACTTTCCCTCTCATATTGCAAATGGCAGAGCATTCATATGAGCAAGTACGAAGGCTCTGCGTTGATTCTTTGTTAAACAAGCAAAGAAATAGTCAGCAGCAAGCTTAAAGGGGATTAATGCTGGATCAGTTGATATGCTGTTAGAAAGAGCCCCCAGATTTCGGTGTCTCTCTACCTCCAACTATGTTGTTTCAGGATTTGTTTAGCTGTCTTGTAGCCCACCTGTATAAGGCACTCCACTGAAAGGCCATATGTTTTAAGTGTAACAGGTAAAGCTACCCTCCATATTGTGGGGTAATTGTCAAACAATAGTAGAGAAATTAGACTTTTTGGGGAGAAAATTAATTTCAGCCAAAAGTTAAAAATGGCCAACCAAGCCCTGACTTCAACTTTCATGAATCCCACTTCTAATCTCAGCACTGCATTAGGCAGCCAGTGGCTCTCAAAATTTTTGATTTGACTACTTCCAGAGGTTTGAAAGATGAGCAGGGCCCAATTGAGCCCATAAAGAAGTTGGTTGAGAAGCTTATCTTGGAATAGTTTTAAGGTTGCTGGAATATTTTGCCCCCTCCCCCCAGTGTAAAATAATTTTATAATTTTGAACAAATTAAACCCCAGTCCAGTAATTGCAATCCAAAGAAATGGTTTGACTGGGAATGCAGAGATGTTAAGAAAAAGCTTATCTCAAAATTTAAGCTCCATAAAGAAAATGCAGTGGAAATGAAAGTTGAGGACTTAATACACCTTAAGTCCCAGTACAAGCAGTTAATTAAGGCAAAAAAGATCAAAGAACAGCATCTCTTATGGGAACAACTTAGCTATGCATTCAGGACTAAAGATATGAGCACCTTTTTGTGTCTTACTTCACCTGGTCTAAATAACAATGTGGCATGGGCTGTCATATTGCCTCTAATGTATGGGAGAGCTTCTTTCAGGAGGTATATTCAAATAAAGAAATTCCTACCTCCATCTGAACCAGGCTACAGAAAACCTGACAGAATGGCCACTCCGAGATAACTGATCTTATAAACCAAGTTAAGCCATGTAAGACACCTGGCATTGATGGCATTTCATCCAAGCTGATCAAGGAGAATATAGATTGGTGGGCTCCAATACTACCTAAGCCAGGGGTGTCCTAACTTTGGCCCTCCAGATGTTTTGGACCACAACTCCCAAAATTCCAAGCCTAGATTGCCAGTGACAAGGGACTATGGGAGTTGTGGTCCAAAACATCTGGAGGGCCAAAGTGTGGATACCACTGACCTAAGCTCTTTACATATATTGATCAGATTGCCCACATACCCCCAGATTGGAACATGGCCATAGTCATCCCTATTTATAAGAATGGGTCAAATGCTGATCCCGCCAATTAAAACCCAGTCAGCTTATTGTCAGTAATCAGTAAATTGTATGCTAGACAGCTTTACAGGAAATTATTAGACTGGGTGGATAGTGAAAACATGCTTGCTGATGAACAGGCGGGCTTTAGGGCAGGAAGATCTCCCATGGACCAGGTTCTGATTTTGCAACACCTTGTAGAAAAATACTCCAGTAAACCGAAAGGACAGCTATTTGAAGCCTTCATCGATCTTAAATCTGCCTTTGATTCAATTTCTAGAGATTGACTGTGGCACAAATTTAAGGATTCCACCATAGACCGCCATTTACTGCTGCTCATTTATAAACTGCATGATAATACATCTCTAAAAATAAGGTGCAATTCAGAAGGAGATCTTTCAAAGACAGCAAACACATTTAAGGGTGTCAAGCAAGGCTGTATACTTGCTCAACTGTTATTTAATTTTTATACAGTGACCCCGCCATTTTGCAGTTCAGGTATCACGGCCCTGCTACCTCGTGGGATCGCAGTACCTGCACCGTGGGGGGGGGGCACCGTGGGGGGCGGTCAGGTCGCTTCACGCCCCCCCTGCACCTCCAAGAAGCCTCAGGGGTGCATGGGAGGGTGGCGGGGGGTGATCAGGTCGCTCTCCATCCCCCCCCGGGCACCTCCGAAGGGCCTCAGAGCTGCTCGGGAGGGCTGCGCGGAGTGAACGCGTCGCTCTCCGTTTGCCCCCCCAGGCGCCTCCAAAGGGCCTCCAAGCCACTCGGGAGGGCTGTGTGGAGCGAACGTGTCGCTCTCTGTCGCCCCCTGGGCGCCTGGGAAGGGCCTCAGAGCCACTCGGGAGGGCTGCCGGGAGGGATGGGGTCGCTCTCCAGCCCCCCCCCCCCGTGCCTCCGAAAGGCCGCGGAGCTGCTCGGGAGGGCTGCACGGAGCGAACACGTCACTCTGTGCTGCCCCCCACGCTCCTCCAAGGCTTTTGGGACAGGCGCGTGATTGCCCCACCCGCCCCCAGGCCCCCCCCCCACCTGCTTCCACATACCACAGATTTTCATGGATTGCGGGTGGGGTGGGTCCCTAACCCCCGCGATCGGCGGGGGATTACTGTATCAACTCTATGATTGCAGCCCTCTCCCAACTAGACTTTCACCCCCCTAAGCTAGGAGGCAGGCACATCTCAGTGTTACTATATGCTGATGATGCTGTAATACTTCCTCAGACTCCCATTGGTTTAAAGAGGGCACTGGGAGCCTTAGTGTACTACTGCCGCAATAAAAAAATCCTAATAAATTATGAAAAAAAACAAAGTTTGCTAAAAGACCAAAGATCTACAATTGGTTGATAAGTAACCATAACATTGAACAGACAAGGACCTTTTAATATCTAGGAGTGGTCCTCCAATGTAATGGTTGATGCAAGGAACATGTAGTATATGTTGCACAATCAGCACAGTGAGCTTCCTCTGCAATTATAGGAGAAATGAGATGCTCAACTAGCCTGATCCAGTAGGGGTTCTATTGGTTTATGCCTTTCTATTCCCAAGCAACACGG
This sequence comes from Phrynocephalus guinanensis, assembly GCA_037367245.1. Taxonomy (NCBI): domain Eukaryota; kingdom Metazoa; phylum Chordata; class Lepidosauria; order Squamata; family Agamidae; genus Phrynocephalus; species Phrynocephalus guinanensis. The sequence goes on along the minus strand of CM074749.1, from coordinate 8,634,729 downwards.
TTGACCATTTCTCACAAGACAAGGCCTGTGACATGCAATGGGATTTCAATCTGTGTACACAGGTGACACAGCAGTGGTCAAAGCCCTGTTGGGGTTTGAGAAGTGCATAAGAGGAATCTTTTGCGTGTGCAAAAAAATCCTAATAGGTTTTGATCTTGGCCAGAAAGACAAAGAAAAGCAAAATCTTATAGACATTGACTTGCTCACTCCATCTGAGCCCAGTGGACTTCTGAAGTACACAACTCGGATGGGACTGAGTTGTGCAATCCCATTCATCCCTTGTCCTTCAGTGCCTCTGTCCAATGTTTCACCATGCCTGCTGAGCGTCAGACTAGAGCTCCCTTTGTTTAGTACATGGTGAAGGGCGAAAGACCTCTGTTTTGCATGGTGTGTGGTTTTCCTCACCTCCCTGTCTTGCACTTAGTGTGCTTTGCTGAAGGCAAACATGGACTCCGTTTGTGTGTTTGATTGCACCATTTGAAGAAATCTGTTGTGTTGGAGAAAGTGTACTTCCCCCTGACTTGTTTGACCCCTGGATACCCCATCTCCACCCCATGGTTGCTTTCCCAGCCCCCGGTGGGCTCAACTGCGGGGAGGAAGCTTGAAGGGAATATCTTTCTTCCTCTTCTTCTATGGAGTGCATGTGTGGTTGAATTCTTATCATCTGTTTTTTCTCCATGCATTGCTGCTCAATTTCACTACATTAAAAATAAAATAAAAGAACCCTCTCCAAATTCTTTCCTCCTCTTTTCATCCCCTCCTCTTCTAGCCTCTGGTTGATTATCCCTTCTCTCAGCCCCCAGAACTAATTGCTCTTTTTCTTCAATTCCCCTTCTGAATTAATTGCATTCTGTCCCTTGTCCCCATTTCTCCATGTGGACTACAGGTACATCTCTCCTTTCAATGGGTTCAATAACATTGATTCTTGCCTTAACCGTGCATTGCCTTGTTTCCCTCCCCCCTACTCTCTCTCCCCCCTCTCCCTCTCCCTCTCCCTCTCCCTCTCTCTCTCTCTCTCTCTCTCTCTCTCTCTCTCTAATTGTACCTACCCTCACCTCAATATCCATACATTCCTTGTAATGGAGGGATGTGAAGGTAGGGCCTCCCAAGATCGGTCCTTGGACAGCTTCATGAAAGGATCTAGGATTAAGGCTGAGCAGGGAGATGGGCATGGTTGCTTGTGGCATTCAACCCTTCAAGGTGCAAAAGCAGACACATGTGGGATAAGAACATAAGAACATAAGAAGAGCCATGCTGGATCAGGCCAACGGCCCATCTAGTCCAGCTTCCTGTATCTCACATTGGCCCCACCAGATGCGTTTGGGAGCGCATGAGACTAGATATCTATCTCCTGATACCACTTCCCTGCATCTGGCCCTTGGAAGTACCCCGGTTTTAAGCCTGGAGATTGCACATCTCCATCATGGTTTGTAACCTGTGATGGACTTTTCCTCCAGGAATCTGTCCAATCCCCTTTTGAAGGTATCCAGGCCAGATGCCATCACCACATACTGTGGTAGGGAGTTCCACAGACTAACAATGTGCTGGGTGAAAAAATATTTTCTAAAGGCTCACCACTCAACCATTCAGTCCATGTGTTACTGCTCCCAGGATTTGTGGAAGAGGAATGCTCAAGAGTCCTAGGGCTGGAGCTTCACCCTCTGCTGTCCTGCAAATGGAATCATAAGTCCCATGGGGGGGCATGTTTCCGTGCACTCTGGTGGTGCCTTCTCCTGTGCTGCCCGCAGAACCTGGGTCCCTTTTTAATTGCTCCTTGGGCTCCAGCTCAACTTCCTGGCTCAGAGTAGCTTTTATTTGTAGTAGAGCATCCCTTTCCCCTGCCTTATGCTCAGCCATCTCATAGGATTGAATTACAGTCCCTAAACCCTGGGGCACCACTTGCCAACTTGGGGTTCCAGTTAAACAGTTCCCTGGAATCTAGGTCTAGAAAGCAGGAAGGAGAGGAGAACTTTGGTCTAGGAAATGCCCCTTCTGGAGAAGCCTTCCATAGAGGAGCAAAAGACATTAGGCTCTCTCCATCTCTTCCTTCACTTGCCTCTCCAAACCTACAGACGTGTCCAGGCTAATGTATAATTGTCCAGAGACGTAGCTGGGGGCTCCAGTGTCTAACTCCTATCACAGGCAAGCAAGCCAGAAGAGGGTGGTCAACCACCTGGTACATCCTCCCACACATGCTCTTCTTTGATGATAGGTGATGATCATCCCCTTCCTTCTTAATCCTACTCCTTTCCCCCCCTCCTTGACCCAAATTTCTCCAGATGTTTCCCACTAGGAAACAGTCTCTCCTTCTGCTGCACCAGCCTGATCCCGAGAAAGCTTAACCTCCTCGTGGCTGTCCATTGCTTGTGTCCTGAGACCAGGTAGCTTGCTATGTGTGTGTCTGTGTGCGTGCATGCATGTGTGCATGCATGAGCCGCACGTACACACACACACACACACAGACACAGACACACACACACACACACACACACACACACACACACACACACGTGTGCACCTGTGCTCCCTCCCCATTTCCCATCAATCCCTTTTCCTCCTGCTATTTTAATGTGCTGAAGCTGAGCACTAAACACCTACAGACAAGTTTGCACTGAGCTGGTGAACCCAGCTCAGCAATGGATGGAGAAGGGCTGGAATGGGTGCAAATGAATGGCTTCAAAGCTGTCCCAGAGAGAATAAGGTGACACTCTCTTCTTCTGGTGTTGTTGCCCTGAGATTTCCCTCCCCAGCCTAAATAATTCCTTAACAATGCTACAGTACTTAGGGCCTGTCTCCTGCCTATAGGCTGCCTTTCCATCCTTCCCTCTTCTAGTGCATTTAAAACTCAGCTGCAGTCCAGAACAGTGCCAAGCACATGGAAAGTACAGCGTGAAAAGAGAGGCCTGATTATGAAGGCAGAGCATGCAGAAGGAGGCTGAATCGCCCATTCTTGTTCACTCCAGCACCACGGGCTGGTGCTAACGGAAGTCAGACATAGGTTTTAAATGACAGTGAGCTTACATGCTTGCATAAAAGAGGCCATCTTCGCAAGCACTTGGCATTTTTTACAAAATATTTTTTTAAATGTAGACAGGAATTGTGAAGGCCATTGAACTACCCTGCTCATAAATACACATGGTTGCTCTCATCAACCCTGAAGCCGTGGTGAGCTTGTCATGACAATGCAGTAGCCGTCACACGCGCTCAGCAGAAAGGATGCTGTTCTGACCCACTGCCACCTTTGGAATATAATTTGGACCATTTCTTCCTCTTAAGTGCTGACTTCGAAGTGAGCATGGATCACAGCTACGCTGTTGTCATGGGCTGAGCTATCTACAGGAAGAGTGGGAGAAGACAACCTTTTAATGTGCATGCACTGGTGTTCAAAAGACTGTCTCCTTTCCCCCTTAGGGCAGTAGACTGGATTTCAACGAATCCTGAATTACAAAGTAGATTGGCATGATTCAGACCAGGGTTGGTTGCATCAATGCAGAAATCACAAATTCGTTCCTGGACTGGAGCAGATTTATAGAGCAATTGGTCCTGGATCAGCCAGAAATCCTATTCTGTGTTTCTTATATTATTTATAAGCCACCTTTCTCCCTATAGGGAACCATCTCAGCTTAATCTACACAATGCTCACTGCTTTAAAAGTTCCTCAAAAATCTATATTAAACAACAACAATTAAGCATGTGCCAGTGTTAAAAATCAAGATGAAAAACAAGTTTGGAAACATTTTAAAAAGGAGTTCTAAAATTATTTCATCTCCTTCCTTCCTTCCTTCCTTCCTTCCTTCCTTCCTTCCTTCCTTCCTTCCTTCCTTCCTTCCTTCCTTCCTTCCTTCTAAAGAGCCAAATAAAAATGTAAAACCTCCACAAGTCTGGACATATTTTCAATAAGCCCCTATTGCTAGCTCATAGTGATGAAATGTTCTTTTTTTGTTTCCAAGAGGGGGTACTTCCTCCTAAACCACACACAAGCATAGCTAGGTATGCTTTACATCCCATTAACAGAAGTTTGTTTTCCCAGTCGCATCGACCATTTCCTCTTCTCCCCTCAACATCTTCTGCACCATCCTCCCCCTCTTGGTGGTGAACTTGGCAGCCTCCTCCTTGAGCCAGAGGGCCGGGTCCTGTGGACATCTGGAAGCTCCCCCGGGATCATCTGCAAGAAACTGGAGCTTGCGATGATGCTGGCACTGAGAGGTTCCCCTCGTCCCCAATCTTGCCAGCTGCAGCCCTGCTCAGAGCTCAACTTGCAAAGGGCCTGACATTTTCCGTAGGTGGCGTGCGAAGGCACCGAGGATAAAAGGATTACTGGAAATATCACTCTCTTTGGAGTTCTGAGCAGCAGAAGCTGAGTACTGTAGCGGGTGAGATCAAAGGCAACTGTCCCGATCTAATGGTGCGGGGACAGTTGCGTGAGCAGAAGCTCAATGAGAAACAGAGCTGCTGCTTTCCTGGTATTGCCCCCAAATGCTAACATCACAGAGGTCAGGGGGTCCTGGAGCAAAACAGAACACCCCAAGGAATGCAGCAGCCAATGCATGAATGTAGAATCATGAATAGACACACCCTGCTTGATATGAAATGAAAGAATCCAATGGAAGGGTCCTCCCCCCCACCCCATGAAGATCTTCAGATCCTCACTGTCCACATGATACAGTAGTTCTTTTCAAATACTTGAAAGATAATCACCCAGAGGAGTGATGGGATCTATTCTCCTAAGTGCAGGATATAGGCCTAAGTCAGTGGTGGACCACAACTCCCACAGTCCTTTGTCATTGGCAATAGAGGCTTGGAATTCTGGGAGTTGTGGGCCAAAACATCTGGAGGGCCAAAGTTTGGCCACCACTGGCCTAAGTTAAAGGAAGACAGATTTCAGTTGAGTATCAGGAAAAACTTCTTCACTGTTAGAGCAGTACGACAATGGAGTCATTTACACCTAGGGAGGTGATGAGCACTCCACCACTGAAGGCACTCAAGAGAAAATGGGACAACCATCTGCTATATCTGCTTGGATTGGTACTCCCACATTGACCAAGAGGTTGGACTCAACGACCACCAAAGACCTTTCCAACTCAACCGTTGTTGGGTTGGGTGATTCCCAGAGATCTCTGATAGTGAAGAATTAAAAGGGAAATTCACAGCTATGCAATTACAGTGGACCCTCGTATAACAAATGGTTTGTATAACATAAAACCTGTACAACGTAATAAATTCCGGAGATAGGGGAAATTTGCTTAACAGAATTGCCAATGGGGCGAATGCATACAACATAAAAATGGTCACAATTAGGGATTACTCTGTTTTCAATGCATTCCTACGGAAAATTTGTATAAAGGAAAATTTGCTTAACAGAATTTCATTTGGAACAAATTAATTTCTTTATACAAAGTACCACTGTATTTCCAATTCTCCTAGGGAAAAGGAGTCCCATCACTATCCCGCCATTCCCAGCAGTTTGGGGTCACACAGAAGGAAAGTTAGCTGACAAAATAGTTTCGGTGTATACTGTACATTTATTGTTTTCTCTCTGGCTTTCCTGGTTGAGTATGTGAGGACTGGAGCCCAGAATGAGCAAGGACCCAAGGGCCTAAAGGACACCAGGTGGAAATTCAGCTTGTTTGACGTCACACAGCATTGACCAGCAAAGGGGTGTGGCAAATACCAACCTCCCTTGTAATATTGGCTACACCTGATCTTAGTCAGGAGCCCAAAACCAGCTTCATGATGTTTGTGAGCTACAAGGAGGCTTTCTGTTTTGTTTTTATTTTTTAGCTCACTCTTTATTGGATTCACATTGGATAAGAAATCCGAGGTAATTTTTCAGCTGGTAAAATTGCAAGGTAGAAAGTGTTGGTTATTGTTGTGGGAAGATGTGAAGGCGTGCAGGCATGAACCCCTAGGAAAACATCTGGGCCCGGACCACAGGTAGCAAGAAAATGACATTTTGACACATTGTGTTACTGTACAGCATTTGCGGGTTCTTTCCTAGGCTGGTCTCAGGATGGAGATTGCTCTGAACGCATGTCCTCATTAGGCCCTCCACGAGTTACCTGCCCATGGAACCTAAAGAGGACTTGAATTACCCCACTGATTCAATGGGCGTACTCTCCTGGTGACTGACTACAGGATTTCAGCCAGAGATCTGAGGTCTTCCACCAAACCAGCCCTTTAGAAACTGCCTGTGGCCACATAGTTTGGAAGGCAGTGGGGCATAATTGCTTTCAAAGCCAGCCTGTTGTTAGGAGGCGTGACTCCATTCAGCCGCAGGTAATCTCGTGCACCTTTATTTATGGTGTGTTCAAGAAAACAAATTAAGGCCTTGTAATTAGGAACTGTGGCTTATGCTTAAACAGAGCTCAGGCAGTCTGGCTGCTATTAAAAATATTAATAATAGCTTTATCGGTCCGCCTCTGGTGTGTTCCTGCACTGTGTGAGGGTTTTTTGAGGGAGGGAGATGAGAGAGAATAATCATTCCTTGAGAGATATGTGAGTGTTCTGTGTTGTATAACAGGATGTATGAACCACTGTACTGTACTTATAACCTATTCCCCCATTGTTGGAATGGGCCTTAGCCTAGGCTGGCTTGTAATGAGACAGTGCTAAGCTCCCAATCTTGGCTGTGGATATTGTCTCCATTCAAGGAGGACAATTTGCAGAGTAAAGTCTGAGAATGGGGCAAAGCCACAGCAAAGGGGTCTCCATGGGGGGGGGGAAGCAACAGCAAATGATTTAGGAATGTTGGAAAGTCAAGGCATTTTTTCCCTTCTGTTTCTCCAGTGCCTGCATTCTGAAAGTTTTATTCTGGGATTATTAGAACGAACAGGATTTTGAGCAAAATAAAATTATCCTGATTATATATTTTTTTTGGGGGGGGAGGCTAAATACATTCTGCTTTGAGAGAAACAACTTCATTTTTGAAATTTGCTTTAAAAAAGAATGTGTGGCTTAATGCTTCAACAAGCTTGAGGAAGCATCTCTTTCTGTTGGGGAGAACAGCTCCTTATAAATGCTTCTTGGACAACAATTCTCATTGCTGCCAGAAAAAAGGGTCCCAGGGGCAGGGGGGAAGAGTTGGTGGCCCCAGTATTCTGCCTCCCATGCCCTAAATCAGCACAGGGGGTGAAGGTTTGAGCATTCACTCCCTCCCTTGGCAAACATCAAAGGTTGTTTCTCTCTGCCCCGTTATTAATCAAAATAGTATATGCATGATTTGTGCCGACGGCAGCAATATTTTGCCTGGGAGCCTTTTTAGAATGCAGGTTTCTAGGTATGACTTTTTTTAAAAAACACACACACACACACACACACACACACACACACACACACACACAATTGAACTGGCACCAGATGAATATTATTACTACTGAAGGACGCAAGTCCCTCCAGGCCTTTTCTTTCTTAAAAAAAAAAAGGAGGAGGAGAGAAGAGCCAGTGCTGAGTTTGTCCAGACTCCAGAGTGATCCAGACTCCAGAGTGATGGGAGAGCACTTGAAGTTCCTGAGTTGGCTTTGCTGAACATAGAATTCTATGGTGCTTTCCCAGCGTGAGGGTGGCAGATCATTCCTAGGAAGGCTTGTAAAGTGCTTGGCTGCACACATGATGTTTATGTCCCTGTGGATGCCACGGCTGACACCATGTGGGCATGTGGCATTAACAGTGGCATGAGCTTGGATGCTCGGATGTTAGTGTCTTCTGAATCAAAATGCCCCAAATCAGGATGGTGTTTGGTTTGTTTTAAAAACTGAAGCACCTTTCTTGTCAACTTGACAATCCTTCTGTATGACTCTATGAAGAAAATCTTCAGAAACCTTTGAGGCATCAGAGTTGCATTTACAACTTTGTGTGCTTCCTGTAGTTTGAGTGACAGGAAGGGATTCCCCTCCCCCCCTAGGCTGGGATGATGGTCTGTTTAGCACTAGTCAATTGTTTTTTTCCATCTTTTGAAATTCAAAAAGAGCTCTGCCTCTCTTCTGAGGGTTCTGTCCCCCTCTTTTGTTGGTTGGTGGCAGTTTGTTTGTTGTTGATCTGTTCAGTTGGATGCTAATATAGGTGCAGTAAAGAAAGCAGTATATTGCACACAGGTCTGTAATTTCAAGAAACTGTAAGCAAAGAAACATGGGTGTTTTTTTTTAAAAAAAAAAAGGTAAAAAAATCCTCCTACAAATGTCTCAGTGAGTTATTGAAAATTTAAGTGCCAGTTAATGAAAAAGGGGTAGACTTTGGGGAGCTTTATAGATATTCTCCTCAGTAGATTTCTGTACTTCTACTGCATAGCAAAAAGATAATTATTTGGCAGAGATTCCAAACTCTGCAATAGTCAGCAACTGAGCATTTTTTATGGTGTAAACATGGTCTTTTGTATTCTGGGCTAGTGGCGGCAGGGGTGGGGGTGGGTGGGAGGCAGATTCAAAAAGTAAGCATTGTACTTTTTGAAACCCAAACCCTTCATGATGATATTGCTGAAGCAGGAAGATATGACAAGGTGTTGACTGATAGGACCTTAATTCATACCTCATTCAGGACTAGGCAAGGATTTAATATGCCATAACTTTCATGCTACTGTGCTTTATTAGGAATATAAAAATTTTAGTATGGAATTGTAGGGGCTTTCACCCATCCCTCTGCTATTTCAAAACACACATACATATTGCGTGCAGAGAATTATGCATGACAGCAGAGACCAGGGGAAAATCCATGGAGCGCTCCCAAAGGCTCCCCTGCTGCATTATAGGCACCTGTGGAAAATCCACATTGTAATTCTGATCATTGTGTCTATGACTTGCATACTTGAAAGACAGCTGCACAGGCAAGATCTTTTCTCAATCATCCCATAGCACAGAAAACATAACTATTATTACTACTGATATGATTGGGGATATGATTGAGACGTACAAAATAATGCAGGGAATGAGTAAAGTGGATAGAGGGAAGCTCTTCTCCCTCTCACAAAATACCAGAACTAGGGGACATACACTCAAATTGAGGGCTGGGAGAGTAAGAACAGACAAAAGAAAATATTTTTTCACCCAGCGTGTTGTTAGTCTATGGAACTCCCTGCCACAGGATGTGGTGATGGCATCTGGCCTGGATACCTTCAAAAGGGGATTGGACAGATTCCTGGAGGAAAAGTCCATCACAGGTTACAAACCATGATGGAGATGTGTAATCTCCAGGCTTAAAACCAGAGTACTTCAAGGGCCAGATGCAGGGGAGTGGTATCAGGAGATACATATCTAGTCTCATGCGCTCCCAAACGCATCTGGTGGGGCCACTGTGAGATACAGGAAGTTGAACTAGATGGGCCTTTGGCCTGATCCAGCATGGCTCTTCTTATGTTCCTATGTTCTTAACTATGGGCTCGAGTTGTGGGAAGACAGATTTAGATTGAATATTGGGGGGGGGGTCTTCTTAACTGTTAGAGTAGTATGACAGTGGAACGATTTGCCAAACCATTGGGTGTGCGCTCCAAAATTGGAGTCATCCAGGAAACAAATAAAACCTAGATATTCATCTGTCACATATACTTCAATCTGGATTCTGGCATTAAGCAGGGAGTTGAACTCGCTGACCTTCTAGGTGCCTTCAAACTCTACGAGTCTATGTGAATGGGAACCAGAGTGCAGAAAAGAGCCTACTTTTTGGACTAGAGAAGGGTGTGAACTGCCAGTCCAGCGATTCGTCCTGGTTCAGTTACAGTTCCAAATCCTGCTCCATTGTTCGATACTCTGCCCCCTCTGGTGGGCATTCATGGAGATGAAGCACTGGGAGGCAGTGGGCAAGGGTAGTAGGGATACTGCCTCTGATTGGGTCCCCCGCTAGAGGGGGCAAGGCACCAAACTGTGGAATATCTGTTGGAGCAGCGAATGCATGCCCATCTCTATTTGGGTCTACAATTGGCAAAGCAAATATGTCCTGCTTTGGAAAGGATGTCATGGTTTCTGTGCTCAGATTGCTTCCTCCACTGGTTCCCCTGCCTTCTGTTCTACACAGCTTCTCCTCTCTTCCCTGTCCTTGTTGCCCTTAGAAAGAGGTAGCTGCCAATGGATAGAAAGTGTCGTTTTGCAGTTTGGTGGTAAAGCGGTAGCTTCCACGTGCCAGTGGCCAATTTTCATTTCCATCTTTTTGAAGAATAGCAAGAATCTGTAGTTTTAGGATGATGGGAAGTTGAGCACCGTCATAGTCAAGTGCCAGGATGGCATGGAAGTTTAAGCAAGGTCAGGCCAACAGGACTTTGTCCCCGGGTGCCAACATTTAGGTTTTGCGTCTGGATCATTACAACCCTAACTCTGGGTGTTTGATGAGAGAAAAACATTAACTCCCCCCCCAAGTCTGTCTGCTGTCTGAAACTATAAATGAGCATGAATCAGAAAACCTGTGTTCATGATAATTCATCATGGTTTGTGGCTGCCCACGAACCATGAACCATTATTAAACTTCCAAAAACACAAACATATTCATGGTTAGTTTTTCAGGTTCATTTATTTATTTATTCACAAGAATTTTTTAGCCTCCCCACTACCAAGAGGTCTTCATGTTGGGAGTGGGGACCCCCCGCCCCATTCCCACGGTCCCTGTCACTTTCCTACCTGGTCCTGCCGCTGGCACCATCTGCAGAGAGATGGCTTTCCTTCCGAGAGATGGCTGCTGATAGACAGGCAAACGCACAGAGGTAGTGGCCCTGCCCTGAATCAGGTAGTGAGGCCATAGGGTCAGTGGAAATGGGTTGGGTGAGCATCCATTTTGTGGAAGCAAAATGAATAATCATGGTGTGTGTGTGTGTGTGTGTGTGTGTGTGTGTGTGTGTGTAATTGGTACTTTGTTTCGCTTCTGCAAACCAGAATCCCCAAAGTTGTTTATGAGTGGAACCACAAACCAGCCCAATGTTGTCAATGTTCGTGGTTTGCTTCATGAACTCCCTGGGAAAAAAGGAAGTGTAAGGCAGGAGGGTACAGCATGGAATCAACATGGTACAGGTCCGTGGCCTATTAGGAACTGAGCCACACAGGCCTGCAAGTATCCCTGTAAACCGTGTGCTCAAGCAGGCGTACCTGGTTCCCCTCCTCTCCACACAGGGCTCCCCCTCCTCCACGCACCCATCACAACCACTTTGGTTATGGTCATGACTGAACCAGTGCAGGGGGAAGAGAATTCTGGGTCTTTATTTATTTATTTATTTATTTATTTATTTATTTATTTATTTATTTATTTATTTATTTATACAATTTATATGCTGCCCACTACCCAAAGGTCTCTGGGCAGCTTACAATTAAAATGAACAGTTAGAACAGTTAAAATGTTAAAAAGGCAACAGACAATTAAAACAATAAAAACATTTAAACACAAAACACTAAAATTGCCACCAGGACCCACAATCTATGTTATGTCAATTAAAAAACTTCAGAAACAGGAAGCTTTTTACCTGGAGCCGAAATGTCATCAACATTGGCGCCCGGCGGATGTCACTTGGGAGGGCATTCCATAACCTGGGGGAAGCTGCCGAGAAGGCCCTAGACCTACAAGCCATCCCTTTCACTTCCTTCAGGGATGGCTTTCTCAGGAGGGCTCCCTGGCTGGATCTTAATTGCCGTGTAGGTTCATATGGAAAAAGACAGTCTTTCAGATATCTAGGTCTTAAGCCATTTAGGGCTTTATATGCCAAAACAAGCACTTTGAATTGGGCTCGGGCAACAACTGGTAACAAACAGAGATGGGCGCGAATCCAAAAAATGATGTTTTGTTTGTCGTTTGTCGTTTGGAGGGTCCATTTCGTTTCGTTTCCGTTTTTCGTGAATTTTTGTAAAAAATTCATTTTCGTTTTCGTTCATTTCATTACCGTTTCATTACCATTTATTTCAATTTTTGTGATTTTTTTTACCATTTAAAGCAGTTCACTGTATTGCAGTAACGGAAATGAAACACATGACAAAATTTCCGGTGTTTCTGTTCGTTTCATTTCATTTTGGAGACAAAATTCGTTTGCCGTTTTGTTGCGTAACGAAACAAAAAAATGAAAACAAACGAAAAATTGTTCGTTTCATGCCCATCTCTAGTAACCAATGTAGGTTGCGTAGAACCAGTGTGATATGATTCCCGGCAGCCCCACCACTCACCAGCCGGGCTGCACAAACCCTCTTCAAAGACTGCCCCACGTATGTGTCTGGCAAATACATACTCCCAAGAAGAAGCCCCATGCAGCAACAACCAGTCCCATGGCACTAAAGAGGTTGGGGACCACTGCTCTAAAAGAGACTGGAAAGAGATGCTAATGCATGTGGGGCAATAAGGACTGGACAGTAAACAAGGCAAGGAGGGTAAGTCAAAAAGAGTTAAAATAGGGGTCCGGGATACAATTAGCTGAAATGTTCTCTTCCGTGTCCCCCTCCTTCCTATGACATTGGATCAGATGTGATATTGAAATGTTCCCAATTATTTTGCTTGGATGAGTTTAGTGATCCTGATGATATTAATTATTGTTAAAGGTCAACAGCACTCATATGAATCCCCCCTTATGTTCTCTGGTGTAATCTGTTAATTAATTGGAAGCCATTTAGCAATGCCTGCCAAGCAACTTTTGCCTGGCCTTCCTTCTGGGGGCTTTCTTTCCGCTCGTGCAACCCTTCTTGAATCCTCTCTGATCAGGGCTCTCAAGCTGGTGTCCCGACCATTTTCAGAGGGCTCCTGCCGAGCTCTCCTTGGATGGACCCTTTTAAAAACGACCCAGTTACTCCCAGGGGATCCCCCTGGTGCTGACTGGGTGATTTTTAAAGGGGTCTAGCCAAGGACAGCTCGGCAGGAGCCCTCTGAAAATGGTCAGGACACCAGTTCCAGACTCTCGCACTGGCGTCCCAACTACCGCTTGCTTTGGCAGCCAAAAAAAAAAAAAAAAAGAAAGAAAAGGAAAGAAAAAAAGTATAAAACCCCTGCACCTTCCCCCTTGATCATGCACATTGGGGGGAATGGCATGGGGTTTTAAAATAAAACTAAAAACTAAAATAAACAAAAAAAGAAAAAAAAGGTTTTTTTAAGCAAATAATTTCAAATGAATTTTATTTATTTATTTATTTATTTATTTATTTATTTATTTGATTTATTTGATTTATATACCGCAACCATCTAGCAATAAAGCTACTCTAGGCGGTTTACAAACATATACAAAATATAAAAAGAGATTAAACAACTTAAAATAAAAAAATAAAAACTAATCAATCAAACCAAATTATCAAATCATAACAATAAAAGGAACAAATGAACAAATAAGCACAAATACAAAAAAATAAAAATGCTTTAACAAATCAAAATAAGAACAAATGGAAAAAATGGGGAAAATGACAGTGTCCTATTTGTATATGTTGGTTGAATCAGAATAATCAGGGAAGGCCAACCTATAAAGCCAGGTTTTCAGCAGTTTCTTGAAGGCTTGTAATGAGGGCGCCAGGCGAATCTCTTGGGGAACTTCATTCCCCAGACAAGGTGCAACCCCCGAGAAGGCTCGTTTCCTTGTTGATGTTTTCCGTGCGTCCCTCGGGGTCGGTACCTGCAGATAGCCCGCCTGGCTTCACCGAGTGATTCTGGCAGTTCTTTTGGGGAGGAGCCGTTCTGTCAGATACTGAGGGCCCGAACCGTTTAGGGCTTTGTATGTTACTACCAAAACGTTGAAGTCAATGAGGTAGCGAATAGGCAGCCAGTGCAGAGCAGCCAAGACAAGGGTAATACGCTGGCACCTTTTAAACCCAAAATGGGGGGGGGGGGACAAGATGTAAAATGAAATGAAATGCCATTTTGGTGTTTTGTGCTCATCTGTATCTCTGATGGCTGGTTCTTCTGGAGATCGCATTCCCTTTGATCCTGGCGGAGACCCAGTTCCAAAAGACAGGGCTGACTTGTGGTTGGGAGGCCACCCTCCGTACTTGCATGAAATGTTGTGGTTGGCCCTGCCTCTTCCTCCCTTCTTGGTCCATCCTTTTCTTTTGAGCCATTTGGGTTTACTTCAAGCCCCATACTAGTGACTGCAGGGAGTCTATTATGCCATCTGCCATAATGTCCCAAAGACAGTCCACGGCAAGCAAGGGTTTTCTCCCCCTCCAGGCAGTGGGCCTCGACTGTGTGGATGTGCTATGGGAAGTATCACGAGTTCTAGTGATGTTTCTCCCCTCCTGGCCTTTGTCCCAACAGCACAATGGGTTCAAGACTTGTGGGCTAAAAAACCCAGGAGGAAGGAGAGGGAACTGGGAAACGCAGATGGTGTATGCATGTACTTGGACCTATTGTGTACAGTCACCCCCCCCGCCATTTCGCGGTTCAGGTACTGCAGTCCTGCTATATTGCTGGATCGCAGTCCCTGCACCTCGGAGCCATGCGGGGGGGGGGGGAGAGAGCGATCGGGTCGCTCCCCACTGCTCCCGGGCCCCTCCGAAAGGCCTCGGAGCTGTGTGGAGGGGGGGCGGGGAGCGATCGGGTTGCTCCCCGCTACCCCCGGGCCCCTCTGAGAAATCTCAGGTGGCATGGGTGGGTGGCCGTGGGAGGTCAGATCCCACAACATCACCTGTGCGCACCGCACCAAGACTTTTCAGACAGGCACGCAATCAAAACCAGCCCCCCTGCCCCCAGGCCCCCCACCCGCTTCAGCATATCACAAATTTTCCATGCATCTCGGGTGGGGTGGGTCCCTAACCCCCACGATCGGCGGGGGGGTTACTGTACAACAATAGGTATCCAGTGATTGGTATCCACTGGTTGTCATTTGTGTGGAAACGATTTCCTGTGGATACTGCAGTCCTAGTGTACAATGCTCACCCAGTAAGAACTCACATCAGTAGGGATTGGGCAGAGGTGGGTGAACAAGCCTTTAAAACACCCCTTAAAAATAACAATTTAAAATAGTTTCTTTCTCTACAGTGACTTGCCCTAAGATTTTTGTCTCTGCCTAGGTAACCAGAGCAAGAGAGAACTTGAGACAAAGCTTGAGACTTGTTGGACCCATGAGCAGATACTACACACATTTGACAGTTTCTGTTCAAATTTGAGAAATGCCGTTGGAGTGAAACTCAGCTTGGTTCATTAGGAGGTGGTTCATTTTCCTTGATGTAACATAGTGGACTGAGCTCAACGCAACAAAGGCTTCAAGTGGCACCCCCTAATTCAACTGAAAATGTGACTTTTATGAAACCACACAAAGCATTCCTTGTGTTGAGCTCTTTCAATTGCCTGCGCTTGATTTGTTCACTGCAGATAGAGGAAAGTCGGTGCATTTTGACAATAAACCTGATTTGCACCAAAGAGGTTGAATATTTTTCATTGCAACTGGGTGTGTATGTAGTTTTACAGGGTGGAAAAGGCCAATAGTTTTGCACAAAGGTCTTGTGGGCAAATTGCAAAAATCATAATGGGGAGGGGAGGGAGAGACAAATAGTGTCTTGGTGTTATACACAAGATGTGTGGCAGAGGTTAGAAATTTCTCAGGCAGCTGTCTTCCCAGGCTGACATAGTCCATCTCAGAGTGACAAGCAAACAGGTACTAATGATTTCAACATAGTATGTCTCCCATTGGTTATATTTATGCAGCGGAGGGGGTAAAATGGGGAACAACAAAGTTCACATGGATGTTTATGGAATAGCCTAGGGATGGGCAGGAAATGAAAAACAAAATGCTGTTTTGTCGTTTTGTTACATAATGAAACAAAATGAAATGAAACAAAACAAAGAAGCAGAATTTTGTTATAGATAAAACAAAACAGTCATTTTTGCATTGAAATGAACCATTCACTTACATCGTTTTCTGAGGGCTCCTACTGAGCTGTCAATGGCTGGATCCCTTTAAATGTGGCCCATTTGACTGGGCCAGTTTTAAAGGGGTCCAGCTGATAATAGCTCAGAAGGAGCCCTTTAAAAATGGCTCCCGGAGTCCCGGAAAGCAAATCCGGTACCTCTAGGACCCAGGGGAGCCATTTCATTTCATTTCGTTTTGTTTCATATGACTTTAAAAAAGTAAGAAATGAAACAAAACAAAATGGAGGTGAGCACAAAACAAAACAAAAAGAAACATTATTTTTCCATTTTGTGCCCATCCCTAGTTATTTATTGTGGAAGGAATATGGAGTGTCCTATCCCTGATGTTGCTGCATTTGTTTGTCAGTATAAGAAATAAAGCGGCATGAGATTCCTTCAACTCCTTTACAAAATCATCCAATTTGTTCATCTCAAGTCTTTTTGGGGTTGTAGAATTTCTCCCAGTAGCCAGAGTAGGTGATAATGAAGAATGATGGGAACTGTAGTCCAAACTCCTCTTCAGGGCTACAGATGCTCACCCTTGCTTTGAGGAGTTCTGCCTACTGCAGCCGCCTAGTGATTGCTCAGAGCTCAGGAGTCCTGTGCATAGCAGGAGAATTGTTTTATGCCAGAGCTAACCTGAAAGCCTTTATTTATCACGGGAAGGGCGGCAAATGGTTGTTGTTTTCCTTGCAACACTTTTCTCACTTTCATCCCGAAGAACTCGGCTCTTGGAAGCCAGAGAACCCATTAAGCTTCAACCCTTTGCCAGCAGCTCCGGCTGGCCCCTCCTGGCCTCAATCGGCCGAAATGTCCCCGCAAATTGCTGAACAGTGAAGCAGGAAAAAGTCAGGCACATGGTTGTATTTCAGGCCTGATGGGTCTAAATTTATCACAGCGTAGGTGGAAGAGGCAGGGAGGGAGGCTCAGATGGGAGATCCTAGGCTGGCATGTGGGGTTAGGACGGAGGAGTCAAGAGTCTCAGAGAGATGGATGAAAAGATCCCAGCGGGTTTGGTTTCCACACAGTTTTTTAAGATGGGAAGCTGCTTTGCCCGTGCATATGTGCCTCATCTGTTTCCATGCTCCTGATTCCTGCTGACCATGCACTGATTGCCTGCATTGAAAACCAGCCCTGGCTTACCGGTCGTTGCAAGATGCCCTGCAGTTTGGTAGTACTGCTTCCATAACAATGATACAAAAGGGCTGTATTTATTCTGGGAGTGAGTGGGTCTCGCAATTCTGTGGCTTTCCCATTGGTCTTTTGAACACAAACCATTGTGTTGCCGTTCCTACACAGTTTTCTGTTCCCTCGTCAAACAATCAGCACTCAGCCGAGCCCTCTCATTCTTCTGTTGGCTCTTTTGAGGTACCTATATGTGGTTGGAGCTCAAAGGATAGCTTGGTGGTTTGGGTGGACAATGTGCTGCCTGCCTAATTCAATTGTAAACTGCCCATAGAGTGCTTTAAGCTCTAAGGGATATCATAGAAGCAGCATGCATTACTTTGTTTTAAATTTTAACAGAGGACCAAGGTTTGGGATTTGTATGACCAAATGAAGCCAAAATTCACAAAGAACACACACCTTGCAAAGGACTCAAATTGCTCAAAATGCCCACGGCTGCTGCTTTGTTGCGTAGACTTTGAAGAGGCATCAAATGGGGTTTGTTTTTTGGGGAGAGAACGTAAACTTTGTGCATTGAGATTTTGTGCAAATTGCACAGACCATGGAAATTGTGTGTGTGTGTGTGTGTGTGTGTGTGTGTGTGTGTGTGTGTGTGTGTGTGTGTGTGTGTGTGTAGCCTCAGGGCACACACACAGTGGTTAAATGCCTGTACTGCAGGTAAAACTGTGCTCACGACCTGGAGTGCAATCCCAGGTAGCAGGCTCATGGTTGACTCAGCCTTCCATCCTTCTGAGGTCAGTAAAATGAGTACCCAGCTTGCTGGGGGGGGGGCAATGTGTAGCCTGCATAATTAAACTATAAACCACCCGGAGACTACTTGAAGTTGTGTGGGGCAGTATATAAGCAGAACACTTTGCTTTTTGCTTTTGCTTTTGGATGCTCTTTGTCTATACCTTTGTGTGGAGGGCCTGTGAAGATTAAAAATCTCCCATGAAGGTATATTGAGGACTGGTGCAATCGGCAACAACAAAGAGTTTAGCAAATATTATCCACGTTTCGAAGTGAAAAGCGTTTGTAAAAGTGGAATGTCCCAAGCCAAACGTGATTATAAACTTCTCTCTGTGTGTATTTTTCTTTCTCTTATCCCTATTCTCTATTTAAAAACAAAAATATGTGTCTTCTTAGAGAAGCCCAGACAAAGTGAGAGATAGAGAAAACGTGGGTGAGGAGAGAGCGAGCTAGAGACATTGTGAAACGTTCTATCTCATCAATTTAATGAGGAGCACAGCGCTGTTCTGCTAACTCATCCACTTTCTCCTGTCTGAGAAAGCTTGGCAAGATGAGGCCCCTAATAGGTTTGGCACTGGCTACGGCTCCTGTCGGCCCTGATTAGGCCATGGCTTGCAGCGGCTTTGTTCTACATGGTCCAGTTTTTTTAAATTCAGGTGCAATATTTGCAGCAAGAGGATTTCAGTAGCCATTTCTTCAGGTGTAATTTTTGGCTCCTGTCCATGGAGGGGAGGCACCCTGCTCCACCTTAATGAGGAAAGATGCTTCCTGAGGAGGTAGACAGGAGAGAAGAGGCAAGTTGTGTGGGCTCCAGGCTAGTTATTAGAGATGGGCACGAATTGAAAAAATGGTGATTCGTTTTGGATCGGTTTGTTTTAGGGTTTAGTTTGGTTCATTTCATTTTTAACATTTTTTTCCAAATATTCATTTCATTAGTTCATTATTCATTTTCCCCACTTTGCAATTTAATCTGTCAAGCCCCGCACACAGATCACACACACAAACAGGATTCAGTTCTTTGCCAAGATCTTTAGTGGAAAGCAGGCAAGTTCAAGACCTTTGATAACAATCAAGTGCCAGATAAATAACAGAATCCAACTCCCAGCAATTAACAGTCCAAGTCAAAACCAGAATATCTCACAGAAACCAGATACCAAACCCAAGGGAACAGATCAAGCCGTTGTCCAGGAAGCTAGTCCGAAGTCAAGAAACAGAGCCAAGGTCACAGACAGGAACGTGGTTGCAAGTTCAAATGACGCGTTGCTCTCACAGAGAGCTCCAGGTGAGCTTGCCAGCTTTATCCCAAAACAGGGAACACACCCTTACTTCTGGAAAGGCTTCTGCTAGTACTCAGGGCTTCCCGACCTGATTCCCCGTCTAGCATCAAAGACCCTTTCCCTAGCTCTTCTGGTAGCACATCTTTGCAGAATCCTGCTCATGGCCCTTCTAGGAGGTGAAGATATGTTTTCAGCTGAGTCATCAGACCCAGCTGCTTGCTGATTTGAGCTGCAAGGCTCCTCCAGCAGCTCTTCACCATTTAACCCCTCAGAGTCAGGTTCTGTGGCAGGCAGAGTCCTGGCATAATCCATTTGACAGCAGCAGGCAGGGAAAAACATTCAAAAATAAATAAAAACCACAGATGTTGACAACAACTGCTCAAACTGGACTGGCAGCATCCTCATCCTCATCATCCACATCATCCTCATCATCTTCAATCATCTTCTGTTTGCTGCAGAGTTCGTTTTGGCTCTGTGAATGGAGCCCAGATATAGCATAACCTTCAAGCCCGGCTGGATGGATGGATGGAATGAAGGAACGAAGGAACGAATGAATGAAGGAACGAACAAATGAATGAATGAATGAATGAATGAATGAACGAACAAACGAACAAATGAACAAATGAATGAATGAACAAACAAACAAACAAATGAATAAACAAAATAATGAATGAACAAAAAAACAAAGGAGCATACTGCTCCAGTAGTGAGAAGCACAATTTTGGGTGGTTTACAGCAATAGATAAAACATGCACTACTAAATAATAAATACTCAGGAATTAAAACATTAGTAAAAATATCAATCAATCAATCAATCAATAAGAGCAAGCATTTACAGAAGGACTGAAGTAAGAACATACCCATGATTCACATAAAGATATTTTATCATTTGGGGAAACAGTCCAACTGTTGTCAACCAGGTTTGTATTTTATATTATTTTATTTACTTTGGACTACAACTCTCATTATTCCTCCATAGTAGACCAAGCCAGTGATATTGTCAAAATCTGGTCAGATATTTACCACCTCCGTTTTCTTTTAAACACCCAGCTCAGCTTTTCCTAACCCATTTCCTGGCAGAGATTCTGGACTACAAGTGACCCATGCTGATTAAGAGTCATGATTATTGTAATCCAGGAGGATGGGAAAATCCATCTAGCTGCTGCCATTCGACCTTCCTGTTCGATAAACAAAATAAAATAAAATAAATAAGTCTTGTGCGTTTGTGGTGCTTTGGATGACACCTCCCCTAAGCCCCTTTCAGCAGGCCAGCTTAGTTTTCCTGCAATTTGGGACCTGCCTTCCCCCTGCATGGTGGGTGCATGTTTGCCTCTCCTTCAGTCACATCAACATTAACCACTCAACATGGTTGAATACACAAGGTTTCCAATCCAAGATCCGAAGGAGCTCAGTGCTCTGCCCAGATGGGAAACTCAGGCAGTTGATCTATTCCCCATGTTCAACGTAATTTATTCGCAAGCTCTTGCTACCAAATCAATGAAGGAATGTACAAACCCGGGAAATCCATATCAAAATAACAAATCAGCGCAAATGTCTTTCGGGACGTTTCCATACAACGCAGTGAGCAGCAAGGTGTGGGCTTCATATATGGCAGGGGGCACGTCTCTTTATTTATTAAGGGATGCTGTGTTTCGCAGAGGCCCAGGCTGATTTCCCCTTCTAAATTCTGAATTGTGCTGCAGGCACAGCCACCGTGAGGGAGCATGGTTTGTTCCATACTTTGCTTCTAA
This sequence comes from Phrynocephalus guinanensis, assembly GCA_037367245.1. Classification (NCBI taxonomy): domain Eukaryota; kingdom Metazoa; phylum Chordata; class Lepidosauria; order Squamata; family Agamidae; genus Phrynocephalus; species Phrynocephalus guinanensis. The sequence goes on along the minus strand of CM074749.1, from coordinate 8,614,013 downwards.
TTTATTCCAGGACTGCTTGCTTTCCTTCACAGCTCTGCACAGCTAATCCTCTGGATCAGGATTTCATAGCTGGCAACATGTTATTAAAATGTGTTAAAGAACATCTCCTGTGCAGAAACAAATGTGTCAGGTTTGAGGCAATTGGAAAATTCAGGGAGTGGGTTGTGCATTTAAAAAGACATAGAAATGACATTAAACAACAACAACAACAACAACAACAACAACAACAACAACAACAACAACAACAACAACAACAACAACAACAACTGACCCAAAACCTGTCTGGACGAAATAGCGATAGAAATGCCCTTTTTTGTAGTCTCATCTTTCTGCCTTGGCCTGATCACAATAATATAGTTTGCAGCTTAATTACAGAGGCTCTTGTTTGTAAGTGTCATTAATGAGGCATCTGGCTTAATTTAGCCGAATAAAAATGCCTCTTAATAGCAGAGCTCTCATTCCCCTCTCCTCTTTTTTTGCTGGTGCTTAATTGAGGGAAAAGCAAACATGCCATTTCCCTTCACAGTAAATTCAAATTGTTCTGGATTTTTGCTGAGGAGAAAACTCCTCCATGAAACCTCAGACATTTTAAATAAGAAGCAAGCAAACAAACAAACATTGCCACAAGTTAGAGTGGAGGGCAAATTCTGCCATTCCGCCTTAACCAGTGTCTCCTGTTTGCTTTGCTGCATGGAGCATCTGTCAATGCCACTTTTTTTAGCCTCTGTGTGTATACTGCCTTTTTTATTCTGTATAGACTGAGATCAGAACTCTAGGTTATACGTAAGGCAAATGCCTTGCAAAGAGGCAGGATAATCTGCAACCTGATGTAAAATTCTGCAGTGCAGAATTCTTCGTTCTATATACTTAACATAAACTGTGGACCTGAGCCTAAGATACAATACCAGTTCACACAGAAATACCCCTTATTAAACTTAATATGACATGCAATGTTTACAGTTGTACTAGAATAGTGCTATTTCTGTTAGCTACAGCAGAGGATGAATTATGTGAAATTTGAAACAGATGAAAGCATGCTCTGCTCACAAAATGCCTAGTTAAACTGAAGTCCTGTCAAGTGTATGTCTATGCACACAGATGCCAGAAAAAATAATTTTCAGACAGGGGTAAAAAAAGAGTGCTGTTTTTTTTTTCTTCTCATCAAGGTCTCTTGAATTTGAGCAAACTGGTTTTGCACAAAACTCTTGTTTCATCAAGAGTTCCACCAAAACAAAAACAAACATAAGACAGTGATTTTGATCTTTAAAGCCCTAAATAGCTAGAGGCTAGGATATCTCAAAGGCCACATCCTTCTGTTCATTCCTACGCAAGGTCTGAAAACCTTAGTCTTATATAAACTATGATATAAACTAAGGATGGAAATTTTGTTTCAGGACCAGTAAGTTACAAAATGAACCATGCGAGCCCAGGTGGTGCTCGGAACCGGCTGATACACGCGTAGCCAACTGCTTTACCTTTCTCCGGGTTCACATGAGGTTAAACTGCAATGAAAAAGCATGCTGCAACATCATCTTTCCTCATCTTTCCTCCTTCATGGGTGCTGGCCATTAAGACAGGGAGGCGGGATGATGCCTGCCCCTGCATAGCTCCTGATTAGCCAGCCCCCACAGAGGAGGAAAGATGATATTGCAACGTGCTTCCTCATTGTAGCTCAACTCCGTGCAGGCAGAAATAAAGGTAAAGCAATTGGCTCTGCGTGTATCAGATGGTTCCGAGCACCACCTGGGCTCATGTGGTCCGTTTCGTAACCTACTGGTTCCTAAACAAAATGCCCATCCCTAATATAAAGTAATGATAATGTCTAGCCATAGTCAGTAATATTGTTTGTGTAAACCTAAGTGGTGGAAACTGACAGGATAATCAGTGTCCACCATGTAATACTAATACTAATACTAATACTAATAATAATAACAAGAAGAAGAACTACTGCTGCTGCTGCTGCTGCTGCTGCTACTACTACTACTACTACTACTACTACTACTACATTTAAAGTGGTAAAGTCCAAGCTCAGTGTTTGAAGCATTCTGCTGGAGGTTGAGAATTCAATTCATTGCTATGCCTCCTGGACAGGCTGGACTCAGGGAACCACAGGGTTCCTTCCAACTCCCCAGTTCTAAGATGATTATTAATATCAATATTATTTTTTTCTTTGTGGCCATTGCAAGGAGTCGTTAATGCAGTAAAGAGGATCAGGGTTTGGTTGGCAGTTTTTGAGATGGTGGTTTCCCGAAGACAGACACAAGCAGATCCAAGAATGGGGGGACACAGGAGGCTTCCTAGAGATTACATAGGATTGGATGGTGTGTGAAGTGCCTGTATAATTGAGTAGCAGAATTTCAAGTATTAGAATTTGTTCACTCTTCTTCTGAGCCTTGGTCCACCTTTACAGGATGGTCTGTCTATTCCTCTGTCTCTCTATCTGCATCATAAATTCCTTCCTTCCTTCCTTCCTTCCTTCCTTCCTTCCTTCCTTCCTTCCTTCCTTCCTTCCTTCCTTCCTTCTATCTAAAAACCAAAGCACTGGCCCTACAGAGGGTATGAAATGAACTAATTGTGTGTATCTTTCTCAATCTCCCCCACCTTGCCGATAGAGTTCCATTTTGTGAGTGAGAAGAACCTGTTCCCTCACTCCCATTCAGCATTGGCCTAAAATTTTAATAACTAGGATATGCTATTTTTGAGTCCAAATTTGTGTGGAAAACTCCTGGTCTCTCTGCATATGTGTGTTTTCTCCCCTCCCTGCTTTTTTGTTTTCCTTGTTTTCTCTTGACATTTCTGCTTAATGTAGCAAAACATGGCCTTTTGCGAAAGGGACCCTTCCAGTGAAATGAATATTTTTCTTTTTCTCCCACCCCCCTTTTCCTCCCTTCCTTCCTTTCTGTCTTTCTCTTCTCTGCTTTCTCTCTTTTCTGGACTATTCCTTTTTCACTTGAGTGAAAGGTGAAGACCATTTAAACTCTCTTCTCTTGGAACAATAACATGTTTCTCAGTTCATTTCTTCCTCAATTAGATGGGGCTCGGTTTCTTAGAAGATGGATTTACCTGGTGTGAAGGTCAGTTTCTGGGCCCAGGCGCTGCTGAAATTACTGCAGATGCCAATTTACCGAGTAACATAAACAAAATTCTCCTCACCACCACTGAACGCTTCCCTGAGGAGAGAAAAGATATTTAAAAGATGTTTTCCAAAGGCAGCGGCTTACTAGAGTGACCAGTCAAAAGGCAGGCCAGTTATTCATTCTTTTCCAAAGGGATGTGAAGAAATCTTGCTAAATTTGACATTCATGATGAGGCTATCTTATCTGGAGTCCTCTCACCACAAGGACCCATCCTGTGGGGTGCACCTTAATCTATGCAAAAGGTCTCATTTCTGGTGAGATGACAGGTTTTACTTTGTCTTCGTGTCTCTTTAGGTAAAAATTGCATGTCATTGGGATGTGTGTGTGTGTGTGTGTGTGTGTGTGTGTGTGTGTGTGTGTGTGTGTGTGTGTGTGTGTGTGTGTGTGTGTATGTTGTGTCGTTACAGTCATGACCAACTCTTCGTTACTCCATGTCCATGGAGTTTTCTTGCCAGAAATATTGAAGTGGGTTGCCAGTTCCTATTCCAAGTGCCTACAGCACCTGGTACTGGAATGGAATGGAAAGGAATAGAATTTATTGTCATTGTATAAATACAACGAGATTAAAAGTGCCATCCAGATTAAAAGTGCCATTCACACACCCCAGCATAAAAATCCAAGACGTAAAATCTACAATTTAATAACAAACCATCTATACACATACTCCAACATTCACACGCCGAACATCACTTACACTCATTTAAAACTGACATAAAAACCAAACATACACACACAGCCCAACACTCTTTCATCTGACAACATTCATATCCAATCCTAAAAACTACAATTTAAAAAGAACAACAGCCATACACAATCCCCCATACAATATATATGTAACACATTCAACACTAATATTAGACCGTCAACTTAAGTTTTAACAGAATTTAGCATGGTTACTGCTATTGGGTAAAAACTATTTCTGAATCTTTCTGTCCTTGTTCTAATAGATCTATACCTTCTGCCTGATGGTAATGGTACAAACAGAGAGTGTCCAGGATGAGAAATATTTCCTACAACATTCTGAGCTTTCTTAAGACAGCGGGAGCTGTGTAATTCCTATAATGTGAGGAGTGGGCATCCGATGATCTTCTGTGCCATATTGATAACCCTCTGGAGTGATTTCCTCTGAGCCACCGTGCAACTGGCATACCACACACATATGCAGTATGTCAGTACACTTTCTACTGCACAATGATAAAAAGACACCAATAGTCTCTGAGTGATGCTATTCTTTCTGAGCACTCTAAGAAAGTACAGTCTCTGTTGGGCCTTTTTCAACAGCTCAGAGGTGTTTACACTCCAGGTTAAATTCTCCTCAATATTGACTCCCAACAAACGGAAGTCGGTCACCCTTTCTACACAGTCCCCACTGATGAATAGTGGTTGAAGATCTGTTTTCTTCTTCCTGTAATATATTATGAGCTCCTTAGTTTTTAATGTGTTCAGAAGCAAGTTATTCTCTCTGCACCACTCAATCAACTGCTCCACCTCATCCCTATAAGCAGACTCATTTCCTTCTGAGATAAGCCCCACTACCGTGGTGTCATCCGCAAACTTAACTATAATGTTGTTATGATAGGTGGGAATACAATCATAAGTATAAAGGGTAAAGAGCAGTGGACTCAGCACACAGCCCTGTAGAGAGCCAGTACTAAGACTCAGATCCGTAGATGTATATTGACCTACTCTAACCCTCTGACTACGTCCGGACAAAAAACTATTTATCCACATACATATAGAATGTGGAAATCCCAAATCCCCTAATTTAACCACCAGTCTGTGAGGGAGGATGGTATTAAATGCTGAGCTAAAGTCCACGAAAAGCAGTCTTGCATAGCTTCCCCGCTGTTCCAGATGTGACAATGCAGCATGAAGGACAATACAGCATCCTCCACAGATTTATTTGCTCAATATGCAAACTGGTGGGGATCAAAACTCTGGGGGAGAAGTGATGTGATGTAATTCCGGACCAGTTTTTCAAAACATTTCATCACCACTGGAGTAAGTGCAACTGGTCGATAATCATTAAGACTGGAGATATGAGATTTTTTAGGTACAGGAACTATGGTGGAGGACTTCAAACAAGATGGAACCCTAGATTGAGCCAGAGACTGATTAAAGATCTTGGTAAAGACTCCAGCTAGTTGATCTGCACAGTCTTTCAACACACATCCAGGAATTCCATCGGGTCCAGCAGCCTTCTTCGGGTTGATCGTCCGCAGCATACGCCTCACCTCATACTCCTCTACTTTAAGGATAAAGCTGCTGTGGACTGGGGACTGTAGTGCAGCTTCCTTTGGTGCTTCCACCTCAAAATGGCCAAAAAAGATGTTTAACTCTTCTGCCAATGCTGCATTGCCCGCTAAAACTCCGTTGTTTGTCTTGTAGTTCGTAAGATGCTGGACTCCTTGCCACACTTTCCTGTTGTTATTACTGTCCAGATGCCGCTCAATCCTATTCTTGTAGTCCAGTTTGGCCTCTCTAGTTCCTCTGTTCAGGTTCGCTTGGGCCATACTGTAAGAAGCCCTATCTCCAGACCTGAAGGCGATATCCCTTTCTTTCAACAATCTCTGTACTTTCTGAGTCATCCAGGGCTTCCGATTTAGGTAGATCTGAATACGTTTGTTCACCATAACAGTGTCTATGCAATTCCCAATATAACACATAACACTGTCTCTGTGTGTGTTATTTCGTTACAGGTGTGACCAACTCTTCGTGACCCCACGTCCATGAAGTTTTCTTGGCAGGAATACTGGAGTGGTTTGCCAGGTCCTACTCCAGGCACCTACAGTACCTGGTATTCCTTGGAGGTCTCCCATCCAAGTACTAGCCAGAGCCAACCCTGCTTAGCTTCCAAAATCAGGCGAGATTGGATGTGCCTAGGGCATCTAGGCAGGGCACTGGACCCCCTAGCACTCTGTTTAGACTTGTGAGACTCTTTCATATAATCATGGAACAATGGAGTTGAAAGGAACCTATCACATCATGAGATCCATCCCCCTGCTCAGTACAAGGTTGCAACTCAAGTGTACCTGCCAGGTGGCTGCCTACATTTCTTTTGAATGCCTCCCATATTGAAGCACCAACTGTTTCTCAACATCATAGATTCCATTATTATACCGCTCTAACAGTTAGGAAGTCTTTTCCTGATATTCAACTGAAATCTGGTTTGGTATAACTTGAGCCTGTTATTACATCTCCTGCACTCTGTGACTGCCTTTCAAGTGTCTCTGCCCTCAGTCTTCACTACTCTAGCCTAAACGTGACCAGTCCCCACTCACCCACCACCGTTTACTCCTTATAAGTAGAGATGGGGATGAGTTGAAAAACGAATCACATTTTCTGACAAACTTGGCCAATTCATCAAAATTTCATTGATTCACATTCATAATAAATTGAGTTCCCCCAATGAAGAATATGAATTGATGAATTTTTAGCCATTTTTGATTCATTAATTTGTCAAGCTATAAAATGGGCCCCGGGACACCTACAGAAACCAAAAGTGGAGGAAAGGACCCACTGACTCTCCTCTACAATCCTTACAAGTTTGGTGGAGTTTCAGTGTCTGAGTTGTCCACTCCCTAATATCCACACACACCCAGGAAAATTGTCCCCAGTAACCTAGAGACATCAGTGTTTCAGATAGGTTTCTCCCACTTCACCTCCATGATTCCTTCATGTTTGGTGAAGATTGGGTTTCAGACACTTGTGTTGTACACCCACAAAGCGACCTCTCCTAGGAAAGCACCCTTTAGCATCTGGGTTGGGGAAACTCAACCTTCACCAAACTGGGAGAAATTATAGAGGAGAATCAGAGGAAACTTCTCTGCAAACTCAGAGGTCCGAACCCTAGTCCTCACCAAACTTTCAGGGTTTGTAGAGGAGAGTCAGTGGAATCATTCCTGTAAACTTGGAGTCCCTAATGCCAGGGGAGTCTTTTTATAGCAAAATGGGACAATTCATGGATCTGCTGCTGGAAGTTTGTTGATTTGGCAATTCGTCAGTTCTGATGAAACACAAATCATAATGAATCAGCATTTTTCAATTCATCCCCATTACTATTCCTTCCTTCCTTCCTTCCTTCCTTCCTTCCTTCCTTCCTTCCTTCCTTCCTTCCTTCCTTCCTTCCTTCCTTCCTTCAATGTCTATTCTGCAACCATCTAAGCTGAAGGGCCACTCTGGGTGACAAACTTCATTTAGAACCAAATACAAAGGTAGCTTTACTCATAAGGCTTGGTTTCTAGCCCCCTAATCATTCTTGTTGTCCTCCTCTGCGCTTGTTCCAATTAGTCATCATCCTTCTTAAACTGCAGTGACTCTTTGGACCGGGAAGGCACATACCATATTTTTCCATCTTTAAGATGTCATGTAATGTAATAAGATGTCCCCCAATTTTCCTTTCCAAAATAACTGTCTCTGTACTCTGTGGTTCTCTCATTGGCTTACTTCCACGTATAAGATGACTAAAGTTTTAGTCTAACAGTTTTAGTAAACATTATAATCTTATACATGGAAAAATACAGTAAGCACTGGATGGGTTGTTTTCATCATTTGCAATGACCGCCAATACTCCTGTGCTTCCTGCGTGTCCAATTTGATTCTTGTATACAAAGGACTCTGGAATGCCACAGAGGCATTGTACAGGGGAATCGCAGAACACTGATGGGGAGGGGACACATACCTTACCTTGCTCTTGCATGGGAGGGAAGGAATTTTGTGGGCCTTGCACATTTCACATTGATTTGTCTCATCGTGTCAAGTCAGACAAAACCAAAAATAAGGACACATCTTGCAAGTCATTTTCATATGTGCCTTAAAAATGGACTTTCTCTGTTGCCCTGCAGCACTTCTTCACTTAATACTGACAACTACAGTGGTACCCCGACTTAAGAGCAGCTCAAGTTAAGAGCGGAAAACTGCTGGCATTTTAACTGCTGCCTTACAAATTTTAGATATGGTCTGTTCGACTTACATTTTTTTTCCATTTTTTAATTTTTAAAACTTATTATTTCAAATTTTAGATAGGTACCTCGACTTAAGAGCAGTTCGACTTGAGAACATGCATTCAGAATGGATTAAATTTGTAAGTCGAGGTACCACTGAATACATTGATGGCCTCACCTTTGACAGGTCCAACTTTGCTCCATCTGCAGAGAAAGAGAGAGGGAGTAGAGAGAGAGAGAGAGAGTGAATCCATCTTCAGCTCTCTGAAAGACTTTGTAATAAGGTGTCAGATGCTGGGTTGTAGATGTGTCCTAAAGAGAAGAGATTTCGCACGCTTATTATTATTATTATTATTATTTTGTCTTTCCCGGCTGGTGCTCAGGGACTTCTTCGAGGTTGCTTGAGGTTGCCATGGAAGCAGCCTGCTTTCCGCTTTCCGTGTGAATAATGCAAGCGCGCAGAAGGCAAATTTAGATGTCATTAAAAGCCTCATCCGGGTCTTAAAATTCCACTATTAGCTTGTAAGGCTGACCTTGCATACACGTTCCCATCTTCTGCTCTATATGGGACTTACCACTGTGGCCCTACCCATTCCTAGTCAAAGCACTGCTGATTTGAAGGACAAAGGGCACTCTTTCAAAGATGCGGATGTACACATATTAGACAAAGAAGATAGGTGGTTTGAGAGAGGAGTAAGGGAAGCCATTCATGTGAGCATCGAAACCCCCTCCCTCAATGGAGGTGGTGTCCTCAGGCATAGTCTATCTGCTGCTTATCAGGCTGTGCTTTCCAAAGTACCCAGACAAATCAAAAAGCCTTCACTACCAAGGCCATAGCTAACGACCCATTCTTGATAGGTTTTAGCACCTTAGGCCATTGTTCACCTTAAGGCTATGGATACTATTGTCTCCCTAACGAGCCTATTCATGACATTGTTCATCTTATGAGCCTAATTCAGACCAGGGTGACAAGAGGTCAAAGCTGACTATAAGATGGAGGACTTGCACTAGCTGAATTCAGACCGATGAAGTTGTTTGGATGAACAGCGAAATGTTTCTATCTCTCAAAAAGAAGTCCAGTAGCCATGACTCAGCTTCCAGACACCACTGATGAAAGCAGGCCTTCCTTCATAGGCATTTGAGGGCAGGATGAAGGCTCCAGTACCAACATGCCACAGTGGTTCCACAGAAACATGTGCTACGTAGTGTTGTTGCATTAAGAAAACCCTCTTGATAAGAGTGAATCTTGTTTTTCAGAAGATACAGCGTTGTAATGCTTCCATGTTGTGTGGGCAGACCTGTGTAGCCTTCTACTAAATTAGATACAATGCAATTAAGTAAGGATAACTGAATTCAGAATGATAAATCTTAGGGGATAAAATAAGAAAGGTCCTACATGCAATGGAAATTTAATATGATATATTATATTTCATGTATTATAGAAAAAATTTTAGACTAGTATACATACTCCATCAAAAAGTATCTTCTTCATATTAGGATTACTTTGATATTAGTAAGAGCCTGTCAATATTTAATTAGAATCTCCAACCGAGCTGAAATAGCTTTTTACAGAATGTCAATTTTCCAGTTTTTGAATTTTTTTCCTTGGCAGGAGGCGAACACCAGCTTTGTTTCTTTGTGGTTAACTTTTGTTTGGCCTTTCCATGCCTCTCTGCTTGTGCAGAGAAAAGCGGAACCGGGCTACGCTAGAGAAGCCGCCAAGCGACGGGAATTATTGACTGTAAATTCTGTCTTCTCTTTCTCCCCAGAAACCTCTCCGGGAACCGGCTGACGACACTGTCATGGTTGCTCTTCAAGACACTGAGACTTATTGAACTGTAAGTTTTGACCTGGGAGATGCTCTTGCAAACCGTGTGGGAAGCGTGAAAGACGGAGGCATGAAGGGGCTTTTCAAAAATAGTGCTGTGTGATGCACTACCATAAAACATGCCCTACCATAGAAACATGCCCTGAGAAATGATATTGGTGGGGAGAAAATCCTTCCTTCCTTCCTTCCTTCCTTCCTTCCATCCAATTGTCCATCCATCTGTCCATCCATCTGTCCTTCCTTCCTTCCTTCCTTCCACCCATCAAACTGTCCATCTCTGTCCAACTGTCCTTCCTTCCTTCCTTCCTTCCTTCCTTCCTTCCTTCCTTCCTTCCTTCCTTCCTTCCTTCCTTCCTTCCTTCCTTCCTTCCACCCATCAAACTGTCTGTCCATCTCTGTCCAACTGTCCTTCCTTCCTTCCTTCCTTCCTTCCTTCCTTCCTTCCTTCCTTCCCAATTTAAAACTCTGAACACATCTGACATATAGGTAAAAATAAAACAAATTAAAATGTTGAACTAATTAGTCTCAATATAAGGTCCTTCAGCTTTATGCCATTATTGGCTGCAGCTGCTGTTTGACGAGAACCCTTTGATCAGAACTCTTTGCAAGGTTAGCAGCCTGTCCTGATGTAGGGCTCTCACATAAACTACTGTATTTTTCTTTCAATGAGATGCACCCATGTATAAGACCCACCACTTTTCCAACCCCAAATTACAGTTTCACAACCACACAGTTCTCTCCTTGGACTTACTTCTGCATATAAGACCAACCCTCCATTTTTAGTCTAACAATTTTAGACAAAAATATAGTGTTATACCTGGAAAAATACTGTACTTTTAGGCTTTCATCTGCTTACCTATGCAACATTTCTAACAGTTCCGTGCAGGATACATAAAGATTTAATGGATAGTGATTTTAAACTCTTAACTTTTCTTTAACTCTTTTCCCCCTCTGTTTTATGCAACCTGTTTTATGTTTAAGGTCTCTTTGCTGGCCATGGACTGCAACCATAAAAATTAGGCTCTTTTTGACCAGAATTGCTACTACTTTGTCAGAAGGTCATCTGTGTCACACAGTATTGGTAGAAGACAGTCATATCTCACACTTGGAGTCCTCAGCTGGTTTTGTGAGGGAGATCATTCTCAATCCAACCAAGATTCATTCTGTTTCCCATCGTGTCATTCGATGGATAGATGACTTGATGACACATAATGATCACCCCCTCTTTGCCACCAGATATATCACAAATCACATCTGAAGCAGACAACTTATGTAAAACCCTTTCTGGATCCCACGAAACTATATAAATCTAAAGGTTGTAGAGATGGGCACGACGTAGCGGTATTCCCGTTTCCGTTTCCGTTACTCGTATCCGTTACTCTACGGAAACGGTAACGGGAATTACTCCGCCAGAATTCGAGCTCGAACCGACGAACGAACAATTTGGTCTGATTTGTCGTGCTCGTTACTTGCATCGCGGCGATCGCGCAATGCCAAGCGGCACAGAAAAAAAGTTTTTAAAAGTTAAAAAAAACACCGATTCCCGGCCCTAAAAGTAGGCGAAAACTGTCTGAGGGCACCTACCAGGCCAGAAGGGTGTTTTATTTGGGGGGGGGTTTCCCCGCCCCCCTCTCCTTGGCTATTGCTACTGCTGCGCTGCTGGTACCAGGCTGGGAGGGCGCATCCATTTGCCATGCAGTGCGGGGGATCCAAAATGGCGACCGCAATATTTTTTTTGAAATCGTTGCCCAAAACCCCACCAAAGCACCACAGAAACATGCGAAAATTAGCTATTTTAAATGCTTGAATTTTTACAGTAGCAGCAGTGGGTTTTTCTTGCAAAAAAAGTCTCCGTTGATTTTATTTTATTTTATTTTATTTTATTTTTTTACACCTGCGCATTCGCAATGATGGGCTCGGAGTGGACCATGCAAAGTTTTGGAGCCATTCCACCAATCGCATGGCCAGGTTTTTCTGACTGTACCAGGCTGGGAGGGTGCATCCATTTGCCATGCGGTGGGGGGGGGGAAATCCAAAATGGCGACCGCAATTTTTTTTTTGAAATCGTTGCCCAAAACCCCACCAAAGCACCACAGAAACATGCGAAAATTAGCTATTTTAAATGCTTGAATTTTTACAGTAGCAGCAGTGGGTTTTTCTTGCAAAAAAAGGTCTCCGTTGATTTTATTTTATTTTATTTCATTTTATTTTATTTTATTTTATTTTATTTTATTTTTTTACACCTGCACATTTGCAATGATGGGCTCGCCCATGGGAGTAGACCATGCAAATTTTCCACCAATCGCATGGCCACTTGGCCAGGTTGACCACAGAGACTACTGGGATGTGCCAATCGGGCATAAACAGCCCAGTAGCCCACTAATCGTAGCCCAAACCCGAACCCTAAGCCTAACCCATACGCCAGTACACTGTCCTTCTAAGTGGGTCAGAGAGGCACCCAGAGGTGCACCCCAATACTCACCCTAACCTCACCCGTAACTAGCCTAACCCTAGCCCTTGCGCTAACCCGTCTTAACCCTAAGCCAGATCTACTTGCATTGCACTACATGCAAGTACGTGAGACACAGTGGGTGCAAAGAGTCTGCCAGTCCGTCACTTGTGGCTCTGGCTGACTCCTGCAGCTCCCTCCAGGAGCCCGCTACCCCCTCCCCAAACCAGTACTAACGACAACGAAAAAACAAAAAAACGAACCGACTAATTTTTGTGAAATTTCGCGAAAAACGGAAACGAGCCGAAACGGACTGCCTCCAACACACGACAACTCGAAAACGTCATTTTCCCGAGTCGTGCCCATCTCTAAATGGTTGTCTCCAGTCCCATCAATGAATGTCAGGAGGTGATCCTGAATAGCGAGCAAAGTCATAAACGTGGAAGTCATTGTCTTCTGGTACCTAGGATGCAAAAATCTGTAGCTGCCTAGGAAACATATATCAAAATAATGCAAGGCAATAGTATAGTGGATAGAGGGACACTCTTCTCCCTCTCAAAAATACCAGAACTAGGGGACATCCACTATGTAATTGAGGGCTGGGAGAGTAAGAACAGACAAAAGAATTTTTTTAACCCAACACGTTGTTAGTCTGTGGAACTCACTGCCACAGGATGTGGTGATGGCATCTGGCCTGAATGCCTTCAAAAGGGGATTGGACACATTCTTGGGGGAAAAATCCATACCAGGTTACAAACCATCATGGAGATGTGTCATCTTCAGGCTTCAAACCAGCGTACTTCAAGGGCCAGATGCAGGGGAGTGGTATCAGGAGACAGATATCTAGTCTCATGCGCTCCCAGATGCATGTAGTGGGGCCACTGTGAGATACAGGAAGCTGGACTAGATGGGCCTTTGGCCTGATCCAGCATGGTTCTTCTTATGTTCTTATGAAATGGCTGGAAACCACTTAGTGGAAATTCTCTGCCACTGTGGCCTACACATGGCTGTGACCCCGGTTCCGAGGTGGTCCAGAAGAAGTAAGAGACCTGTTGCTGCTACTTCTCTTAAACAACCCAAAAGTACTTTCTGTATTGCTGTCTGAGAGAGAGGTTAGCCTTTCCTAAGGGGCCTAGCAGGTCTGTAGCTTTCTGAATTATAGATCAAGAATTCAGCACTGCACGAGGAGAATAAGTGGAAATGAAATCAATGTAGTGCTGCCCTGGTGACCTGTTTTGTTGAGTTTTAGAAAGGGTGGGGCTTCCGAAATTAAAGCATAGATGTTGTGCAGGATTCCTCCCAGAGGATTATGGCAATATCCCATTCATTCTCACCAGTGATCAATACAGGAGGAAAGTGACTTATGGAAGTCCCTCAAGAGGGAGTCAGTTTATTGCCAGGGTTAACTTTAGCATGCATCTGTATCTATATCTATATCTCACTAGGTGCCCTATGCACATCTGATCTCACTGGTTAGTACTTGGATGGGAGACCACCAGCGAATACCAGGTGCTGTAGGTGCCTGGGGTAGGAACTGGCAAACTGCTCCTGTATTCCTGCCAAGAAAACTCTATGGACGTGGGGTCATGAAGAATCAGTCATGACTGCAACGACACAACACACATATCTATATCTGTATCTATTGGACATGGGCAGGAAATGAAATGATGTTTTGTTAGTTTGTAATGAAACATTTCATTACATAACAAAATGGCAGGATACATTTTGAAATGAAACAAAACACCATTTTTATTTTAGGAATGGAATGATTTGTCCTAGAGGAACCAAAAGCACAGGGTAGCTTCCTCAAGCTTTTTGCTGTAAGCCCCCCAACTTTGGTTCAGGGGGCTGAGTTATTAAATTTTAAAGGGAGTCCCCCTAGGAGAAAAATAATTTGTACCCTGCAATTTTGGTTCCTCTAGGACCCAGGGGAGCAATTATATAGCATTTAATTTAGTTTTGTTTTGTTTCATTCCCAAATTCTTTTAAAATTTCATTAGTAATGAAATGAAACAAGCCGAGTAAATAAATGAAACAAAATGAAATGAAATACTATATTTTTGTTTCTTGCCCATCTCTAATATCTGTCGATCGATCTATCTATTTTTAGACTTCCCATTGGTGGTCTCTGTGGGAAGGGTATGCCATCTAGCTAGTGAGATGGCCCTCCAGTAGGAAGACATTTGAAACTGGAAGCATTGGGTAGGGAGTTCATCTCTGATCAAAACTGGAAAGCTCATTGCTTTAGGCATTTGGCTGCAGAGATAGTGGTTAGGGGTTTGATTCCCCCACTGGGCCTCCTTTACTTGAGCTGGTCTTGATGCTCCATAAAGCCCTTTATGAGCTTCCCAGATGCCCTACGCATTTACTATCTCACCTGATTTCGGAAGTTAAGCAGGGTCGGCCCTGGTTGGTACAATACTTGGATGGGAGACCACCAGGGAATACCAGGAGCTGTAGGTGCCTGGAGTAGGAACTGGCAAGCCACTCCAGTATTCCTGCCAAGAAAACTCCATGGACATGGGGTCATGAAGACTCGGTTACGACTGTAATGACACAACACACACACACAAGGCCCCTTATGGGACATGGAGTCCCTTCCAGCTCTGCAGTTCCCAGGTTATTATAAAACAAAGAGAGTTCTTCCCAATGTCTTATTCCAGCCAAGCTGTAGGATCAGACTCCAGCCTTCTACTTCCTTCCCAGTTATTTCTGATTCTCTTTTGTTTTTTGTTTTCTTCCTCCTAGCTTTCTATCCTTAGGGGGCCCACGGCATTTGGCTGGCAGTGTTTTTAATTTAGATGTACAAATTTAAAATGCTGCCTGCATGCATTTGTCCTTTCCAGGAATAAACTGGGCTAAATATGTCTCTTGAGAAGGAAACTTCTAGCCCAAATCTGGCTCCACCTTTGCAGTGATTTTTTTTAAACACATGGCTGCCTGCAACCAAGGGAAAGTCACTTCCAAAGGGTGCTAGAGGAAAAATAAATGTACTTTCCTACTTGTAAAAGCTCCTTCTGCTATGTAACTTTTGTAGATCCCTCCAGATCACTTTGGTCAGTCTGAGATCAGTGGCCAAAGATGGGCAATTTACTGTATTTCTAGACCTTTTAGATATGTTCTAACAGGGTTTGATTTGTTGTAGGCCATCCGTATGCATAGAGATTGGCACAAACAAAAAAGAATCCCTGGTTTGGTCTGTCCAGGTTCATCCCAACTGGTTTATGGAAATTCAAAAGGGTTGTTTCCCCCACTTCCACAGCATGCCCCCCCACCTCCTTCGAGTGCTGTCACCACCTTAACGTTGGCTGCCACTACTTCCATCTTGCAAGGGAGTCAAACCAAATTCAGAGGCCAGATTCCTCTTGCGCTTTCATTTAAATCCCAAATGAAGCAGTGAAGCCATTCACAGTTTGTTTGGAAAATGTTCCATGGTTCATTGCTCAAGGGAGTCAACGAACCACATGCGAGGATGAGCTGCCATTTTGCGGTTGGTGGTGCCCATCTCTCACAGGCACACTGAAGTGCATCCCTCCCATGATGTGTTTCTGAAGGTGTTGTCTTCCAAGGGCACATTTCTACATGTGCCTTTCTACAAAATGCGTATTTCAGTGATTGTGATGACACCTCCCTTTTAAACGTGACTGTGATGAAAAATGTGAAGTGTAGGGAACCAATTTATTAATCTTCACAGGATCCTCTTGGTAATGCTGCCACCTTTTTAGATCCTCACCTTATGAACTGGGACAGACTCAGATGTATAACATAAAAATAATGATTATATTTATTGAGAAAATAAATAAATACAATAATGACTGAAGTTGGTATGTGTTGCCTTAAACATAGAATAGATTAAATCAACTCTTCAAGCCTCCCTGTCTTTAATAACCAGTAAATAGTAAAGCCCTCACACCTAACCTGCCTGACTGAACTCTAACAGAGCTGTGCTCTCTCTCAGCACTCACTCTCAGTCTCAACAACTATGAACTCTTCTTAACTACTCATTCTTACAGACCAGGCTCCACCCTTTTTATACCATACAATCCCCCACCCTCCTGCTGGGATTGGCTGATAATTTACATATGTATTTCTCCTTAATCCAGGGTGTTGTCACAGCGATGTTCTGTTGTATTTAAATTGGTGGGCACTGCAGGCTAATGTCTTGGCTGCAAACTCCAGACCAAGCAATTTCTTCCTGAGCCCAAATCCTCTTCTCAGGAAAGTTGATCCCAAGACACCCAGCTCTTATATTATGTCTTAGACTGTCCTTTCTGAGGACTCTTGCAAAGCTGTCAGTGGCTGGAGACCTTTAAACCTGGCCCATTTGGCACTAGAGGGTGCTTTAAAAATGGCTCCTGGTGTCCCGGGCACCAAATATGTGCCACTAGGACCCAGGGGAGCCATTTTGTTTTGTATGAAATTGTTTTTTAAAAATGTAAGAAACAAAAGAGAACAAAAGGGGGGTGAGCAAAAGGAAGCATTATTTTTCCGTTTGGTGCCCATCGTTTCTAAAAACCCTAGCTGTGCACACTAGCTATGGGAGGTTGTAGTCCAAAAACATCTGGAAACCCAAGTTTGCAAAGAACCACTGGCTTAGACGATTTGCTCTTTGATGAATCTTTTCATATTTAAGAATAATCATATGTCATGTACACTTTATTTTGTGATGTTGGGGAGAGAGTAGAGGGTGCAAGCGAAGAAAAAGCTGTTGTTCAACACTCAACACAATCACACACCCACACCCACACCCACATCCACCCACCCACATGCACACACACCCCACACACCCCACACAGTGTTTTGATGTGGTCTTCTAGGAGATATTATAACCTCAGCTCGGAGAAACCTGTGTGGGAGGCATACTAGGAATGATGCAGAGAACTTGTAGAAACATGGAAACCAGCACTGATGTTTTCTTTCAAAAGAAACCCCATGCCAAGTCTTTCTCTCTTGTAGCGCTCCAGTGCACTGGAGGTGCGTACCAGGTCCAGTAAAATGCCAGGAGTTAATTTGCCAAAAAGCTCCCCTGGGCTGTGCTATTAGGACTCATTGCATCACTGACACGGCAAACCCCAAAGCACATGACATATTATTCATGGGGGTGATTCATGTATTAAGGTTGATCTGGGAAGGAGCCATTCATTACTCACCTTTCAGGGCCCAAAGTGCTCCTTAGTGGGGTGGTTTCAGGAAAATCTGTCTGCACCAGTTCAGATTCCCTCTTTAGCTTCATGGATGTACCTGGCTACCCTTCCCTGTATCAATGGAAAGGAGATGTTCTCACCCTGTGGAAGACCAATGCAGTGCATATGCCTGATTTAATGATGACAGTAGTGCTAATGTTGCACTGCCTTGATGACACGTACACCTTAGTAGAGAAACTTCTTTAAAATTCATTCTGCACTCACCTATTTCCAATCTTCTTCTCTTACCAGCTAAACAAACTGTTTGGGCTTCCGGATTTCTGCATAGTCTCTATCAGCCTCATTATATAGGGGAACTGCATAATGATTATGTAGGGGGCAGGGGGAATCCAGTCATATGGCTGATATTGGAGGAAAATCAATAATAATAAAAATGATCAGTATATAAAACACATGTAAGTGTCTTTTAAAGAGAGTACATTAACATGGAGAATTCCCATCTGCCCTGCCCAGCCAGGTCAATGGGTTTTAACGGTGTACTAAGCAAGCTTCTTTATTCAATTAAGATGCATGATGGGTCTCAGGTCACATCATGTCCCTCAGCGGTGAGAGCTCTTACTCAGTGCCTTATGACACTCAGAGAGAGAGAGAGAGAGAGAGAGAGAGAGAGAGAGAGAGAGAGAGAGAGTCTGGGAAAGAAGCTCTGAAGGAAAACCTTTCTTAGAACCCCACCATGGATTCACAATTACAAAGGTGCGCAGAACAAAGGAATGCACATGGATAGATGCAAATGCATATGTGAAGAAAGAGAGAGAGAGATGGCTATGAGCTGTTTTTAGGAAAGACAGTCTTCTATTAAAGCCTGCTAGGGGAGAGTCTGTGTTTTGAAGTTTTCCTCCATTGGGAAGGCTATCTGATCTGTGTAAACAACACACAGGATCATGCAATCATGATTTTAGCTATTCATAGATTCGTTAATTAGTTATTTTGTTCATTCATTCATTCATTAGTTCATTAGCTAGTATGCTGATTTGTTTGCTTGATCATTCATATACCACCCAATTAGTGAACTTACACTTCTCTGGACAATATTTAAACAAACACACACACCCTGTCTCTCACACATACTTCATTGCCATAAAAACATGACACCTTAATTATAATGGCAATATAACCAACTCTGGTGTGGTGGTCTTCAGCAACCTGCAGTTCAAACACTAAAATCTGTATCATTTGAGCGTAATGTGTCGTTAAAAGCTGTCTTATTTAACTTTGTTTTGAGTTAGTTCTCGAAAATTGGGAGAGATGCAGCCTGGTGCATCTCAACTGGTAGCTGATTCAAAAAGTGAGGGTGATTACTGAGAGCGCCCGATGGTTTGTTGTTGTCTTTCTGGCTTCTGTCAGCATAGCCACCCTTAACATTGTGGCTTGAGAGGAGTGTGGAACACAGGGAGATGATTTTGGGAAGGGATGCTCTGACAAGGACTGAGGTCATAGACCAGGGGTGTCCAAACTTTGGCCCTCCAGATGTTTTGGACCACAACTCCCAGAATTCCAAGCCTATATTGCCAATGGCAAAGGACTGTGGGAGCTGTGGTCTAAAATATCTGGAGGGCTGAAGTTTGGACACCACTGTCATAGAGCTAAGATGATGCCTAAGCTGTAGACTCTGGAGGCATGTGAGCAATCCGTTCCCATTTGGGGCTCTTACCTGATAGCGAGGTAAGCCTGTGATGGCTCACCTATATCACCAGCAACATTGGGAAGTTGAGTCACGGCCACTGGACTTGTTTTTTGTTAGGTTGAAACATTTTGCTCCTCATTCAAATATCTTTTTCAGTCTGAGGAAGGTTGGTAGGATCAAAAAAGCTACTTGGAGGAGTCAAGAAAATGTTTGATTAAACAAGAAAAGGAGTCCAGTTGCCATGTCTCAGCTTCCAGGCAACCTCAGCTGGATGACTGAGAATCTTCACAGACACCACCACAAACAATTTGCTCAGGGCTACTACAAGCTGGGAGCTTGTGATTCCCTCCTGACCCTTATTCAGGTTTTCAAACACATGTAAATATTTGGAGAAAACCTACCAAGTACACCTTTTGGCACTCAAACAGAGACATTTGTTATCTCTTCCTTTCTGCTGCTTCTCTCTACTCCCCCTTTTCCATGTTATCCCTATGGGTTTTTGACCAAGCCATAAATCCTCCCTGGACCCATTCTACTGCAGGGATTCCATATACAGTGGTGCCTCAAATTACAAATGCCCCTAATTGGGAAAAATTCAAAGTACAAAGGGAAATCTGACCGAGGAGCAATGCACCCTGGGAATTGAAGTCTTCTGCGAAAATCTTGAGATGTGAAAAATTTCCTATGGGATGTCTCAAGATACGAAACGTTTGCAGATGTCTTCCATTCCCAGGGTGTTTTGCACCCCATTCAATTTCGAATTACAAAAATTTCTCGATAGGAAGCATTGTGAGGAATGGATTAACCTTTTAATTCGAGGTACCACTGCATATGATTGAGAAACTTTTTTGGGAAGGATGCTGCCTTCTCTCTCCCTTTTCCTTTCTCACAGTGTCTCATTCTGTTTCTGTGCAGGAGGCTAGAGCGGAATATGTTGAGCTGCAGCTGTGACATTCGCTGGATCCAGCTGTGGCAGGAAAAAGGTGAAGCTAATTTCCAGTACCAGGATTTACGCTGCGCCACCAGGGAGACCAGAGTCATCTCCATCCAGGAGATGAACATCAGCCAATGTGGTAAGAGCCAGGAAGAGTTAGAAAAAAGAAACCCTGCCGAACGGGGCACCTGTAGAACATTATTACCATCCTCTTTCTTTCTAACAACCCAGCTGGGAGCACTGTGGCATTTATGACCAACATGGCACAACTGCCGACATACAGCTGGAAGCATCAGCGAGACAGGGGGTGGGTAATTCCAGGGTTTTTTTTTTTCAGAAGCAAGGGAAAATGTTATTGATGGCTTCTACACTTATATGGCCCAATAACTGAGATTCTCTGGGTGGCTACAAGTTTAATTTTTGAAAAGAGTGGAATTGGGGACATTATTTTAGAACAGGAAGCTAGGTAGAGCAAGCCATAGGAAAAGCCAAAAGGCTTTTCAGTTTAGTACAAGATGGGTAGCAGAAGTGGAAAAAAATACAACATGCAATAAACGGGAGAAGAAGTAGCAGAAGAAGACGACAGTGTTTGGGGTTGGAAATGAGTTCCGTCAAGCTTGCCTTTTATGAAACTCAGTGTGTGCGTGCATACAACACCAGTGGAGAGAGAAGAAGGGTAAAAAATGGCTGATGGATGGAAAAGGCACAAACACCCTATTCAGTGCTTCAGATTTTATGAACTCCATGCCTGAAAGTGGCAGCTGCCCTCGTTTTGTGCAGTCTTGCTTTATTTGCACAAAATTCCTCTTGGATGATGGGAAAGCTGTAGCCGAGGTGTACAGAAAAATGTCTTACCATCTTGTAAACAAAGAGGAAAACACAATTAATCTGTTTTTTGAAAATCCAAGGTTCTATTTCTCTAGTTTGGACACTCAAAAGGTAAGAGTGGCTTACTGCTCAACTTGACTGGACAGGTATTCTATGTTGCTTCCTCAGATTGCTTGCCTTGTCCCTTATTTCTGTAAGAGATGCACTGATGGAATCCTAGAATTAGAGGCATATTTCTGATTGAGTAGAGGGGAAGAAATCAAAAGTGTGAGGAAGCATACAATTGTAGAGGGACTCTACAATGCAACACACATGCATCCATTTCTCTCTCTCTCTCTCTCTCTCTCTCTCTCTCTCTCTCTCTCTCTCTCTCTCTCTCTCTCTCTCTGTCCTCTTTACCCTATGCCTTTTTTATTATTCAATACTGGAAGAAGGCCGGGGTAGCTCTGTTTAAGTGCTGAAAACGGATTTAGGAGACAACTGGAAATTCCTCAACAAATTGGAGGAGTAATCTTTCAGGATTAGTGACTCCTCTCAGAGCCAAAGAGGAGGCTACAAAGGGCCTCTCTTGCTCTGAGCTGGCGTGGATTTATGGACATTAATTTCCTGGGCTTATGGGGTGAACCGTTTCCCAGACCTGCCTGCCCCCGCAGCCCTCTCCATCACAACTGGAGAGAGACACCCTCCCTGCTGAGATGTTTTCCTCCCGAAATGGACGTCTTCCTCTTGCAATGCTAGTGGTCCAAGTTGGGAGCAGTCCAAAATATTCCTCAACTCTTTGTGACTCAGCAGGCCTGATGTGTCTTGGCTGCTTGGTGTTCCCTCTCTTCCTCATGCTGGGGCTTTCAATATCAATGTTTAAGTTGCTGAAACAGTGGTCACCTATGTCCAGGAAAGTCGTAACAGGAGATTTGGGGCCAACAAATGATGTTTGACTTGCCTCATCATTCCAGCAACAGGACACCTTTCTTCTCTTCTCTGGCAAGGAAGGCAAAGGATTTCCTTTTTAATCTCCCATGAATTCTCACATTGACGAAACTGTCCACTTTTGTGTGAGGTCTCTTAATTTTGTGCACAAATCTCACAATTTGCATAAAATGTGCAAATTGCACAAAAAATCCCAAAGTATGTGCACTTCTGCTATAAGGATGGAAAACACATATATATTTAATTTACCCCCTCTTTCTCTGCTTGTGTTTCTGCTTTGCTTCTCAATGAGCAAGAGGTTAGCTTGACTTCCCTTATAGGGTTTTAATTCCCCCCCCCTTCCTGTTTGGTTTCATAAAATTGGGGGGAAAGAGAATCATGGACTCATCATGAGTTCATAGAAGGAAATGGAGGTGCAAAAGTAAGCAGATAAATATATTCTATTTTGACCTCGGAAGCTGATAACTCCCTAGAGGCCATGAATCCACCACAAATTTATCATGAGTGTCACAAGACTATGTGAGTCCCATGTGCCAGATATAGGTAGAACCCTATAGGACAAAGGCAGATATAAAGACTATGGAAGAAGAAAAGACAAAGACCTGCAATTCCTGCAGCACTGCCAAACTCCACATCTTTTCGGTGTCAGCTTTGATGAAGGAGATTTGAACCTCAATGCCTGTTTTGGGTTAACATCAGTTGGAGGCAAACACTTGTGTCTTGATTTGGCTTCTCCAGATTTGCCTGAGATCAGTGTTAGCCACGTCAACTTGACAGTGTGCGAAGGTGAGAATGCTGTGATCACCTGCAATGGATCTGGTTCCCCACTCCCTGATGTGGACTGGATGGTGGTCAACCTTCGCTCCATCAACACCCATCAGGTAAGCCTGCGTGCTTTTCTTTCTCCTTGAGCGATCCAAGCCAGAGGTGAGAAGCTTGCTTTATAAAAGTTCCCATCACTTTTTACTCATTGAAGGAAATCCATTGGTGTTCCTCATTGGACGTTAAAATCAGAAGAGCCTCATGGCACACTGGTTAAACTGCTGCACTGCAGCTCTTAACTGTGCTCACAACCTGGAGTTCAGTTCCGGGGAGCCGGCTCAAGGTACACTCACCCTTCTGTATTTCTGAGGTTGGTAAAATAAGTACCCAGCTTGCTGGAGGATCAATCTATAATCTGCATAATTACTTGTAAAATACCCAGAGAATGCTTGTAGCACAGTAGAGCAGTATATAAGCAGCACATTTTTGGTTTTGCTTTTAAAATCATTGCTTCTTGCATTTATCTTTGTTTTTATTCTTTTATCATTACTTTTTGTATTACTTGTGATTATTGTTTTGCCAAGAAAAAAAATTAAGCCTGATCAGAGGTTGGCATGGAACTTGCATTATGAAATATGTTTTTAAATGCCCTTAAAGAGAAGCTTTTGAAAGTAACTAGAATGTATTAACTGTCACACCAATAAAATAACTTTGCCCTTACTCCTTCCTCTGGTTTTGAAATATAACTTTGCTACACCCTAGTTACCGGAAAATGTTGCTAGTTACAGATGGCCAGAATAATTGTTATGTTAAAAAGGGAACCTCCACTGCCTATAGGGGAGTATGACTGGGATGCTTTTTCACCACTTGTCTTGATTAGGATAAAACAATCTGCACCATGAGAACAGTGGTAGAAAATTCTATCCAGCCCTGGAGCCACATATGTCCCCACCCTGATCTTTTATCCTGACCTGGATCCCATTAAAAACAACAAACACCACAACGTTGAAATAGATTGTGATCAGAAGTTATGTTCTGCCTTGAAAAAGGTATCTCAGTGTGTAAAATGAGACAGGGATGAAAAGAAGTCTGTTATAAAATTGCACCTCATTCTCCGCAGGGGCTACTTATGAAGAGCCCCATGGTGCAGTGGTTAAATGCCTTTACTGCAGGTAAAACTGTGCTCATGACCTGAGGTTCAATCCCAAGTAGCAGGCTCGTGGTTGACTCAGCTTTCCATCCTTCCGAGGTCAGTAAAATGAGTACCCAGCTTGATGTGGGGGCAATATATAGTGTGCATTACTTTAATTAAAACTGTAAACCGCCCCGAGACTACTTGATGTTGTATGGAGCAGTATATAAGCAGAACTTTTTTAAAAGAAATAATTAGATTTGGAAGGAGGTAGAAGGTGTTGTTAGGTAGATGGGCAACACATACCACTCCATAAGGCATGTTTCCCAGTCTTCGTCTGGGGACACCAAGTAGGTGCGCCTCTAACCGTTCATGTGTTTCCCACTTTGACAGTCTTTGTTTTCCTTTTGGTGACACTTTTTCAGACCAACGCCAACTGGACCAATGTCCATTCCATCAACCTCACCCTGGTGAATGTCACGAGTGAGGACAACGGGTTCCTGCTCACCTGCATTGCAGAGAATGTGGTTGGGATGTCCAACGCAAGTGTGCTCCTCACTGTCTATTGTAAGTTCTTGGGGAGAGGAGAGAAAGATTGGGCTCAAGGGAGGTGGGGAGAGAAAAGTGGTTGCAGGAGGTTGCTGTGCATTTTATCCTTGGAAGATCTTAACCCTTGACTCCTGAAGATTTACAAGAGGCGGGGGAGATGAATCTTGTTTTAGACTTTCTCAAGAAGAGTTTTGATCTCTCCATCTGCGCCACTGTTTCTGCATTGGCAAAATATAGTGGTAAGCATGCATACTGTTTGCACCAAGACATGCTAGGTTTTCCTCACAATGTTCCATTATTTGAAGGGCTGCCCTACAGAGGAAGGGCAAGATCTGTTCTCGATCATCCCAGAGTGCTGGACACACAACAATGGGCTCAAATGAAGAGAACCCAACTTTTGGCTGAATATCAGGAAAAAGTAACATTCTAATTGTGAGAGCAGTACAACAATGGAACCCATGACCTCAAGAGGTGGCGAGTGCTCCAATGCTGGGGGCATTGAAGAGAATATTGGATGACCACCTGGCAGATCTCCTTTGATGGGTAATTCCTGCATGGAGCCAACGGTTGGACTTGATGGCCTTTTAGACCCCTTCCAACTTCATTATTCTATGATTCCCTTCTATGATTCTGTATTTAAGGATGGGCATGAAACGGAAAAATAATGTTTGGTTTGGTTTTGTTTCTTTTCTTTTCTTATGATCTTTTTTAAATTCGTACAAAATGAAATGAAATGAAACGAAATGGCTCCCCTGCATCCTAGAGGCACCAGATTTGGTACCCAGGACTCCGGGAACCATTTTTAAAGGGCTCCTGCTGAGCTGTCAATGGCTGGAGCCCTTTAAACCTGGCCCAGTCGGCACCAGGGGGTCCCCCTGGTACTGACCGGGCCAGGTTTAAAGGGCTCCAGTCATCGACAGCTCAGCAGGAGCCCGAAAATGCTGGAACAAAATGGTTCATTTCACTGGAAAAATGACAGTTTTGTTTTGTCTATAATGAAATGCTGCTTCCTAGTTTTGTTTCGTTTCATTTTGTTTCGTTACATAACGAAATGACAAAGCAGCATTTACTTTGTCATTTCCTGACCATCCCTATCTGTATTCCCTGAGATATACAGAAAGCCCTTCCTTGAACTGTGTGCTAAGTTTAGGATCTGAAGATGTGCAAAGACAGATGTCCTTAGTTATAGGGTGACAGTGGCAAAAAGATGAGGGAGGGGAGATGATTCCCAATCATTCTTTCTCACTGCCTTGCCGTCTCTCTCTACCAAAGGAAAAAAGTATCATGTGTGTTTGTGTTGCTCTGAATGGTGCTGGAAGACACAGTCTGTCCCATAGCCTGTGCTGATGTGATATTCAGCTGCCAGACCCCTTCTCCCTTCCAAATGCAAATAGGCAGAGGCAATGGCTTGTGGTTGACCTCAGGCAGCACAATACCTCGGGACATCCCTGTGGTCAGAAATCCCCTGTGCTATAAGGGAAAGAGCCGTTTGGAACATAAAGCTGTCAGGTTGATTTTAGGTGAGAAACGTGAGTGTCGAGGGAGACAGGCCAATTTCTGGCTTACCTCTTGCCATTCCTTGAGCAATGTATAGCCTCCTAGCAATTACTGGACTAGAAATCCCATCCATTACGAGTAGTATGCCTTGTGGTGAGGAATGCTGGGACATGTGGTACAGCAAGTGATGGCTTAACTACTCCTGCCGCCTGATGGAGCCAGTAGTCCTCCCGGCTTCTCTTTGCCTTCTCACCTGGTTGCCGTTGAGACGCATGTGACTCCTTTCAGCAGGGAGTTACCTCCTTAACTCCCTGCCCTTCCTCATGAATTGGAGGTGCAGAATCTATTAGTCGGTGTGGCCATATATATGTTAATCTCCCCAAGTTGCGCCCTGTTTACTGGTTTTGTACCTTGGCTTTACTCGGCACCACATTTGGGTGCAAAATTTGAATTGGTTTCAGGGCAAAGGACAGTACTTGACTGTAGCCGGCATGTCAGATTAACTCACAAGGCCTCCTTTCTGGGTTCACCCGCTGATGTTTTTTCTTTTCTTTGCGGTCTCTTATTTGACGGTTGTTAACTTGCACAAACAAGCTCATATGCACAGGCTGTGTAAGCTGTTCTCTTACCCCAAGAGCAACAGGGGCTCACAAATCCGCAGGACCAGAAGGGGCTCTAGCAAGGAACATTTTTGAACTTGTTTTTGTTTTCTCATGACAAATGGTACCCTTTAGGCCAGGGGTGTCCAAACTTTTTGCAAGGAGGACCAGATTTGGTGAGGTGAAAATGTGTGGGGCCTGACCATTCAGACGCATTTGGCCCCTGGACCAGACTTTGGACAAGCCTATTAGACATACCAGGAGGCAGGGAGGATGCTGCAGCAATGGAGCCAGGGTGGGTAGGCTGGGCAGGTAGCTGGGAGGACAGACAGAGGCAGGGAGGGCGGGCAAACCCTAAAACTGTAAACTGAAATCTCCATCCAGCATGGGGAGAGGCCAGTTGATGGGGTTCCATGACAGGTTGAGAGAGCAGGGAGAAGAGACTGCGGACTGCTCAGAATTTGAAAATGGGCCATATTTGGCCCCCGGGCCTGACTTTGGACATGCCTGATTTAGGCATATGAGGCAAGCAGATCTCACAATAAGAAGCATGTGTCACCCTATAATGCCAGCTGGCTAGCTATATTGGCAAGTTAGGTCTCTGGCTGCAGAGCCAGAGGTTGAGAGTTCGATCCCGCCTTTGTGCCTCCTGGGGGAAGAGCCAACCTGGGTGGCCTTGGGCATGCTGCACAGTCCCAGGGATCACCATCAGACGAAGTGGAGGGGAAACTATTTCTGAGTAGAGATGGGCACGACTTGTAAAAAAATTTTTTCGAGTTGTCGTTAGTCGGGCCGGTCCCGTTTCGGGTCGTCTCCGTTTTTCGCGAAAATTCGCAAAAATTAGTCGGTTCGTTTTTCGTTTTTTCGTTTCCGTTTCTGTCGCGATTTTGCGCATTTTGACGTCTGACCAAGACTTGCGGCTTGCGGGCGCAGCGCCGGCGGCAGTGGCGCGGGGGTACATGCGTGGGCGGCGGCAGCGGCAGCGGCAGGCGGAGTGGCTAGCGCGGGGGCGGGCGCGTGGGCGGGTGGGCGGGCGGGCGGGCACGCGCGCGGGCGGGTGGGCACGTGGGCGGGTGGGCGCGGGTCCCGCAAATGAGCAGGCGAAATACAGTTTAAACCTGCCTGGGTGATGGACTTGCTGCTGCACAACAAGGCTAGTGCATCCTAAGCAAACAAAGTGGGGCAGAAACAAATTTGCATTTCTTTTTTTCTCTTGGTCTGCTGTGCTGCTGAATCTGCTGATGCTGAACCAGCCAGCCACCCTACTTGGTCTGGCTGACGTGCCTGTTTGTTGTACTTTTTTGTTGTTTGGTTTTGAATCCATCCCATCTCCCCTCCACCTCTCTCAGAGGCAGCAGGAGAAACAGACATTCCGTTCCTCCCCAAATCTGAATGAGGGGTCTACTCCTCTACTCCTCTCAAATTGGCCCCCCCATCACCAAGGTCCTTCTGCCTTCACTTCACATTCACAGTCAAAGTCACACACACTTAAAGGACAAGCCCTAGCCTTATTGCCAAAACAAATGTGTTTGAGAAATTTGAGTGAGTGCACTGGTTGGCGAGGGAGACTCTGCCTAGTACTCAGTCTGTACTGTATAATATTTTTAAAATAATTTAATCCACAGCCTCCAACCTCCCCTTCTAAGCACTAGTACTACTGGACCTTGGCTGTTGCTTGCCACTTGCTAATAAACTGTAAAATAGAAAATAAATGGAATAAAACTATAAGCTGCTACTAGGGTAGGATAGGGGTTGCTGGATTCCCTTCCAAAACCCCAATCGCAACAGCAGCAAAAAAACTGTAGGCGCAGGGTAAAAGGACCTTGGCCAAGTAAATGAACTTGGTGGGAAATTGGGATACAAAAGAAATGGTATGGTAGTGTAATATAAAATAATATATTTTCAAAATAAATCCGCAGCACCTCCCCTCCACTACCACTCCCACTCAAATCTTCCCTCCCCCTTGAAGCAAATATAAAACGTACGGAACTCTTCCTCAAAAATGGAGAAAACAAAAAAGAGAATAAACACTGTGTTGCTATTCCCCACAGGGAATAGAAGAAATTATTATGTTTTGCGATTCGAATTAATATCAATTCAATTCCCTCCCTGCCTAGCGAGACCGAGACCGCGACCGCGAAATCGAAACTAGACTGAGTGCAGCAATCCAGCCCTGACCACCCTCCACAAGATCCAAGCCCAGACTGTGACGGACTGGAACTGCCTCGGCTTTTTTATGCCCTCTGGCACATCCAGAAGTGTCAGTCAAAACCTGTCCATGCGATTGGTGGAATGGCTCCAAAAATTTGCATGGTCCCGTCCCATGGCCAGCCCATCGTTGCGCAGGTGTAAAAAAATAAATTAAGAAAAAATAAAATAAAATCAACGGAGACGTATTTTGGCAAGACAAACCCACTGCTGGTACTGTAAAAAATCAAGCATTTAAAATAGGTTACTTTCGCATGTTTCTGTGGTGCTTTGGTGGGGTTTTGGGCAAGGATTTCAAAAAAAATATTGCGGTCGCCATTTTGGACCGGGAATCGGGTTTTTTTTTAACTTTTAAAAACTTTTTTTCTGTGCCGCTTGGCATTGCGCGATCGCCGCGATGCAAGTAACGAGCACGACAAATCAGACCAAATTCTTTGTTCGTCGGTTCGAGCTCGAAGTCTGGGGCAGTGATTCCCGTTACCGTTTCCGTAGAGTAACGGAACCGAGTAACAGAAACGGAAACGGGAATACCGCTAAGTCGTGCCCATCTCTATTTCTGAGTATTCCCAAGCACAAAACCTCTGGAAAAGAGATGCCATAAGTCAGAATTGACTCAGTGTTGGGTGTATATCAGCAGACAGATACACATGTTTGCATGAAAAACACACACACACACACACACACACACAGAGAGAGATAGAGATAGAGAGAGAGAGAGAGAGTGAGTGAGAGAGAGAGAGGAGTCAAAGAATATACAGTACATACAAAATTTCAGCTGGGAATTGGGACATCAGCTTGTAGTTTAGTAACAAAGTTGTGTTTGGAAAATGTGTTCAGTTTTCAGGGTGAAAGCCTACGTGGAAACATACAAGCATTTGGAATTCCCAGGTTTTTCAATGCACTGAATTGCACTGCTTAAACCCATCCCCGCAACAGAATGCAAAGAAAATGCATACCTATTGTATGTACATTTTTCAAAATGCACACAAGTGCATGTACAAATTTGCATTTGATTTTTTTAAAGAACCCAACTTCGATGTTTTAATTAGCTTTGAAGATAGAGATCAGAAAACCTTGACATGCCCCAGACAGGTTGATTCCCTGGAACCTAAAGGACAAACATAGTCCAATGATCTTGCTCCATGTCTTGGTGGTGGAAGGTTGGACCCAATGAGAATCCTTGCTGGGAGGGTACAAGCCTGGAATTTTCGGGATGGGCAGCATTTTGGGTTTTTTTCCTACCAAGGGACACATTTCTGTTCCAGTCATCTGTCAAGGGTTACTTGCTGAGAGCACCCCCTGCCATTCCCATAAATCCTGACCAGCCTAGCTAGTGGTGAAGCCTTCTGAGAATTTTAGTCCTGCAATATCTGGGGACCCAAGGTTGGGAACCACTGACCTAGGACCATGAGATATCTGTTGGACAACCATGGGCTGACATTGCCCTCCTGCGTTTCCCACCCAAGTGTTGCAGTAGAACAACAAAGGAAGCTCTTATTGTTTAAGCACAAGACGTGTAAAGAGAGCAAATACCTACTTTCTGAGTTGAACCAAACTTCCTGGCACCTTGGAGAAGCAGCGGTCTGCTGGAAGGCCAGTATATCCTTCTTACACCACTGGTTCTTAAAGGCAAAAATGGGGGGGGGTGGGGAGGCTAAGGTACCTTACTTCCTGTTACTCAAGCCTAATTCATTGATGCTCAGTGACCCTGATTTTCCAGGGGAGTGAATCCATTCGGGGCTTGATTCTGCCATTCACAGGAACCATAGATGAGTAGACTTTTTTTGGGGGGGGGTTGGGGAGGATAGTTTTCAGCAACTTGTAGAGCTCTCGTAAACCTCAACTCCTGGATAGCTCTTGTGAAACTGACAGTATATGCACCACTTTCCAGGGAATTCAAAATGATACCTTCCACTCCTTTATTAACATAGTAAGCCTGGTATTTTGTTCATCTCCTGCTGGAGCTGGAGCTCTATAAGGCAAACAGACCTTTATTATGTCTTGAGGAACAAACAGCTCCCAAATGCTCTGCACAGCACCAGGGATAATTCACTACAATACAATGCAGTCAATACCATGCATTTCTTTGCTGCAGCCTAAAGTCAAGAGGAACAGGGGGAGCTTGAGGATGATGCAATGTCAATATGCTCTGTGTTGATCATAAATCTCCTGATACTTTGGTCCTGAAAGCTCAAACTCTGATACACTTCTGGCTGCCATGTTTTTAGATGTCAAAAACATAAGTGGCCATAACAGGGAAAACTTTTTTTCAAAATTCATGTGAGAGATCCACCAAATCAACAAACTAGTAGCTTATTTCATAAACCTAGTATGTTGTACATGATTATGATCCCCAAAGGATGCCTCCCTCCCCATTTCCATTTCCGTTTCCATTTCCCATGAGTCAAGTGTTAAGATGCAAACAATTCTCCATCAAGGAAAGTTAACTGTTGTATCTGGATTAAATGATGCAACCTGTATAAATGCTAACCAACTAATTTGTGAAATGGATGTTGCTTTTCCCAGATCTATGGAAAGATAATACC
The DNA here is from genome assembly GCA_037367245.1 of Phrynocephalus guinanensis. Classification (NCBI taxonomy): domain Eukaryota; kingdom Metazoa; phylum Chordata; class Lepidosauria; order Squamata; family Agamidae; genus Phrynocephalus; species Phrynocephalus guinanensis. The sequence continues at coordinate 8,582,846 of CM074749.1, read as the reverse complement.
CATGATTTTCAGAAATCTTTGACTCTCTAGATGCATCGGTCATCAGCGTGCTGCCACTCACCTGATCGATTTTTCTTCCTCTCCTTAGATCCTCCCCGCATTGTTGCCTTGTTGGAGCCCATCCGGCACATTGAGCACTGCATCGAGTTTTCGGTCCATGGGAACCCTCCACCCCAAATCCACTGGCTCTACAACGGCCAGCTTCTCAGGGAAACAGAGTTCATCCGGATGGATCTCTTCCAGGAAGGGGAAGTGTCCGATGGCTGTTTGCTCTTCAACCACCCAACACACTACAACAATGGGAATTACACGATTGTAGCTACCAACTACCTGGGAACAGCCAACCAGACGGTCAGAGGACACTTCCTGGAGAAACCCTTTCCAAGTGAGATGCTGACATTTTGTAGCTCCCCCTCCCCCCTCCCTCCCTCCCTCCCTTGCCTGGAAGACTTGATTCTGCTTTCTTGCTCACCCCCTTTCTCAGTTTCTTTCCATCTCAGAGGTGATGAAATTGGTGATTTTGTTTTAGTTTGTTTATCATTTATATACTGCCAGCTTGCGTAAAGGCAACTGAAGGTGGTAAACAACAACAAAAAGCCAAAAAAAAAAAGTAAAATACAAAGGCAAGAGACAATTTAAGTGCAAACAGTATATAAGGTTAAAAAATATACACACACACCCATACCAATTGTGGCTCAGCCCACTAGATCATCCCAGGTCCTCACACTTAGAGTCACTACCCTGCCAGAATCTCATTAGATGTCTACCGTGAACCGTGCCTTTTCTGTGGTGGAATCAGCTTCCCAGCAAAATTAGGACCATGAAGCTCCTCTCAGCCTTTAGGAAGTGATTAAAAAATTGGTTCTTCCAGGCTGCTTTTGGCAACTAAGGGTGGTTTATCCTATTTTCTTTTCCCTACTTTTTTGCCACCACCGTACACCCCATGTTTATTTTATTGATTTTAATGTTTTGATTGATTGGGTTTGTTTTACAGTTGTTAGCTGAATTGTATGGATTATCTTGCTGGGAACCGCCCAAAGTTCCTTCGGAAAGGATATATACAAAGGCACCTGGCAGATCTAGACACAATATAACAACTAATCAACCAATCAACTCAAGGTCTCCTTGTAGAGTCTGGTTTCATGCCTCTCCTAAAGGCAAAGAGTGATTGTGCCAGGTGAACCTCACTGGGAAGAAAATTCAAAATCACCGGGGAAGCTCTAGAGGAGGCCCATTTCCACGTACTGGTTTTGTGGGCATCTCTAGGGGTGGCTACCCAGAGTGTGAGTGCCTGGGAATCTCTGTTGGGATAGGCATTAGTTGACCTGAGGGAAACTGGGGATTTCCCGTCAGATCTTACTGAAAGGAGATCCTCAATTGCCTCACCCAAATTCCATCATTCCCAGAGTAAGGGTTGCCAACTTGGCACGCTTCCCTATTCCTGTCAGTCCAGGACTAAAACGTGGGGTCTGCCTGCTGACCCTTGTGATGTCACAGTAACTGTTATGAAACTTGTGGGCATGTGAGAGAAAGTGAGATCACCCTGTGGGCTGTGGTTGTTGTTTTCATTATGTCCAGAGCTATTTAGTTAACTTGCTTAAGCGATTTAGCCTGGCCTTTCTCCTAAGAAAGACCCAGGGTGGCGATGCTGTGCTAGATACATCAGCTTTGTGGTGGACCAGTGAACTGTGAGGCCACCTGGCAGTAGGACCAGCATCCGGGCATTAAAGTCACCACATACAGTACACTTACATCATATAGTGGCTGTATAATATAAAGTTTTCCCCCATCTATTATCACCCAGGTGAGAGAGGCAAAGAAGAGGTTCATTAGAAACCATGCTTTCTCAATGGTGGCCCCGTCATTATGCAGTGGGCTCTTGTTAAAGCTGCATCAGCAACAACCCCCACCCCACCCCACCCTTCAGAAGGATGTTAAAGACCATATTTGCCCAGGAAGGGTTTTAGGACATCCTATATTAAGTGATTTTATACGTGTGTTTCTCGCTCTGTCATCATTTGTGTTTTTAGAATCGTATAATAACAGAGAGAATCATGGGATCATCATCAGAGGATAGAGTTGGAACGGCCCTATAAGTCCATCAAGTCCAACCACTTTCTGAGTACATAAATCCAAAGGTCATTACACTTCCTCCCTGAGCAATGCCAGGGTTAGGGTCACTGGATCACCATGTAATTTGGAACCCTCATATGCTCCTCCCGAAACACAAATACAAATTTTTTTTGGAACAGTAACACTTGTCAATCCTAGCCAGTTCTCTGCCTGCTCCTATTCTTGACACTGCCCTGTTCCCTAAGAGGAGGCAACACATAACACTGTTTCTGCAGTGCAGTGACGAGCAGAACAGAGCTGTTGTCGGGCTTCCAATGTTGGCCTAAGTAAGGCCGGGTAGGCTTAAATGGTGAAGGTTTAGACATGCGGTGCTACCATCTGGAATGCTGTTGTGGGTAAGCGGAGTGCCCTTTTTGCTGTATTCCACAGCCCAGGCTCCCACAGCCAAATAGGACATGTTGCTATAGAGAGAGAGAGCGTGATATACCAGTGCTATTCTAATGTATTATTTATAGCACACTGTACATGGGGTGTTTAGATGATGTAGCCCATGAAAAACTCAGTCTTTTTTTTCCCCCTGAGAGGCCTAGAGTTATGCGGAGGTCCCAGCCAACTGACATGGGAGAATGGGTGGCTGGAAAGTTTAGGAAACAGGCAAACTAAAAAAAAAAAAGGGGGGGGGGAGAACTTGGAAAACAATTTCTGGGATCTGTCTGTCTCTGGATCAGAGGTTGGAAACTACAAGACTGTATTGTTGGGCAACAACCGGGCATTCATTGAATATCAGCTCACTATGGCAAATCTCTTTCCAACAGTGTTCTAGTTTTCCATAAGCAGGATAGGGATGCCCCTTTGAACTGTCAGAGAAGATAAAATGCTATACAGGGAGAAGATAAAAGATCTGCATGAAATTGATGTAGATCTATAAATATGTATACCTGCAAATGTGAAGGTTCGTATTGTTTTAAACCAGGGATGGGAAACCTGGGACCTCTCATGTGTTTTCAGTTTTCACATCCAGAGGTCCAAGACACCATAGCCAATTGGCCAGGAAGTACAATATGGGATTTTCTTCCATCTCAAATACCCAGGATCTTAATGTGTGATATAAATAGGAATCCGGTATCCAGATAATATGGAGAAGGATGACTCAAGGTGACCAATGTATCTTCTCAAGCTGTTGAGCATTGATGAGCAACCACCACGAATGATTCCTTCTCTACTGCCTGTTTATGATAGTTTATCTTTCAGATGGGCTTGGCTAGGGCATCATTTTAAAGAGAAGATGACTGTCATGACACATAGCAGACTTTGAGTTATGCAATCCTTTTGCCCATATTCTTGAGTGATCTGGACTGTTGTAGCTATGAGATTAGCTGCACACTTTACATCCTGAAGATCTGAAGGTTATCTTGAAAGCATCAGGAAGCAGATTAAGATAAAGACTATCCCTGCCTCTGAACATGATAAGAAGCTATAAACAAGGTGGCCTCTATCACACGACCACTTAAATGCACCTTTTTCTTTTACTGAATTCGCATCTAAAAATCATACCCCCACGGCCAGGCCAGCCGCATCTTCTGAATGCCCCTCTCAACCACACCCCCTGAAGCACATCTCAGGCACATCTTCCTGCACTACCTCTAGGGGTTTGATCAAGTTACTTCACCTGCTGATGTGCATTTTGATGTGAAGCAAAGGTTGTGTGAACTCCAAAAAGCCACGTCTTCTTCCGATTTCACTCTTTTTGCAGCAAACAGCTTTTCAAAACATCGCTTTGACACACATTTGGCCAATGGGGACACTAAAAAAGAGGTTCAAAAAACCATGGGGGTGGTAACTGCGCATCTAATGTCACGTGACCACTCTGGGAGAAGGTGCACATTTTATTATCATCTGCATTTAGCGATTGTGTGATAGAGGCCAAGATTAGACCATCGGTTCCTAAACTTGTTTCTCATAAGCTCTTGAACTACAACTCCCAAAAGTCCTGGCCAGCACAACTAGTGGTGAAGACATTTGGGAGTTTTAGTCCAAGAACTCCTGGGCACCTATCGTTGAGAACCACTGGATTTGTGGTGAGGTGATAAACCAATAGCTGGTCTGAATATAATTTGACAGAGCACTTCCAAGGTTCTAGGTGTGATTTCTGGAACTGAGTATGACATCGGGCTCTAGGGAATCTATTAAGCAAATTTTCCGTCCTCTCCACATCTTCCCACTTCAAAATGGAGTGACTATTATTAACTTTTAGCTCATCCCCCCCCCCCCCCGGCAGCACACTATGATCACAGCGCTTACATAAACTCTGCATATTCCCGTCTTTGGTAAATGAAAAGAAGTGCTTAATTTAACCAGCATGCAGTGTTGTACATTTTTTCCTGGGGATTAGATAGTATTTAGTGCACAGGTAAGCCTTTTTACAGATCAGAGCTTAAGGTGTCATCCTATTGTGTTTTAAGGATCAGCTAATGCTCGGCAGTGACTTGAAATCCTCTGTGTGGGTAATTCAGATGTACTTACTCAAAGCCATTCAGCATTGTTCTTGATGTCTTGCCATGTAGGTTTCTCCCTACATCACACACATGCATGCTATTATGTCTGCATTGCACAATTATTTCTACTGGGGTTTTAGCAGAACTTAAGCTATAATCTGAGAATCACACACACACACACACACACACACACACACACACACACACACACACACACACACACACACACACACACACACACACACACACAAACCAATGCATTTCAAGATGCTGCTGAGAGAATGATGGGCTTGTTTTCATCTTAATTGGCTGGGTTATCCCACAAAGGATTTGGGTAATTGTAGTTGAGAGTCAGGATTATGAGCCTGGTTCCCTTTCAGGAAAAAAAATGCTACCCTTCCACTTTGGATGGATGTACTGGCCTTAAAATAGGTGAGTGCCATGGACTTCCAGGTAGGGCTTTGCAAACCCTTGCCTGAATAGATGCACACAGTAGAAGACAACATCTGGCATTTTTTCTTCAATCCCTGATCCTCAGAAATGTACTCTCTGTTTTACGCCTAAGGTGCCTTCTTCCGTTCTCTGTTTGGTGACTTCTGCAGCTGTTATTTGCCCAATTTTCTGATGTGTGGTGGAAGCAGAAGAGCAGCAGTCATTAAGGGAGCTCCATAGTTCACCTCCCCCCCCCCAAGCCATCCGTTGTGTCTTCCTTTGCAACTGGAACAATGGCACTGCTCACCAGGACTATGTGTGCCAACCTGTTCGTCTTTATTGAGCTTGGACTTATCAGGCAGGGTGCACATCTTAACAGTTATCGCCTTGATTCTGCCTGGAAGTCCCCAAATTTCTATACGCTGCTTTGCTGGCAATAGCTAGCCAGGTTCTCTGGCCTGTTTTTCTCACATTACCTCCACCTGATCCTTTTAACTTCAAGGACTGGGAATTGAACCCCGAACCCTTCAGCCTGTAAAGTGTGTGCTCTACCACAGACATCCCTCCTATCAGTGGGATGGGTGGCATCATCATCTTCAACGTATATCTTGCTGCTGTTCAACTTTAAAGGAATTTACTTGTGTTAGCTGCAGGGTTACAATATATTTTATTGTAAGCTATCGTAGTTGGAAAGGAGTGAAAATAAGGCAACTAAATGAGGCAAGTGGACCATTGGATTCAGGGCCAGGTGATGTTTCTCTCTTGAACTATGTGTTTTACTGCAAAAACAAACAAACAAAGCCAAAAGTTCTGGCCTGCTTTTTCAAAGTGTCTCCTCCCTACAAAGTGTCTCCTCCCTACAAAAAAGCTGACCTCTGTTCCAAAGACAAGTTCAGACTCTGTTGAAATAATAATAATAATAATAATAATAATAATAATAATAATAATAATAATAATAATAATAATAATAATAATAATAATAATAATAATAATAATAATACAATCCACTCCCTTGAGACAAGATTTGTTGTGACCTACTTCGGGATTTGAAAGTGCTGATCTGGCTGCTGGTCTCCCAGCATTTGCTTAAATCCTGCCTTGTTGATGGTATTTTTTATTTTTAGTGCATTGCACTCTGCTCTGAGCTTTCCCTGGGGTTATGCTGTGCTACCATTTTCCGAGCAGTTTCAGAGGCTGCCTTTCAGAGATAGCAATGGTCGGTATTCTGGGCACCCCTTGTCCTGAAAGCTGTGCCACATCAGCGGCACATCAGGTTTTTGTGTGCCCTTTCACTGCCTAAACAGACAGTTGGTTGTCTTTCCCATGTCCAGTGTAAGCTGAGTATTACTGAGAAGTCAAGGAGCCTATCACAGATTTCGCTGGCGCATGGAGCTAACAAGTCAATTTGTTCAGAATTGTTGAACCTAATGAGTTGAAGGCTTCGAAAAGCAGGATGTGACTAGCTGGGTCACAAGCCCAGAGCAGCTTTTGGGTAGCCTGTGAATTCGCCATATAGCTCTGTGCAAGAGGTCCTAGGTTCAATTCCCAGTGTGTGCAGCTAGGTTTGAGAAAGACTGTTGGAAATTCCAAAGGGCTTCTATAGTCAATGAAGTGGGGGGGGGGGGGAACCCTGCAAGCTAGGTGGTCCAGTGATTTACCTAACATTCATTAAATGTAACACACACACCCAGCTTTTTCAAGTCTTAGAAGGCTAAACTACCTGTAGAGTTCTGTTCATCTACAGTGAGTAAAAAGTGTCTATATCTGATCAAGCAGGGGATGTGTGCATCTGTATGCCACAATTAAAACAATACAAGCCATTCCAACTTTGACACATGTGGATTTAATTATAAATATTTATAACTATTTTTGACTGATCGCACAGTTTGAAGCAAAATCTAAATATAATATCTACATGGCCCATAAGCCTGAACTCTATTTGGGAGAAAGGCCTCAGAGAGATCAGATCTGTTGGAGAGCATGTGATAATAGACGGGGGAACATTCCACATTATGCGTCCTCTACTGCTCTAATCTATATATAGTAAACATTGCTTTTAAAATAATAATAATAGCATTTACACAGGCTGAGTCCCTCTACGGTGGAGCTGCCAATGGATTGAGAAGGACTTTTATCTCACTTCCCTAGCATTTGCTCAAAGTGGTTTGTGAAAATAAAATCTCAATAGCATAAAATCTATTTTAAAACTCGGGGTGGGGGTGGGGAATGAAACATACAGCTGTAGCAAGAAGCCAGAAGAATTTGCAAGAAGAGCCAATGGCCCTTTGGAAAAATGGAAGTTTTGCAGCCCTTAAACATGGCAAACATGATGGATCTTTCATAGCTGGACAGGAGCATTCAAAAGACATCCTGGGTCTGTGGAGTTTGTTTAAGTCGTCATCGTTGCTATTGTTCCATTCCTCCGAAGAATCAGAGCAAGTGTGCAAACTGATCTGTCTATCTTGCCTTAATCTACCTCCCTGTGTTGAGGATAAAAGGAGTGACTCAGCCAAGGTTATCCAATAAGCTTTATGGCTGAGTGGAGACCTGAACCAAGGCTTCTTTCACTGACATTGACAAATCTCAACAAATCCAGTCTGTACCCTTACAATGTCCTTGGCTTTCCTTTAGGGTTGTGTCATGTAATGTTGGGGGGAAAAACAATGCCAAAACAGCAGCTACACATCACCTCCCAGTTAATTGCTGGATCTTGGTCAGGATGTTGAGGTGCAAATTTAGACAGAACTGTCATTTAGAGATAGCTCTCACCTAATGAAATTAAGGAAGTCAATAGCATGCCTGCTTAGGCTTTCGATGGTGTGCTTGAAGGTTTCTGCTGACCTGGCTTCTTATGGGGTTTGATGTCAGCTGGATTGTCCTTCCATAAGAGGAGACCTTGAAGTAGAGGAATGTCCTCTGTAATGTAGGACACATGGCTGGCCAGCTTATCATTTTGAGGGTTCCCCAGGGATGTGTTCACAAAGTGTCAAGTTGTAAGTTGGGAAGAACTTGTGAAAATAAGAGGAACTTTCCCAGTACATGGTGGGAATACTTCCCTTTGACTGTGTTGCTTGTAACCAACATATTTCTTCCTTTTGTCCATTTCTTTTGTTTGTATTGCAGGTATTTCAGATGGCATTATCACATGTAAGTATCTCATTTCCTGTTCTTTCAATATAAGCCTTCACATATCTTGTTTAGAGCAGAAACTCAAAATTATCTGCAGGTGTACCTCAAGGGAATATAGGAAGCTGGTGAGTCTGATTCCATGGGGGTGATTCCATGGGGGTGGTGAATCCACTCCAGGTATTCATGCAAATTTTAAAGGGAGCTGTTTGAAAAATACAGTGCAGCACCTTGGATAGTTTCAGAAGAGTTCAGAGTAAAACTTGGAGCAGGCAAAGAACCCCCCTCAACACACACGAAATTGAACTCACCAGCATACAATGAAATGGAGACAAACCTTTGTGTCTGTGGAGGGGGAAGAGACCTGGGAACACAAGGAGAAGTATACTATCAGCCTAAAACATCTAAGAGTGGGCAAGGAAAGATGGTTGTTCAAAACTTGAGAAAGGGGCAAAAGAAGACATAAATTGTCCAAGCATGCTCAAATAGTCGTAGGGCTTGACTTTGCCAAACCATGCATTTTGGCCAGTGCTACGTGGAGACACTGGTAAACTCTAAATGAAGGAGATATTTTTTAAGGAGTGCTCTGGAGGGACAGGTAGAGGGGGGCAACTTGTAGGGTGCCCCAGATAGCATAAGTACCATGCAAGGAAGAAAGATCAGAAATGAATGAACAGTTTAGACATCTTTGCATTGGGTGGCAATGGCACCAGCCAGGAACATCACCAGCTATGAAATCAGGGAGATTGGGACTGGGGTTCTCCATGACCCTAATACTAAGCAAGAGAGGGGTTTGAAAGTAAGAACTTTCCAAATGATGTTTCAAATACTCGTGGTGCAATGGTTCAATGCCCGTTACTGCAGCTAAAACTGTGCTTGCGACCTGGGGTTCAATCCCAGTGATAAAGTCAAGAAGTTTACCTTAAAATTGGCATTGGGGTGGTTCTTTATAAATTGCCAATGCACCATTGGTGGTTCATCAAAATTACCACACTGAGTTAGTTATATAGCAAAAGGTTTTTTAAAGACAGATATTGATACAACACAGAACACACACAGTACAGAAAATAAGTTAGTAGACATCTTAGCTTAAGGGTCCAAGGGCCCTTAAGGTTCTAAGACATGGCACAGACACATCTGCCCTGCTGTCCTGGACAAAGGACTAAATGACTTTCCATGGTTTTTATAGTTTTCTGTGTGGTTCTATGATCTAAGACTGACGTATTTTGTACGCCCCTACACGTGCTTACATGTGCTTGTTCATCAGCTCATGTTCTTGTCTTATAGCCATTTTGGCCATCAAAGCCTACAATGACCTGACCCTATTTTCCTAGTTCAAAGTTGGTTCCTTATTCCTGGCTAACCGCCATATGTTGTTCTCAGCAAATTGACACTTCGGCACTATAGAGGATGGGTCACCGTGACCATAGTCTTGTCTCCTACTTCCTAGCTTGGCTTCATTCATAGACTGGCACCCACGCACTGTAAGAGATGGTGCCAAGCCTTAGAGGATTGGTTATGCCAAGTTTGCTGGGTCATTTTGACCTATACCTTGTCAGCATATTTGGGTCTGTTAATGCTTATAATATGTTTTGATTTTTCTCATGTTTATAAATCCTTATCACCAGGTAGCAGGCTCATGGTTGACTCAGCCTTCCATCCTTCCGAGGTCGGTAAAATGAGTACCCAGCTTGCTGGGTGTGTGTGTGTAATGTGTAGCCTGCATACTGTAATTAAAACTGTAAACCACCCAGATACTACTTGAATTGGTACGGGGCGGAATATAAGCAGAACACTTTGCTTTGCTTTTTGCTTTATTGTGGGGTTATAATGTTATGAAGTGAGATTGTGTTGTTTTCCCCTGACTCGTAAGAGAAACATTTCTTCTTTCGTCCTTTGGTTTCAGTTGAGTATAGTCCAAGTCCTACTCCTCTTATCACAGTGACTCACAAGCCAGAGGAAGACACCTTTGGGGTAAGACTTGTGGGGCCAAGAGTGGGGGGGACTGGATGGGAAAGCCTTTCTGATTCTCCTGAAGCCCCTTGGCTGCATAAATGCTGGCACTGATTTAAGAGTGTGCTCCAAAACACTCGTTCCAACACTCCAGGCACATGTTCTCATATGCACTCCCTCCCCTGCAGCCAGAGAGCCAGGGCAGAAAATATCTACACAGACTTGATAAGATTCACCCTGTATAAATAAAAGCAGGCAGATAATCCAAGCCTGGATAAGGCACCAGCCTGGAAGGAACAAAACTTCTCTTTATTTTATGTGATGCGTATTTCATTTTTCAAGGAAAGGGTTTTACAAGCAAAGCTAGCTGCCGAGAGGAGAATGATTGTTTTCCCCAATGCAGGGGGAAGAACCCCTGAGAGAAAGCTGTCTGTGTACTGAAAAGCCAGGAATAAATATTCTGTCAATATGTGCAGAAGGAGCGGCTGGTGCCTCTAGCAAGGCTTTCTCTCCAGAGCAGCTACTACCTGCTCTGTTTTCTGTCTTGCCCTTTCTCTCCCACTTCATCTTTGTGCCTCCTCTATCCCCAAAGGTGTTGAAGGAGACCGAGTTGCTACTTCTGCATCATAAATCTCACCTTAAACGTCTTCTTTGGGGCACCCCGCCCATCACAGCACAACAACAACAACAACAACAACAACAACAACAACAACAACAACAACAACAACAACAACAACAACAACAACACTGTATCTCCATCCTTATGCATGCTCACTGGAGAACTGTGACCAAATTTTGGCTCTGTTTGAATGCTGCAGTATATCTCATTTCTGGGTTACTCTGGTTTTGTTGTTGTTGTTTTTTTGTGTGAAGGCACCCCTAACCTTGGAAAAGATGCTTTGGAGGGACATGATGAATTGTGTCATGGGTTTTAGTCCAAACTTTAATGTTTCCATGTTTTTGAATGCATCTCTGGAGGATGGGGTGGGACAGGAATGTGTGAAGTGACTGTTCGCTGCCAGCTTCTGAGTTTACAATGTATTATATGAAAGAAACAAACCATTTGCTTATATATGTCTAACATAAAAAGCCAGCAAAGGAAGCAATTTTAAAATGTTCACCAACATGCTATTACTAATGTCAATGAAAAATGAGTTCTAAAACAAAAACAGGCTGCCTCAATGCAGATAGTTTAATTTAAAAGTAAAAGGTACTAATTTCAGATAGTGAACTATTACATGTCCGGACATGGTATTGTCCTGTGGCATAAGGCAGTTGAATCATACAATGTAGCTTCAGTATAAACATGCTGGTGCATTCTGTGGTTTTCAGTGTTCCAGGGATGTGCTGGAACATTGACGTTGTGATCAATATCATACAACAGTCCCTCTATTTCAGTAGGTTTCTCACTACATGAGATCTCTCCCCAGCTGTGATCTTTGACCTCTATGAGGTTCCAACCCTGTTAAATTCATCTTCTGTTTTAATGCACAGTTTGTAAAACACCCTCTTTGTGTTCACCGAACAACTTGCATAAATGCCGAGCCAACCCTCTTTCACCAGGACTTTGTGCTCATGCACAACTATTTCACCTAGGACGATTAAACTAGTCTCTAGATGAATGGAACTGTCATTTAAATTCTCATGGTTCCAAAATATGCAATTATATACTGAAGATACTGATTGAGAAGGGTTAGCTTCCTCAATGGCATGCTATCTTCTTTCCTATACCTTTAATTTTTACTTGAAATGGAATGTACATGTGTCATAACTTCCCATTGTACGATAATTATTCTCATGGCAGGTTATAATTCCATAGAAAAACAGAGTGAAGCCTCTTTGCATCTTGCCATAATAATATTTGATGAGTCAGTGACAGTCAACATGTTCTTCACAGGTATCAATTGCGGTCGGCCTGGCAGCCTTTGCTTGCGTTCTCCTGGTGGTCCTTTTTATTATGATCAACAAGTATGGCCGACGGTCAAAGTTTGGAATGAAAGGTAAAAATCAATCTATTTCCATATGCCCCTGTGATTTCTTTCCTGGGAGAGGCATGCTGGGACCCTAGTCTTACTCTTGTTGCCCTTGATGGACCTTGATTCTGAGTTTGCTGTTATATTCCAGGCGGAAATTTCATTTTGTGTTGGAAAGAGGGTTGTCTGCACCGGAGGTGCTAAATGGAACTGTACTCCAGATCTTCAGTCAGGAATGTGATAGAGGCTTTGGGAACCTGGTGGTTAGCATATGTGTCATTGTGACTGTCAGCAACCAGCGCTAACTAGTGCTTGGCAAATGATCACTCCTAGTTTCAGAGTCCTGGTTTCAGGGTTTCTGCATTGCTTACTGAACACTTGTTCTGCCAATGATGATGTGAAAATGGGGGCAGCTTCGTGAAGCCTATATATGGCAGGGGAAGTTGAATGACTGCATGAGGGTTACAAGGATGATGCAGGATTGAGCGGGCAGGCTATCTATTCCACTTCTAAGGGCTTTGGGATGTTCCTCAAGGGAATGTTGCCTGATCCACAGAATACTGTCTGTTTTGTCCTGCTTCTTTGGATGCTGATTTGTTACCTTGAGGCTCCTTAGGATGTTCCTACCCATCACCATTGAATACCACAGTGACTGTCCTATTCTAACCATGCATGGGAACATGGCAGATGCCTATGGGTGGCCTACAAGATAGTGCCTTGTATAGAACTACCGTTTCAGGACCACGGGCAGCTCCAAGCAGCTTTGACGCATACTTGAAGTCTCCTCTTAGTCTTAGGTCATTGTTTTCCTCAAGGGCTCTCTGTACCCATCCTAAAACTAGAAAATCATAGGAGGGCAAGCTTGTCACCTGGAAAATTTTGCCTTGTTGCTGCTCACTTTGCTGCATTTATTACCTGATCTGGTAAGGAGAAACTAGGTTGTGTGGGACCCAAGCACAAAAATTCACAGTCCCTTAGGGAATATTGAATGATGGAATATTTTCATATTTTCTCTATATTCTACAATATTCTTGGAGTTCAGAGCTCAAGGGGTGTAAATTGTTTTACTTGCTTATTTATTTCATTTCATTTCTATTCTGCCCCATTAGTTCATATCCACTATTCTGAGCTAAAAGTAGAACACCTAAACCAACAATAAAAAGCAACAATATAAAACAAAATAGGAAGGACATGTACAAATAAAAGAAGATACCACCGGATATGATGGTTGAAGTTACCATGTTGTTGTTGTTCAGTTGTTCAGTCGTGTCCGACTCTTCGTGACCCCATGGACCAGAGCTCGCCAGGCCTTCCTATCCTCCACTGCCTCACGGAGTTTTGTCAAATTCATTTTGGTTGTATCGATGACACCGTCCAACCATCTCATTCTCTGTCGTCCTCTTTTCCTTTTGCCTTCGATTTTCCCCAGCATCAGGGACTTTTCCAAGGAGTCCTCTCTTCTCATGAGGTGGCCAAAGTACTGGAGCCTCAGCTTCAAAATCTGTCCTTCCAGTGAACATTCGGGGTTGATTTCTTTCAGAAATTTCAGAAGTTACCACTTACCATAGTACATGATAAAGCCAGCATACCATGGGAACTGGACAATGAGTGAACAAATTTCTAAGTATAACTTCCCATGACATTCCATTTTTTTACTCTGTTTCTGTTTTTTAAACTCTTTTTGTGAAATTTAAAAAGAACATTGCAAAGTTTGGGAAGTGTTTATCAACAATGAATGAAGAAAAAACACAGACATGTCTGCATTAGCTACATACATCCAATCCATAGAGTTGTTCCTAGTAAGAAAAGGCTTATGCTATATCTCCCTACCCTACAGGTGTTAATATTCAAGTAATTTTCTTTGGGCAGAAGAGTGAGATGCTACCTCTAATTCACCACCACACAAAATGGTGGGATAGGCAAGAGTTAAAGTGCTAAGCCCTCATCACACCCTGCCTGGATGGGGAACACCATCAGATGTTGTGTGCCTTTTAACAAGGAAAAGCTATTCTCTGTTTGATAAGCTCCTCTACCAAATGGTCATTTTCACCACTTTTCTCATAAATCACTTACATAAATGTCCTTCTGCAGAGGTATTTTTTTTTCTTTTTTTAAAGGCTTTTTTAATTGGTAAAGTCATTAAACAGAATCTGCAGTATATGAAGGTGGCTCCAGTCTAGGACGGCTCCCTTTTTCTTCTGTGATTTCTCTTGACACGATACAAGCAAAATGCACAATGAAAGCTTTTTGCTAGTTATTTGTAAGACTTGGTTGTTGTTTTTGTGAATAAACTTTCCTTAGCTCTTGGGACAGGAGTTTCGGAGGCCCTTTGCTTCCCGATGGATGCGAAGACGACAAGCCCACAAATTGTTGCTCCATGCACAATTAGTTTAATTGTGTGTTATTCCTGCTTTCATTAGTAGTGAGTTAGTGTCCCTCTGAGTTGTTGGTTGGCTTCACATCGCAGAGTGTCAATTTGTCAAATGGAGTCAGGGAAGAAGGGTGCTCCTTTCCTCCCAGGCCAATGGGAAAACATGCAGAAATGTTGTCTGCTCCAGATTACCAGGGCTGAGTTGCTCCACAGCATTTGCCGTAGGGAATGTATTTGGACAAGATGTAAAAGATCCTCTCTGCTGATTTTCAAACAGTCTTCAAGACACTGGCTGAAATCATGTTACTTAGACTAGTACTAGTATCTCCATCATGCAGGGGTTAGAGTTGATGGTCTTGTACACCACCTTCGCGGTTCTGATTCTATCTCACACTAGGCTTGGCCCGCCAAATCAGGAGGGGCTTGTTGAGTCATCTCCTCAAGAAATCCCACTGGTTTAAATTGGCCTTCCGTAACTGAGGTTTGCTATGTTAATATAAGTTGTAGTTAGAGATGGCTGGTTTGAATCCATGCAACTTACCGAGAAATTTTCACTCAATTCACCATTGATTCAGTGCACCTACCCCTACACCATTGATTCAGTGCACCCTGGTGCAACTTACTACATGAATCCAGTGGCTTTAAATGCTGGAAAGCTGTGCAAGTTCTCTATGTTTTTAAACATTGTTACCAGCATCAGATTTGCTGAAATAGACTAATATGGCTTCCTTTTTGAAAAGTGCATTACTGTAGTATGCTATGATATTCTAGCTATATGTCTACATCATGTCCCCGAATCTACGCCAGTCTATCCATCCATCTACTGACCTCTATCTGCTTGTGCAGTACACAAACAAGGAAGCACCTGGATAGAACTGTGCATGAAATATTTTGAGTGTCAAATGGAGGAATTTTGTTTAGTCATTCAGCCTATTCCTAAACTTAGCTTGTTGTGGTGGCTGAAAATTCTTTTATTCTCAGGCAATGGGGGGGAAAAAGCTCAGCTTGAGCGTTGCAAGGAAGCAAAGCCAGGCAGGGAGAACCTTAGGAAAGAAAGAAGAAAGTGCAATCAATGATTATTTGCAACACACTCTCTGATGTTTGAGGAACTGCATTATCGTTGGCTCATTTGGTATTCCTTGCTAATAGTCTTGATCAGAGTGGCTGCACGGACATGGAAGTCTAAATAACTTGCTGTACAGCGCCATTGTACTTGAGAATCCATTAATGGGCACTTGAAAGCCAAGTGGCCTCCAAGCTGATTAAGAATTTTGGGGCAGAAGTGCTGTGTTATGACGGAAAGGGGACCTGCTCTGACAGTGTCATCTTTGAGGCATAGAGGTGGCCCAGCAGATCTAAGATCCACAGTGTCTTCCACTACCTTGATCTCTGTGTGGAATGCTTAAAAAGCTAGATTCTGAAATTAAAAACAAGGAGAAATCTTTCTGTGATGACCAACCATACCAGCCCGACCATTAGGCATGGGTGGGCGAGAGAGATGGGCATGACCTGCCCATTGGTGGTTCGTCCTGGGTCATTGGCTGCTACAAATGGGGTTTGGTGGTTCAGTGCCCTGCCCTTGGAAGCTGTGTCCTGGCTTCCTTATGCCTCCACTGCACATCCTCCATGTCTCCTCCAGAGAGTCCCAACTTTGTGGAGTGGGCATGGGCAGCAGGTTGCCAGGGGAAGGAAGAATCCATTCCACCATTGTTCTTCCACTGTGTTGGCCACCACCCAGCCTTCAACCCAGCCCTCAATTTCTATCACTGTCCTTGACCTCGGTTTCAAAATGCAAGCTTAGTACATGGAGCATAGTTGCCTGTTCTTTGCTAAGTCTCCTTTTTATGCTATGTTGTGTGCTGAAGTTTTTTTAACCCTCTTTCTGTTCTTTAAAAAATTGAGCTTTAAGGCATTTTGTTTTTGTTAGGGTCATAACCTTTCTCTGCTCTTACCTTTGTTTTTCATTGGGGTTTCAAAGCCTGCTCCCTTTGTTCTGTGTGGCTTATTTTCACCTGACTTTGAACCAGAGGAGTGGTTTCAGTGGAACTTTCAACTAGAAGTCCTTTATCTCTTGCCAAATCAAATACACACAGAGAGAGACACACATGTATACGTCTGCTTCCTATATTGCTGTTATCTGGGCATCTATTAAAAGAAATACAATCTGGAGTCCTGAAAAGCAGTAGTCAACCAGACGTTTTCTGCAGGGTCTCAACCGGATCCTAGTGTCAAAACTATATCCCTGGGGAGCTGCAAGCTTTCTCAATGTGATCTCCTCCATCTTCTCATGCAGTGTGGTCACTCATCTACAAGCTACACAGAGTATTTGCAGGATCTTTCACATAGCACTTTTTACTTGGCTCTGGAGGGAACCCTCCTGCCTCATCATAAATGAGTGCCATTCCAGGGTGTTTCCACTTCTGCATGGTTTCCTTTCTTCATATCTGGAGTGAGTAATGTACTGGGAGGCTCTTGGATCTTCCTGGTTTAAAGTTTCTGGTTGTTTCTCCCTTGGTTACAGCTCTCCTGAAATATAGGTGAAAGAACTGTGTGTCGCAAGAGCAAGATTGGCTGTACCACTTGGTAGTTCAGAGCAGCCATATCTTTTCTTCCCAGGCTCAAATTCTAAGGTGAATTTAGAAGCTAGCTCTGAGCAGTAGTGATTGGCGAGCATCTATGTGGTTACCAAAGGGAAGAGCACACTGTGTTCCAATACATGTAAAAATGGTGGATTGGAAACTGAGCAGTTCACTCATCCCTACAAAGGTAACCTGCAAATTTATGGTACTATTTGAAGTGCTATGCTATGTCAGCAGTCATCCAATTATGTAACATGGCCATGCACATCACTAGAGACAAGAAATTAAGGAGACAGGTAAAGGAAAAGATGAAAATTAAGGAATTCCATTTAAGGCAATGCACTTTCCCAGGTAAAGGGAAAGATTCAGTTTAAAAGCACTTTGGGAATGATGTCCAAATCTTGTTCCGGAGGTCTCCTCTTTGTGTGCTGTTGCTGTTTAGCTAATAGGTAGAGAAACTCCACTCCAGTTGCAACCTGTAGTACCTTCCTTCCCTGCCTTTGCTGTAGTTAAGGATAATTAACAGTTTTCCTAGGAGAGGAAATTATTAAAACTCCACTGATTTGATTTCCCTGGAGACAGACGTTCTTTATCTATAGAACACATTCCATATATAGCCACCAGACACAATTTCTCAGCTTCGCCAGCTTTGTCTCCTAAGCAGATGGTTGTTGTTTTTTTTGTTTAAAGAGGTTTGTGTCCTTGGTGGTTCCCTACTTCTCCCTCTCAGTAGAAACTGCTGCGAGCAGGAGATACGGGGTTGAATTTATTGAGTGGGTTTCAGAAGAAATAACTCCCCCCCCCTTATTTCTTCCTTCCTTTCTTGGAAGTGAGTCATCCCCAGTTGGTCACTGTGAAGTGCTTGGATAATTCTGGTTTCTCAGAGGTAGGCCTCTTTGGACTCTACGCTTCCCAGTGGATGGGTCTGGAGTTTATGTTGACACACATCAAAGGAGAGATTGCTTTGTGTTTTGTTCATGCACACCCAAAAATGGGGACGGGAGAGTGAAGGGAGGATTGGACGATTTTCTCGTCCACCCTTGAAAACAACTGTACTCTCTGTCTTGACACACAAGGGGTCCATCTTCTGGGAGAAGACTATGGGAGCCAAGTGCATTTGAGTGCACAGTGGTGGAATCACTAATGAACATCTTAGGAGTGCTTCAGCAAGGAATCACAGTGACCCTGTTGTCTTTCGAAGTAGGAGACATGGGCTGAACTCCTGTCACTGAGTGGAGTTAACTGAAGTAGGCCCATTGGAAAAGAACATAAGAACAGCCTTGCTGGAACAGGCCACAGCCATCCAGTCCGGCATTACAATTCTGGTCACCGCATCTCAAGAAAGACATAGTGGAACTGGAAAAGGTGCAGAAGAGAGCGACTAAAATGATTACTGGGCTGGGGCACCTCTCTTATGAGGAAAGGCTAAAACAATTGGGCCTCTTTAGTCTGGAAAAAAGGCGCTTGAGGGGGGATATGATTGAGACATACAAAATAATGCAGGGTATGAGTAAAGTGGATAGAGGGAAGCTCTTCTCCCTCTCTCAAAATACCAGAACTAGGGGACATACACTCAAATTGAGTGCTGGGAGAGTAAGAACTGACAAAAGAAAATATTTTTCACCCAGCGTGTTGTAAGTCTATGGAACTCCCTGCCACAGGATGTGGTGATGGCATCTGGCCTGGATGCCTTCAAAAGGGGATTGGACAGATTCCTAGAGGAAAAGTCCATCACGGGTTACAAACCATGATGGAGATGTGTAATCTCTAGGCTTTAAACCAGGGTACTTCAAGGGCCAGATGCAGGGGAGTGGTATCAGGAGACAGATATCTAGTCTCATGCGCTCCCAAATGCATCTGGTGGGGCCGCTGTGAGATACAGGAAGCTGGACTAGATGGGCCTTTGGCCTGATCCAGCATGGCTCTTCTTATGTTCTTATGTTCTTATTTTGTCTCACACAGCGGCTCACCATTTGCTTCAGGGTATTCCTGAGCAGATGTCTTCACCTGCTTATGATTCCCTGCCAATGGCATTGAGAGATAGCCTGCCTCTCTCTCCAATCCGGAGGTTGCCCTTAGGCATCCATAATGAGAGCCATTGATACCCTTGTTCTCCATGAACTTGTCCAATCCTTTCTTAAAACTGTCAAGGCTGACAGCTGTCACAACTTCTTCTGGCAGGGAGTTCCACAGACCAGTGATCCTCTGGGTGAAAAAATACTTCCTTTTATTTGTATGAGATCTAGCACCCAAAAGTTTCATGGAGGGTCCCTTAGTTCTAGTGTTGTGTGATAGGGAAAACAGTTTTCCTTACCTACTTTGTCCACACTGTGTATGATTTTATAAACTTCAATCAGGTCACCTCTTAGGCGCCGTCGCTCAGTGACAATTTTGTGAGTCAACTACTTCCATTAACTCCATGGGCTCCTCTCATTGTGACTACCTGTATTAAGCAACAGGATTGGATCTACTTTGTGTAAAGGAGAAGAGAAGTCAACCTGTTTATTTTAATTACTTAAACAATTATGCCAACCATTTAAGTTTGCCACAATGACTATTTTATTCGGCTCCATTTGTTTGTTAAAGTCTGCTGGTCCCCTATTAGAAGACTGACTTTAGATGCCTGTGAGGTCACACACGTCCATTCCTGGACCTCAGAGGGACACACAAATGACCCTCATAACATTCTGACAAAAATGAGTTTTTGGTTTAAAATGACAACAAGAAATGACCCTAACATCATCTTTACCTGCTTAAGATTCTTCTCTTATCCATTTGTTTTTCTAATGGGGGTCTAATGGAATGTATGTCATTTTGCTATCCTATTGAGGGACAGTAAGGCCCTTTGTACATGACCCTTAAACTCCGCCGCAAATGGCTCCCAGCTCCGGAGCTTAAAATTGTTTCCCCACCAGCTCCGGAGTTTACAGATAATTAAGTGCGACCACGCCCACCTAAGCACGTCCCAGCGCACTTTTCAGGTACCTGCTCTCTGGAGGTGAAAATTCCTGTTGCGGGTAGAATGCAGTGACAGCCCGGCTCTCCTTGCTTCTGTTTGTTCTTTTTTTGCCCCCTGCCCCTTTCAGAGATCTGAATGCTGCTGGGAACAGAGTGAGACTGGCAGAACGGAGGTAAGCAGCATTCTTTTCTTTCTTTTTTTCTCCCTCCCCTCACGCAGCCAGCAGCCAGGGGTGCGGAGGGGGTGGGAACGCAGGAACAGCGACAAACCCCTAAGATCTCTGGTCCGAATTTAAGTGGCCAGACGATCTTAGGGGTCATGTGAAAAGGCCCTAACAGAGGATACAAAAGGTTCTGTTCCCTTTTCTTCAATATTCCACACCTTTCCTTTCTTCCTTTTTTAGAACTGGAAACAGAGGCTGTTATTTTTCTCGCCATCCTTCTGTTTGAAAGAGAGGTTGCTGCTGTGAGCAGCGCACACATCTCACTGGAGAACCTGGGAAATGAGCGTTGTTGTGTTTCATCATATATTTTTTTTAAAGTGTTGTTTTGCAAAAGATAGAAGTGCACACTATGGACAGCAATGCCACTTTAACAAATAAGGATCAACCTCCACCCTCAGTTTTGATGCATGGGCCTCCTTGGTCTATATGCCCATCCTTGGTGCATGGGTGTGTTTTCACGGCTGGCTGCAGGTCATACAATCCCCATATTCTAGGCTCTTGTGCACTGGCCTTTTGTTCAGTATCAAGTCTTAATTGGCTGCAGGGAATGTTCCTTATTTTGATGACCTGGCTAATTGCACCTCCTCTGGTGCATATGCTTGGGTTCTTCCAACTCCCAGCTTCCTGCTTGCTGCCTGGATGGAGCGCTTAGCCTTAGCTGAAAGAATTACTCCCAGTGTGAATTTCCTGTTCATTAAAAACCATAGAGCAGTATGAAAGTGGAGGAAGCATGGTCATGAAATGCAGTAGGTGATAGAATGGCTACACCTGCTGTTGGCTCTTTGTCACCTTTGCCTAGCTTGCAAACAGCCAGTTGAATGCAATTTCTCCCTTGCTATTATCGGCCTTAAAGAGGAGATGGAGAACGGGAAGAACCCCACAAAGTAGAAACCAGGGAGCAAACAGAGGGGGGCCTGCCCTGGCTTTTCCTTTCCCTGTCGGCTTTAATTAATGCTTTAATTGGGATCTGTTTATTCCGCTGCTATTGTCCTCCTTCTCTCTGAAAGATGCTGCAAGGCCATTAGCAGTGATAAAAATGTGCTTTGTGGAGGCAACTCAAGTCATTCATCATCCTCTGCACACTCTGGATAGCTTGAGGAACTCAGAATGCATTTGTTTGTGCTGTGCAGCAGAGAGAAGGAAAGTGTGCCATTTGGCCATCCCATTTAAGGGTGTATTTGTTGTCCTATTAGCTCCCTTGGGTACACACCAGATGTTTTGCCTCTTTGGGCGTTTATACACGACCCCTAAGCTCCACTGCAAATGGCTCCCAGCTCCGGAGCTTAAAAATGTTTCCCCACCAGCTCCGGAGCTAACAGAAAATTAAGTGCGACCCCGCCCACCTAAGCGCGACCCAGCGCACCTTTCAAGTACCTGCTCTGGGAGAGTGAAAAATTTTGATGCTGAGAGTGCCGGGCTCTCCTTGCTTCTTTTTGTTGTTGTTGTTTTTGCCTCCCGCCCCCTTTAAGAGGAACCAGGAAGTGACGGGGGGTCGGAGCAACTTCCACCGGCACTCCGGAGGTAAGAGTGCATTCTTTTCTCCCTTTTTTTCTCCCTCCCCTCACACAGCCAGCAGCCAGGAAGTGCGGAGGGGGTGGGAACACAGGGAGAGCGACAAACCCTCAAGATCTCTGGTCCGAATTTAAGGGACTAGCGGATCTTAGGGGTCGTGTGAAAAGGCCCTTTGTTGTTAAATAGTGTTGTTATGGGAGATAGTTTCCAAAGTAAACTGTCACCTGCTTAGACCCCATTTCCACTGTTTAAAATAGACTCGAGAATTCATCTTGTGGCCTCTAAGGGGCATAGAAAGCTCCACTGCCATGTCTGGAGGGGAGGCAACTAGTGTTCACTTTTTGGAATGAATATTTTTAAAAGAGAATGGCAGATATCTTTCCAAAACAGGCCTGTAGGTGATGATAGAGGACCCTCTAACATCTTTCACAGGGCCATGTCAAGACAAAACAATATGGTGGCTTCCAAGGATAAATTCATCAGGTGTGCTTTTTCCACATTTTTAAAATCACAAGTTATTTTTTTATTATTCTTATTTGTTTACAGATTTATACTGCAATTTATTAAGGTTCGTCATTCCTGACCAAAACCAATAGGGCCAGAATTCTCTCTCACCTACATTGGCCAAATTCAGGAAATGTCATAATTTGCAGGGATGCTGTCTTGTCTTTGGGTCCGGGTCCCAAGTCTGAGCCCAAGTCTTTGGTATTAAGTTGCAAGTCCCTATTAAAAAATAAGGTGGGGGGGGTTGTCTCCTAGGAGGGCTCGATGGGTTCCAAGTTGCAAATCAAGTCCAAAGCTTTGGGAAGAGGCGGACTGGGTTGAGTCCAAGTTGAGTTGCCTGTACAAAGTCCACATTTACAGCGTGTCCCACAACTCAGGTTCCCATCTCTGGTTATTTGGAAGCACGGACATCAACATGCTGGGTACCTGTCTTGTTAGGAAAAGATGGGGGAAATAAAGATGCCACTCAGCACAATGAGTGTAGTGGAATTCAACAGTGATTCACATCCAGATTTTGAAGTC
The DNA here is from genome assembly GCA_037367245.1 of Phrynocephalus guinanensis. Classification (NCBI taxonomy): domain Eukaryota; kingdom Metazoa; phylum Chordata; class Lepidosauria; order Squamata; family Agamidae; genus Phrynocephalus; species Phrynocephalus guinanensis. Next base: position 8,560,124 of record CM074749.1, on the reverse strand, counting down.
CTGGGCCCAGGAGGAAGAATATGGCTGTTCCTCTTTCTCCAACATCCAGACTTTGAAAACTTCAGCTCATTCAGTAGAACATACAAAATTTGCTAATTTTGGATAGTTCTTAGAAACATCTCAACCAACCAAAGGTCCTTAGGAGCAGACAATGAGATAAAATCTCCCTTGAATAGCCATGTCTAGTCACAGTGGGCTAGATGGATGCATCAGCTTTAGTTAAGGCCACTTCTTGGGGGTAGGGGGGGAGTGAGTCTCTGTGGGGCATGGGTAGAATTAAGGAAGGGGACAGGCAGCCATTTCTGGAACACCATTTGCTGTTTCTGGCATGAAAGTGAGTGTTGGATTACATCAGGATGCCAGACTTGTTTCCCACTTCTATCAGGATCTCTCTGACACAGCTCGGCATCTGCTGCTCAGACAAAAACCCTGCAGCTCCAAGACAGCTGCTAGAATTGGGGGCAAAGCCGCCGTCCCTTTTGTTGCTGACAAGACAATTTCCATCTGATCCCCTAAAAGCTCTTGTGACATCTGCAATTTTCCAGGTGGATAATGAAAACCTGTAAGCCGGGCGTCTCCGGCAGCGTTCTGAGCGCCAGCCTGTGGAGCCGTACCCAGCGGCTTGCAGATCTGCTGACAGGACTTAATAATCATTACGTTAAGTGGAGCCATTGTGGTGGGAGCAGGTGAGGCTGATCTCCTTGAATTGGAGGCATTTTCACCATCTTCATATGCAGATCAGATGAGAAGGTTGCTTGCAGCCAACATTCCATGAGCAAAATCCAGTTTGTCCTAACCTGCTTTACTCAGAAGAATTCAACTCTTCTGCTTTGGTTCATATAAAGATTGAGCTTTGTAGTTTCTCATCTTGCAGATTCTGAACTTATGGACTTCTCTCCCATTTTCTCCAAATCCTGTTCTTTCAATTGCTATGTCAGAGTGAAGCTGCTATACTTTGAGAAGATGAGAGGACACTGGAAAATAGCTCTGTATTTAAATAGGAATGGATGCCCTTCCTTCCGTCTAAGGTTGTCCCTTCATGAACTTCATATCCACGTAGGGACTGAACTTGGGTCTCTTCAATCCAAACATTTTGTGGCTCGAAGATCTTCTTTGGAAGAAGACTTAGAACTTCTCAAGAATGAGGAGTTCTCAGGGACCACCAGCATCCTGAAGGATTCTGTGTCCATGGAAGAAATGGCTGAAGGTTCATATCCTCTGGGAATACATGCCACAAATAGAGACTGAGTGACACCTACATTTCTCAGAACCTTTGTGCCTAAAGAAGTAGGGCATAACTATTACAATCAGGTGGTATACTTGGTTGCAGAAGAAGCTTTGTCATGAGCAAAAGGCTCAACTAGAGAAGACTGGCCCATCTTGTTGAAATTCTTACATTTCCTGTTGAAAAACCACTGTGTTGGGGGCGGGGCGGGGGGGGGGGGCTTCTGGGTGTTTTTGCCGCCACCAGGGCGGTCGCCGCCGCCCCTGCGACCCCCCGCCGCAAGAAACTGGAGAAACCGTGTTTTAAAACTAGCTCTTGATGCTTCCTTGTTGATCCTCTGATGGACATTTGTGTTTGCTTGTGGACTGATTTTGGTTTTGGGTGTTGTCTGCTCCTTGGCTACTGTTCTACCCTGATACTGCTGTGGCCCCCCCGCAAGGCACACGCTCCAAGCACCCCCGACCTCCCTGACAGCTTTGGATGTTGCCACCTGCTCTGGGGGATTTACTTGGTTGCAGAAGAAGCTTTGTCATGAGCAAAAGGCTCAACTAGAGAAGACGGGCCCATCTTGTTGAAATTCTTACATTTCCTGTTGAAAAACCACAGTCAAAGGGCTACAGAAACTGGAGAACTAGCTCTTGATGCTTCATCCTCTTGCCTTTGATATTTTGGTTTTGGGTGTTGTCTGCCCTTAAGACCCTGGACTGCTTGCAGCTTTATGCCTGCTCTTTGTAGACCTCAGTGCTGCTGAACCCAGGTCACCTTGCCTTGGATACCTGGTTACCCCTTAAGAGGACTAGGCCTAGGCTATGGACTCCTGCCCTTTCGACAGAAGCATCTACCTTACTCATGTTCTCTAATAGCCAGCCATACAATGCCTGAAGCATGATTTAGCCAAAGTTCAGTTCTGTTGTCTATTCTTTTTGGATCAAGCCAACTGGCTACTGCATAACACACCCCATGTCTGTCTTGTCAAATAATTCCAAAACTTTCTCTGATCAAACCTTGGAATGTTGGGCAATTTTTGGGATGTTTTGGGGAATCACTCTAGCACTTGATAGTTATTCTAGCAGTGGATACTGTCACTCAGTGGTGTGAGACAAGGCTAGGGCACTTGATTCACAACAGTGGGTTTTCTGTGTAAACCTCTGTTGAAATTGTACTGGTATCAGTACCATCTTTTCCATTCCTCAAACTGGGATCCAAAAGAGCTGATCGACTTGCTACTTCTTTCCCTCTCTGGAGAGAAAGACCAACAATATGAGCAGGTCTGGAATCAGAAATCAGATTGAAGCAAACACATATTATTTGGGATGGAAAACGGGAAATTCAGTAGTTTAGAAGATATCTGGTTAAATGTTGGGAGTTTAATTCCCTGCTGTACCTACTTAACAGGGGCTGGACATAGATGATCCATCCGGCCCCATCTCTGCAAGTGTAAGATGCTGATGCTGAAGATGCTGCTGCTGCTGCTGCTGCTGCTGATGATGATGATGATGATGATGATGATTAGAGATGGGCACGAAATGAGCAATTTTTCGTTTTCGTTTTCATTTTTTCGTTTCATTACGTAACGAAACGAAAAACAAATTTTGTCTCCAAAATGAAACGAAACGAACCGAAACAACAGAAATTTTGTCATGTATTTCGTTTTCGTTGCGGCAAATACATTGAACTGTAATGAATGCTAACGAAACAGCAATTTTTCATTTTCATTTTCGATTTTTCATTTTGTTACATAACGAAATGAAAACAATTTTTTTTGCAAAAAACTCACGAAAAACGAAAACGAACGGAAACAGACCCCCTAAACGACAAATGACAAACGAAACACCATTTTTTTGAGTCGTGCCCATCTCTAGATGATGATGATGATGATGATGATGATGATGATGATGATGATGATGATGATGATGATGATGATGATGATGATGATGATGATGATGATGATGATTAATTGCAAACCAGATGGTATGCCCTTAAGAGGAACTAAGAAAGACTTTTTAGTTGTGAATACTTGAGAAGTAAATATATCAAGACCCCGGAAATGGAAAGAATGCCAGTTTTTCTATTCATCAGTTTTAACTGTTCCAACATGGTGAGATTAGTGAATGAAGAATTTTGAAGTCCAGTGAGAATGATTCAGTGGATGTACTCTATGATTAGCAATCGGATTTAGTGAAAGAAAATGGTGTGGAAACATCAGTTACAATCAAGCCAGACTGTACCTCTCTGAAAATTAATAGCAAAGAGCACACCACACTGATTTTCCATCCTATTTATATCACAGCTCATCACTGTTTGTCCCTTACCCCCAGCTGGTTCTCACTCCCATGGAATAGATAAGATATTCTCTGAGCTACACCACCAAAGACCTTGGCTCAATAGGAAGATATGCCTGTCTATACAATGAAGAAGAGCCTTCTGTGGGGTGGAGGGATGGACTGAATAGTGGGAATGCATGAAACAAGCACCACCACCCTCTAAGAAAATACCTGGTTGAAAGAGAAACTGTGGAACTAATCAACCTGGGGACTATTGTTAATTGGTCTATGTTAGACAATCAGTTCCTTCTGATGGATACTCAATTAACCACCCGTTTAAGAGTGAAAAAGGCATTTAAAAATCCAACCACTTGCGGACGTTGAAATGCAGACGTTGAATACTCAAAAGGCTAAGAATGGTAGAGCTTTCTGCCTGATTTATAGTCTATGAAGAAATCTCATAAAGGTCTCATATGTGCTCAGCACAGCACAGTGTGAAAACTCGTTGGGGATTCTCCATGAAAATGGAGAGTTTGCTCCTTCAGCATGAGAGTGATACATGGAGTACTTAATAGTTTTGGGTTGTGGCTTGCAAGGGTTCTAAAATCCTTTCCCTTTTGCAGCCAAGTTAAACACACACACACAAACACTGTGGTCTTGGTTGTGAACTTTCCTAATTTAGCTGACAAATAGGAATTGAGCCGGGTTTTATCCCTAAATCAGCTTCCACCCTTTTGGTAATGTGCTGGGGCTAGGAGGGATATCAATTTGGGACCATTTATTAGAATGGAATCATCCTTGAGTTGACCAACAGCCACGGTATTGTTCCTAGTCAATATCTACCCTCTATTAGAGATAGGAAATGCTCTCCCCCCCCCCCTCCAGAATCTCCAGATTTGAAGGCATTGTAGTCTGGCAAAGTAATTTTTATGATGTCTTGCTGTGTGGCAAACGCCTGATGAGTTTGAATACACTCCTTTGGTGGTGGATCTGTTTGGGTCATATGCCCCATTTAACAGTCAGTGCCACTCACTTCTCATTAGGGGTCCCCTTCGCCCATTCTCTGGCACCTGCTCTGTCTCAGGACACAACACTGTTTGTTTAACGGCAAGATTAAGCACTGTACAATGGCTCCCAGCAGAGGAGCCGAGGAAATTGCTATCATCTATAAATTGGAATATAGGTTTCATGTCTGCATCTGTGTGCATTTCAGAGCTTATTTTTCTGAAGTTAATTGATGTCAATCACTCGTGAGGTTTTTTTTATTTTTTGTTACAATGTGGCAGCAACAGCAGATAACCATGTACCAAAAATGTGTTGCAAAAAGCAAGGTGGGGGACCCTGAAGGCTTTGGTGCTCAAACTGAAATAATAAGGGGAGGCACAAAGAAGCTTCATTCTCCTGCATTACTATGCATTGGATCTGTCCCATGGTCTTCTTTTAAATAATTAAAATTAAATTGCGCATTTTCAAGTGGATCCTGACATAAGGTGACTACTTCCACTGTAAAATTCTCAGGTGTGGTTGGCTAGTCTCTCCGTCTGGAGATTCTTTGGGGCATTGCAGGTTTTCCAAGGTCACACACATGGCACAGCATGGGACACTATTGGCTGCACTAGGTCCATGGTCCCCAATCTGGGTCTCCAGGTGTACTTGGACAAAGATTGCCAGATGCCTTCACCACTAGCTGTGCTGGCCAGGCTTTCTGGGAGCTGCAAGCCACCAATATCTGGGGGCCTAAGTTTGAGTAGAGCTGGGGTAGGTTATATCAGGCATGTCCAAACTTCAGCCCTCCTGATGTTTTGGACCACAACTCCCAGACTTCTAAGCTTAGATTGCCAATGACAAAGGACTGTGGGTGTTGTGGTCCAAAACATCTGGAGGACCGAAGTTTGGAAATGCCTGGGTTATATGCATCATATAACTTTACCTCCAGAAAGTTCTTTTTTAAAAAAAAGCAATCCATCATATTCATTCAGATCAATATGCCTGTTCTAGCCCAGTTCATCTACACCAGGAAGAACTGTTGTTAATTGTTCATTTTTTAGAGTTTCATTATCTGGAACTTAATTATTCTTCACCTAGTTTATTCAAAACTCAGTCACCCCAGGATCGACTTCTGATTTTTTGGGGAAATCTTTTTGCTGTCCCACTGTGAGAAGTGTAGATCTATTAGATCTGTTGAGAGGGATCAAGATGATGATGATGATGATGATGATGATGATGATGATAATAATAATAATAATAATAATAATAATAATAATAATAATAATAATAATAATAATAATAATAATAATAATAATGGCAATAACCATGGACCTGGAGAGCTGGAAGGGACCCTATGGGTCATCATGAGTTCTCCTTTGACCTTTGGGATGTCCCTTGGTGAGCTCATAAAATGACTGTCAGGGAAGTGGCTCTTCTCTGTGTCTGTCCCCCTTTGATGGCCTCACCAGCTAGAGAGTAACTTAATGCCACCGGAGTCCTTCCATCTGTTGCGGCCAGGTTCGAGACGCAGACTAATGCAATGCCACCACAAATCTTTGTTCCCGACCGTGAGTCATAACACTGACCAGGAAGAAGGTGGGCCCAGACATTCTCCTTCAGAATCAGCCTTCCTCCAAGACTGAACTAGCGACATGCTGCTGTTTCCACCCACAACATGGTTTCCCCCCTTGCACTGCTGTGGTGGGAAGTCCTCTTTTGGAGGTTTACTGGAAACCCACTAAGGCAAAAAGGAGTTGAGCCATGTAGCCATCACAAAACACAATTGCAAAAATAGGTTACAGGTGATACTTTCATAGGCCACTATTAAAAATAAAAAAGGAACATTGCAATCTTTCGAGTGTAAATCACCCTTCTTCAAAGCAGGTCCCAGAAGTTCAGACATGGTGAAAGATGTGCTTCACCAGGTGGTTACTTTTAAAGTCCTTGGTTAGATGATGTTCTTAAAGTCCATGGCTAGATGATGTTGCAGCCAGGGCAGGAGTCTTGTTAGAGCCAAGAAGGGCAGTTGTAAAAAAAGTAGTCACACCCCCGTTCTTCAAACAAAGGAACATAAATCATATACCACCCCCCTCCCTTACCCAGCTCCATTTGGCACTATGAGACAAACAAGTCCCTTTTGGCCTGGGTGGTGTGTGGGGGGGAAGGATTGATACAGAAGACCCATGTGCTTCATTCTGGGTTTGGGGTAAAAAAAAAGACCACTAGGTTTGCCAATTGGAACCAGATTGAATTAAAGTTATATAACCCACTGTGGATTTTAGCCTGCGCTTCACAGGAATTCCCCAAGACAATGATTTTTTCTTTCTTTTTTGGTAATAGGATTTGCAGAATCCACCAAATAACCTTAATAATAATAGCCATTGAATGGCAGAGTTGGCGAACCTATGGGGCCCTATGGGTCATCCAGTCCAGCCCCTATCAAGGAGGTCTGGTGGGGGAATCAAACTCCCAACCACTGGCTCTGAAGCCAGAGACCTAAGCCAATAGGCCACCCAGCCACCCCTGCTCCATCTCTGTGCACATTCCTTTCCTAGGGTGAGAATGACAACATAGGGCAGTGATGGCAAACCTTTTAGAGACTGAGTGCCCAAACTGCAATTCAAAACCCATTAATAGTTTTGCAAAGTGCCAATACAGCCATTTAACCTGAATACAGGTGGCTGTGAAGGGTCGATGATGGGTGACCACAGAAAGGGCTCCGAGTGCCACCTTTGGCACACGTGCCATAGGTTCGCCAACACTGACATAGGGGGCCTTGTTATGTCCAGCCCTTCCAATGATTCCCTTTGTTTGGGATGATGGTTCCCATAAGCCCCTCTCTGGAAGATGCCTGCATTTGTAGTTCATTTGGCAATGGTTTTATGGGGAATTGTGAAGGACTCTTCCACCTCACTGGCGATCTGATCCTTTTTAAACTGACAGTGCCTGATGAAAGCACACCTTCTGATATGGAACTGTAATTCCATTTCTTAGTGCAGCAGCAGCAGCAGCTTTGGGTCCATTCCCCCCCCTCCCCCCAAACACGGCTGATTTATTTTTATTTTTAAGTCTTGCCATGCCATTTGGAGCCAACTTCACCCTTCAAACGTGGCGTGCTGATCCGTTCGTTCCTTTATGTTCCAAATTGTGTTATTTAGATAAGCTGCAGCGAAGAAGCAAATGGGTTTCTGCTTCCTTGTGCTGCCAGTGACGTCTCTCCTCCTGTTGGCATTCTGCAGTGAGATAGGCCAGCTTTCCCTTTTAATGACCTTGTCGCTTGTCTTGGGAATTAGTTAATGCTCTTTAACATAAATACCGAGCTGCCTGGGAATGGAGCGGGCACACACTCACACGTGCTTTAGCCGTTTGGCTCTTGGTGCTGCACGGCGCACGTGAGACATTTACCCTTGACAAGCAGAGTACTTGAGAGCTCCTCAGTCCAAGAAAACTGAGAAAACATACATTTGCAGGGAAGCAGGTGTATTCCTAGATTGGGTCTAACCTTTATGGGAACTATCCAAGGTGCTGAAGCTGATTCCCAGAATACAGGCAGCAATGTGGATCACTTTTGGTGTATTTTTAAAAGGTTCAAAGTAAAACCCAGAGTGGATCCACCATCCCAGAGATACTGGTATTGGCAGCCTCCAGAAACGCACAGGCACACACATGTGCATGGAAGCATAATGCCAATTCAGATGTATTTGTGAGACAGATAACTCAACACGTAAGGAGGACAGGACCCTGCCTGTGGTGTTTGCTTGATTGCATGAAAAGCAACAGTCTGAATCCTGTTGTCGATTTATGCTGGCCTGAGTGTTCCTGCATAAACTGCAAAGCAAAAAGCAAAGTGTGGTGTCTGCCTGCTTGACCCCACAGGGTTGTCATGAAGATGTGAAATGGAGGCGAGGCACACCTACTGCCCTAAGCCTGCTGAAACCAAAATTGGCCATAAATGGACAAAATATAGGGTATATATAAACATTTATGAATAAATGGCAGTTAAATAGGATGGATGGCCATCAAAACACTAACCTACGGCAACCCTATGAATGAGTGATTTCCAATGTGCCTTGCCCTCAACAGCCCTGCTCAGCTCTTCTAGACCCAAGCCTGTGGCTTCTGTTAGTGAGGTAGCCCATCTCATAGTTGTCTTCCTCTCTTTCTGCTGCCTTCCACCTTTCCCAGCATAATTTACTTCTTCGGAGAATCCTTCCTGATCAGGCTGTGACCAAAATAGGACCCTCACAGTTTCAGCATTTTTCCCTCCAGAGAGAGAGAGAGTCCGGGCTTGATTTGATCTGTGACCCACATGTCTGCCTCTCTTGTAGTCTAGGGGATCTGCAAACTTCTTATCAAGCATGGCTTTCACACACTTACACAGCGGCTGGTAACAGAATGGGTAGGATCGGCATATTCACCTCCCTCCATGTTAGGTCAGCCTATTCTTAGAATGCTTAGGTATAAGCACAAATGCCGATACTTTCACATGTGCATGTGAATATGCACACACACACATACACAAACAACTGTTGTTTCCATGTTTATTCATTTTGATTCCTTGTATTCCTTTCTTTTATTCCCTTTCAGCATTGTCTGTTATGCCAGTGGGCATCTGCTCTCCCCCCCCCATGTTCCCTTGGGATTGTTTGTTGTTGTTGTTGTTCTTGTTTTTCTGACTCCTGGAGGACATACACTTGAAAGCCGCATCTTCGCTGCCACTTATGCAAATGCATCCTTGAACAGACAGCAAATTTCCGTGTGTCTATGGCAGAATTATGCACAAGGCATCAAAAACGGAAAGGCAAGGTTGCAGAAGCAAGTGGCCAAGCAAATAGCATACTCAACGAAAGGTAGCCACCCAGAGTTTATTAGACAGTGGGAGATAGACTGTCGAATATGATCAAGCCCATGTTTGAAGTTTTATGGACTAGCAGAAAAGGGCTCAGCTTGGAATTGCCCTCTGAGGGAAGGATCAACTTTATTTAGTGCTGCATTTTTAGATCCTTGAGCTAGACTCCCACTGGTGTTTCACTTAGTAGCTCAACTTGATTATTCTTTTCTTGGTTCTTAGCAACACTCTTAGAGCAATCTTCTTAGGCCCCCACTGCACCATTATCACTTTCTCCATGTCAAGAGCAATGTTTTCGAAGAGAAGAAGGAAGCCGCTCTTCCAAGTAACATACACTACTGTCACCAAAAGTAGTTAATTACAGGTAATTGTGTTCTTGGCCATTTGGTACTTCAGGATTCTTGGAATCTCTGATGCTAGAGGCCATATCTGAACAATGCTGTTGGATAACCTTTATGATGAAGAGTCATTTGAAGAGCTTTGTAGATTAAAATGAATGGTGCAAATTGACCTAGAGTTGAATGGGAAGGCATTGTGTCTGACAAAGCAGTGATATTATGGAATGGAAGCCTCCAGCTCTGAGTGATAATCCAAGCCTTTGTTTTGAGCTAAATGGAATTTATAATTGTAAAGCTAGTTTCATTACAATAGGAATTAAGCAGTATGTAGGGGGTTAAGAGTGTGAGCAAGGTGTTGCCATCTTAGCACTGCAGAGCTGGAAGGGACCCAAGGGATCATCAAATGTCAAGAAGGCACAGTGCGGAGTTGAACTCCTAACTTTTGACTCTGCGGCCACTGAGCTGTTCAGCAGTCCATTTGTTTTAGGTGTCCGGAATCCAAACTTTATAGTAGTGGTTAGAGATGGGCATGACTCAAAAAAATGGTGTTTCGTTTGTCGTTTGGTCGTTTAGGGGTCCGTTTTGGTTCGTTTTCGTTTTCGTGACGTTTTTTGCAAAAAAATTTCATTTTCGTTTCATTAGGTAACGAAACAAAAAAACGAAAATGAAAAATTGCTGTTTCGTTAGCATTCTTTTTAGTTCAATGCATCTGCTGCAACGAAAATGAAAAACACGGCAAATTTGGTCGTTTCGTTTTCGTTTTCGTTTTCTTTTTTAAAAAAATTCATTTCGTTTTCATTGCGTAATAAAACAAAAACGAAAAAGAAAAATCGCTCGTTTCGTGCCCATCTCTAGTAGTGGTTCCTGACTTGGGATCCCCAGATGTTCTTGCACTAAAAGCCCAAGAAGCACAGAGCACAGAGAAAACTCCTAGCTCCCAGAGCTCCTTGCTCTCTGAAGACGCCAGTCACAGAGAATGGCAAAACATCAGGAAGAAAAGCTTCCAGAACACATTGAAATGGCCCCAAAAACTCAGAGCAATGCATCTATCAGATCCCAGCCATGAAAGCCTTCGAGAATACACACCAAGAAGCCTTGACTGCTGGCTGTACTGGTCAGGATCTCTGGGAGTGGTAGTCCAAGAACATCTGGGAGCCACTGCTTTATAGCAGTGGTGGTGAACCTTCAGCACTCCAGATGATTTGGACCACAACTTCCAGAATTCTGGGCCTAGACTGCCAATGACAAAGGACTGTGGACTGGTGGCATAATGGTTAAATGCCTGTACTGCAGGTAAAACTGTGCTCACAACCTGGGGTTCAATCCCAGGTAGCTGGCTCAGGGTTGGTCTTCCATCCTTCTGAAGTCAGTAAAATGAGTACCCAGCTTGCTGGGGGGGGGGAGGGGGGGCAATGTGTAGCCTGCATAATTAAACTGTGAACCGCCCAGAGATGACTTGAAGTGGTATGGGGTATATAAGCAGACCACTTTCCTTTTTGTGGTCCAAAACATCTGGAGTGCCAAAGGTTTGCCACCACTGCTCTATAGCATCTGATTGTTCATTTTGTTTTTACCCAGCATTGAGTCTACGGAAGAAAATTGGCCCTCCTCTATGTCTCAGTCTTTAGCTCTGAAGAGTGGTTTATTTTGCTTCCGTCTAGTGGAATTCAATGGATGGGATACATAAGCCCAGTGAGCTCTTCTTTTGTGCACCCTTGATTTAAGAGCTATGGGAAGGGAGAGGGAACATATCTGTCTGAGTTTTGAAGCTGAAGAAACAATTAGGAGAAAAAGCACAAAAAATCCTAAAGCCTGTTACTTATCTTTTGCTCGATTCTCTGGAAAGCAGGGGAGGGAAGAATAGACATCTAGCTTTGTTTTACTTAGAACTCAGCCTTAATTCCTCAGCTGGCCGGCCATTTTTTAGTCCCATGAGGTACAACAAGGGAAAGTGGAAGTTGTGATAGGGAGGAATTGACTGTGCTCTCCCAGCCTTGGCTTATTAATTAACTCTTCTGATTAATTTCCATTGAGATTACTCCTTGATTAATTCCCAGGAAGCTGGCAAGACCGCCTCACGGCTTAATCCTTTTTTGTAAGCCCAGTAAGCATAATACTTGAAGTAAACATTTGAGGGTGAGGGCAGACCAGTGCTTAACAAGGCCAACACACAACAAACACACACCTTCTCTCGATTGGTAGGGTTGGTTTCTTTGTTTGCCGTTCTTTTCAGTTGCTGTCTGTGGTTGGGTTCCTTAAAAGGTTCTTCAGGGCTTGCTTTGTTTACTCCTGTCGCCACACCGCTTTGCATGCTGCTGCTTCGCTGCCTCACCGGCATGGCTGTAACCAATTGCTGGACTTCACTTGTTGAGCCTGATATTTAGGGGCCATATCCCAGAAATTTAGAGAGAAGGTGGAAGAGACGGAGGAAGAGAGAGCTGTTTGTCGCCTGCTCTGTTTGGAAACAGGAGGCAAGCTTTCCCCTGTGCTGTTTTTTGTTCAAGTAAGCTTCTCAACTCATACGCCAACGTTCAATGTACAGTGGACCCTTGTATAACAAACAGCTCGTATAACATAAAATCTGTACAAGATAAAAAATTCCAGAGATAGGGGAAATTTGCTTAACATAATCGCCTATGGGGAGAATCTGTACAACATAAAAATGGGATTATTCCGTTTTCAATGCATTCCTATGGGAATTTGTATAAAGGAAAATTGGCTTAACATAATTTCATTTGGAATGAATTAATCACTTTATACAAGGTACCACTGTATTTAAAGGGGCAGGTGGGGGTGATGAGGCTGAGGTGCAGGGTTTGGGGAAATTTAGGGTTTTGCCAGCATGGCCCTGCTTCATCCTGCAGTGTCTTCTTGTCACCCAAACTCCAGTACTGGCTACAATACTCCCGGGGTATGTGTGTCCATTCACATTATGATTTCCCTCCACAGGTTTTAAAAGTGTGAGCAGGAAGGAAGCTAGGAAACAACCAGATACTTACATGTTTGTGCTTATAGTGGGTGATCTGGGGAAGATGCAAATTTGTGCACAATTGTGTTGGCGGTTTTCTCCTTGATCGTGTTTGATGCTCCGATCCCAAACAAAGGTGAGGGCAGTGTTAGCTTTTAGGATATTGGGGAAGCCAGATAGAAATCAAGAACATAGGAATGCTGGTGTGATGTCAGTAGCATTTAAAAAGGACCTGCTTTGATTTTGAGTTTGATGCAAGTAATGCACAATGTTATGAAGTAGCACACCATCCAAAACAGAAGCAGGAGACTTTAATTATTGAGAATCTGCTCCTACCAGTAATGTCATTCCTACTTCACTGTTGGAGCTTGGACTTTGGCTGTGATTTGATGTGTTTTGTCATTTTCATTGATCCCTTTCATCAGTAACACACTAAAACCTAAAGAGAGATGAATAAATGAAGCAAACTTAATTTTGTTGCCATTAACTCTGATTCCAATTTACAATTGTTATCAAGAGAATCCTTATGAAACTGATATTGGGGGAAAAACAAGAGCATTTAGAAAACAATCCAAACCAAAATACAATTAAGTGCTTTCTATTCAGATCAGTGAGCAATAATCTCTAAAGTGAGCGGTTGTTTTTCTGCCGTAACTAGTATGATTTTAACAGCCAAGCACACATTCCCTACGGTCACTGCCCTGTTTTTTAAAAAAATCCCTCGTGTTTGTATTTTTAATGGAGCATAAATAAATAAAAGGGAATTTCATGACCTGCCAGGGGAGAAGGAAGCGTGTCCAAATGAGCTCCCAAGTGAGGATGGAGAAAACATTCAGTGTTGACGGCCCTGAGCCGAATAACCCAAAAGCTGGATGCCTCCATGGCTGTAAGCATGTGTTCCCCTTTCGCTGATCAAGAACAACCCAAACAAATCAAGTGCAGTCTTTGGAAGAAAGCTTGACAAATGCCAACAAATCCTCCCAGACGCTCGCTGAAGTTCAAGCATCCATCTCTCCATGGCAGCTTGCAGACTCTCCCAATATTTCCCCAGCATAAATAGAAAGAGCATCATAACACCCTCTTTCCATTCCACGAATCACTGACTGGGCCGTCCAACTGATTTGAGTGTTCTACAGCTCACAAGCCTTCCTACCTGCTCTGTGTTCTGTTCATTTAATGTGCCCCATTTTGTTTTCTACCCACTTCTGAGAACCAGCATGGCCTGCACAATCTTGCTTAATAAATTTTTACAAAACCCAGCTACTGTAGTTCCACCGTCAACAAAGGACGGCAGGACCATAGAAAATAAACTTCAGCTGCTGGAGCAGAGAGATGCCTTTTGGTGTCTTTCTTGATTATTTAACTCAGGCAGCAAGCTCAGGTAGGGCTGGAATAAACTGTGAAGTTTGTTATTTTTCCAAGTGTTGTCTTTGAAGTTCCTTTGGTCAAAGATGGAAGAACTGTGATGGGAGAGGTTGCTTGTGAGGTTTTTGCTTGGACTAGGAGATATTGGATACCTCATTTCACAAATGAAGGAGTCAAGCTGCCAGCACAACCATCCACTGTTGCTTATTTGATGGAACAGGATCCTCGATTATGGCTTTTCATTGCTTGGACAAACTGGGTCCTTGCATATGGGGAAAAAGTCTGAAACTAGAGATCGGTGTGAATTGAAAAATGAATCACATTTTTCTGACAAATTTGGCCAATTTGTTAAAATGCATCAATTTGTATTCATCATAAATGGAGTTCCCCTACAAATGGTTGATTTTTAGCACATGTTGATTAATTAATTTGTTTTGCCATAAAATGGCCCCAAAGGAATCTAGAGACATCAACATTGGAGGAGATCATGACAAATTACTTGAAAATAAAACTTTCATCTCCATCTCTGCCTGAAACCATCTCAGAGAAAATCTTGTGATGTATATATTCCAGAACCTCTGTGTTTCTTGACCAGAACGACTTCACATTATTGGCAACATAGGTACCTCTAAGTCATGTATGACACTTTAACATTTGTTTAAGTGTTTTGAGTGTGTTCAATTGGGAAACACAAGCAAACAAAGAATAGGATGAATCTGTGGGGATCTCAAGGGGAACCCGATTAATGGCTTTTGGGGCTTGTCTATAATATCTGAGGTTTTGAGAAGAGACCCTTTTTATTTGGCCTGCTGGGATCTGCTGGATAGCTCAATACTTTTTAAGTCTCTAGTTGTGGAGCCAGAGGTTGGGAGGGAGTTTGATTCCCCACTACGCCTCTTTGAGGAGTCTTGGATTTCGTGAACCTTAGGGCTCTTTCCCACTCTGCAGTTCTAAGATGATGATCATGATGGACATTATGTGATCTTTTGCCTCTAAGCAAGGCTGCCCAGCCCTCCTCTCCCTCCAGCTGCAATGTTCAAATTGCCCTTCTGATGTGCTGTGTTGAATTTGTCTCTGGAGGAAACAAATTGCTCTGGGTGATAACAAGTTGAACTGTCTGCCGGGAATGTCCTCTTCTCCTCCATGCAGTGTCAAGAGCCACACTTTACTCACAGCCTAGCATGTCCAGGGAGGGGCCAAGGCAGGCCAAGGAGAGGGAGGGAGGGAGGCTCAAGGGGAGGGGTGGACCCCTTCTTCTACCCTTTTGAGCCCTGTTGCCTTTGGGTGATCATAGTTGCACCAGCTTTGCCAAGGCTGAAGTCTATGATAAACTGGTAGTTGCACGGGTTTGGATGTTCCCCGGATGGAATGATGATGATGATGATGATAACAGTTTGGCACTGGGGACAACACAGGCACCAGTAGCTTGGGAAATGGCATAAAAATATTGGCAATATTGTAGAGTTTGGGAGAGCAGATTGCTTGGGAGCACAATCGGACCCATGGGAAGTTCACATCAGACCCACCCAGTCTGGTATTTAAGAAGCCTTCCCTTCCCTGAACTCAGACAAATAAAACTTTAATTCAGCTGAATGCACAGGGATTTAAACCAGAATACAAAGATATCAGCATTCAGAGTCCTGCATTCAGATGGATTAATATGTCAATCTGGGCTCCTCCTGGATTCTTAGTCCCAATATATTTCCATCCAATTCATGGCATGTATGAATTCTGCGGAATTCTGGCTGGAGATGAAACCACATGTTGACAAACCCAAACAAAATTATCACCTATCCCCAATGCTTTTTTATTGGCTTGGCAACTGTTGGTTGCAGAACAGTAAAAGCTAACGAGGCAAAGATAGGTTAGGAAAGGGTGACAGTATTTATTTCAGGTGCATTACACTTTTCCATACCAGAAAAGTATAATGCACCTGAAATAAATACTGGAATCAGATTGACTATGTTCTCTGCAGCCAAAGATGGAGGAGCTCTATACAGTCAGCAAAAACAAGACCTGCTGCTGACTGTGGCTCAGATCATCAGCTTCTTATTTCAAAATTCAAACTTAAACTGAAGAAAGTAGGGAAGACCACTGGGCCAGTCAGGTATAATCTAAGTCAAATCCCGTATGAATACACAGTAGAAGTGAAGAATAGATTTAAGGAACTAGATTTGGTGGACAGAACGACTGAAGAACTATGGATGGAGGCTTGTAACATTGTACAGGAGTCTGCAATGAACTATTCCAAAGAAAAGAAAATACAAGAAAGCAAAGTGGTTGTCCAACGAGGCCCTACAAATAGCGGAGGGGAGAAGGGACGCAAAATGCAAGGGAGAAAGGGAAAGATACAGAAAATTGAATGCAGACTTCCAAAGAATAGCAAGGAGAGACAGGGTGGCCTGCTTGAATGAACAATGCAAAGAAATAGAGGAAAACAACAGAAAAGGAAAAACCAGAGATCTATTCAAGAAAATTGGAGATATTAAAGGGGCATTTCATGCAAAGATGGATATAATAAAGGACAAAAATGGTAGGGAATTAACTGAAGCAGAAGAGATCAAGAAGAGATGGCAAGAATATACAGAAGAATTATATCAGAAAGATCTGGATGTCCCTGATAACCAAGATAGCATAGTTGCTGACCTGGAGTCAGACATCCATGGAAAGTGAAGTCAAGTGGGCCTTAGAAAGCATTGCAAACAACAAGGCCAGTGGAGGTGACGGCATTCCAATTGAACTCTTTAAAATCTTAAAACAGGGTGCTGTAAAGGTGCTGCACACGATATGCCAGCAAATTTGGAAAACCCAGCAGTGACTGGAAATGATTGGTCTACGTCCCAATCCCAAAGAAAGGAAATGCCAAATAATGTTCCAACTATCGCACAATTACACTCATTTCACACCCTAGCAAGGTTATGCTCAAAATTCTACAAGGGAGGCTTCAGCAGTATGTGGAAAGAGAACTTCCAGAAGTGCAAGCTGGGTTTCGAAGGGGCAGAGGAACTAGAGATCAAATCGCCAATATGTGCTGGATTTTGGAGAAAGCCAGAGAGTTCCAGAAAAACATCTACTTCTGCTTCATCGACTATGCCAAAGCCTTCGACTGTGTGGACCACAACAAACTATGGCAAGTCCTTAAAGGAATGGGAATGCTTGACCACCTTACTGTCTCCTAAGAAATCTATATGTGGGACAAGCAGCAACCGTTAGAACTGGATATGGAACAACTGACTGGTTTAGAATTGGGAAAGGAGTACGACAAGGCTGTATACTGTCACCTTGCCTATTTAACTTATATGCAGTGTACATCATGCGAAAGGCTGGTCTGGATGAATCACAAGCCGGAATTAAGATTGCTGGAAGAAATATCAACAACCTCAGATATGCAGATGATACTACTTTGATAGCAGGAAGTGAGGAGGAATTAAAGAACCTCTTAATGAGGGTGAAAGAGGAGAGTGAAAAAATGGGCTGAAGCTCAACATCAAAAAAACTAAGATCATGGCCACCGGTCCCATCACCTCCTGGCAAATAGAAGGGGAAGAAATGGAGGCAATGACAGAGTTTATTTTCTTGGGCTCCTTGATCACTGCAGATGGCAACTGCAGCAATGTAATAAAAAGACGCCTGCTTCTTGGGAGGAAAGCAATGGCAAACTTGGATAGCATCCTAAAGAGCAGAGACATCACTTTCCCAACTAAGGTCAGTATAGTCAAAGCTATGGTTTTTCCAGTAGTAATGTATGGAACTGAGAGCTGGACTATAAAGAAGGCTGATCACCACAGAATTGATGCTTTTGAGCTGTCGTGCTGGAGGAGAGTCTTGAGAGTCCCCTGGACTGCAAGGAGATCAAACCTATCCATTCTGAAAGAAATCAACCCCGAATGTTCACTGGAAGGACAGATTTTCAAGCTGAGGCTCCAGTACTTTGGCCACCTCATGAGGAGAGAGGACTCCTTGGAAAAGTCCCTGATGTTGGGAAAGATTGAAGGCAAAAGGAAAAGAGGACGGCAGAGAATGGGATGGTTGGACGGTGTCATCGATTCAACCAATATGGATTTGACCAAACTCCGGGAGGCAGTGGAAGATAGGAAGGCCTGGCGAGCTCTGGTCCATGGGGTCACGAAGAGTCGGACACGACTGAACGACTGAACAACAACAACAACACACTTTTCCATTTAGCCCTGAGTAGCTATTTAATAGATGGATGATATAAAAGTTTATGGAAATATAAATAAATAAATCTATCTATCTAGTCCAGGAAGATTTAAAATGCCTTGTGGAGGTGCCTCATCATCTCAGGGCAGCTAAAATGGAAAAGAATAAAGAATGAAGCATGTTTTCATTCCGTCTAGCATGGAAGTTAGAAGTCAACTCCTAGGCCACATAACTTTGGTATGTGAAATGCAGGGGAGAGCATCAGTTTTGTATCTGGTGGGCCTCATCATTGTACGTCGTCGGAATCACAAAGATCCCCTTCCTTGAAGTCACATGGAGCCGAAGTATTTAATTGTCTTTATGCCTCAACTTGCAATATTGGAGGTTTTGTTTGCTGGTCGGTTTAGCTGGCGGAGAAGTCTTTTTCAAAAGCTTTGGCTCCATGCACCAATAAGACTCAAAGTGATTCGGGTAATTCTTTCCTCTTCGTGTTTGTAGATATGCTATCTCACAATGCCAAATATCCTCTCTTTCTGGGGGCCTTGGATAAAGACAAAAGAGTACCTCCCAATACACTCTATTTGTCCTTCTTCCCCTTATTGTATAAACTACTGTCATCTTTATTCTTCCTCAACTTTTTTCTCCTGCGAAAGCAGCCAAATCTTGGCTTTAAAAATGGGAAACATTGCAAAGCAAAGGGGAAAAAAAGAATAACATTTGCAGCTTCTGCAGAGAAATGGCATATTGACATTGGTTATTGTCAGGGCCCAAGGGGTGATGGCTTGTGCTAAAGCAAAGCGGGGGGGCACTCTGTTCATCCACTCAACACATTAAGCTGATTTCTTTTGAAGCTGATTGTTTTCTTTGCTCTGTTTTGGGATCTCTGGGCAAATTCACAACCCCAAGGTTCCAGGTTTGGATTAAATTATTCCTGGCTCCATCTTGCTGCCTCTCCCATTGCTAGCATGCCTTAAAGCACTGGTACCCATCCTTGGGTTCTCATATGTTCTTGGACCACAACTCCCAGAAGTCTTCACCACTAGCTGTGCTGCCCAGGACTTCTGGAAGTAATCATTCCAAGAACATCTAGGGGACCCAAGATTAGGAACCACTGCCCTAAAGAAACAGAGTGTCAAAGGGTCAAATCTACACCCAGTTTCCTGACTATATGCAGAGCACCAGGACAGAAAAGGGAGCCTAGGCATCATTGGTGGGCCATGAGCCACACAGCTGCCCAAGGATGCTGGAGGGTCATACCAGCCTTGGGTTTGTCTATTACACATTTAAAGTTCAAAGAAGGATTTTCCAACCATTTCAAGCAATATGCCTTCTACCAGGAGGGTTCATGAATGAAAGCTGCAACCTGGTTGTGGCTGCTGTTGCTTGTTTTTATTTATTTAGTATTCAGAATAATTATATGTGGCCCTCCTTGCTGTCCTGATGCTCCTATGCACCAGTGCAACTAACTGAAGGTAATAAGGAAAAAAAGTGCATGGTGGGTGAAAATGCAGGAAGGTGCAAAATAGATAATTATACCTGTATTTTACAAACCAGTTTAAACCTCCAGAGGATAAAAACAGAAAGCAAGAGAAGCCAAATGTGCTGCCAATATACTGCCCTTTAGTGCTGAAACCACTCTCTGAGCAGTCTACAATTTAATTATTCAAGTTGCACATTGGAAGGAAGGAAGGAAGGAAGGAAGGAAGGAAGGAAGGAAGGCTCACTGGGATTGAATTCAAGTTGTGAACAGAGTTTTGGCTACCGTTCAGCCATTTAACCACTGTACCATGAGGCTCAACCAAATAATGGGTTTAGAGTTGGCACCAGCCATAATATATATGGCAGCGCCAGCTGAACCTGGAGGTGTTTGACAACTGAGGGCCAGCAATGGTAAAGGCATATTTATTTCCACTGGATTATGAACAGAATTGGTTCCCAGTGCATGTATCCTATGGTTTGGGGCCATGTTATCTGTCAGAAGGGCTCCTGCCACAGAGTATTGCCCGTAACACTCACTCCTCTCCGGTGGGTCACTTGAAGGTGCCGACCCCAAAAGAAGCTCAGAAAACCGCTACCAGGACCTGATCTTTCTTGGTGGTTGCACCTCGGCTGTGGAACCAGCTGCCTCCTGAGATTCGTTTGGCCCCCATGCTACATGTTTTTAAAAAACAGCTTAAAGGCTGGCTGTATAGATGATGACTGTTTGTCATCTCACCCATCTTGCTGATCTGGTTTTATATTTTAATCCACCTCTATTTGTTTTTGTATGTATTTGATTCATTATTTTTGCTTTGTCATCAGAATTAATTATGTTTGATTGGTTAGTTTTTATTTCCATCTATGCATTGCATATTGTTTAATTGCATTATTCATTGTATTGTCTGTGTCTTAGCTTTCGTAAACCACACAGAGAGACCATTGGCCAGATGGTGCGGTATAGCAATCAAATAAATAAATAAATAAATAAATAAATAAATAAATAATTCTACCCCTCAACTACATGCCCAGGTAAATTTCCCGTGAGTTGCATTTTGGGAATGATGAGTAGGGATGGGCATGAAATGAACAATTTTTCATTTCCGTTTTTGTTTTTTCATTTTGTTACGCAACGAAATGACAAACGAATTTTGTCTCCAAAATGAAACGAAACGAACAGAAACACCGGAAATTTTGTCGTGTGTTTCGTTTTCGTTACTGCAATACAGTGAACTGCTTTAAATGCTAAAAAAATCACAAAAAATGAAATAAATGGTAACGAAACAGTAACAAACGAACAAAAACGAAAATGTTTTTTGCAAAAATTCGCGAAAAACGGAAACAAACTGAAATGGACCCTCCAAACAACAAATGACAAACAAAACACCATTTTTTTATTTGTGCCTATTTCTACCTTCCACACACCTGATCCTATATGAAAAGCAACTCTGAAAACTAACAGGATACAAACTGGTGTGGTATGGACTGTGTGTGTGTGTGTGTGTGTGTGTGTGTGTGTGTGTGTGTGTGTGTGTGTGTGTTTCAAGAATGTGTGGCTGAAAGCATTATAGAATAGGAGCCTTTAATGCACAAGGAACTTTCTCATTTTTGCAGCTGGCCAGATGGTGAACACAATATCCTTTGGATCTACCAGAGTATCAAGCTTTCTCATCCCATGTGCTTACTCCTATATCCCTCTCCCTCCGGTAGCTTAAACTCGCCAGTAGTGACTTAGGTCATGAAGGATGCATGAGGATTGAACCTTAATCATATCATAAAACAGAAATAATAACTCCCAATCCAACTCTGCCACTTCCTTTGCTACCTTTTATATATCTTGGGATATAGGTATTTGTTTATTCATTCTCTGCTTTGAAGGGGTGGGGAATCTCAGCAGAAGAGAGCAACCAAACAAGAATAGTCAGTTTTCTAGACAGCGATAACCCTACAAGTTTGCCATTGTTCTAAAACGATAAGGCAAGATCTCCTAGATTAGATCGAAAAGCTACATAATCCAGGGCTCTACTCTCGGATCCACATAGGAAACATAAGAACATGAGTGCAATATTTATTTATTTATTTATTTATTTATTTATTTATTTATTTATTTATTTATTTATATATTTATTTGACTTTTATACAGCACCATCTAGCAACAAGGCCATTCTGGGCGGTATAAAAATAACTCAAGAAACAAAACAAGAACAGTATAAAATGTAAAAATGAAGCTAATAAGCAAAAATGGTGAGACAGTCCAGGAAGAAAGCTGTATTTAGGTGACCAGGAGACCAAAAATATGTGCCTAGCAGCTGCAGAAGTCACTGGCTTTCCTTCAAACCCTATGGTTTGACCCCCAGGTAGAGAAACACAGAGGTGGGGCATGGTGGCTCAGCGGGCTAGAGTGCTGAAACTGTCAGCTGCAAAGTTGGCAGCTCGGCGGTTCGAATCTCGGCTGCCACGCAGCAGAGTGAGCTCCTGCCGTTAACCCCAGCTCCTGCCTACCTAGCAACTCGAAAGCATGTAAATGCAAGTAGATAAATAGGTACTGCCATAAAAAGCAAGAAGGTAAAACAGTGTTCTATGCACAGAAATGTGTTCAGCCATGCCAGCCACATGGCCGCGGACTTGCACAACGCTGGCTGTTTAGCTTGGAAGCAGAGATGAGCACCACCCCTAGAGTCAGACGTGACTAGCACGCATATGCGGGGGAACCTTTACCTTTACCTTGAGAGAAACACAGCCAGCTCCTGAGACTTCAGCCAGTGTCCTGAGTCTCAGCAATGCAACTCTTGTCTTCAGCCTGGACTTCTGTGTTACAGAAAGTGTTAACCTACTGCTCTGTTGTGTGAATAAGGTCTGTTTGGAGAAATCTGCCTTCTGCTGTCGGGAAGGCTAAGAAACCGAAATGGCCTCCATTCTGTTAAAATGGAGACAAATGGTCCGTGGCTACCACAAGAGAAAGACAAAGAGGAGGAAGTCACTCTGTTTAGATAAATGGGTGTTGCAGGTAAACACTTAAGACAGATACTGTAGATAATTATGTAGATAGATGGCTGCTTCGGCCTGTAAATGGAGAGCAGGAATGAGGGCATACGGTGGCAGAGATACAAGGCTTTGTATTTAAATTCTTCTGCTCTCCTTCCTTGCAGAGGCTAATTGCCATTAACTCTTGCAACAACATGCCTTGTGTAGAAGTCAGAATGGCTAGCTGGTGTTTGTGAATGCTCCCATAACTCTGTTTTAGCATTCCACTGAGAGACATTAAATGTTCTTCTGAGGATGCTCGAATCATCAGCAGTATCATGTGCTGCCAAGTCCGTTCCAACTTATGGTGGCCCTTTTCAGGGTGTAGAGCAGGCATGTCCAAACTTCAGCCCTCCAGATGTTTTGGACCACAATTACCGCAGTCCTTTTTCATTGGCAATCTAAGCTTAGAATTCTGAGAGTTGTGGTCCAAAACATCAGGAGGGCAGACGTTGGACATGCCTGCTGTGGAGGAATACTCAGAAGTGGATTATCACCCCCTTCTTCTGGGGGCATCTGGGAACTGTGCAGCTTGCCCAAGGCCACCCAGGCTGGCCCTTCTCCCAGGAGGCCCGCTGTGGTATTGAATGACCATCCTTTATCTCCACAGCCTGAGTTCTAAACCACTGAGATATGCAGCCAGCTAAGGGATCATGAGTGATATTTTGTTTTGTCCTTTGAACTGCCTGAACTGATTAAATTAAGGCAAACCATTTGGAACCTCTAAGAAACCTTAGTTATGGCCCCATTTTTGGAAGCAGAAGGACACACTGAAGGCCAAACTACACAATATACTGGAGTTCATTGTTTTGTTGCCTGTCTCTTTGTATTTCCTTTCTTTTAAAATGATCCTGGTTGGGACATGGGTCATGTCTGTGATTTGGTGTTTTGTTTTGTGGATGTGAGAGCTTTGGAAAAACGGGGAGCCAAATGAAAGTGTCTAGTTAAACAAAACTCACAACTATTTAATAAAAATAGGACATAAACCCACACTGACAAAAAGCAATAGAAGCCTGCCAGTGCTTATAAAGCCCCATTCTCCTTTCTGCTGGTGTCCTGCCATTCAGATTTCCTCTCTCTGTGGGCCTGCTGTTCAGTATAAAATAAGTTCATTGGTCGACATCTAATACATGTCTGGACCAACTGAGTCACTCAAGGTTATCTTCTTAATCCCAAGAATCTACCAAGCTGTGGAGAATAAGCTCTTCACCTGTCCATAGGGCTAAATTACTTTCACACAAAAATCCACAAATACCAAATACTGTATACAGGACTCAGCACAAAAGGAGTCTTTCCACCTTGGCCATCTAAACACAAGGCTTGGATGCTATGAAGAGCCATCTGGTGAATGGTTTTCTACATTATATGCTGTCAAGGCTACAGTCTTCCATTTTTTGTTTTTTACTGAAATTTATTTATTTATTTATTTATTCTTGTATTTATATCCCGCTTATCTACTACATGTAGTACTCTAAGCGGCTAACAAAGCAATAAGTACGAAATCAACAACAATGGGATACATCAAATATAAAGCAAAGACAACATAAGACAATAAGACAACATGACATGTAAAATCCTCCTACATCCCAGCATGCGGAGAGACAAATCCTAACAAAGTTAAATTAGGCACACTGAATAGGCTGACTAATTTAAAACAATGGCAATGGCGGGAGGGGAAAGGAAAAAAA
Organism: Phrynocephalus guinanensis; assembly: GCA_037367245.1. Taxonomy (NCBI): domain Eukaryota; kingdom Metazoa; phylum Chordata; class Lepidosauria; order Squamata; family Agamidae; genus Phrynocephalus; species Phrynocephalus guinanensis. Next base: position 8,535,779 of record CM074749.1, on the reverse strand, counting down.
AAACAAAAAAACAACAACACCTAACTGAGATCGCCAAAGGCCTCTCGGAACAGAAAAGTTTTTAAAGCTTTCTGAAAGGCCTGCAGGGACTCTGCAGAGCGCACTTCGCTGGGGATGGCGTTCCATAAGGAAGGGGCTGCCACTGAGAAGGCCCGGTTCCGAGTGATCGTCTTCCGGGCCTCTCGTGGAGTGGCAACCCGCAGCGAGTGCGCTCGCACCTGCCGAACAGGACGGGCCGAGGTGGATCGCTGGGCGATACGCTCTGTCAGGTAGTCCGGACCCAAGCCATGGAGGGTTTTATAAACTAAAACCAAGACCTTGAATCTAATCCGGGCTGCAACGGGCAACCAGTGCAGACGGGCCAGAACTGGGGTGATGCGGTCATAACGACGCGCACCAACCACCAGTCTGGCCGCCGCATTCTGGACCCGCTGCAGACGCCGGAGAAGAGTCAAGGGCAGCCCCATGTAGAGCGCGTTGCAGTAGTCCAGTCCCGAGATCACCAGTGCCTGGACCACTGTTCTCAGAGAGTCAACATCCAGGTATGGGCGGATCTGGGCGATCTGACGAAGATGGCAATGGGCGGCCCTGGTCACCGACGCCACCTGCGCCTCCATGGTCAGCGCCGGGTCCAGGACCACGCCCAGATTCCGCACCCTCTCCACTGGCCGGAGGGAACCCCCCCCCCCAGACAGGGAAGAGGGCCACCATACCCAGATGGTGAACTCCCAAAGAACATGACCTCCGTCTTCTCGGGGTTGAGCTTAAGCCTGTTCGCCCCGGTCCAAGCCAGCACGGCCTCCAGGCACTCATCAAGGATCCTCACAGCTTCCACTGCAGAGGTGGAAAAGGAGAGATAGAGCTGCGTGTCATCAGCATACTGATGGCAGCAGACTCCAAATCTCCTAATGACCCCAGCCAGCGGCCTTACGTAGATGTTAAACAGCATAGGGGACAGCGACGACCCCTGTGGAACCCCACAAGGGAGAATCCAAGGAGCCGACAACTCCCCCCCATGCTGAACGTACTGAGGACGGCCCTCCAAGAAGGACCGGAGCCAACTGCAAGCAGTGCCCCCGATCCCAACCTCAGAGAGCCGATCCAACAGGATACCGTGGTCGACGGTATCAAAGGCCGGTGACAAATCCAGGAGAACCAACAGGGTAGAGCAACCCCTGTCGGCCGCCCGGATTAGGTCATCTTGCAGCGCGACCAAAGCTGTTTCGGTCCCCCGACGAGGCCTGAACCCGGACTGGCAAGGATCGAGGCACTGCCGATCCTCCAGGTACGACTGCAACCGAACCGCCGCCACCCTCTCGATCACCTTACCCATGAACGGGACATTAGCGATAGGACGATAGTTCGCTAAATCGTCCGGACACAGGCCAGATTTTTTAAGAATGGTCTTTACCACCGTCTCCTTCAGACGGGAGGGAAAAAACCCCTCGCTGAAGGAGGCGGTGGCGATGACCGAAGCCCATTCGGCCATAGTCCCGCTGGCAGCTTTTATAAGCCAGGCAGGGCAGGGATCGAAAGGAGTAGACGCCCGCCGGCAGTGAGCCATAGCCCTGGAGGCCTCGACAGCAGAAACAGGCCCAAGCTCCTCCAACCGAGGCGACGAAGGCGGACCAGCAACTGAGGATGCCGGGATAGTGCTACTGCAACCGGAGTCGAAGCCGGTCCGGATGGCCTCAATTTTTGTTCGAAAGAAGGCTGCAAAGTTCTCACTACTGAAATCAGTAGGAGGAGGCCTTGCCAGACTAGGATTGTGTCAGTACTTAGTTACCTCCTTTTTGGATTACTGCAATGCACTCAGCCTAGGACAGCCTTTGAAGACTATTCAGAAACTTCAGCTGGTTCAAAGTGGTGAGGCTAGACAGCTACCTGGTGCTGGTTATAGCGTGTAACTCCTTTGCTACAACAGTTTCACTGCCCACCGTTCTGTTTCCAGATCCGATTCAAAGTGCTAGTTATTGCCTACAAAGCCCGATATGGCTCCTTGAAGGATCACATCACCTCATATGAACCTTCTTGGCTTTTAAGATCCTCTGGGAAGGCCCATCTCTAAGTTCCATCACCTTCCTAAGCTTGCTTGGTGAGGGCACGAGAAAGGGGCTTCTTGGTGGTTGCTCCTAATTGTTGGATTGTTCCGGAAGCCCGGTTGGCCCTCTCCTTCTTTTCCTTCTATCATCAGGCAAAGCCCTACCTCTTTGGATAAGTCTTTAATCAGTATGTTATCTCAAGAATGATGTCTCCTTGGGGCTAATTGTCCCTAGAGCGGACGCTTTGCAGCCCAGAACTGAAACTGTGGTGCAAAGAGACAGCCCACGTGATCCCGGGATTTGTGGGCTTTTCAGAGCCTTTAAAAGGGCTCCGTGCCAACATTCCTGCCTCTTTTGCCATTTAATAGCACCTTTCCCACCCACCCTAGCAGTAATGAGAATGAGAGTAGCTGGTCACCTCGGGTCTGGATGGGAAGTTTTGATCGTCAAACGGATTGGCTGTTGGTTGGCGGTGGTTTTTCGCCCATCCAATTCTCATTACTAGGTTAGGTAGGGTCATTTACTTTACTGGTCACAACGGGCAGTACTGCAATTTTGGGATGTAGGTGAGTTAATACTATAAGTCCCAGTGAGGGGATGGGGCAGCTTTTTTGCCTAACTTCCCCAAGTTCAGGTTATGGTTAGTTAGTTGTTAGTGGAGTTTAAATAAGATAATAGGTTGTGGTTGAAATTGTTTATGGGTGCCTTGGGGGAGTTAGTCTCCATGAGTTTGGAAAGGTGCTAGTAACTTTAACAGTATTTTGCCAGGTAAGAACTCACCTAACTTATAAAGGCCTGGAGGACAAGGGCACACAGGTCAAAAAAATTATTTGCACTAAGTTAGGCCCCCTTAATTTTTAAAGGGCAGAATTCTTAAGACTACAGTGGTACCCCGACTTAAAATCATCTCAACTTAAGAGCATTTCGACTTAAGAGTGGAAAACTGTTGGCATTTTAACTGCCACCTTACACATTTTAGATATGGTCTGATTGACTTACATTTTTTTCATTTTTTTTCTTTTTTTACTTTTTTTTAAAATTAGATAGGTACCCCAACTTAAGAGTAGTTCAACTTAAGAGCATGCATTCGGAACAGATTAAATTCATAAGTCGAGGTACCACTGTATAAGATTCAATAAAGTTGTGGCCCAATTTTAAAATCGAATTCATTGTGTTATCTATTTATTCTGAGGCTTGGGGTGCAATACTAGGAGGGTTTTATTTTTAGCTTGCAGGTTTAAAAATATGTAGTTTTGAAATATTTGCATTTTGGATTGTTTAACATTCATGTATGCTTAATCACTGGTGTTAAATGTCATATTTATATAATGGTTTAAAAATGTGTTGTTTCATCTGTTGTGGGCTGCCTTGTGTCCCGGGGGGGGGGGGCAAAGGGAGCATGTAAATAATATAACTAGTATACGTAGCACACAGACTGGCAGGCAGACAGACAGACAGACAGGGGGAACCCTTCCACATAGTTGGGAACCCAATCTCTAATCTGCACAGGAATGATCCTAAATACCAGAAGGTATTTGGTTCTAACAATCCCTCGAGTCAGATGCTGTCTTCGTATCTTCCACTTTATGCAGATTTAGCTTGTGGAGGCGTGGGAGCACATGGTCTCCACAGCTCAAGCCAGGAAGATTTGTCACCCTCAGGGGGGAAAAAAAACACTCTGTCCCTCCTCATTTTCATCACCCAAATGGGTGCCATCACATGGTGTTCCCCTGCGTCACACTGTTCAAAAAAAAGCCTCATCCCTTTTCTGCACTTGGACTTGGCTTTCAAAATGAATCCACGGCCCATCTTCCCTAAGGGCATTGTTCTCTCTTCCACATAAGCACCTCACAAAAGGTTGCCTTCATTTGTTCCCGCTTCACATCAGCGAGGAAGTGGAACCGCGAGGCCTGTTATCGTTTGCACTAGGAATGGAGAAAAAAACATCTGTCAGTGTCCGTCTTGCCTGAGCTCAACTTGTGTTTTGCTTTGTTTTTAACCTCAGCTTTTTTTTTGGTCCTAAATGCATGATCTGCAAAGTTTGTTTTTTCCCTCCCCAAAACAAAACAAAACAAAACAAAACAAAAAAGAACAAAAAAGCCAAAAGCATGATTTTTTCTCTCTCTCTCTCTCTCTCTCTGAACCATCTATGTCAGACTGTGTGTGTGTTGTGTCGTTACAGTCGTGACCAATTCTTCATGACTCCATGCCCATGGAGTTTTCTTGGCCGCAATACAGGAGTGGTTTGCCAGTTCCTACTACAGGTGCCTACAGCACCTGGTATTCCTTGGTGGTCTCTCATCCAAGTACTAACCAGAGCTGACCCTGCTTAGCTTCCGAAATCAGGCAAAATTGGATGTGCTTAGGGCATCTAGGCAGCATGTCAGACTAGTGCAGATAAATAAATAAATAATGTCCACCTGGGACGGTTAGGTGGTTTCCCTATGGTTTTCTCCATATGGTACCCACTTGAGATGGGCACGACTCAAAAAAATTGTGTTTCGTTTTTCGTTTGGTCGTTTGGGGATCCGTTTCGGTTCGTTTTTGTTTTTCATTTTTTTTTTGAAAAAAATTTCATTTCGTTTTCGGTTTGTAACGAAACGAAAAAAAAATGAAAGCGAAAGAGAAAAATTGCTGTTTCGTTAGCATTCTTTTCAGTTCAATGGATTTGCCGCAATGAAAACGAAAAACACAGCAAAATTGGTCGTTTCATTTCCGTTTCCGTTTTGGTTTTTGAAAAATTTTCGTTTTCATTTTCGTTATGAAACGAAACGAAAAAACAAAAACGAAAATGAAAATTTTGCTGAGTCGTGCCCATCTCTAGTACACACTCAACATATATGGTCAAAGGCTGAGGAGCAGGTCTCAAAATGAAGAAGTGACCTGTCATAGAATCATAGAGTTGGAAGAGACCTCAAGGGCCATCTAGTCCAACCCCCTGCCATGCAGGAACCCCATCACAATATTTCCGACAGATGGCCATCCAGCCTCTGCTTAAAAACCTCCAAAGATGGAGACTCCGCCACCCTCCATGGCAGCATATTCCACTGCTGAACAGCTCTAACTGTCATGAAGTTCTTCCTAATGTTCAAATGGAATCTCTTTTCCTGTAGTTTGAAACCATTGCCCCGATTAGGGCTGAATGCCCAGGAATCTTACACTAGCATTTAAAGAGTTAAGCATTGGATATATATCCCCACTCCCACCCTGGAGCCTACTTGCCTCAATCTGTCAATTTCAGGTTATGTCTGTGAAGATTCTCAGTCAGCCAGGTAAGGCTAGCTGGAAGGTGAATCATGGTAACTGGACTTCATTTTCATTTGAGATCGAAATGTTTCTCTGCTCATTCAAGTAGCCTCATCAGTCTGAGGGACATTGGTGTGAGTCTTCCAATGTATAGTTCACCTTGCTTTCATGTCATCCTGGTCTGAATAGGCTAGTTATTTGGACAGTGGCCTGAACAGGCTCATTAGGTGGATAATGGCCTAAATAAGTTTATTAGATAGACAATGGTCAGGGGTACATAAAAGTCCCACTTATGCAACCTTTCCTAACACCCATTAAGTATGAGCTAAGGCTTTTATGGTGGAGGTGTGAAGTGTCTCTGATTCAGATAATGGTTTTGGAAAAAAATACTTTTAAAGTCCTGGAGTGAGCCTCCTTAACAAAATCTGAATTTCTCATCCACTAATTATTTCCCTTTTCTCTCAAACTCTAAAGCTGATTCTGTATGGACAGCATTCGGACTTGAGCCAACTTTTCAATGCTTTGTATCTAGAGAGATTTACCAGAGATCATTCCAGCAGTTCAAGGAGAGGTAGAGTAGACTGTCTAAGGTGCATACGGCCTAGAGTTAAGTGGCTGTCTCTGGTTTAAGCAGAATTAGAGGCCCAGAGAAGGTCTCTATCCTACAAAGATGTAGCAGTTGGATGGCTGTTTCACTGCTGCTACGGCCCCATGCTTTAAAATCCTGCAAATTGTGGTGAAGGAATTCACCACTGCTGTCTAGGAGAACAGTGTAGAGCTCTCTCCCCAAGAATCCCAAATATCTCAGTGGACAACAAACCCATGGTCCTTGAAGTGGCATCCTGCAGGTACGACTTGGTAGAGGGGACACATTCCAAACGATGAGATGGAGTGGTTTCCCATTTTGGCATCTTCTGAAAGGCAGTGCCTTTCTGATTTTCAGGCAAAAATCAAAGAAAAACAAAAACAAAACAAAAGACACAAAACATGTGGCACCTTAAAGACTAACTTTTATATTTTAATGTAATGTTTCGTGGACATGTCTGTTTCTTCAAACACATAGCAGCGGAATGAGGTGTGCAGTATAATATGTGATGGGATATACATTTCATACCAGATATTCATTGGCTGTTTTATATAGAGTTGGGGGTGGAGGGGAGGGGGAAGAGGAGGAGGGGGGAGAAGAAGAGAAGGGAGAGTTGATTAGAGATGGTGGGAAGGAGGATTTGGCCATGGTCTGTAGATATGTTAAGTATAGTTTTAGGGCTCTGAGGCCAGGGTCTGTTGATATGTTTAGGTTCCCAGGTAAATTCTTCAAGAGACAGAAACCAGATCAGATCAGAGCAGGGTGAGGGGGGTGGAAGAGAGGGTGGAAGACCATTGCAGTTTTTACCTTAGAGTCCATAAAAAAGTGGCAACATAGAGTTTTTACCTTGGAGTCCGTGAAAAAGTGGCAATATAGAAATATCACATTTGATAATGACTCAAGAAACACTGTCTTATGTTTAATCCAGTCTTGTATGTGTCCATCATGCATATGAATATTATCGCAGCTGTTTCCCTTTGTATTCTTGATCTGTAATGATTCTATAATGCTTTTTTTGGTGTAAATGGCACCTGCTCTCCCTCCTGACTTCACCTGGAATCACCATGCTCAATCACCTGGCACCCCTGCAGGAATTAATGGAATGCCAACTTGTTTTAGAATGGAAATGTCCAGACTCTTGGAGGAATCAATCTTTTATGTACTGGATTCTTGCCTCCCAGCTGATGCATTTGCATTACAGATTAACCGACATCTGGGAGCCACAATGGAATCTATTTTAATGGATACCTCTCTCATTTATTAAAGAGGTGATAAAGGCTAGGGTAGCAGTACAGCATCTAAGTCTTAGAGTGGGAGCTCAAGGCTTCTCTGCCACTTCAAATGTCTTATCCTTTGCTTGTGTGCATATTTTAAGTCTTTTTAAAGCATTGCTGCAAGAATCAGGGTAAAGGGAATGAAGACGGTGGTGGACCTTGTGGACATGTGTGGAGATGGCCACGTAAGATGATCAGATATTGTTCTCTGATTAGCAATTAACTCCCTGGCTCCCTGGCTCCACTTGCAGTCTCCTTCTTTGAGAACTCACAGGAGAAAAGAAAGGAAACCAGAAGTAATAGCGGTGTCTATCTCTGCTCTTTTTAAAGCCAGAGATCTTAGTCGCAGCAATGAGTTCATGATGGCTCACCCACTTGGGCATGTTACGTGCTGTCCCATCTTAAGCTAACTGCCCACCCAAAAATCTTTACCCAGCCTACCTCCTTACCAAAGACAGAGAGCCTCTATGCATCACTAATTGTTAAATGCCCAGAGTGATCTCACTGCCAAATGGGCAGTATAAAAATCCAATCAATCAATCAATCAACCAACCAACCAACCAACCAATCAGTATGAGAATCCTTGCTCACCTTGATGTGTATTTGTGGTGTGTGGATGTGTGACCACCAGTTTGTGCCTCACTTCTACCTGCCATTGGATGCTGTGTTTTCTGGCTGACCAACTGCAAGGGAGTTGTGATTCAGAAAAGTGATGGTTCCAAGCTCTCAACACAAGCTGGAAATACTACAAAAGTCACATGCTTGAGACATGTGATTGTGTTTCTCCTTCATTTAGTGAAGCCATATGCCTATAACTATAAATGTCACTTTTGCGAAGTTATTTTCCAAAAGAAGTGCAAGTTAAGTTGCATATTAAGTTGCAGTTGTAAGTAGTGATTCTCAGTGTAATTGCATTCCATTACATTACAACTGGAATTTAACATGAGATATTAGTTCTTCTTTTGGAAAGTAACTTCCCAAAGTAATATTTATAGTTATAAGTATATAGCTTCACTAAATGAAGGAGAAGCACCATGACATGTCTTGTATTATGGTACATCTGGTTAGCAATTAATCACTTAACAGAGACCAGCAAGTTAAGCCTCAGACCTTTTCCTAGAGAGCTCAACTGCCCAGAGGTAAAGGGGATTCAAATCAATTGGACTGACATGTGGATGCATGTGTGCATGTGAACACACACACACCATTTGCAATGTGTGAAGATGGCATTTGAACGAGAGCCGTTAGTTGACAGTTGACAGGCCTGTGCTTCGAAAATGTTGGGTCAGCAAGGGGAACTTAATTGCACGTACTTCAGTAATTGGTTGTTACACAAAAGTGATGACTCAGGGTATATTGTGTTTGCATATTAAAAATCCCTGTAACCATGCCTGTGGAAGAGCGCGTTTAAATGCCTAAACAATAATTTGGCTGCCTTTGCTTAAGCTTTAACTAGGCTGCGAAGGCTGTACTGGCTTACAGTTGTTCTGATGGAACCGGGGCTTACAGAGGCTTAGCAGGATAATGGCCCCTTCAAATTATGTGTAAAATACAGCTTTGACAGGGCAAGGTGACTGAGAATACTGGCCACTTTTCGTGGGGGAGAAATGGGAGGGCAGCTTGCCCTCAAATTGCAGCTTTCAAGCGCTGTAAGGTTTTTGACCACCTTCCAATCAGCAGACAGAGCACCGACATGTTCTGTCAGCTGTGGAGAGACCCAACAGCCCACCCACCACTTTTCCATGCTCGACTGTTCACTTGCAATCATGAGGAGAGATTAAACCAAAATGGCGTCTGGGAATCCAATGCCTTGTCCAGACACCCTGGGACCTGGAGCTGTCCTCTCAGTCTCACCATCCAGAAAAACTAAACAAAACAAGGGAGGGGAGGAGAAGGGGTGTCTCCCACAGGTTGCCTAGAATTTCAAGTCAAGGTTGGAGGGAGAGATGCAGGTGGTTATAACAGTGTCTTTCCTTGGGAGTGCCTGCTGGCGTCAGTGGGAAGAGATGAGACTTAAAGATATAGCCTTGTCAAGGTAATTGATCCTTTCCTGTCAGAGCCGCCTGTCTCCTGGCCCACCATTGCCATCGCTTTGACAACCCGTCAAGAGTATAGGTCTTGGCCCACTTTTCCTTTCATCCAATAACATGATGAAATTGATACCAACACTTCCATTGGCACTAATTCATGTAAGTCGGCAGAGCCAGGTAACGGGTAATTTCCTTCCACATGGCGGTCATGATGCCCAGTTTGATAGAGAGGCACAGTTTGATCTACAGCTCCCAATATTTCCCAGCTTGACCAGGGATTGGTGGGAATTGTTGACCAACATTACACTTCCAACCTTGAGTCTTAAGGAAGAAGGGGCTTTAAATGTTACTTTACTGTTGCCATGCTCAACCTGTTTTTGGCTATGGCCATCAACCCAATATGAAAGAAGTATAGGTTGAATCAAGATTGTAGGAGTCACATGATGAGGATTATAAAGTGAGGAGTTACGAATTTCTTTCCAGTCTGAGGCCTTCTTTGAATGTACAAGGGACTTTGGGGGTGGGGAGGATCTAGCCCCGGTTGAAAATGGTTGATCAGCAGAGATGAAAAAAGCTGATTTTCTATGACAATACCCATGAAAGCCCAATCAGCCACACTAATTATCACATTCTAGGTTCCAAAAAATAACTCCCCACACACCTATGGAATAACATAGTGATCCATCAATGGACCACCATCTTTCTCTTATCCTCCTATTGTGAAACTTTCCTACCTTAACCATAAATTGGCTGCTGCTCCTCTGTTTCCATGAACCTTTGGGGTGCTAGATCTCAAACAGATAAGAGAAAGTACTTTTTCACCCAGAGGGTCACTGGTGTGTGGAACTCCCTGCCAGAAGAAGTGGTGACAGCTCTCAGCTTTGACTGCTTTAAGAAAGGATTAGACAAGTTCATGGAGAACAAGGGTATCAATGGCTATCATTCTGGATGCCTAAGGACAACCTCCGGGTTGGAGAGATAGGCAGCATATCTTTCAGTGCCATTTGCCGGAAATCATAAGCAGGTGAAGACATCTGCTTGGGAATACCCTGGAGCAAATGGCAACCCACTGTGTGAGACAGAATGCTAGACTGGATGGGCTGTGGCCTGTTCCAGCAAGGCTGTCCTTATGTTCTTATGTCAAGGAACAAAGAACCACAGCCTTCTGAGCTGTGATTTTAGTTGGAGGAAGATGAAAACATGCAGGTGGGCTCTTAGATCAGAAATAGGGAAAGTTATTCTTTTGTCTTATCAGGCAATGACTCCTCTTTTTCAATCTGGCTTGTAATATCTAAAAAGCTGATCATGTTAAGGGGTGGAGGAGTTGTCTTTTGATTTTTTAAAATGTGTCCAGAAATTGTTTTAACGAAGGTTTGATGTGTGCCATTAATATGTTTACATGTTTTATTGTATACTTTATTTACTGTATTTGTAATGATTTTAAGATATTGTTTCTTTAAAAAAATTGTAAGCCACTTTGGGTCTCTCAACAGCATTGGGGCAGAAATTGGTTGTATTGATTTGGGACGAAAGGTGAGATACCTGATTTGGGAACAACTGAGATAGCTCAGGGGGTTAGGTCTCTGGCTGTGGAGCCAAATGTTGTGAGTTCAGTTCCCCACTGTGCCTCTTTGAGAGGGCTCAATGATCCATGGGATCCCTTTCAGTTTTGCAGTTCAATGGTTGTTATCATTATTATCATCACAGCCACTGTGTGTGTGTTGTGTCATTACAGTCATGACCCCATGTCCATGGAGTTTTCTTGGAAGGAATACTGGAGTGGTTTGCCAGTTCCTACTCCAGGTGCTTACAGCACCTGATATTCCCTGGTGATTTCCAATCCAAGTATTAACTAGGGCTGAACCTGCTTAGCTTCTGAAATCAGACAAGATTGGATGTGCTTAGGGCATCTAGGCAGCATCGCAGCCACTGGCAGTAGTTAAAAAAATATGTGTCCCATCTCTGACTTGGGCACCATGACATGGTTCTAAGAATTTGGTTCAGGGCTCCCTGCAGTCCTCCCGATCATTTTGCATAACCTTGATGTAACAGGCAATTTGTAGCCTAGGCAGTAGAATCACACTCAGCTAGGGTGGAGGCATGTGTTGTGCTCCAAACTCAGCGGAAGCTCCTGACACAGCAGTTCTATGCTTGAAATGTGTGTGCCAAGCAACCTCTGCTCCACCTCAGCCCAGAAGGTGATCCAAAGTGCTCAAAATTGGTTGGATCATTTATCAGTTTAGCCCTGCTGATCCATGGCTTGAAGCCAAAAAAATGTAACATAAATCCTGCCAACCTGATCAGCATATATAGTTTGTGCATGCACAACTGTCAGCTACTATCTCGTGTCCTGATGTCATTCTCCAGGGCCTCCAAAAATTACAGGGCCTCCAAAAATAACGCCCCATGCCCTACCACCACCATGGTGGGTGGCCATGCTGGTTTGAAGATGTCTGTAAGATTTGATCCAAAAATCAATGTCTACCAAACTTGGTTCATCTTTGGAAAAAGGTGAGCCCTCCATGCTATTCTGATTTACTCTCTCTGGTATTTTTACCCAACTTACTGTGACAAGCATGGAGGCGCTTGGGGAAATGCCTAAAACAATCCAAGTATTCACCGTGCCCACAGGATTGATTGGGTGCCATGGGAGATTAGACTTGGAGCCATAAGAGTTTAATCATCACTCGGTCATCAAACAAAAATGAGTCCCATTTCAAGGCAACAGACAGAAAGTTCACAGCCAGCGACTCAGCTGGTCAAAAGGAGACAGATGTCTTGCATATCCTTGTAATTTTGTCATGATGAAGAACAACACTATTTATAAACAGGAGCCCTAGGTGAGGAGCTTTGAGTTACCCGAGTCTCCTTATTGAGATCAACAGTGCAAGCATCCAGTATTTCTCCGCTGACGTTTTAAGTGCATCTGTCCAAGCATGCATGGATGTTAGCAAATGGGCACAGATGAACTTGGGCATGAGTACGGAGTGCTTTCTTGCTGAGAAGCAGAGAGCTCTGGATTAGTGTGGCAGGATTAGCATAGCCAAAGGATTTTACTTTTCTTGCTAGCTTGGCTATGGATTTGCTTGGTGGCTTTTAGCAACCCATTTTTGCTGTTGTTCTGGAAAGCGGTTGGAAGGAAGGAAATAAGGAAGTAAGCAAGCAGGCAGGCGAGCTGTCAGGAGCAGGCAGGCAGGCAGGCAGGAAATATGTTTCCTAATAAGTCACATGCTTTAAGAAATGCAGATATGTACAATTATACATGTGCGCGTGCACTACCACCCCCCAAACACACTAGGTATCTCCCCCCCCACCCCACACAGATATTCAGGTTTTGTGGCTACAGGTAATGGATCTCATATCACGGTGAATGGGCTTCCCACCCAGACTGTGAGGTTCATTTTCACAGCTTTTGACACATCTTACTGAGACCTGCTCAGGAACCTTCTTGTCTTCCTTATCCCGCCTGGTCCAGAGCTGCTGTTCTTCCTCTGGCAACAGCCAGCTAGCCTTTCACATCAACGTAGAATCTCTGCATTGTTGGCCATGTACAATGCAGCTGGGGTTGAAGTGAGTTGCTTGGGGCATCACAAGACTCCTGTTTCTGTGCTTTAGCTCTAAAATCTCAGGGAATGAAGTTCTGCTCCACTGGCAACCTTCACCCAGAGCAGAGATAGGAACTCAAGTCACAGGTAGAGATTGGCACAAAACAAAGAGCCTGGCTCTTAGGGGAGAGAAAGAAGAGATTTCTCTAGCTTCAGTCTTGCAGCCTCCCTGTGTGCATGTGTGCATATGCGTACCTCTCGGTGAGTACCCTCCCCTGCCCCGCAGTGCAGTCACCCTGCGGCTGCCTTTTGCAGCCTCCCTGCATACCTGGTCTATACTGTGTCTCTCCCAGCACCATTTTTTTTAGTGTTTTTCCTCTGGTCTGGGGCATTGGGGGACGCCCCCACGCAGAAATGCTTCAAAAATCACGCAAAGCGGGTAAAAACAAAAAATGAATAAATGAACCGATGAAAATGTTTTTTTGAAAAATTCACAAAAAAACGAAAATGAACCGAAACGGGACCCACAATGAAAAACGAAAAACCAAAATATCATTGTTTCGATTCGTGCCCATCTCTAGTCACAGGACTCATTCTCCAGTTAGACTGAAGTCACACTAGGGTCTTCTTCAAGTGTCGTCTCCTCGTAGAACGCTGGCAATCAGTAGTCTGAACTGGTTTCTATCTAAGGCTATTCCAGACAGAGCATCTGTGCTCACTTTGTGTCTTGACTTGGTCCGCATCTCCCCCCCCCCCCCAAGGTCTTGGACTTGATGCACAACTCCGAACCCAGACACTCTTCCCTTTTCTTTCTGGGGAAAAGAGCTTGTTTTTAATAGGGACTCGGGGTTTGGGACTCAGGGACTTGGCACTGAAGACTTGCATTCGGACCTAGGACCTGGAGCCCATGACAAGCCAACACATCCCTGGAACAGAGACAGAGGAACCAACGAGAGCGAGAGTTGCATGGATCTTCCCATCTCCGCAGCTGTGCATCAAGTAGAGGAGCGCCTAGTCTAGTGTACACATCATAAACTGGAAAAGAAATCTGCAGTATATAAAAATACCTCTTACAACCAGAAGAGATTAGAAAGCTGATATGATGTTATTCTGATTGATTTTGCTGTTGTATTTATACCTGAAAGTAAAGAGCCGACACACTGGAAATCAATTGGCCCTACTCACTGCCGCTCCCCATTCCCTCCGCTGTGCCATTTGAATGAAACACTTATATCATTTTTACAACATGTCTCTGATAAAGATGAGTGAGCCGGGAGATTAATAGGCACCACCGAGGCCTTTACCCAGGCAGCAGCCCGTCTCTGGCATCGTAAAACACACAGTTCTGGGGTTCAAGGTGTTCTCAGGGTAATAGTTTGGGAATTTGGCTGAAGATGCTGGGAGGTAAGATGCAGGGATGCAGAAAGGAAAGGGCACTGAGACAGACTGCTGAAGCCTTGGCTACCCAGACTTCAGGGGGTGGGGATGAAAGATGCCATAATCCAAAAAGGTGATGGTGTGCTGCACAGAATGCACCAGGGTTGGTTGTGTGACTTGAACTCTGCAATGGAATCCAAGTCCAGGTCCTTACCCTACCACAGAATTTGATTGGTAGATTAATCAACTACATATTTAGTTGATTAATCAACTACATATTTAGTTAATTAATCTTTGAAGATAGTTAATTTCATAAGGCACCCATGTTTATAGGCAGGAGCCATAGGTAGCCAGGTCTTCTTTTTGTACTATAGATCCCATTATTTCCCCAAGAACTCAGCCAATAGCTATACTTACCTGGGATTCCAGGAGTTGTGATCCAAAAAGGAGACATTTTCACAACTCTGGCCTTAGCGTAACAGTGATGTGCATGCATTTACTCAAGAAAGAGACACAGGAGGGGGCCGCATCAAGGCGCATTTTGTTTTGTTTTCCTGAGGCACTATTTTTAAAAATAAAACCCTAGTATATCAGGGTTTTATCAGTATAGTAAAACCAGTATATTAATTTTCATTTGTCATTTGTCAAACTTCGAATACTTCTTTTTTGGCTTCTTTCCGTGCATAGTGGCTTCTCGTACTGTGAAATTACTGTCATGTGGCTTCTCCAAGTAGTGCCACTAGGTGGCCCTGTGGTGACGGAACAATCATGTTCCTGATTAAACGGTACCCCATGGCGCGTGTACCAGTTTAAAAACCGCAATGGAATGACAAGGATTCCATCACCCCAAGGCCAGGTACAAGCAAGATGCACTGAGTTGTGCTTTGGGGGCATGTTTACATTTTATTTTGTTTAAAGCGCAATGGATGTGGGGGAACAATTTTAAGATCCACATCTCAGAGCACTTTCTAGAGCAACAAAGTGGACGTGGGGTAATGGCCTTTGACAGGGAGGGGGAAAGCGTCAGCTGAAGGCTCTCCACAAATTTCACCTCTAACTCACCTGGGTGCCAATCTACTTCTCCTGAATCACACAAAACCATGATTTCATCAGCAAGTTCATGGTTCCAAGTTGGTGAATGAACAATCATGAACTGCCATTTTCCCAGTCCGTGCCCATCTCTAGCCATGACTGAGAAGGGTCCACATCTCCTCAAGGGTCCCCCCACATCTATCTTTGCATGGCAACCCATAATAGGTGTGTGAGGTTCGGGTGTCATGGGCCGAGGTTCTATGGGAGAGATGCTCCAACTGCCCAACTCTTCAGAACATGCCATTGCAGGGAAAAAAGGATCCAGAAGTGACCGTCTTGAGAAGTGGAAAGGATCAGAGCGGGTCCTTTATGCTTGGAAGACAGGATGAAAAAAAAAACAAAAGGGAGGAGGAATCTTTCTCAGGTCAGGGCACTGGCTTTCAGATAAGCAAGTGCCGCCTTGGCTGACTGCCCAGGCTTGCCAATAAAAATTAAGAAATTGATTTCTCTTTGTTTGCCTGACAGGATGAAGGCTCTTTTTACGAGATAGTAAATGCAATCCATCTCTGAGCGCAGCCAGGTTTTTAATTGTATTTGTTGTGCTTTCACTTACTCTGTTTTATGAGTTGCAGTTTCTCTCCGTGCTGGCTCGGGTAACTCACCCCCCTGGGGAATGAGGGAGCCATTGGTTTTGGATCAGCAGAAGGCTGGGATTTAACGAGGGCTGTTGATGGAGTCAAGATAACCAGTTTGTTTTAGCCCATTGACAGATGGGTTAGTTGACAGCTCAAACGGTCGGTGTGAATATTGGGGAATCCTCCCTATGAGATCTTTGTTTTTCTATGAGGTTTTTTTTTTTTTGAGAGGGTGTCATGGGCTTTTGAGCTAAATGTTGCATTATGTCCTGTTCAATAAATGAAATTTTGAACTTTTTAAATAGACTTAACAGTGAAATTATGTGTTCTCGGCATTTAAGATAATCCGAGGAGGCTCTCCTCTTGGCCTGATTGTCAGCACAGGCATGTTTGATTGGTACATGAGGCAGGGCCTTCTCTGTGGTGGTTCCCAGTTTATGAGATGCTCTCCCTCAGGAGATCAGGCTGATCCCTTTGCTTTTGTCCTTTGGCCAACAATGGAAAACCAACCTTTTCAGGCATGCTTTTAACAATCATGGCTGAGTCCCTCAATTCCATTTTTAAGTTAAGATAGCATTTAACATTTTACCTGTTTTAAATTATTCAAGTGAATTTTAATCAGTTTTATAATGTTTTATTAAAAATGTATAACTTACTGTTAGCGGACCCCACCCCTGCGGGAAAACGATAGTAAGAAGAGTAGAGCTTGCTGTGTTTTAATTGCAACACAAAGTCTATTCCATTTTCCAAAGGTGCCACATCTAGTTCGGTTTCTCTGCTTATTTTTTGCTGGTCTCCATGGCTATTTTTTTCCTTTGCCCTATTTGTTTTCATCGGCTTAGCGTCATTTTCTTTTGTAACAGTATGACTTGAATGTTGAAGACAGCCGATGCAAGAGGGAGAGCGCGGGTGGAGAAGAATGTTGATGGACTCAAAAGGCTTGATGAAAGTAACATTTTCTAGTCTCCTGAGACATCTTGTAAGGATACGCATCTGTGAGGCTTACAGGACGCTTTGGAGAAAGAACTGTGCAGAAAACTATGTCCAGATTTTGCAAGGCAAACAGCTAAAGCATGAATAATAGGAAAAAAAATTCACACTAGCACACTTAGGGAGGTGAGGCATCTCTCAAGTGAGATATGCAAATAAATGCACACATTGGGAAAGTATATTAAGATGCAGATGGATTTCAGAAGCAACAGAAGGTTTCAACAAGTTGCAACTCAGAGATGGTCGCAAAGCACCAGTTTGGCAGTTTGTGCCAGGTCATTTATTGGCCCAACGGGTGTTTGGTGCTTTAAAAGCCTCACCTCCTCTTCAGGATGCTCACTTGGAAGCCGCAGTCTGGGTTTCCTTCCCCGCCTTCTCTGGGCGCTGCTTCTGAGTGGGTCTCCATTGGAAGAGGTGGTCCTTTGAAGTGTCACCCACAAATGATTCTGGATTGCAATGGGTTAAGCCTTTGCAGGCTTCTAAGGCAGATTGGCAGATAGGCTGACACGGGATTGTCAGAGTCTGAGAAAGATTTTATTTTTGAATGTACATTTGGGTGCCTCTTGTTAGAAGGATGATTTTCATGACAGACATCAGCCTTCTTATACCCTGTTAGAAATAGGACACATTATCATTTCCAGACTGTCCATGTGAAAATCAGATGTTTCTCAGTTAACAAACTTCCTCACTAACCTGAAACATTTATCTTGCACCCATTCTAGGTCTTAAGAAAGAACAGCAGAGACAGAGAGCTATAACAGTAATTTTCCACTATAGCAATAGCTTGAGACCGTCCGTTGGTGGTGGGAAGACAGAAATGAGGCAAGAGAGGCCTCTGCAGCTTACCAGAAAGGGCCTCTTAACACACATTTCCCAGTCTTACTGCCATAGGTCACAAAATGAACTTACAGTTTTTTTAATGATGAATGATAGAAATTAATTTTCAATACATAAGTTTACAGAAGCACCAAACACCTGTTCTGCTGATAAACGAACACACGTGAACCGCTGAACCACCTCTGCTTCCAACTAGTGCCAAAGAAAGTGGATTTAGAGAAACTCAATAGAATTGATGCAGGTCTTCTCAATCATTATTCCAGCCCCGCCAGATCAATGTCAACGACTGGTTCCTTCATGAAATAAGGAGGGGTGGTCAGGAAACACCACCACATATTCAGAGAGTGAATTAGGATTTATGTGTACATTGGCTCTCATTTGTCCGTGGATGTCACGCAGAGAGCTGAATGGTGCTTAGAAGACAGGCAGGGGAATGAGCAGTGTTAAGCAGACTGACCGGAGGGTGCTTCATGATGAAGTTGGACACAGGGTGGCCCATGAGCAGTTGAACTGTATAAAAATAGTTGATAGTCAAGGGAAGAGGCAGGTAGGTTGTCAAAGCACTGACATATGTTCAAGGTGGAGGTGGGAGATGTTTTCTGAAACATCCACTCCCAAGGGGTCTCCAGCTGTGTGAAGCACCAGGACTCATAGTTGGTAGGTGTCAGAAATTGAGACAGAGTGTGACACTTCCCTGTCATGGTGCACGTTAGTTCTGTTGACAGCCGAACATCAGCAAAGAGAAATAATCCGGCGTACACTCTAACAGACAACCTTTCATTCTGCCTCCCCTTCAGCTGTTGGGTTGTCCCAAGATGGAGAACTCTTCAATGCTCACTGAAAGAAGCTGTGAAGTTTTCCCTTTGCTGACGATTCGGTGATGACAGCTGCTGGTTAGCATGGATAAAGGATGCAAATCTTTCCGTATTTCATTCTTTCGAATGAGAATGAACCATTTCAGAAGTGTCCTTGTTGGGTGAAACTACAAGAATTTCTGCAGTGTTTATTTCTATTTTTGAGAACATTCCTTTCATGGAACATAGCTGTTTGTTGTTTGTGTTTTTGTGATTTTTTGGATTTTATGCAGAAATGCAAGTTATTTATTTATTTATTTATTTATTTATTTATTTATTTATTTATTTATTTACAGAAATGTTTAGCTGCCCCACTACAAAGTGCTCTTTGGGCAGCATACAACAATATATTAAAACTATAAAATAGCCCATTAGAACCATCAAAATAACAAACAGTTTAAAACAATCAATGTACAGTACAATAAGAAAATCCTGCTGGTCATGCACCCAGCTAAAAGAACCTGATCTAATTAAAATACTGGCTAAATCTTTGCCTGGCACCAAAAAGTCAAAAAGTGTTGGCTCTAGGTGTATTTCATTTGGAAGTGCATTCCAAAGTTGGGGAGGCAGCCACCGAGAAGGCCCTGTTTTGACATGCCATCCCCCTCACCTCTTTAAGGGATAGCACCTTCAGCAGGGGCTCCTGGCCTTGTTTAGGATATGGGCAGGCTCATATGGAAGAAGGTGGTCCTTTAGATAACCAGTTCCTAAGCCATTTAGGGCTTTATATGTAAGCATAAGCCCTTTGAATTGTGCCCAGGCAAAAACTAGCAGCCAGTGTAAATTTTTGAGAACTGGCATAATTTGAGTCCATGTGGTGGCACCACTCATTATTTATTATTTATTATTTAGTTATTTGTTTCAAGGTTTTATATACCAGGACTGTGCAAGGCACCTCAGCCGGTAGATTTCCGGAATGGAACTCTGGGCGGTTTGCACCAGCAAGTTAAAAGAAGCAACATTCAGGACCCAGGCCGTTTGAAAACAACAATATAAAAGACAAGAATGGCAAAAACTTGGCAAGATGCATCTGGGGGGGAAGGGAAAAAAAGAAATGGAAAAGAAATTAAATTAAATTAAAGGTCACCATATGCCTCCCTGAAGAGCAAGGTTTTCAAAGCCTTCTTGAAGGCGGGCAGGGACTGTGCAAGGCACAGCTCAGCCGGTAGATGGTTCCACATTGAGGGGCCAACAACCGAGAAGGTGCAGGTGCATGTGACAGACTTCCACACCTCCCTAGGAGTGGCCACTCTGAGTGAATGCACCTGCAACAATTGAGTGGGCCTGGCCTCAGCTGACATCTGGGAGATACGCTCCGACAGGTATTCAGGACCCAGGCCGTGGAGGGATTTGAAAACCAAAACCAGGACCTTGAACCTTATCTGGAGGGCCACGGGCAGCCAATGCAGGCGTGCTAGAACTGGCGTGATGTGGTCGTGTCTGCAAGCACCCACCACCAGCCTGGCTGCCGCATTCTGCACCCATTGGAGTCTCCAGACAAGGCTCAAGGGCAACCCCACGTAGAGTGCATTGCATTAATCGATCCTCGAGATCACGAGGGCCTGCACAACTATCCTCAGGGAGGACTCATCAAGGTACGGGCAGATCTGGGCGATCCTGCAGAGCTGGAAAAAAGCACCCCTGGAGACAGCCATCACCTGGGCTTCCAGTGAGAGGGCTGAATCCAAGACCACACCCAGATTCCTGGCTCTGTCCGCATTAGCCACACGGCCTGGTTCTGCACCAGTTGTAATTGCCAGACCGTCTTCAAAGGCAGCCCCATGTAAAGCCCATTACAATAGACCAATTTGGTGGTTACCAGATTTTTTGCACAAAACATTTTATGTGTGTTGGAGCTGTTGCAGAGAGAAAGCCTTAATCTATTCACCCTCTTGCACCATAATGTTACAGTATTTGATAATTTCTTCACTGGAACACCACAATGTATCAAGACACCCTTACAAGAGCCTCGTGGCACAAGGGTTAAATGACTGTACTACAGGTAAAACTGTGCTCATGACCTGGGGTTCAATCCCAGTTAGCCGGCTCATGGTTGACTCAGCCTTACATTGTTCCAAGGTCAGTAAAATGAGTACTGTAAACTGCTCAGAGACTACTTGAAGTGGCATGTGGCGGTATATAAGCAGAACACTTTGCTTTGCTTTTTCACCAAGGAAAATAAAATTTCTGAGTATTCATTATATCCTTTGCATTGATATTTGAGATGGGAAACCTCTCTCATTGACTTCCATTGCCCTTCTAAATCAGTTTTTTTTGTAGTGTATTACTCTTTCATGTAAGAATTGAATACAGCCAGAAACACATGCAATATTTATCTGTATTTATGCTTTCCAAGGTGAAGTCTCTGATTATTGTTAAACAACAGTCCCTCTCATTGTCATTTATGGTGACATCATAGTCATAATATATTTCACTGAAGGTATTTAAAATATCTTCACCCCCCCCCTTTCTCCTTGAAAAGGACCCAAGATGGTCTATCTACAACACTGAAAGATAATATTGAATATTGAAGAGAGTAACTGTAACAATCATTAAAAGACAATATTTAAAGCTGAGAACAATTAGCAAAGAGGCCGCTTACATCATTAAATGACAATATTAAAGCTAAGAACAATAAGGCGGCAGTTTTATTTTTAAATGCCACTCTGAAAAATGGAAATTACAAACATGGAAAACACAAGTAGTACTGAAAATCCAGTCAAAGCGGTAATGCACAGCAGTCCATATGCTGGAATGTGGAATTCTGTAACGCTGGCATACCAAGAGTTGGTGACAAGACATGAGACACCTTTTTAACCCTGCCGGGTGTTGCCAGATGCCAAACCCTTTCGGCTCCAGACAGCTTGGCAATTGTATGAATAGATTTGCAGTGCAACAGCTTCTATAAGCTCCCAGCTCCACTTTCCTCATGTTCAGGCACATGACCATGCTGCACAGAACATGTGTCCTGCTAGGTCAGTGGCCAGCTGATGATAATGGCCAGCTCAATGCCCTGGGAAAGAGCAGTGTCAAGGTATGGAGGAACCAGCAATTTCTTTAATTGCAGGCTAAAATCAAAGAAAAACAGAACAAAACAGAACACACAAAACGTGGCACCTTAAAGACTAATTTTCATATTTTAATGTAATGTTTCGTGGACATGTCCACTTCTTCAGACATATAGCAGCAGAATGAGGTGTGTAATATAATATGTGATGAGACATACCTTTCATACCAGATGTTCCTTGGTGGATAGGGGAGGGGGAAGAGGAGGGAGAGATGATTAGTTGTACAAATGGTGGGAAGGAAGATTTGGCTAGGGGTCATAGATATGTTAAGTATTGCTAATGGCTCTGTGGCCAGGGTCTGTAGAAATGTTAAGTGTGGTTTTAATGTAAATTCGCCAAGAGTCAGAAACCAGAACCAGATAGAGTAGAGTGGAGGGGTGGTGGTGGAAGAGAGGGGTGACAGAGTGGGTGTTTTTACCTTAGGGTCCAGGTGGGAGATAAACATCAATGAAAAAGTGGCAATATAGTAATATACCATCATGCTCCTGACTGAGCATGGGGGTTCCATACAGATGTCATGTTGAGTAGTCATTGATAGGACTCTCTTTTATGTAGTTCCTCTAGACAGGGTAGAAATAGTTTGCTTCTTTCAAATTTTTTCAAAACCTCAGAGTTATCTTGCAATTCACTGGGGTCTCTATGACTATACTGCATCACCAAAGCACCCTGCATCACCAAAGCACCCTGAATATATACGCTCTTGTCAGGTTTTAGAAGCTAAAGATTGTTGGGCTTGGTTAATGCTGTAATGGGAGGCCAGCATGTAATACCAGGGAACTCTAGGTAATTCTGGGGAGCCTTGGAGAACAGCCTGCCAGTCAAAGTTAATCACTCAGTGGTTTATATTTGGCTGTGGAGATTTTCTTTACATGTTTTAATTTTAATATTAACTTTCCATAATTTTCCCATTCAACCAACTGAATTTCTGACTTCAGATCCTGTGCCCATCTTATCATACATTTTTATTACCTCATCTTCTACCTGTCTATCTAATAAACAACTATATTTTTAAACTTTCCATTAGAAGAAAAATGTATTTTATCCAAGTCAACTTCTTGATTTGAGAAGCTATATTGCTTTTTCTCATTCCTAAACCAAGATTTCATTTGCCTTTCCAACCACCAATCTATTCTAATTCCTTGTAGCTGTAATTCTTTTGATTTTAGTTGTTAACAAGTGTTTATGTCACATAATTTTCCCCTTCCTCTGTTATAGAGGGCTTTGTATGTGCCAGTTGTGGGGAGACCCAGAGTGGCATTGCTGTATAGATAGAGTTCTTCAATGAGTCCCAAACCCACAACAAGGTGTTTCTTAAATGACAGGCTGTCCAACCTTGAAATGGCTGAGGTCTACTTTTTCTGGCCCAAAGTGCCTGAGGGCTACTACACTATTACTTCTACTTACACATTTTATCCATTCAAAGCACATGCTTGTAAGTAAAAAAAAAAAGTAAGTAGAGGAGCGGTTTCCCACAGGAATGCATTGAAATCTGTTCCCTCCGGAACGGATTCATTGATTTTCAATGAATTCCTATTAGAAGGCTGACCATACACCCGCTTCCCTTGCACCCGCTTTATCATCTGGCCAGTTGGGGGAGTGGGGGACCACGCCATGGCCCTTGAACTGCCCCGCTCAGCTGAGACAGTGGGCTGGTAGGCCCAGAACTTTTCTGGGATAGTGGTGGTCCTTGGGATGGGGGAGGGAGGGGTGGAGAACTTATCCCCTCACTTTTTTATTGGTGGTCGGCGGGCTACTTTTGAACCCTTTGCAGGCTACCAGTAGCCCGCAGTCCACCTGTTGTGCAGGCCTGTTATATGATGATTTGCAAAGTATTTTTGATCTTTAGCTTTTCCAGACCACAAGGGAGTTCCATTCCCCTCCATGTAGCTCTGTAGTTAGAAAATTACTATATTTTTATTACTGGCTCAAATATAAGGCTGCATCATGTCTTCCTTTGCTCCTACCATTTAAAAAAAAACCCACCTATTTCAATGTACTCTCGTTCCTTGTAAACTTTGCTCTTAAGACTCTACCTGGCATTGATCTCAGTGATGCTGGGGGCTTTTTATTTGTCTCTTTGTTGGCTGCAAACAGAGGAATGCAAACTTACAATTGATTGTGCCCCTATGCAGAGGGTGAATTGGCCAAAGACCCACAAACCTGGTGGGTTTTAAAAGTAGGCCTCGGGATCTCTGTTTATCATAGTAGTATAGTTTGTTTTTAATAGGGAATATGAAAAATGGGAAGCTCAATTTACACAGACATATGGAGAAAAATGGATATATAAGAAATGTTCCTCTGGTGTTTTTCTCTCTCTGTGCGTGTTTTAAAATAATTTAACCAGCTGTGCTCTTGTAACACAATTTCCAACAACACAATTCTATGTTGTGGCATGCAAAAATAAATAAATACTGTAAATGCAGCTTGAAAGCAAGTATGTTGAGTGTGTGATGGGAAGTTTGACATGAATTCTCTTCCAGATCTGATTGTCATCTGAATCATGGAAGGTCTCACAGGGTCATAAGACTCCCCTTGTGTTCAGGGCAGGCGTCATGATATACTGACATCCCTCTTCCAAGCCCAGGCGTTGTGATACTCAGCAGTTGAACTTGTGATGTTCAGTGATATTGCCACTGGAAAGGTCACCTCCCACCTTCCTTTGCAGCAATTCTCTGGCTGTCATCATGATTGACATTCTTCTGGTTTATGAGAAAAGCCTGCTTGGTCAGAAGCCAGCTGGAGGGTCGGTGTTTGCTCGCCGAGAAGTGGAAATGTTGCCAGGATCACTTGCAAGGATCCTGAGGTGCAGAACGGTTTCTGCAGCAGATGGGTCACCTGTCCTTAACGCCGCCAGGACAGGCTGTAGCTCAGATGGGGGTGGGGGAACGGGTGAAGAAAACAACCCAAGCTGTCAATCTGAGTTTACAGTAAGGCATGGGGAGTTTTAAGGCAACAAAAGACTTTCTCTGCATGAGTAAAAACACCTGTCACAGCTGCTGGTGTCTTGCTAATTGCACGGCAACTTTATTATGTCCCACTTGGAAGAACAAACAATACTTGAAGTCTTGAAAAATGAGTCTCCGCTTTACCCCCTTTTTCTGCTTCTCTTTCTTTCTTTTTTAAGCCATATTCCATATTCTCTGGATGCTCTTGCTGAGAGACTCCTCATGATGTAAACCTCTCCTCCTCCTCCTCCTCCTCCTCCTCCTCCTCTTCTTCTTCTTCTTCTTCTTCTTCTTCTTCTTCTTCTTCTTCTTCTTCTTCTTCTTCTTCTTCTTCTGACTTAACCCTCCCCTTTGGTTGCTCCTGCTTCATAGTAAAGAAATAGATTAGGCAACAGGAGGGAGATCTCTGTATCTCCTACCCCTTTCTTCAGCTTAGGCAAAAGGCAGGAATTTTGGATGTGTTTGAAGTGTGAATCTGGGAACTGTTCCTCCATCTTGCATTGACCTTCTGTTACCCATTGGCAGTCTCAGCAATCAGAAGAGAGCACTTCTACTTTCCACCTTCTGTTGCCTGTGGTTAGGAGTGTGCAATATTGCATATTGTAAGATTGTCTTGTATAGTTGTGTTCTCCCCCTCAGGTTCTTGGTCCATCGAAGCCTAGTGATGGATTGCCAGATACTTTCCTCCACTGTGCAGCTCTGATGCCAGTTGTGCAAAAGAGAGCCTTATTATAGATGATAACCTGATGGGGTCTGAACTCTCTGCAACAAACCATGAAAGGGGCCTTGGTCTCCTGGTGGGCAGCTCAATGAAGGTGTCAACCCAGTGTACAGCAGCAGTGAAAAAAAGCAAACTCAATTCTAGGGATCATTAGGAAGGGTATAGAAAATAAGTCAGTAAGTGTCATTTTGCCTCTTTGTAAATCTATGGTGAGGCCCCAGGTAGAGTACTGTGTACAGTTCTAGTCATCCTACCTCCAGAAGGATATTATGGAAATGGAAAAAGTGCAGAGGAAGGCAACTAGAATGGTTAGGGGATGGGAACACCTTCCTTACCATCTGAGGCTGCAAAGGCTGGGCCTCTTCACTCTTGAATGATGGTGCTTAAGAGGTGACCTGATTGAAATTTATAAAATCATACACGGTGTGGACAAAGTAGATAAGGAAAAACTGTTTTCCTTACTGCACAACACTAGAACTAGGGGGCACTCCGTGAAACTTTGGGGTGCTAGATCTCAAACAAATAAGAGAAAGTACTTTTTCACCCAGAGGATCACTGGTCTGTGGAACTCCCTGCCAGAAGAAGTGGTAACAGCTGTCAGCCTTGACAGCTTTAAGAAAGTATTGGACAAGTTCATGGAGAACAAGGGTATCAATGGCTCTCATTATGGATGCCTAAGGGCAACCTCCGGATTGGAGAGAGAGGCAGGATATCTCTCAATGGCATTTGCAGGGAATTGTAAGCAGGTGAAGACATCTACTTGGGAGTACCCTGAAGCAAGTGGTGAGCCACTGTGTGAGACAGAATGCTGTACTGGATGGGCTGTGCCCTGTTCCAGCAAGGATCTTCTTATGTTCTTATGTTCTTAACCACTGGACAAAATTAAACTAGATGGTGGCCTTACATGCGCCTGTAGAGCGTGTGAGCTGACCCCACCCCAAATGAGGCTGTCAACCCAAGTCAATTATATGGCCACCAAGTTTGTTTTCCCTTTTGGGATCGTGGTTAGCAAGGACAGGAAGAAACCCTGACATCCAACCCCTGTCATGTTGGATGATGGATTAGAGGGAAGGAGGATTGTATATTTTATGACTGCTGCAACTTGGGTTTCTTCGTTGGGCATCTCTGTACATTACAGACAAGATCTCAAAATGCAGCTCCTTCATCCTGTCTCATGGGCACTTTAGGGATGGGATGTTCCCTATGAGATAAAGTATTGGGCTTCCTGGTTTCAAATGTCACTCTGCCACAGAAACACAACGGGCGATGGCTATGCCTTAACCATTCAACAAACTTCTCTCACACTTTGAAAACCCTTCTAGGGTTCCCTTAACTTGCACTTGACTTGATGGCACATGACAACCATGCAAAGACCATGGATGGTGTCCCTTGGAGGGGGAGAGAGACTTTTATTTCAGGGCAAACCCAACTCACAGAGCTTTTATACTCCTTGACAGCATGACTCTCGCTTTCATGATTAATGAGAACACGGAGTCCAGAACCTTTCTATCCCCAACAGCTGAACTGCATCAAAATGACGCATTCCTGGTATAGCACAAGGACCAGGCACTCCTCCATCTTCACGGCTTTATCTGTCTGTTTCTAGGTCCTGTGGCTGTGATCAGCGGAGAAGAAGATTCAGCCAGCCCTCTTCATCACATCAATCATGGGATCACCACACCTTCATCGCTGGACACTGGCCCGGACACAGTGGTGATAGGCATGACACGTATCCCTGTCATTGAGAATCCACAGTACTTCCGGCAAGGACACAATTGTCACAAACCAGACACATGTAAGTGCTTGCATCTTCATTTTGTTCCTCTCTGTAGGTCAAGAGCAAAGATTAAAGAAGTTACATTTTAGACTTCGTCTTATAGGGTGCTCCAGCTGCCATAGCTGGGAGGCTATGCTAGTCTGGAGATTTTTGGAGGTTAGAATCCAAGTAGTAACTGTTCCAAGTTGTGGTCAAGTTGAAGATAGAGAAGGGAAGGGGCTAAACAGGCCTGCAAATGAATATATTTAAATAAATAAATGTATTATATCTTCCTGGATTTTTCTTGGGATGTTGAATTAAACAGGCCATCACCGTCCAGAAAGGAAGGGCATGTAATCATAGCCAGTCTTGTGCCTACAGATAAAAACAGTGAAAATTTAAAGGCTCGAGCTACTTAATTATTGCTTTAAAAATTATGTAGGATGGATTGGACAACCAAAAATCTGTCACTTTTCCAGGAATATGAATGTTCTTTAGGTAACGGGGGATGATGTTTACACTTTAGCCAAATATGTTGTAAGACATGATTAATTTTGCTACTGCCATCTAAAATGCAGGAGTAATTGGCATAATGCCATTTGCAAAACGGGATGCCCTCTATTATGACAGTAAATAACGTAGACCCACTTCAAACTATCGGCTGGAATCCAGGTGCATTTTGTGCCAGGTTTATGTTACTCACCAAGGTTAACTGCAGCTGATTGGCCAGTTGTGGAGTCCATGCACATGATCAGAGATGTAATGGAGACAGACCCTGACGCCTTATAAATTAGCCACACTTAACTCCAACGAGTTACAAAAAAAAGTTACACAGATGTTGAAAGGGTTACGGCCCCTAGACTTCTTGATCCTAGTGATTGACATATTTCCCCATGGCTCTTGAGGGAAATCTCCTTTTTTTTCAACACCCCTGCAAACAGTGAATTCCTTTGATTAAAGAAAAGAAACATCTCCACCCCATAGCTGATTCTTTCCAGTTCATCAGGAAGGCCTTGTAAAATCCGTAGCCATTTAGAATGCAGCCATGTACAGCGTGTAGCGTTGCTCACCACATTGTTCTTGTTTCTCAGAATGGCTCCAAACCAAACCATATGAAAGGTTTCACCTCCTCTCCTCCTCTCCACGTGCCCCATATGCTTCCAATATCTGTGCTTACCATTGTCTGTGTTTTCCTGCTTCTCCTGGGAACTACGGGGTGGTGGGAGGCCCGGCACCATGATTCTAGATCTGGGGAAAGTCAAAGGGTTTATGGGAGGGTGGAAGAACCATGTTATTGGATCCCTGACCAGAGATGGGCATGAATCAGAAAAAAAAATAGGGATTCATTTTGATTCATGATTTGTTGACATTGCTGAATCATGAATAACAACAAATTTACATCTTTTGTGTGATGAATCAATGTGTCATTTCTTTTATTTTAAAACCCTGTAAAATGCCTGCCAAGGCACCTGGAGACATCCAGCCTGCAGAAAAGCTTCTCCAAACTCCCCTCTACAATCCCTTCAAATTTAGTGAAGGGTGGGGTTCAGACATCTGAATTATGTATTCACAAAATACCCATCCCCTGGCAAGAAATTGCCCTTTTGCAGCTGGCTTGGGGAAACTTAATCTTCACCAAATCCAGAGGGATTGCACAGGAGCATCAGATGAAGTTTCTCTGCAAGTTTTTCATCTCTAGGTGACTGGGAAAAAAATCATGGGGTCAAGTTGAAGACAGAGAGGGGCTCTTGACAGGTGTATATCCCGGACATCAGAAATTCAGCCTGCACTTGGAGAGATTGTAGATGAGTATAATCAAAGGCTTCCCTCCAATTTTGGTTTCTCTAAGTATCTTGGAAGCTATTTTATAGTTTAATAAATGGATTGATTAATTGATTCCTATATGTCTGGGGGGGCATGGATTCACACGATAGCAACCAAACAAATTAGCAATTTTTGACAAATTTTGCAGTTCATTTTCTAATTCACGCCCATCTCTATCCCCTACCCGCCACATGCTACTCTCTTTAGGATTTGATGAGCGCGGGTTAATGAAATGGTTTTGTAGAGACATTTCAGTGAGTGAAATGAGAGCTCCTAAAACATCTTAGTGGGGCTGGACACTGTGGCGCATAATCCTATGCATGTCTGCTCAGAAATTAGTCCAGATGATGTTAAAAGAGAATTACTGCCAGGTAAGTGTGGACAGAGTTGAAACCATAATTAGCTTCCTCATTAGTTATTTTTATAATCAAGACTGTGCTGTATATATGCACTCCTTTAGAATATTTTTTTCAGGGCAAAATAATCAGTTTCCATATGGTAACCTTTATCCACGTGCACATCTTTTAGTTCTTTACCATACATTGTCTTGATGCTCCCGCTATGGCATAAGTTCCTATTATCTTTCTCCGATTATCTTTCCCCCATGTGGCATTAATCCCAGGGGTCACTGCTCCACATTAAGGATCCAAGTGGAAAGGGAAATGCTTTCACACTATTAAAACTCCTTGGTCATTTTCGGATCTGTGATGATATCACAGAAAGCAAGTGAAAAAATTTTCCCCACCAAGAAACAAGGGGATATATTTGGTGCTTTTAAAAAGACCAAAAAACAAGAGGACTCCCTCCACCGTGCTGCTAAAAATGTTTGTTGGAAATGGGGCAAAGTTTTAGTTTAGCTCTGATTATAATTGGGGGAACAATTTTAATCAGTGGGGCCAAGCGGCAGCTACAGCTGCTATTTTGCTTCTGGTTTGTCACTGTGGTAGCAGATCAAAAATAAAGCCTTAAAAACGGGGTTTCCATCTCAAAACAGTTGGTGCCATTAGTTTGCTCTGTTGTGTGTCCTTTCACCCTTCTGCACCTCCGGTGTGACATCTGTATTGGGGATTTGTTTGTGATCCTCAATGGCATATGTGTAATCCAGTTGAGAGATCCACATCCTCCCCTTTATAGAATCATGGAATAATTGGGTTGGAAAGGTCCTATAATGTCATCAAGTTCAATGTATTAGTCCTTATCTGTATGATCCAGGTTGGTCAGCCAGTCATCCTACAGGAATCTACCACCTCTACTCCATTTCAAGGTGGAGGTCTGGTTTGTACACTCAGCATACTCAACTGGTTAAACCTTCTTTTGGACATGACCTTGAAGGCAAACATTCTGGTTTTAGATTGTTGACCATATATACTAGATTTCTTGTTTATGCATTGGATTTTGGAAAGAAGCAAAGCAAGATAGTCCTAGAAGCCTCCCCCACTAGCTATGCCAGTCAGGATTTTCTGGGAGTTGTAGTCCAAGAATCGCAGTGAAGTTACCTGTACCCTAAGGCGGGGATAGGAATAATGCTTTTTGAATACATTCTTCTGGTTGTTTTAGGCCAGTGGTGGCGAACCTTTGGCACTCCAGATGTTTTGGACCACAACTCCCAGAATTCCGAGCCTAGATTGCCAATGATAAAGCACTGTGGGAGTTGTGGTCCAAAACATCTGGATTGCTGAAGGTTTGTCACCACTGTTTTAGGCTATATGGCAGTGCTGTGAGACCTTTCAGTTAATAATGTCCATGCATCATATGATCCCACTCCTCCAGAGAGAGAGAGAGAGATGAAGTGCTTATTTTCTTTGTTCAGATTTCTGCAAGCTATGCAGAATTCTTCTGCAGTATCCAAAGTAGATCAAGTATCAAGTGAGCACAGACAGGCTGGGTCAGGGAAACATTTTTTTTTGCAGTTACTTGCCTTCAGCTGTGACCTTAACCCCAGGTGTAACCCTGTGAGGGTGACAAAGGAAAGAATTTGCATCCCTATCTGCAAGTGTTTCACCTGTTGATTTTGCTGAAAGAATCAACTAGTCATGAGGAATAAGGCATTGTATGCATGTGGGATAAGAAATCATGAGTTGCATTGGGGTGTGCTGCTGCCTAGGACTCCCGTCACCTCCCAACAACCCCTGTGTTTTCATCTCCAAATATCAGATGGACTGCTACGTGGAATACGAAGCCAGCTTGTTTTCTTTGGCTCCAAAAGGTAGGGCTAGAATTAAAAGGGGAGGGGGAGAAAAAAATTGTACTAAATGTTAGAAGGATCTTCCTAGTGGTAATCCTCATCTAACAGTGGAGCAGCCTGTCTGGTAAACTGGTAGACTGTCCTTCCATGGGTGTTTTTAAAAACAAGATTTCTAGGATATTGGCAACATTTTCGCTGCAAATTTCCTGCACTGGGTTGTGGTTTGAGTGGGGCTGTTAAACGGATTGTTGTGCCGCACTGCTTTAAATGTGTTTTTGTGTTCTTTTGGTTTACCATCTTCTAGTGTGGCATTTGACCCTTTCTGGTATTTGTGTGCTTACTGTTTTTAGCTTTAAATATGGTCTTTTCATGATATAAGACCCTTTGGGCCCGCTTTAAGGAGAAAGGGTGGGGTAAAAATATTTTAAATAAATAAATAATCCTCTTCCCTCCAAGTTTGGTGTCAGTGTATCTCTCATCATCATCATTGATGATAAAAATAGAAGGGTGTATGTGGAATCCAATGCTCATTGGGCACACAAACCCTTTCCAGAATGAACCCAACAGAAATTAATTGAAATTAGTAGATACTCTGAGGAATATTGCATTGTGCTTTTCTTCCAATGCTGGGAATTTCCTCTTCGAAAAAGGATTGTGCTTTTCAGACCTCTCAGACTTGGGGAGAGGGAAGAGTAGTTGAGGCCTGTACTACAAAGTGGACATACCTCACTCATTAGAGCAATGAGCCGTGTCTGCTTAATTACAGTCCACTTGCACTATGCTTACAACATCGTTATTATTGGGGTGCATGTGCTAGGGCAATGGAAGTCACTTGCCTAGGCAGCTCAATAAATGAAGAAGAAACTGCCGTGAAGGCAGGTTTGTATTCCTCTCGATAAAAATTCCAGCCATTCATCTTCTGGCTTTGGATTCCTGGAATGCCTTTTATAGAGCGGTTTCTGAACCATGATGGCTTGGCCTTTTCTTTTTGTTATTCTCTGTGATATTTATAAAACATGCCACCTGATGTGCCTATGGGAAGAGCATTGGTTAACACAGCGAACCATCATTTTCTGTGTTCTGGATGAGCCTCTGTAGGGCCAGCGGAAGGATTCTGGACCACTAGAAATCCTGTAAAACATAGGGACAGTGGAGAAGGTGTGTGTGTGTGTGTGTGTGTGTGTGTGTGTGTGTGTGTGTGTGTGTGTGTGTGTGTGTGTGTGTGTGTGTGTGTGTGTGTGTGTGTCCTGCATAATTAAATTGTAAACTGCCCAGAGAGTGCTTGAAGTTCTATGGGGTGGTATATAAGTAGAACACTTCACTTTTGTTTTCCTTTTTTCACTCGGGTTGGAAATTGCAACCCATAACCTTTGTGCAGGTTGACTCTGCTGCTCAGGTACCCATTCTGTATGGGCATGGTCAAGGTCCTTGGTCTGCCAGGTCCTTCTACTTTTTAATTGTTTAATGTTTTAATTACTTGGGTACCATAGAGATGGTGGATCTGCTCCAGGTTTTAGCCTGTCTGTTGTGAGATACCTGGATAGTTCAGTACCTCGATAGTTCCATTTAAGGTTGAACTAAAACCCAGAATAGATTCACTGCCCCCGTGGCTTCAGAGTCACCAGCTTCTTTATTTCTGGTGGAAGGCTGTCCCTGAAAAAGGCCATTTGGCCATCAGATGCAGTATGCCCAGTCCATCATTATGCCCACACCTGTCTTATGATTTTTCGATGTTTTCAATTGTCATAAGCCCTAGTGCGTGGTGCACAAGCACCAGAAGGGTGGGATATAAATTTCAATCAAAATGAAATAAACAAGATCCAGTTGAGTGGGCCAA
The DNA here is from genome assembly GCA_037367245.1 of Phrynocephalus guinanensis. NCBI lineage: Eukaryota > Metazoa > Chordata > Lepidosauria > Squamata > Agamidae > Phrynocephalus > Phrynocephalus guinanensis. Next base: position 8,502,995 of record CM074749.1, on the reverse strand, counting down.
CCAGTCGATCCTTCTGCAGGTGAAGGGCATGCTGATACTGGCTGCTGAGCTGAAATGAGAAGAGAGAAAACTCTATATGCTTAATGCACTATTAATAGTACATTGCCATGATATAGATTTCTGTCACCTTCCATAGAAACAAACATCATTATCACTTTGGGAGGAAATGGGAGGGAGCCGTGATGGATGTTTTTTACCCCCAATCAACTGAGTTCAGTGCAACCAAATCTTCTAAAAAGATAACAGAGAATGCAGCTTCATGCATTGTTGACCCTGCCTTTAAATGGTGCCAATGAAGGCTTTGCAAGGAGACAGGTGAAATGCTAGGGCATCCCCCTGCCCCAAGAGGTTGTTTGCTTCTGTGTCCAAACACCTGTTCTGGTTCTAATTGAAGCAAAACAAGCTGAGGAGCCATATAGCCATCGCAAAAATCAAATGCAAAAGTAGAACTGGTGATACCTTTAGGCTACTAGAAAAATAATTTTTAAAAGTTGCTAATATTTCCAGGGCGAAACCCGCTTCCTCAGAGCTGGATTTTAACCTTTGCTGACATTGAATTTCTCTACCTATATCGAATTTAGTGACTGAGTTGAATCTTGGTATACTTGCCAAAAAACAAACCAAAATGGTTTTGAATATGCAAGTTGGGTTCCCAGGAGGTGCTGTTAGATGAAACCCATTAATTGCTGGATTGGATTAGACAACTTTAGATTAAGGTGGAAGGACCTTTCTTTTTTTTTTCAAACCTTGACTCCCATTTGGAAATACCAAATCCGGAAAGACCTGCTAGACCCTCATAAAGAATCGTGATTTGCAAGAAATTGTTGTGCCACCAAACTTGACTCCCAGGGTTCTTAACCTGGAGCCTTCAAACTGCGCTCAGATGATTCTCAGAAGGGATATGGAAAAGACTCTAAGTGTGACCCTTGTATTTGATGTGCACCCCTTGCAAGGCAGACACCAACATATGCAGAGTGAAGTTGTGCTGTCCAGTAGACCTAAAAACACATGGCACAAATCCCATTTTTCCCAAATAAGACATTGATGCCAGATGGAATTTCCACCACTACCTTTTCTCCAAACCTAGAGAGAAACTGAGTGAATTCTGACTCTCACGTGCTGCAGTAGTAGATAAATATCATCTCTGACTTGGATGACCTTTGGTTGCAGGATCATGTATGTCCATCACACGAGGAAATCACAACAGTTGCTAAAGCATCAGCTGTACATTTCAAATGAGGGTCTACTTGCCCAGATAAATGAAACTTTTGGCATGCAAATTGTGTGCTGCAATGCTGCTCCGTCCTAACCATGGTTCCTTCTGAGCAGAAAGAAGCTCCACTGAATTCAATAAAGATTGCAACAAAAATAAACATGGATAGGTACATGGTCTTTCTCTTGTGATATGGCTTAATGCTGGTATTAGAAGAATGAGAGAACATATTTCCTGGAACTAAGAGCACGATCCTACCCCTGCCTCCAGCACATCATTATATTCAATATTGCTTTCCATGCTCTGGATAATTTTAGTCTTGAAAAATTCCTGCTTTCCCCCCTCTCAGTCATCTTCATAGCAAGCTTGTGAAGGGAGTCACTATGGTTCCTGGGCTTTGAAACTGGAGTCACATCCCTCTCATAGCAACAATGCCTCGGTTCCTAGCAGACAAGCTTCTCTGTTCCATTTATGAGCATCAGTGAGTCAACAGCAGATCCATACATGGGTCTCGCTCTGTTCTTCCCACTAGCATACCTTCAGCTTCAACTCGAGAGCTGGTTCGCCACCTGGGCAGAGTAGCTGCACTGCTGAAGAGCATTGCATTGACCTCATTTATTGCCTCCTGCTCTGGCATAATTACACGTTCCCGCTTAGTAATTATACATATTTGCACTAATCGAGTGATTAAATGCAATTGCATCAACTGTGAATACTTACAAATTCATACCCCCACAAAAATGTGCCAGTGGAGAGGGGATGCAAACTTTCTAAAAACACACACATCATGTTTGTTAAAAAATGATAACACATTGTAAGTTACTTTCCTGTTAAAATCTAGCTAGCCAGGAATTTAGGGAAGTTCTTGGTGAAGTATGTCCAAACTCCTGATGTTTTGGACCACAACTCCCAGAATTCCAAGCCTGCATTTCCAGTGGCAAAGGACTGTGGGAGTTATGGTCCAAAACATCTGGAGGGCTGAAGTTTGGACATGCCTGTTCTTGGTATTGAGATTCAAGGGAGTCAACTTCTAAGGCAGTTAACTGTCTTGAGAAAGAAGAAGCAGACAATGTGTAGCCCTCAGTGGTGGTAAATCTTCAGCATTCCAGAATTTTTGGATCACAACTCTCACAGTCTTTTGTCATGGGCAGTCTAGGCTTAGAATTCTGGGAGTTGTGGTCCAAAACATCTGGAATGCCAAAGGGTTCACTACCACTGCTCTAGATGTTGCTGGACTGGAACCCCCATCATTCCTCACCATTAACCCTACTGGCTAGAGCCCATGGGGGTTGTGGTCCAAGAGCATCTGGACAGTGGCACTTTGCCTACACTTCTTGGGTGGTATTTGGGGATAGATTTGCAAGTGTATCCTCTGTTCATTAATGGAGAGATCTTTGACCACACAGAAGCTTCTCAGAAGGACGGTCTGTACATGGCTGCGGTCCTTGGCAGGTACATGGCGATGAGTACATTGCCTTTAGGTTTGAAGCAAAAGAAAGGTCTGACAGGCTGACAAGGATCTTCTAGGAGAGGTTGATTGAAATCCTGTTGCACAGTTATGCACAAGGCACAACATTTAGATGCAAATGGCAATCAGCTGAAAAAAGTCAGTGGTCACTGTCTTTTGCATGCCAAGTCATGGGACTCAGTGCACAATGGATAATGACTATGGAGATCCCTTAAGCCATTTGCTCTTGAATGGCTCCTTCCTGTGTGTGTGTAGATTTTGAGTGCCTCTCTTCAGTCCTTAATGCCACTCTTTAGGTATCTTTTTTCTTGGTGCACTGGTGGTTCCACAGCCCATGTTTCCGATAGCTGCTTTCCACTTTTCTCTTTGTTGAGGTCCCTGAACTGCAGATGAGCCAATAAATGTGCAAGAAATAATGCTGATGGTGCTGTGTATCACCCTCTCCCCAGTCATAGTCATTCTCATTTTCCCATTTGTACAAACAGGTCATTTCCTCCAAAGATCTGGAAAAAAACAGATACTCCAGCATGGATCTGGACAAGGATCATGTTGAAATGTTTCTTTAAAAGTGCAGAATGGGTTGGGCACAGAGGGAGTCAGACAGCCAATATTCAATGCACAAAAAAACTTTAAAAAACACAACATTAATGGCACTTGCATGGAGTTTTAGGTATATAAAGATTTTTTATTGTTTCAAGTAAGAAGGAAAACCAAGAAAATCCTCACTAGGATTTTTTAAAATATTTATTTTGCTTTAGTACTTTTTTGCACAAAAGCTTGAGATGTGATGGTCACAAATGTGATATTTTGTCTGAAAAAGTATGCATTTTGTTGCAAGAAAGAATACAGTATTTTCTGTTCCAATGAATTTTGCAAAGTATAAGAGGTTGATGGTTAAAAATGGGCTGCTCCTCAGGTACAGAATATAAAGTCTTGTAGTAATTGATAATACTTGAAATAGGGTGCTTTGACATGGCATTACATATGCTTTCATCAAGAAGGATTAAATCTGTGAAATTTCCTAGTTTAGGTGCTGTAACAGGCGGTTTCATGAAAAATCAATGTCTAACTTCTGCCCAGATTCTCATTGTTCCGTTTTGCTTTCATGGGGGTTTTGCTCATGTTTCCCTCGTCACAAGCCAATTCCAAAAGGGGAGAATGTTAGACAAGCATGGAGGGCGTAGGGAGAGCTCCCTTACTCAAGACTAATAAAGAAATTACTAGCATCCTACATTATGAATTGGATGAATATTTAATAGGTGAGAATGTGGTTGATATATAATGCATCGCTCCCAGCCTCCAGAACTCATTGCCAGTTAATAAATAAATGACAGCCCCCTTGTATTAAAAGTATCAGTCATCTTATATCACTGCCATCTAATTTTATCTGGAATATCAAGAGCTGGTTGGCAGATCCGACAAAGAAGGAAAGCCCCACCTGAGCAGGAAGACAGAGAAGCTGGAGGAACATATTTATTCGTTGTCTATCTGGGCTTCCTGGGAGCAGAAACTCATGCAGGTCTGGCTAGCTAGTGGATAAGAAATGGCTTTCTTAGCAGAGGTGAAGAAACTTTGGTCAACCGGTTCTGAGAACTATGGCTCTGACCCACCCTTACCATTGGCCATGTTGGCCAAGACCGAAAGGAAGAGAGGTGGAGGCTGAAGCCCAGGCATGTCCAAACTTTGGCCCTCCAGATGTTTTGGAGTGCAACTCCCATAGTCCTTTGCCATTGGCAATCTAAGTTTAGAATTCTGGGAGCTGCGGTCCAAAACATCAGGAGGGCCAAAGTTTGGACATGCCTGATATAGCAAAAAGCTCTTGAACCTTCCTCTAAAACAGTGGTTCCCAATCTTGGGTAGCCCCAAGTGTTCTTGGACTGCAGCTCCTAGAATCCCTGGCCAGCACAGGGAGTTGTAAAGGGTTCTGGAAACGGTAGCCTAAAAACAATTGGGACCCAGAGTTTGGAACTGGTGCTCTAAAGCAGTGCTCCCCAACCTTTTTGTCCCCGCGGACCGGGAAATTTTTGAAAATTTTTCTGTGGCCCGAAGCTGGGAGTGGGGGTGGGGAGGGGGGGAGAATGCGAAAGGGGGGTCCGGCGGGGAGGCAAAAGGGGGGGTGAATGCAAAGGATGGGAGGGAAGGAGGAGGGGGAGGCACGAGAGCGGCGGCGGCAGCACTCACCGGCTTGGGGCGTCGGGCGTGCCACTCCCCCCCCCCACACACACGGGCGGGGTGGGGGGGAACCCGGGGCTCCTGGGCAGGCGGGCCCCCACCTCCTCCTCCGGCGCCGGGAGCCGCGTGCGGGTCTCGCTGCTGGCGCCCCACTTGCTCCTTCTGCCGCCGCCGTGGGCCTCCTCCTCCACCGGGGAAAGCAAGCGGGGCGCCAGCAGCGAGACCCCGCGCGCGGCTCCTGGCCCCGGCACCCCGCGCGCGGCACCCGCCCGGCCGTGCCGGGAAGCGCCCTCGCGGCACCGACGAGCCGCCTCCTCCTCCTCCTGCTCCTGTTCCTCCTCCTCCTCCTCCTCCTCCTCCTCCCGCCGCCGCCGCCGGAGGAGCAGCAGCAGCCACCCCCCCCGCAATCGCACCCCGCCGCCGCCGCAATCACCCCCGTCCCGCCGCCGCCACCACCCCTCCGCAATTGCCCTCGCTGCTGCTCCTCCGACGGCGGGAGGAGGAGGAGGAGGAGGAGGAACCGGAGCAGGAGCAGGAGGAGGCGGCGGCGGCTCGTCGGTGCCGCGAGGGCGCTTCCCGGCGCGGCCGTTCAGGTGCCGCGCGTGAGTCTCGCTGCTGGCGCCGCGCTTGCTCCTGCTCCTGCTGCCGCCACCGCCGTGGGCCTCCTCCTCCACCGGGGAAAGCGAGCGGGGCGCCAGCAGCGGGATCCCGGGGGGAGGAGGAGGAGGAGGATGGGCGCCTCTGCCTCCTCTTCCCAAGAGGAGAGCAATGGACCGAGGAGAGCCCGGTCTTCTGGGCCGCCGCCAACGCCGCCGCGTCCCTCCTGGCGGAGCCCAAGCGGTCGCCGCCAACGCACCGGGGCGCCAGCGTTTTGGGGCGGAGTCACCGGCTGGCCGGCCCGGGAGGAGGGGAGGGGAGGGGAGGAGGGAGGCAAAGGCAAAGGTGGTGGCGGCGGTGGCGGCGGCGGCTCCTCCTGCGCTCCTCCAGCCTTCCTCCTCCACCGGCCGCCCGCGGGAGAGAAGAGGAGAAGGAGGAGGGCGGCGGAGGAAAAGGGGAGGAGCCTCCCCGGCCTCCCCAGGCGGCCAGGTGCCAACCGGTCCACGGACCGGCACCGGTCCGCGGACCGGGGGTTGGGGACCACCGCTCTAAAGCATCCAGGAATTCAAACTTTAGGATTAAGCAATGAAACGCCAGTGTTTTATTCTGTGTTTTCTTCTTATAAATTGTCACAGAAAGAAACTATAGGTCTGCGGGCTACTTGCCACTTCCAGGAGTGGTCTCTTGGAATGTGGGGATAGACCATATTTTTCCATCTATAAGACACCCCATGTGTAATATCATCATCATCATTGGCATCCTTCAGTCTCGAAAGACTATGGTATCATGCCTGGAGTAGAGATCCTAAATGTGTAATATAACCCCCCACATTTCCTACCCAAAATTCCAGTTTTGCAACCATGTGGTTCTCTACTTGGCTTACTTCTGTGTATAAGACAAAAATATAATCTTTATGTATGGAAAAATAAAGTATGTTTACTTTTTATGTGGAGAAACTACTTATATCATTCCCAGTTACTGCTTCTTCTGTCTTCCTTGAATTTCTTCACCTTCACACACACACACACACACACACAGAAAGACACAGACACAGACACAGACACAGACACAGACACACAGACACAGACACAGACACAGACACAGACACACACACACACACACACACACACACACACACACACACACACACACACACACACACACACACACACACACACACACACACTTGGGTGACTTATTGAACAGTATTGTAAGCCACCTTGGTTTATTTTCCAAGGAGAAAGGTGGGGTAAAAATATTCTAAATAAATAAATAAATAAATAAATAAATAAATAAATAAATAAATAAATAAATATTCCCATCAATCCTGCCAGTAGAGGTAAACTCAATTCTTGTAGGAGCAATGAATCTGCACTGGATTTTTAGCTTGAAATTTGCAGGAGCTATCCAAGGTGCTAGTTCTGTTTGTGGGATAGGGTTCTTCACTGTGGATAATTCCTGTAATGTTCAGCCTAAAGCATGGAAAAGCAAAGTCATGAGCAGCCATTAAATCTCAGCAATGCTAGGTATTGGTAAGTGTTAAGGGGCTTGAACACCAACCATTATAGATTGTCTGAGTTCATCCCAGTTCATAAAGATGGCAGTGTTGTAGCTGCTGCTCTCTCTCTCTCTCTCTCTCTCTCTCTCTCTCTCTCTCTCTCACACACACACACACACACACACACACACACACACACACACACACACACACACACACACACACACACACACCTCCTCTGACTCAGACCATGTATCAGGCCCAGTTTGCTCGCTTCCAGCACCTCCTCAACTCATCTTCCACTCACAGCAATAGCTCTGGGTTCTTTGCCCCACCCTCTTGGTTGATCTCCCACTCAAACAAAAAGGTGGGGCACTGAAGTCTGTGCTCTTGCTTGTGACTGGAAGATTAGCCAAGGAGGTGGAGAAAGAGACACACACTGGGTCTGGTGAGAGGATCAATCAGCTGGGTAGGTGGAGGAGGGCAGCCTTTACAAGGTGGGACAAATTGGGACAAACTGGTTCCAAGCATATCTGGAAGGCCACTCATCCTTGCTCCTCTTGTGTTAGCAATGTTTTAGAGAGTAAGAGGATGCGATGTTAAGTAGCACAAGGACACTATTGCTAATCATAATATGCATCCTTCTGGGGAATAATTTGATAACACATACTGGTAGGATTTCATCTGTAGTTCAGTGGAATCCGTTCTGAAGCTCTTCAATAGATTTCTGCAGAAGATTCTTAAGAAGTGTCTTGTCCCAGTTTATTTTTTCCTCACACCCTATTGTTGTTACTTCCTTAAGCCCATGTCCTACACTGGTGATGGCGAACCTTTTAGAGACCGAGTGCCCAAACTGCAATTCAAAACCCACTTATTTTTCGCAAAGTGCCACTCCAGCAATTTAAACTAAATACAGTGGTACCCTGGATTACAAATGCTTTGGGAGCTACCCCTTGAGGAAGTGAGAATCTAAAAGCAGTTTTTTTGGGATGCCCAGAGTGGTGTAGCTGGAGAGTAAACTGGGGCTATGAACGAGCCCACAAGCTGCTGCCTCCCGTTCTCCTGGTTCTCTGCACAGTGGCATGCTCCAAGCAGAAGGGGAAGTGTCGTGGCTGTGAGGGGGCAATGTTGCATGCCCTTACGAAGGACTCTATGTGCCATCTTTGGCACCCGTGCCATAGATTTGCCAACATCAACTCCATAGGACTGATGAATCACTGACCAACCAAGAGGGATATTGTGAGCTACAGATTTTGCCTTGGCCTGCAGGGAAGAATAACTGATTGCCTTATTTATTACATCTCTCCGTTGCAGTATAAATAATATCACCCTAATAGATGTGGGCTTTATGAATAATACAGAAGCTTGTGTCTAAGTAATTGCAGTGCTTTTCTGATACATTACATCTCCAGTGTTGCTATTAATGATCTTCTCTCACACTTTCTCAGCTGAGGGCAACGGTAGGCTCCTAGGAGGAAGGAAGGACCTTTGGGAATACAGCTACCTAGGTGAAGGAAGCAAGGAGAATGTTAATGCATTACTCCATCACTCTGTTCCCTGTGGGAATTTTCAGTGGGGAAGAGATCATGGGCCCTTTGCTAATTCTGCCTCCACCCTGTCGCACCTCCCAGGACTTCTAGAATTGTGTGTGATTCCAGGCAATCGTTAAGCTGATTTAGTGTGCACGCAGTCATGACTGATGTATTAATTAGATTTAACCATTCAAGTTGCATCAGCCTGTCCAAGGCAGCTAATTCTGCTGAGTTAGGTGTTGTGTTGCATTTTTATTGCCCCTGAGTAATCCCAGATCATACCTGGCTTTGCATTTCTGATGGAGCTCTACTGAATGTTCCCAAGGGAGGCTGGGGTGAAGACCAGAAAGTACAACTAGGAATGGGGCAAGAAATTTGCCACACACACCAATGAAAGATTGCATAAACACTACAGGAAAGATTGGTCAGATCTCTGTAGCTGGAAGGAACCCTATGTATGGATCCCTGAATCCAGCCCCATCAAGGAGGTCTACTCCCAGCCTACATCTCCACAGCTAGATACTGTACTCCAGGTCTGCACAACAACAGGTAGCCCACAAAGGGTTCAAAAGTAGCCCGTCAGCCATCAATTTAAAAAAGTGAGGGGATAAGTTCTCCACCCCTCCCTTCCCCACCCCAAGGACCACCACTGCCCCAGCAAAGTTCTGGTCCTGCCAGCCCACTGTCTCAGCTGAGCGGGACAGTTCAAGGGCCATGGTACATTGAAATCTGTTCCCTCCAGAGCAGATTAATTGGTTTTCAATGCATTCCTATGGGAAATCACTGCTCTACTTACAAAAGTTTTTACTTATGAGCATGTGCTCGGAACTGATAAAATTTGTAAGTAGAGGTTTTAGTCCAGTAGCCTTCAGGCACTTTAGGCTGTTCAAAGTTGAACAGCCCTGCTGTACTCAAACAACTGAGCTATGTTAATGCCTAAGACTCTCTGAAATGTCTGCATTCTTGAGCTCCTAAAATGTCTCTCTTCTTGGATTGTTATAGAGGAAATCCTAGCCAATTAGGGATAAAATCGCCATGAAGGCCAGACAATTAGTTTGAAGTGGGGAAAATTCAGTATAGCTTATTCTCCAATGTTCTCTCAGCAACATTTTTATGCTATCTTTTTTAAAAAATGGAGAAGTTTAAAATAGACTATTGAGTCAATTGTGCTGGTGTCAACAACCAGAAACATTGCTGATACTTCATTCTTGGTCCAGTTGGCATATGGGGAAAGGGGAAGGATACCAGTCATTCTGAGAGGACTCAGTCACTCCCGAAGGCCTATGCACTGTTTCAGAGTCTAGATTGCTCCCTTCCTCTGCATTTCTGATGTTTCCAATGCCTGTAATTGCAGCATTTAAATAATTCTCCTTGGTCTTTCTTCATGGAGTGCAAGCACACTCCGTGTACACTATCGGGCTATAATGACTTAATTAAATTATCCAAGGTCACGTTCTCTGTTCTGCTGTCTCATTTGCTTGTCAATCAATACAAACTTCATTTTCAAAAGTGAGCATGTAAGTAGCGGGGAATTTAGAGGCCCAGAGAAAGTGGAAAACCAGCAGTTAAGGGAGGCCTGCAAGACCTGGTTTGGTCTTTGTTCAAATTGTTGTCACTGAAAGTTCTGCAGAACAGTAGAAAGCTAGACTGCCTGTCACTAAGCTCTTCCTGTTAAGGATGAAATAAATTTGAAGTTTTAAAAAAAGATATCAATAAATTAAAAATAGATATACTTGTCTGTGCAAACCTAGGCCTTTGAGTTAGAGATGGGTATGAACTTGGGCTGGGTGGTTTGTCCCAGTTTGTAAAGGTGGCTGCACAGGTGCAGCTCATACCATCCCAGGTCTCCTCAGAAAGACAGCCACTCACCAGGCCCTGTGTCTTGCTTCCTTCACCTCCTTGGCTAATCTCCCAGTCACGGGCAACAGTAAAGAGTGGGAGATGAACCAAAAGGGGGGTACAGAGAACCTGAACTTAGTTAGTTATCTTTATTTACGGTCAAAGACCAAACTAAGAGAACCTGAACTGTTGCCGGGATTGGAAGGTCAGTTGAGGAGGTGCAAGAAGCAAGTACGCTGGGACTGGTGAGTGGCTCTTTGAGTCAGAGATGGTTGGAGAGGGAAGCAGTAGCACCCGTGATGCTGCCTTTATGAACTGGGACAATCCTCTAATCCATTATGTCTCCCGAGTCTACAAAGGCAAGGCCAGCAAAGGATGGGCAAAGGGCTGGAACCACGTCTCAACTGGCTGGCTGGGGAAATGAGTTTGAGAGGATTCCAGATCAATGTGTAACATCCTCCTAACTGGGTAATCTAGCAACCTGAGCTTTTTTATGAATGTCAAGCATGGAAAAGGAAATGTCAGGGAGAGTAAAGCACTAGTAAGTTCCCTGAGTTGTAGCGTGTGTGTGCTGGATTATGACTCTAAAGAACAGGGTTCGAATCCCCACTCAGCCATGGAAAACTTGAGGGGGGGAACAGAACTGGTAAAATCATTCCTTAAATATCTCACTAACAGCAAATTTGGAAAACCCAGCAGTGGCCAGAGGACTAGAAAAGATTGGTCTACATCCCAATCCCAAAGAAAGGAAATGCCAAAGAATGTTCCAACTATCGCACAATTGCACTCATTTCACATGCTAGCAAGGTTATGCTCAAAATTCTACAAGGCAGGCTTCAGCAGTATGTGGAAAGAGAACTTCCAGAACTACAAGCTGGATTTCGAAGGGGCAGAGGAACTAGAGATCAAATCGCCAACATGCGCTGGATTATGGAGAAAGCCAGAGAGTTCCAGAAAAACATCTACTTCTGTTTCATTGACTATGCCAAAGCCTTCGACTGTGTAGACCACAAAAAACTATGGCAAGTCGTTAAAGGAATGGGAGTGCCTGACCACCTTATCTGTCTCCTAAGAAATCTATATGTCGGACAAGCAGCAACTGTCAGAACTGGATATGGAACAACTGACTGGTTTAGAATTGGGAAAGGAGTACGACAAGGCTGTATACTGTCACCTTGCCTATTTAACTTATATGCAGAGTATATCATGAGAAAGGCCGGTCTGGATGAATCACAAACTGGAATTAAGATTGCCGGAAGAAATATCAACAACCTCAGATACGCAGATGATACTACTCTAATAGCAGAGAGTGAGGAAGAATTAAAGAACCTCTTAATGAGGGTGAAAGAGGAGAGTGAAAAAAATGGGCTGAAGCTCAACATAAAAAAAAACTAAGATCATGGCCACTGGTCCCATCACCTCCTGGCAAATAGAAGGGGAAGAAATGGAGGCAATGACAGAGTTTATTTTCTTGGGCTCCTTGATCACTGCACATGGCGACTACAGCAATGAAATAAAAAGACGCCTGCTTCTTGGGAGGAAAGCAATGGCAAACCTAGACAGCATCCTAAAGAGCAGAGACATCACTTTGCCAACTAAGGTCAGGATGGTTAAAGCTATGGTTTTTCCAGTAGTGATGTATGGAAGTGAGAGCTGGACTATAAAGAAGGCTGATCACCGCAGAATTGATGCTTTTGAGCTGTGGTGCTGGAGGAGAGTCTTGAGAGTCCCCTGGACTGCAAGGAGATCAAACCTATCCATTCTGAAAGAAATCAACCCTGAATGTTCACTGGAAGGACAGATTTTGAAGCTGAGGCTCCAGTACTTTGGCCACCTCATGAGAAGAGAGGACTCCCTGGAAAAGGCCCTGATGCTGGGGAAAATCGAAGGCAAAACGAAAAGAGAACGACAGAGAATGAGATGGTTGGACGGTGTCATCGATGCAACCAAAATGAATTTGACAAAACTCCGGGAGGCAGTGGAGGATAGGAAGGCCTGGCGAGCTCTGGTCCATGGGTTCACGAAGAGTCGGACACGACTGAACGACAGAACAACAAAACCTTGAAAGCCATAATTGGACACTGTAAGTCAGTTCTGACTAGACAGCATGTGACAACAACATAGCACTAGCGGTAGTGGATGCAAACCTCACTTTCATTCCTCCTCACTTTGAGAGCAACAGTCTTGACCTCATATTGCAACAACTGCATCAAAACTTTCCCAGCCCGAAGACACATGTTTCAGGATCTTTGGTGTCTGCTTCTGCTTCTCATCAATATGCCTGCTGATTAGAGATGGGCACAATTTAGCGGTATTCCCGTTTCCATTTCCGTTACTCGTTTCCGTTACTCTACGGAAACGGTAACGGGAATTACTCCGCCAGACTTCGAGCTCGAACCGACAAACGAACAATTTTGGTCTGATTTGTCATGCTCGTTACTTGCATCGCGCAATTGCGCGATGCCACGCGGCACAGAAAAAAAGTTTATAAAAGTTAAAAAAACCCGGTTCCCGGCCGAAAAGCAGGCGGAAAAATGCCTGCCGTGCCTCAGGGCACCTACCAGAGGGGTTGTTTCTGGAGGTCCCCGGCCTCCCCCCATCCCCCCGTCCTAGTGGGCTGCTCTGTGGGACTTGCCGCAGGCTCGCAGCAAGCCAGCAAAAAGCCCAGTCTCGCCGGCTGCTGGCCACCGCAATTAAAGCGCAAGCAAGCGGCACGGACGGCACAGGAAAAAACTTTTAAACTCTCCCCCCACCCATTCCTGGGCCAAAAAAGCAGGCGGAAAAATGCCTGCTTGACTAAGGGCGCAGGGCACCTACCGGAGGGGTGGTTTCTGGAGGGGAGGTCCCGCCTCCCCCCCGTCCTGGGCAGCCGGACTCGCGAGTCACCATCGCCATGCCATGCGGTGCGGATGGGGGATCCAAAATGGGGCGGTGAACGCAATATTGTTTTTGAAATCGTGGTCCAAAAACACACAAGCACAACAGAAACACGCGAAAATTTATAACTGCCAGATTTTTCACAGTAGCAGTGGGTTTTTTCTTGCAACAAAATGTCTCTCCTCTCCTCCTCTGTCCACCATTGATTTTATTTTTTTTATTTTATTTTAATGCAATGATGGGCTGGCCAAGTGGCCAGCCATGTGGGAGTGGACGACCATGCAAATTTTTGGAGCCATCCCACCAATCGCAGGGCCACTTGCCATGGAGACTTCTGGGATGTGCCAAAAAGCCCCCTAAAACTTGCCCTAGCCCCCCTAACCCTAACCCTAACCCTTGACTCCGTACCCATACATCACAGACTGTCTTCTTAGTGGGTCAGAGAGGCACCCAGAGGTGCAACCCACTAGCCCACCGTAACCTTACCCGTCACTAGCCTAACCCTAGCCCTTGCACTAAGCCACCTTAAAGCCAGATCTACTTGCTTGCATTGCACTACACGCAGCAAGTACAATTCCCTTCTGTGTGAGACATGGTGGTGCGAGAGCCTTAGTTAGGCATCTCACTATGGCTCTGAGTTCAGTGCCATCCACTAGTCTTCACAGTCACTGTCTGCACAACTGGTATGCAATATCCATATGGCTATTGCATAGCATTTTGCAGCAGCAGCAGGTGAGGAGGGGAGACCCCCATGTTGAGGGGTCTCTTGGAGCCTGCTTCCCCTTTCCTAGTGGGTGAGGATAGGAGGCACCCACGGGTGCCTCCAGGAGCCCACTTTCCCTTATAGCGGGCCAGAGGAGGCACCCACCCCAGAGAGGTGCCTCCAGGAGCCCGCTCCCCCCCAAAAAACCATTACTAACGGAAACGAAAAAACGAAAAAACGACCCGACTAATTTTTGCGAATTTTCGCGAAAAACGGAAACGACCCGAAACGGGACCGGCCCGACTAACGACAACTTGAAAAAAAAATTTTTCAAGTCGTGCCCATTTCTACTGCTGATCGACCAGGGATTTGGATAATTCTCTTTTTCTCATTCTTAGCCTTTGTTTCAGGCAGGTTTTTGCAGCAGTGTGACTTGGGAATGCTGTGTTTATTGAACTCAAGAGAATTATAAATGGTTGTGGGTTTTTAAAAAACATATTAAAATTGGTTTTTATTCCTGGTTTTCCTCTTTGTATATGTTTAATTCTTGTTATTTTTTATGTGTGGCATTTATGTGATATTTTAAAATAGCCAATTGTGGTATTGCTTTAGCTGTGATGTGTCCCTTATGGAGAAAGGATTTTATATTGATATTGATATTGATATTGATATTGATATTGATATCAATATTGATATCTATATTGATTGATCAATAGATAGATAAGTCTTGCCACACCAAGACTCTTCACTCAAACCTCTCCCTCACATTTCCCAACTTTCTTTGAAAATTCAAACTCTGGTCTCATTTCCCTGCCCCCCCTCCAGGACGGCCAGGTGAGGAACGGTTGTTTACTATCCACCTGTTCTTTGGAACCAGGTAGTGACATATTCTGTGGGTCTCGATATCTTTTCCTGGGATTCAAATGGAGAAAAGACAGCCTTTGTGAGGAATTACAATAACTCTCCACAGAGAGAAATATCTACTTTCATCTGCTGTTCATACACCCATTGTTGATGTATCTGCATCATTCATTCTTTGGACAGCATTTCTATTCTCCAATGAGCCCATACTTTGGGTTGGGTTGAGCATCAGTGACTTGCCACTGGACTGAAAATAGCTCCTGGCCTCCCACTATCCCAAACCACCAAGTGGAATAATAGCCATGTTAGTCACTGTGCAAACACAACACTGTTAAGATTTATTCAGCCTAAGCTTTCAAGAACTGAAGGCGACTTTATTTCTTGGCCAAGAAATATCACTGGATAATGTCTGAACCTGTCTTTTGCTGACTTGGACTGTGGGTCAACCTAGACTAGGACCTGTACTCTGGTTTTCTAAATTTCCAGAAGGAATAATTCCAAGCTCTGCTACTTTATATGGCTGACAGAAGCCTGAAATGATGAAGGCTGAACATAGGAGCATATGGTATAGGCATACCAGCATACAAAGCATGTGTCTACCATGGAACAGCCCATGTTTTTCGGATCCATGGCTTGGTACAGTTAATGTCTTGGATCATAGTAATAATAATTGCATGCCATCAAGTCAGTTCTGACTTTCAATAGCCCTTCCCAGTGTGTTTTCTAGGTTTAGGGTACTTGGAAGTGGTTTCCCATTCCCTTTTTCAGTGGGTATCTTGGGACAGTGCAATGTACCCAAGGCTACATAGCCTGGCTTCTCTTCTGGAAGGTACTTTGGGGAATTGAACACCCAGCCTCTGGCTCTCCAACAAGATACCTAATCATTGAGCTCTATAGAATCCCAATGGCAGAACCTAGTGATAGTTGTTCTAAGTTCTGCTCCAATAGGATGTTAACTTCTTTGTGCATCCTTATGTTCAAAGATGATCTGCCAGTTAGGCAGGTCAGTCTCTTTCCCTCTCCTTTAGAGCAATGGTACTCTTTCATTTTATGTATCAATAAAAACATACTTCATTTCTTACTTCCAAACCCATAAGTAAGTCAGATGGCGAGTTATCATTACACCTCGTTGTATATTACATTGGTGTTTTCCAATAACAAAGCATAGAAATATTCATATATGCCAGGTGCAGAAAGACTGCACGAGGTCCTCAAAAATCAAGCTGAACTACTGTGTTAATTGAGGAAACGTGTGCACGAAATGTATGTTGGACACAAAGTATAGAGCAAAGAAAGGTGTGCTACTGTTATAGTGTTTAAAGCACTCTCTGGGTGCTTTGCAATTTAAACACATAGGCTATGCATTGCACCCCACCACCACCAAGTGAGCCGGGTGTTTATTTTACCAACCTCAGGAGGATGGAAGGCTGAGTGAACCTTGAACCAGCCACCTGGGATTGCACCTCGAGTTGTGAGGACAGTTTTGGCTGTGGTACAGCAATTTAACCACTGCGCCACAAGCCTCCTTGTAGACAGACATGTGCATAGTGTATTAAAATTGTTTTCCATGATGCGGTATGCGAGACTGGCACAAGCCCCTTGCAAAGCAAAAACACATTGTACCATGGCAACGTAATGCACACAGAAGTCACCTATGAATTTTCATGTGGCCTTTAAAAAAAACCTCTCAAAACACAGGAGCAACCAGGCTTAAAGTTCAGAAAATAACTAGAGAGGATCTGCCATTGACATATGTATCCACCCTTAGAGATGTGTAGATGGCTCTTTAATCAGGAGATAGATTCAGGCATGGTAGAATTGTCTCGAGGACCTTCGGATTTTCATAGGGCAAATGGCTAAGTGCAACGTTCGATGTGTCCACCGCTGAACGTTTTCTGAAGAAACATTATGTCCTCCCTCGTTTACTTGATGATCCTGAAGGTGAATCAATCAAAGGAGGGGCAACCCGAGTTGAAAGGGCTATGCAACCAGGGGGTGCCCATTAGAGAGCTGCCTGTACCAACGGTAATGCCGCTGCTGATTAACAAGCATGCACCACTCTTTGTTTTGAGACTCATCTATTTATTTTGAAGGAGGAAGCTCTTCCTTGATGGCAGTCCTGCATTTGGCATCTGGTTTGTTTGCCTCCTGCTGGCCTCTGCCCTCCACGTAGCTCAGTCATGCAGGGCCCGTCTTGTTTACCCATCCATTATTAGCTGCTTGCGAAAAGCTCACAGTCAAGGAATTCGGTTTGAATGTTCATTTGGAGGTGTTTAATTTGGAAGTGTATATATATGTGTGTGTACTGTGTTTCCTAAAGCTTATGGCTGCATCAAGTGGTAGGTCAAAAACAGAGTCGCATTTTGTTGGCTAATGGTGAATATCACCTTCCACTTATATCTCAATGAGGTCTGGCCAGTCAGAAGCCCTGGCCAACACTCATATGGTTGGTGGCCAATATGGATGTTTTTGCATGCCTTTTCCCCTTCCCCTTGTGAAACAGTAGTTAAATTGTAGAGCAGTAGCCAGTTATCTACTCTTGACCCAAGTTCAATCCCAGGTAACCAGCTTGAGATTTCCTCAGCCTTCCATTCTTCTGTGGTTGTGAAATTTGGTTTCTAGCAATGTAGAAGTCTGCATAATTAAATTGTAAACCACTCAGAGAGTGCTATA
The DNA here is from genome assembly GCA_037367245.1 of Phrynocephalus guinanensis. Taxonomy (NCBI): domain Eukaryota; kingdom Metazoa; phylum Chordata; class Lepidosauria; order Squamata; family Agamidae; genus Phrynocephalus; species Phrynocephalus guinanensis. The sequence goes on along the minus strand of CM074749.1, from coordinate 8,485,562 downwards.
AGTACTACGGATTACATAAGCAATGTTTTTTTTCCCCCGAAAGAGGGCACTACAGCAGTGGTTCTCAACCTGTGGGTCCCCAGATGTTCCTGGACTGCAACTCCCAGAAGTCTTCATCACTAGCTGAGCTGGCCAGGATTTCTTGGAGTTGCAGTCCACAAACATCTGGGGACCCACAGGTTGAGAACCACTGCTCTAGAGCCTTTGCAGAGATAAATATTGGAACGCATCCCATAATTAGGATGTGTACTGTTGTGCAGATGATAGGCTGTTCTTGCAAATGTTACCCAGTTGATGTTTGGCTCAAAGGTAATAGCTGTCTGAAATGAAAGCAAAGAGCACAAAGTTGCTTTAAAGAATAGATGCCTCAATTTTGGGTTTGACCACAGTTTTCCCCATTATGGGGATGTGCTTTGCATTTCTTTTTAAGGTATTGCTGGTCCCCAATTCAAGTTCTTACATTGCATTCAAGATTCACTTTCTGGATCCAAGCTCCGTGGCCGTTCTAGTTGGGCTGGTATGTTTGGCAAGTGATGTACCATGATGGGTCTCCTTGCCAGATGTTACTGCTTCCTTGGTTTGATGTTTTCAAAAAAAAGTGTTTTAAGGCTGGCTCTTAAAGCCATCGTCACCATTTTTAAGGACAGCGTGACAAGGTAGTGAAAGATGAAGATGCATTCTGGCAGAATGAGAGCTGTTTGGCAACCCAACTGGCACGTCTAGGTGACTCCGATTACTGCAGTGATGCCATCAATAGTCAGTGTCTGATCAGAGATTTTTTTCTCCCTAAAGATCTGCTTCTTCCAATGTCCGGTCATTTCCAAAAGGCTCCTGTTCCAAAACGATCACATCCTTAATGGGAAGGGAACGTAATTATTCATTCCTGCCACACTTAAATCCTTTTGTTTCGTTAGATAAACGGCATGACTTTCAGATGTAGATCGCCATAAATTAACCAATCTCTGCAGGCATTATCCACTGGTTTCCAATCTGTGGGCCATGGCTTCCTGGATTCTGCCAAATTTAGCCCAGGGTGCTGAGGAATCCTTAGAGTATTTTCTCAGAATCTGCAGAAGTACTACTCAGGGTAGGCTCTCCTGTTCATTTCTTTCCTCCTTGCCAAAAGGAGGAGCCACAGTCAATGACCAATAAATCAAAGGAGCCACTGTCATTATCTTTTGGATGTTAAGTCTATGACTCAGTATTCAACAGGTAATGTTTATGGAGATTCCTTAACTTGCTGCATTTCTCTTCCAAAAGTTACACCATTTGTTAATGGAGAGGTCATTTTCATATTGTGGATTAACTTCCAGGAAGGTTGAGGTTTAACAAGTTTGCTGAGGATGTAAGAAGTGTTTCCAAAACATCCTCCTTGAGTTGGGGAGACTCTGAAGTAGAGAAAAAATGATGTCCCTTGTTTTGCTTTGCCTGGGAGGAGGGGGTGTTGTTGGGCTTGGAAATAAAAAATACCCTTGTTGAGATGGCTTACAGAGAGAGCCTAAGCCAGTGGTGGCAAAACTTTGGCACTCCAGATGTTTTGGACCAAAATTCCAAGCCTAGATTGCCAATGGCAAGGGACTGTGGGAGTTGTGGTCCAAAACATCTGGAGTGCCGAAGGTTCTCCACCACTGGCCTAAGCTAATAAAAGCAAAGAATTTAGTGGATTCCTTCTTCAGCTTCATAACTGGAAGCCCAGATGGCTTTCATGTCATGAAAAGATTTTCATTAGATGAGGCAGATGCACCATGGATAATTCCTTTTCAAAAAGGCCACCTTGGCCACATGTGTTCCTGGCCTCCAGGATAGACTGCCTTAACATGTTCTACATGGGGCTCTCGTTGAAGATTGTTTGCAAACCACAGGCTGTAGAACTGGTCCAAATGTAACTGGTACAAAGAGACTCGTTGCTCAACAGCTACATTATTGCTCACTTACGCCACCTTTTCCAACCTCCTTGAAAGGCTAAAACATTTGGGGCTCCTTAAACTGGAAAAAGGTGCCTGAGCGGGTATATGATTGAGATGTACAAAATAATGCAGGGCATGAGTCAAGTGGATAGAGGGACACTCTTCTCCCTCTCACAAAAAAACCAAAACTAGGGGACATCCACTCAAACTGTGGGTTGGGAGAGTGAGAACAGACAAAAGAAAATATTTTTTTTACCCAGTGTGTTGTTAGTCTGTGGAACTCCCTGCCACAAGAGGTGGTGATGGCATCTGGCCTGGATGCCTTCAAAAGGGGATTGGACAGATTCCTGGAGGAAAAGTCCATCACAGGTTACAAACCATGATGGACATGTGTCATCTCCAGGCTTAAAACTGGGGTACTTCAAGGACCAGATGCAAGGGAATGGTATTGGGAGACAGATGTTTAGTCTCGTGCACTCCCAGATGCATTTGGTGGGGCCATTGTGAGATACAGGAAGCTGGACTAGATGGGCCTTTGGCCTGATCCAGCATGGCTCTTCTTAGGTTCTTATGTTCTTATGAGATGTTTGCTAACTGTGGTGTAGCAAGGGACAAGTAAATAAAGTGCTTGATCTCTGTTTGTGGCTGATTCTAGAACATCAACATCACTGAAACTCAGCTGAGATCCCCATTGTTATTTTGTTGGTGCCACCCAACTTCGTTTTCTCTTTTTTTTATAAGGACTTTTTACAATAATAATAATAATAATAATAATAATAATAATCCTATTTTCCAGTCCAGGCACCATGGACTGTCTTTTCTTTTATCTTATTTTTGTCAATATTCCTTTCCATTTGTATTTTGTGCCATTTGTTGTTTGTGTTGCTCTGCTTGTGTCTGTTTATAAGTTACCCTGCAGGCTGGGATCTTACTGAAAGTTTGGCTTAACATCCTCAAAGTAGTACACATCTGTTCTGGCAGTCAGTAGAGAAACTTTGCAAATTATGTCATACCATTTATAGGAAACAACTGCAGTTTTGGAACACAGGTCACATAATCCTCCCATTGAGTGGTCCATTAAAATAACTTTTCCAAGCTCTGATGGTGAATAAAAGTAGGAGGAATTCGTCTAGCTATGAGATGAATTAGCAATGCAATTGCAACATCTAATCTCATTGCCTATATAATGGTGTCGTGTCATTAACCTAACAATGCAGAGCCTCTTTGGCTGGACCCCATGGTCAGCTAAGAGAATTATCTGAGGTGGGGGGGAAATCATAGCAGTTGTCAAGAGGATCAATGAGGAGCAACTAAAGAGACAAGCATTTAGGAAGTCTCTGGGGAATATCTTGTAGAATTCTGAACTCCTTTTTAAAGGACTCAGTGTTTCCTCATGATGTTCAGACCTCATACAAAATGCAAAAGAATAATGCAAAAACTACCCTCCGATGATCTTTTACAGAAATAATTACAGCATGATGGATGAGGTGTCGGATTAAAACAGAGAATGTTACCACAAGGGGCTGTCACCCATATATAGAATGTTTTGTAGGAAAAAAGGTTTTTTTCATGACTTGCCATGTAGTAAGTGTGGGCAGATCTACTGGATTCTACTGGAATCTGGCTCAGTCTATCCTAAGATCCTTCAGTGTAGTCACTTGGAACACTATAAATGCCTCAAAACACCCCCACATCCTCCCCAAAGCACCCACCCCAAAACAGAAGCAGCTGGAAATCTACTTGCAGTTTTGAAAAATATGTTTCATTTTGTTTATTTTTTTTTTAGTGTGCATGTGTTTGTGTTAAATGGTGCAGAGGGCATCTCCCTACTCCTTGAGTCTGGCAGAAACCTCAATGTACCATTTTCTTATTTGCATGAAAAGGGATGTTGAAAGGTGAGCTAAGGAATGAAAGAACAGTGTGAATGCATCTGCAGGGTGATACCTTGCCGTTTCCTCTCTGCTAGGCAGGAAGTGGTGGCTTTTGTCTCCAGTTCCAAAGGGGCTATGAAGTCACTCCATGTCTTGGACAGTTCTTGTGAAGCCTGTTTGTACTTCACAGAGCTGTCCAATGGCCTGGACCCTTGCTGTAAGATAGGTGCAGCACCTTGGACAGTTCTGGTGTGGTCTAAAGACTGGAATGGATTGACAGTATCCTCAGATTGGGAGTCACCAGCTACAACTGCATACAGGGAAATTAGTGGGTTAGGGTTAGAATTGATACTGCCTTGAATGATGGGCACCATGGGCATTATGAAAACTGCCCAGAGTGGCCTTTTGTTACATGGTGTTGTATGTAAGTCCAATAAATAAATAAATAAATAAATAAATAAATAAATAAATAAATAAATAAATAAATAAATAAATAAATAAATATTCTCTAATTGGTGCTTATATTACAAGAACGTTCCCCTCCTGTGGCTCTGGAATGGTTCAGTTGGTGGGTATCCTGGGTGGATGGATTGCATATCCCTGGGCAGTCGGAAAGTCTCTGACTATATCTAGACAACTGTATCTATGGGTTTGGCCCTGCTGTAAGGCTGAGTGAGGCAAATACCTCAGTTGGATGGAGCCAGAAAGTGAGCCAAATTAAAAGATCTGGGGGACAAAACTGAGGGTTCTACACAATCTTTCCTTCACTCCTTTAGCTAGTGTCCTGTCCTAGTTGTGGGGAAGATGTGGTCCCATTGATAGAATGATTTCGATATCAATCAAGTTGGTTTTTGCATGTGGATTGGGAAGAGGCATCTTCTTCACCAAGTAAAAGGTCTCAGGCTTCTGTAAGGGAGTTCTGGGCTGACAGGTGCCAGCACTTGGTTAGGTAGCTTTTCTGGACAAACTGGAGACTGAGAGCCTTAAATGTTATTACTTACTTACTTACTTACTTACTTATTTACTTACTTACTTTTACTTATTTATTTATTTATTTATTTATTTATTAAATTTATATCCCGCCCATCTTCCCCAAGGAACTCTGGGTGGCTTACAAAGCTGATCAAATCAGCAAATATACAAACGCAAATACAAAACATAAACAACAGTAAGTTAAAACAGATGCACCCTGATCAAACGAATATAGCTCAATAAAAAAATCATACAGTGGAGCTAACCAGAAATAAGATGGTGGAGAAGAGAGAAAAAGAAAAAAGAAAACAAAAGAAAAAAAGAAAAAAACCCCCAACAATTTAAACTATTTAAACTAGGTCTCCAAAAGCCTCGCGGAACAGTAGAGGCTTCAGAGCTCAGCGAAAGGCCTGCAATGTAGGCCTGCAAGAAATGACCACTCCTACGTTTGCATGCATGAGTGTCTTCATGAGTATTGAATATGTATTATTTAATTTATTTGTTTATTTATTCATTCATAACGAGCATTAAAGGGCCTATGTGAAATAAAAGGGTGGAAATAGATAAGAAGGTCTCCATTTATCTCCCCCACCCTTTCTGTTCTCATCTAACTAGGATGCTTTCAGGCTCTTCGCAGCTTACAGCACCTTCCGTGTTTACCATTTTATAAGAGGTGGCTCTCTCAGATTGATTTTGTATTAAATATTGGGAGGTAGGACATGAGCTATACTGCTAACCTTTTAGGCATGTGAACAAGCCTGGTCTTCAGAGCAGGGTTGGAGAAAGCACTATCCATCAGAAGCAGTTGGACTGGAACTCCAACAACAAGGGAAGCAGAAGTTGTAGTCCAAACATATCTACACATCTATGCTGTGCCCAACTAGGCTTTAGGTGTTGTCCTGGGCATTACACAGTCCACACATACACAGGCAAAGTAAAAGAAAACGTTACAACACTCTCTGGGTGGTCGATGCTTAATTGGGCAGGCTACACATTGCTCCCCAATGCCAGTGAGTTGGGCTTTCAGTTTGGTGACCTTGGAAGGATGGAAGGTTGAGTCAACCTTGAGTCGGCTGCCTGAGTCGATTAGGATTGAATTCAGGTCATGAACAGAGTCTTCACTGCAGTTTTTTTTTTCTTCAGTTTTCAGACTTCTGTTAGTGTGTTGGCTGTGTAGTGTGTTGGCTAAGGGTAGTAGGCCATTTGTGCTTGCATGCACATATGGCAAGTGCAGAAGGACAGGGCATTTATTTTGTAAGAGATGGAAACCACCCATCCCCTGCTTCAGATCCTTGAACCAAGCAACAGCCATCCTCGTTCAGGGCACGATGTGCTTCTTGTTCAGTTTGCACAATGTCATGAATTGTACATTTTTATTCAAAAGGAGGCAGTTGCCTACAGAGGACAATTTGTGCAGAAGATTCTTCTTAATGCAGGAGCCTAGGCCTAGCTTGGTCCTGGCTAATGAGAATAAAAATGATGCTAGATCAGCCCAGGTGAGGTAAGAATGTCTGCTGGACCTCTGAACGGAGATCTCAGTGAACAGCAGAAAAAATGTATCTCCTGTCCCCTTAGAAGAGCATGTTGGGGGTTGCAGTGGTCGCCAGGGATCCATGTGCTTGGCACCATTGCAATTCAGCACAACGCAGCCCTGTATCAATTTCTCTGTCCTGAAATTAATTTCCATCTCTCTCCTAAATGCTTTCCCCCCTTCCTCCCCTTTGCTGTGGGCTTTCACACAGGGCAGTTGACAGGGAAGTGTTTGTAGAGATTTTGGACCCGTGCCCCCTCTCAGTCTATCAGGCGTCAGCATTTAGTGCTTTGGAATGGCTCCATCCATGAACGGGTTCCAGAAAAAACAAATGTGTGAGCTCAACTCCTCGAGTTGTTCTCTCTTAAACGTCTCAGGTTTAAGAGAGCAACAGTGGGGATTCTCATAGATTCAGCAAAGCCCTCTTACCAGAGGTTTAATGATTCCAACATGGAACTGACAAAGAGCCCACCAACTCAAAGGTAGTAATTTCATAGAAATCTGTACTGGCTTCTTGGACACTTTTTCACTCCCCTTTGCGATTTTCGGCCTTTCTAGGGATGCAAATCCTTGTTTATTCTTGCATAGAAAGGCCAGAAATGGCAATGTCTTTCTTCTCCCTGTTTCAAAGGTATAGAAATATAAAAATAAATAAATAAATAAATCTTCTCCAAGTTACTTGCTTGCTTGCTTTAGGCCAGTTGGTTGGTCTGCAGAAATTGCATGACTTGTACAGCTTTCATGTTTTGAGCAAATTGCACAGCCTTGCGAGAACTCCTGCTGTGTTTCATGGACTTGGACAAGCAGTGGATGGGTTTTCTGCATCTCTTGTTGACAAGCAACACATCCGTTGGCACCGGGTTGAAGTGTGCTTTGTTTCTGAAGAAGAAGAACCCCAATTTGGCACAGATTGCCTAGGAGGCATTTTGTCTATATGGCAAAGATCTTGACAGTGAATGATTGTCCTGCTGTCAAGATGATGATGTGGAATCTTATGAGGCTTGCAGATTCCTTCTCCTGGTGCTTTGCCACACTATTAAACACTAAATCAATAAGAAGGAGAAATTTAGCAAATATTCATCCTAGTCCATCTCTAGGCTTGTTCTTTATGTAAGGACATGACTGAACTACCAATAACTGAAGATTTTGGTTCATATTTGTGCTATGGACTGTCTCAAATATATTCATTAAGTTGAGAGAAACATATGGTGGTGTTTTAAAAAACAAAGGAAGACAGGGGGACGCAAAACTGGCAGATTGGTCCTTCCACACATGGGCTTTCAAATGTTTAGTCTGTCAAAGTCTGACAGATTTGGGTGATTTGGAAATATCTAGGTGAAAGACATATGTTTCCTTAAGTTCTGACAATGTTTGTCATGCTTAATTCAGCTTTCTAGGTTTCTAGTATCTAGACATGTAGTTCCAGTATGACCTTTTCTACACTTGGGATTGCTCTACTGACTCAAGTCACTTGACATCTTTCATCAACACCAGTGGTTCCCAAATTTAGGACCTCAGATGTCCTTGGACCAAAAGTTCAATTCAATGCTAGCTGTCCCAGAAGTCTTCACCATAGGTGTGCTGGCCAGGAATTATGGGAATTGTAGTCCGAGAACATATGGGCACTCAGCATTGGGAGCCATTGAGTCACACCTTTCATCAGTGCAGGATGTTTAGACATGAACAGGACTGAAGGAAGAATCATGTAAGTGGGAAAGTCCAGGTCTCTCTAACATAACATGGAACATGTTAGAGGAACAATGTTCACCACAGCTGTGGAAGGTTGAATATAGCTTTCCTTGTGAATGACTTGCAGATGGGAAGTCAGATGTGTGCACAAATGTAGGGGGACAGTGAAAAAGAAAGTGGTAGAATGAATAACAAGAAGGTGAGTAGTTCGGAGAGAGAGAACAGTGAATGTATAATCTATGACAAGCTGCACCATCTCACCTGTTTGTCCTGTCTCCTTACCTCCAGTCCCCGCCTTGCCATGGTTGATATCATGCTTTGTGGTCCAACGTCTGCACACTCTGAGCCTTTTGTTTTCATCATCAATTGTCGAAGCCTTCCATACTCATGCTTCTCATGTTTCATTACTACCAACAACACCATTGCCTAACCACTGACACAGGGTGAAAGGGATGAATGTCCACCCATCACCTTGTTGAACACCCATGCACATTGTCTTAGTCTAATCTTCATCATGGTTTGGAGGATTGGGGCCTTATATACAGCATAGGAAGTCCCTCTTTCAGCTGCAGCACCTACTTAAATCATTGAACAACTGGCCATCCAGATGAAGGAACAGCAAATTAAGGGCCCGACAAAGCGAGGTGATGAGATGAGCTTCGTCGTCGTCGTTTCAGCTATGCATATTTTCGCTTCCTTGAGTTTCATTTGGTTTAGGCGGTTTAGGGTAGTGAGAAATGGATACAGATCAAGACTGCAATATCCATCTTGGTTTCCTGATTGACGGACTCCTCAGTTAGTACCCTCTTCCCTAGTGACTCATCCCCAAAAGCAAATCAAGGTCTCAGTAGCTTCAGGCTATTTTGGGCCAAAATCCTGTTGCACCACCTAAGCAAGGTTGCAAATTTTAAGCCATTACTCAGCAATGAAATAAAAACCCCACTGTGGGTTTTTTTGGGGGGGGGATGTGCTTGTGCACATTGGCTGAGTGAGTGAGTTCCTCCCCAAGAATTGAAGTGGAGCCTTTCTATTTGCCAGGGAGAAATAGACCACAAGTTACAACTTGGTTTGCAATTTGCAACACAATATTAGCCTCTCTCTTTTTGATGCTGGAGATGTGATCCTTTACAGAGATGGGAACGAAACAGAAAGAGTGTTTTGTTTCATTTCAGTCTTCACTTCGTTTTCTTTGGTAAATAATGGATTTTTAAAAATAATATTTATCATGAAACGAAATGCTTTGTAAGGCTATAAATAATGGGGAGCTTTCATATTTTTATTTAACAGGGAGCCCACTGCCCTAAATAAAAGACCCTTAGACCTTCCAATCAATTTGCTTTCCTCTGTAAACAAGCTAGAAACCTAATAGCTAGCTGCTGCAGGGAGAAATCGGGAAATAAACTCAACAGCTGATCTGCGGTGTGGTGAGGAAAGGAAAGGAAATATTTTAAAAAATAACCTCCACAGTCCTATTTAAAATGGAAAGGAAAACAATCAGTTTAAATCAACTTGCAGACCCAGCCAGTGAAGGGAACAGCTCATCTCCTGGGCTGGCTAGCTTCTGGCAGATCAAGATCAGAGGTAACCTCAAATGCTGACGCTTGGGAAGAAAGGAAAACAAATCAATCAGTTTAAAAAAATAAACCTTCTGTTCTCAAGATGGCAGGATCAAGAGGCTAGGATGAAGCTTTCATTTCTGAAACAAAAATGGGGTTTTGTTTCATTTTGTAAAGTTTGGTAAGTTTACAAAGTGACAAAACATTGTGTTATTTTTTGGTAAGGTGTCCATCCCTAATCCTTTACACCCCGATCTTGTTCAGTTGAAATGTCTTTGGTAATACTTTGAGTTTAGCTATTTAAGCCCCAACTATATTTATGCCTGAACCTTTGACCTCCAGTTTTGTTTTGTTTTGTTTTTGTTTGTTTTTTGTTTGGCCTAGATTTCCTCTCACCTCCATCAAACATGGTCAGTTGTAAGGGGCCATGCAAACTGTAGGCCAACTGGAGCCCCAAGGCCATCCAACCTTTGCCTTGTACCAAATCCTCTTTTGTCCAGAGGTGTGCAAAACTATGTTTTATGGTCTGCAATGTCCAAAATTCTCCAGACAGCATGCCCAGGGGTGAAAATGTTGCAGAATGACATTGCCTTGTCTCACAGATGACAAAGCTCTCAAGAGATCAAACATCTGTTGGATGGGTCAGGAATTATGATCACAGAAGAGCTTCTGTAGCAAGGTCACAGGACACAGCTGCTGAAATCCAGTAGGAAGCCACGAGTAGGCCCATATCATTAAATCAACAAGTCTACCCCAGTTGTGGCTTGCTACTGGATTTCAATCATAATATGAATTGGGGGTCAATAAGGCATTTGAGGTTCAAGTGAACCCTCAGCTGTCCAGCAGTATTGCTGGCTAGGTTGCTCCTTGCTCTTTTTAAAGTTAACCATTAGGGCATAGATTTACAGCAGGCAAAACATCCACATTCTTCTTGATGGGCAATGTTCAGTTTCATGGGCATGGGATTTTCAGAATCCATAGACTGCTGCCCCCAGAAATCTGCCATAGTCCCCCCAGCTAGACAGATAGTACCTTGCTGTTCCCATAGAATTCATCCCATCCCCTCGACATCCTCTGTTTTATCAGGTTCAAGAGAGGCCATTATTTCTTAGCTGTAAATGATTACAGACACCTGACAGGATGGTGCTCCCAACCCTTCCCCTTGCCAAGATTCTCCAGTTCTGGGCTTCCAGCCAAACTCTATATTACAAGTAGCCCCTCCTTAGAAGCTGAATTCCATTGATGATCTAGAGGAGGATCTTGGGGGGAAAACACATGAACCGTTAACACAGTTTTGATCAAATGATTGCTTTTTTGTTACTCCAGAAAATTCTAAACACTAATGTATCTACATTTCTTAAAATGAAATTATAAAGGTTAGTTCCAGAATACTATCTTAAGAAGATTGGGCATAGCCATTTTTTGCTGCTGTAGTGCAATGCAAAAAGTAGCAGCTTGTGTTAATATTCATGTGTTATTGCGAAGACCTGTCCAGAGATGTGTTTAAGGTAGATGTCTTGAGACTGGACACTTGTATCTGGAAAAAAGAACTTGTGTGTCCTTCCTCAGGACCGATTGCAAATCAAAGCTGGAAAATGTGTGAAAAGCCCAGTCTGTGATAATCAGACATTTTCATGAGATAAGGAATTCTCTCTTCTGAAAAGAGTCTATCAGGAATTTAGAGTTTGGTGCCACATCTGCTCTTGGGCTCCTGAGGATTGACTAGGCAGCTGCTGACTTGGTGGGATGTCAGGATGCATCTCTCCAAGCCTGTACCCTTCTTGGATGGGAAATCTATCCGCTGGCTCCCATTGAACCCTGCTCATGCTCTGAAGTCTGAACTTATACTCGATGCCAGCATGATGCTACTGTTTGTTCAAGGTCCCACTCAGTTCTAGCTTAGTCCTGGAGTCATGCAGTGGAAGAAAGGAAGGACACTGAAGACCTAAAACATAAGAAGGGTCCAAAGGTGACCTCAGGTCCCAACTAGAGTGGGCCTATTTAGGGGTTCCTGCATGGCAGGGGGTTGGACTAGATGGCCCTTGAGGTCTCTTCCAACTCTATGATTCTATATTCTATGATTCTATGATTTGATTCAGTGGGCCTATTCTAGTTGGGACTGTTAATTGGACTGAAGCGGAACCTCCTCCTTCTCCTTCTCCTCCTCCTCCTCCTCCTCCTCCTCCTCCTCCTCCTCCTCCGACCCCTGGTCTCAAAGAGGCAAATGTTGCATTCATTGAAGAAACATGTCCTAAGAAATCAGAGAGGCAGAAAAGGGAAGAAGTTTTTGCATGAAAACCGCTAGCTTGCAGCTATTCTGATGGGTTCCACCCATTTTTTTTTAGTTCTTTAAAATAATTATATGTATGTTGCTACTTCTCTGATCATTTCTAGTCTAAATCTTCTTTTTTGTGGGGTTGCTTTATTTCCTCCCCCTTTTTTATTTCTTTTCTCTCTTCTGTTTTCCCTTCCCCGTCTTCTTTCCCTGCTTTAGGTTTCAGAGAGATTATGTTGAATCCAATAACCCTTCCTGGACATTCTAACCCTCTTAACCACCATGGCATTTATGTTGAGGATGTCAGTGTTTATTTCAGCAAAGGACGTCATGGCTTTTAAAACAAACAAACAAAAAATAAACAAACACAAACAACAATGCAAAAAAAGATTAAAACCCACAAAAAAACTGAAAGAAAAAAAATGAATTGGAAAGAAACCTCCTGGGAAGGTTCTTTGTTCCTATCTGGAGTTTGTTGGCTGTGCCGCTTAAGAGTTACGGGACACAGTGGGAGTGTGTGGTCTGTATTCGGATCAAAGCTGCCACCTTATGGGATTGGACCACACTTTGCACCGCACTGGAAAGACCAAGGGGGTGATTACTATTATTATTACTATTGCTATTATTTTTCCTGTCACCAGATCACAGAGCTGTTCTCCTCTGTTGGTCCCTCTCGTTTTTTTCCTCCATTGGTCCTGCTGTTCTGACAAGCCACGCCAAGAGCAAAGCAAAGCAACAGATTTTATTTGCGTTTTGTTTTTTCCCCTAACGACACAGAACCTTGAAGGAGTCATCCTCACAGCTGCACTTTGCTTTTCTAAACAAAAAGAAAGAAAGAGAACCAAAACAATCAACCCAAGTTTCAACCAAGTTTTAAACTGTGATCTTTCCCACCTGGAGTCCTGTTGTGACGTCACGAGATTCCATGAAGGCATGCCCGCCATCCGTCATGGTGGCCAAGTCCTGGGAGATGCCCCAAAGCAGGAAGTGTTGGGAGCCCAACTGAAGATGCTTTAACCAAGTGACGACCTTGGTAAGAACAAAGGCAGCTCCCTCTGCCCACGTTTGTCCCACCATTCCATCCACCTAGCCTCATGCTGTTGGCCATGGAAGCCAAAGTGACCGTGACCGACAGGGGAAAGTTTCCTCTCCACAGCCCCCCAGGAAAAGAAATCAATGGCTTTGTTTCAGATATATTTTTTTCTTTTACAAAACAAGAAGAAGAAGAAGAAGACATGTCCTAGGAGGATTTTCTGTTTGTGTGTGCGCGCGTGAGTGTGCGTTTTGTGTGTTGGATCTGCTCTTTGGCTATTTCAGTGTTTCATTTCTTTTTTGTACGCCCGCCTCTTCCATGCTGCTTGTATAATGGCTTTATCTGGGTAGGGGAGAATGGGAGGGTGGGTGGGTTGGGGTGAGGAAATGGGCCTCTCCTAGGTGCCACGCCTGGGTTTAGGAAGTATTGGCCTCATTGGTCCATGCTGGAGATCGTCTAGTTTAAGGCAGAAAAGAGAACTGTAAAAGGCGCACTGGAGTCTTTCCATCTCAGGTCTGGGGATTATCTGTTTCTGTTGCCTTTCCCACCCCTCCTCCCACCTCTTTCACTTCCCATTTCTTTTTCTCGCCAAATGTGAGGTGTGTTCTATTTCACTCATGCACACTGTGGGGGTTAGCTCGAGGCATACAGAGTACATGAAAGAGGAATGGGAGGGTGGATACCATTGCTTATTCCCCAGCATAAACACCGATATTGATTCTGGCCCTGGATCAATATTCATATGTATAAATATATTCTTTTCTTCTTCCTTTCATCTTACGGCCATCCCATCATCTCTCCAATGGTGGATGGTGTGTGTTCAAGGCTCCACTTCCACCCTCAAGAAATGGAGGTATTTTTGGTTAATTTGTTTCTGGCAGGAATTTCTAGGGCAGATATTTAATTGCGTTCTTCTCCCACCTCTTCAGATTTTGGTTGAATGTGATTCTGGGAGCATTTGCCTTCTGCTAAACTATTCTATGTTCTGGAAACGTTTGGTGTTATTGTTTAGGAGGGGAGGCATGGCATCACAATATGCCCATTCAGTCGTAGACAATTTTCGAAGAGGGTAGGTTTTGTTTGTTCCAGCATGGTGACAACAGCGACAATGAAAAGCTTGTTTCGCCTTGAAGGTTGATGGATATCTTTTAGCAGAAGCATTTGTGAATTGCAGTCCACTTCCTCAGATACACCTCTATGGTGCTTGAAACATGTCACAACTCTTTCAGTTTTTTCTTTCCTTTTCTTTTCGATTGTCTACTTGCTTGAGACCATGAGTGTGGATCTCAAGGTGCCAGAATGGGGGAGTGGGGGACAACAACATCAACCCCAAAGTGTTGGGCACCTCAAAAAAGCATTTCACCCTTCAAAATGCTCTAAAACAGTGGTCCGCAGCCAATTATCTACTCTTGACCCAAGTTCAATCCCAGGTAACCAGCTTGAGGTTTCCTCAGCCTTCCATTCTTCTGTGGTTGTGAAATTTGGTTTCTAGCAATGTAGAAGTCTGCATAATTAAATTGTAAACCACTCAGAGAGTGCTATAAGTACTACGGATTACATAAGCAATGTTTTTTTTTCCGAAAGAGGGCACTACAGCAGTGGTTCTCAACCTGTGGGTCCCCAGATGTTCCTGCACTGCAACTCCCAGAAATCCTGGTCAGCTCAGCTAGTGATGAAGACTTCTGGGAGTTGCAGTCCAGGAACATCTGGGGACCCACAGGTTGAGAACCACTGCTCTAAAAGTTTCTGGGAGATGTTTCAAACATCTTTTGTAGGTTTTTGAAGGGATTCTCCCCAAAAGAATCCATACATTTACTTGCAGTAAACACCAGCAATTGCATTGAAAGGATAGTAGACGCCCAGACTCACCCCCTCCAGCAAGATGGGATGGTCCGGTTGGAATCCAGCAAGGAATTTAAACCAAACCATATACCAAAGTGTAATTCTGAGAGGTTCTATGTCCAAACAGGGAATGTCCGGCAATGAGCCTAATGGATAAGAGACGGGCACAAACTTGATCAGGGTGGTTCATGGTTCCACAAACCATAAAGCACCCCTGAGCCCTAGAAAAATGAACCAGTTCACGGTTACATTTTCCAGTCCGTGCCTGGGGAGGGGACCCGCCTTTGGTGTCTGCCCACCCCTGTTGTCAGTGCCCACTGCCTCCCTACTCAGTCCTGACACCTCCCCTTCTTCCTTCTCTGCCACTGGCACATGCGCAGAGACAGCCGGCTCAGTTTTCCTTCTGGGACTTGGTCCTGTTGTTTCTGCACATGTGCAGGCTTTTTTTTTTTTCATAAGCTGGTTTGTCATTCAGTTCGTGCCCATGTCTCGTCCTGATTTCCAGCTTGGGTTATATGCATATGTCTGTTCGTCATGCTTGTTTGTCCCTTGAGTACTCCCCCCCCCACCCAGATTTAAGGTAATGCCACAGCTGAATGCCTTGCCCTGGTATCAAATGTACACCCAAGAATTATAACTCTCTCCACTGTGATCAAATTATGACACCCTCTCCCAGTTTGATAACAATTGGGTAATCTTTTTTGGAGAACTGAATATGGAAATCCACTCGGCTCCTGGTCTTCCATTTCTCATGATGAGTAAAGACAAGCACCAAGTACTCACAGAGGAGCGGAACATGGAAACATTACAATTTGGGGCATCCACCATCTCCTTAGTCGCTGCATTTAGGGGTATCTGAGGTTTGTAGTTTCCCTGAATTTATGTTTCTGTGCTCTGTTGCTCTCTTCCTGGCTGGATAGAGGTAGACCAAGAACAGTGACTCATGGAGAGATACACAGCAGTATCTCACACACACAACCTCTTTTAGGCCAGTTCTTCCTCCATCAGGGACGTGTGCATTGGAGTGACTGGATGGTCCAATCACACCAAAAGAAGAGAGGCAGTACAATTTCCCCCTCTATGTAGAGGATCTGGCCTCACCCTCTCCCAGTGAACCAAACAAAGATCTAGCAGTCATCCTCCTCTGTGGATATCTCTGCAAACGTTTGAATTCTCAAACATGTTTTTTAAATGGCACATAAGCAGTTTGCTTGCCAAACAAGGACTGGTTTGAAGCACTGAGATGCATCTGGTGGCAGGCCTTTGGGTACTTGCAGTTGTTACTTTAAGCAGGCGGTCTTAAGGAAAACAGCATTTCCCGTTCTACTGTAAATCATTACCTCGCTTCCCCCACCCACCCACAAGACTCATCCTTTCCTACGCCTCCCTCCCCCTTTGCCATGTCTGTCATTTTGTGCTATATAAAAATGGGAACATCCCCTTTCACAGAGACTCTAGGGGTCTTTGATGTCTAGTTTCTTAATAAACACTTTATTTTCTAATTAAACGGCTGCACCGAGTCTTTTCTTTCCAAAGGAGAGGGAGGGAAAACAATAAAAATGCTAAGAATGTGCCTTTTCATTTTTTGCTAGCTTTGCAAAGCCTGTATGAGATATGGTATGCAATTGGTAGGGAAGGAACAGAAGAGTCAAGTAACCATTTGAAGTTTAGGTGAGTTCATACATGTGTGCTCCCCCACAGGGTCCTGGTAGCTAAAGTACTCCCCCACAGGCTCCTGGTAGCTAAAGTACGAACTGATTCAGAAAAGCTCAGCCTTACTGGGCCTGTGTGGTGTGATGCCGGGCCCAAGTTCAATTCTCAGTGTCTCCACTTATGGCTCAAAAAGAGTCCCTGCAAAAAACCTAGAGTGACAATGGTGATTGGTGGGGACAATGCAGGGGTAGATGAGCTGGTAGAAGTATTAGGCAGCCTTCTGTGTATCCAGGACCCCAAAGGGAAGACTTGCTTTTGAGCTGGAAGGAAGTGGAACCATATTGTCCAACAGATGTTGTTGAGCTGCAAATCATCAGCAAGGGATTTTGGTATTTTGGACTGCAGGTCTCATGATCCTCTATTCTGGGAGTTCCTGCAGACCCACACCTAAAGATAGTTAAATGAGGGCCAGAATTAGGCCTGTGCTAGTCCTTGAAGCCTTCACAGCTAGGCCTTTTCTCCAGGTCAACTGCATTTAAGTATCTGTACACTCTCCTAAAATCCAAATACCCCACACCAGTCAGATATGCTGTAATCCCATGGCTTTAATGGTAGCACTAAATAAAGGATTAGAGATAGGCATGGACCAGGAAAACAGTGGTTGGTGATGGTTCGTTCATGGTTCATTGCTATGTAGGAAGTCTTTCTGTCTGTTTTCAGTTTTTCTGATCTTAGATTTAGTTCCATTTCAAGAATTCTTCCAACTTGTTTCCACCTTGAACACTCTTTTTATTTTATTTTACATTTACCTGGAACTTCTATAAATGTTAGTATTATCATCTACATACTTCATAATGGAAGGGGATTTTTTGAGATCCCAAAATTTTCTGCAGCCATTTTTCTATATGACACAGTATTGCACATTACACTCACAAACATATTGATTGATTGATTGATTGATTGATTGATTGATTGATTGATTGATTGATTGATTGATTGATTTGTTTATTTTTCTGTACCACCCCCTCAGTGCAAACTGCACTACCCAGAGCAGTTTACAACATGGTAAAAGATTAAAAATATTTTAAAAGCTGCAATTAAAATCCAATTAATACAATTGAAATCCAATTAAAAGGTCTTATGAAACAGCAATTTACAGAGCCTGTTAGATGGCAAACACCTCAACCTGCCCATGAGAATCTAAAAGTGAAATTTAAAAATGAAATATCCCTTGATTTCTTGGGGGGGGGAGGGGAAAGAAAAGCCATAATAAAAATGTGCCCCCTCTCAGAAGGCTGGTGTAAAGGGAGGGGAGAGAAAGGAAGAACAGAAGAAAAGAACAAAAAAAAAACACCACTAACTGGGGGAGGCCTTTGTAAATAAATAGGTCTTCAGGACCATGGTTGTAAATATTTTGCACATAGTTCAGACTAGAGATGGGCACGAATAAAAAAAATGACGTTTTGTTTGTCGTTTGTCGTTTGGAAGGTCCATTTCGGTTCGTTTCCATTTTTCGTGAATTTTTGCAAAAAAATTGTTTTCATTTTTGTTCATTTTGTTACCGTTTTGTTACCATTTATTTCAATTTTTGTGATTTTTTTAGCATTTAAAGCAGTTCACTGTATTGCAGTAACGAAAACGAAACGCACGACAAAATTTCCAGCGTTTATGTTCGTTTAGTTTCATTTTGGAGACAAAATTTGTTTGTCATTTCGTTGCGTAACAAAACGAAAAAATGAAAATGGAAACAAAAAATTGTTCGTTTCGTGTCCATCTCTAGTTCGGACCCAAGAACTCTAGTGCACAATTCAGAGAAGTGCAAGTCTATAATGGAGAACTGATCAACAGCATTGATCCAAAATCAGGATCCTAACACAGACTGCAAAATAGGTAGGATTAAGTATAAACTGAAATTGTTGCGACCGATGGAGAACATGACCTGCCTAGCCAAGTAGTGAGAATGGGATGGGCCAAAACTCACCATCATACAACAGCCAATCAGTATGATGATGAAAAACTCTCATCTGGCCCTGAAGCAACCAGCTACTCTCATTTTCACTACAACTGGGCCGGGCGAGTGGGGTGCTGCAAAAAGCGGCAAAGAGGAAGAAGCAACGGCGGGCAGCATTTGTAAAGGCTCATCCAAGCCCGTGAAAAACTCGCAATCACGTGGGCTGTTCCTCTTCCCACTTGCTTGGATCGGGTGCTATAAAAGTCCCCTTAAGGGACCTTCAACCCTGAAGAGCCACCCTTGTTTTTTATTTTGCAAGGCCACAAGGAAGATTAAAGTACCTTCACTGCTGCCCTGAGTAATGCTTTCCAGTTACTTTCAAAAGTTGCTATTAAGTAACTTGTAACATTATCAAAATCATATAATCCATCACTGCTGAATTTTAGCAAGCCACAAAAAAAAGATGAAAGTAAATTTCAAGAGCAGGGAGATGTGACTGGACAAAATGAAATACTCCTTTGTATGTATTTACATAAGGGGTTCAGCAACTAGGTGCCTCCCAGCTGTTTTAGGCTACAATTCCTATAAACTTGACTGGTTTACACATGCTGGATGGGCATATGGGAGTCGTAATCCAAAACATATGTAGGTAATTAAGTTGCCTGTTCCTCACTTACCCTGTTTTGAAACTAAGAGTTTTTACAATCCATGGAGGAGGGAACAGGGGGCTTGTGTGATGTGCATTTCTGAGTTGATTTAATCTGTGGTCACTCACCCTTTTCTTTCATGAGTCCTGGTCCACACTCTTGTTCATTTTCTTCTCTGGGAACAGATCCACCCTTGCCTTGATAATGTTGTCCCATGTATTTGCACACGATTTTAAAATTCTACATTGCTCAGACATTTCCTAAAGTGTATGTAAGGGGCTTTCTGGTGCATACCCCCCCCAATTTTCTCCAAATGTGTGACCTCTCAGGAGCCTTCACAAGGGTCCACCATAGGGTGTCAGACCTGAATCCTGAAATCTCAGCCAAGTAATGCTGCTGACTGGGAAAACCTACCATTGAAAACTAGAGAGGGATTTTTGCTTTTGATTCGCTGGACTACTAATACCACCATTTGCCATTCTGGGAGAAATAACAACCTCGCAGACACTTTCCAAACCACTCAGTATGTGGGAGAAAGGGCTAAATTAGAAGGTTTTGGCACAAGCTGCTTGTTCCTGCCCTGGTGTTAGGGAGACCTCTTTTTTTCTGAACTGTGGCATCTGTGGTCCAGAAAACTGAACAATCCCAGATCTACTCAAAACTGTGACTTTTCTAGCAAGATGCAAGGGTTATTTGGGCATGGACCCAGAGATGTGCTAGGTATTCTCTCTTCCTGGAAGATACCACCTGATGACCAGACAATTAGGATGAGGCTCCTAGTGCTGAAGAAAACTGCAATGTGAAGTGACTGTACATATCGGCCTGCAGAAACAGCTATTTTGAATACATTTGCTGTTTCTTCTTCTTCTTCTTCTTTAATCCTGCCATGTTCCAGAACATTGAGTCAAACCTAAATGAATTTTGAAAGAACGGTTGTAAAACCAGCTTAGAGATCCACCGGCAGCTCCAGCCTTGTAAATGCACAATTTGCAGGCTGTGTTTTGTGTCTTGGCAATAATTCATGACTTCCTGAGCTGTTATTTTAATATTTGACTAAGTAGTAGCATACCTTATGGCCTTCGAGCCGGTGTTACTTAAATATTGAAATAATGGAGAGCACATAGGGAATTAGATGTTCGCCAATGACGATGGGCAAACAATGTGCTCGCAAAGTGAGGAAATGAAGGCTGTCTTGCAAAACGGCAACGCTGATTTTTGCCTCCCGTGGGAGTTTGGGATAAGCAAGCAGTTTATTCTGAGTATTAAATTTGGATAGAATACAGATGGCAACCTTAAACCAGAGGCAATTTAGAACATGATTCTAAGTGGAGTCAGGTGAGTAACTCATTTAACAGCTGAAGAAAGGATATGGGACCAAACCTAAGGGTTTATTCTTTTATTTCCTAACCCGGAACACAGGTAATCAATGGAAGAACACGGCGGTCCAGGTGAGTGGTTTTCTAGAAGCATTAATGCATGTGTGTAATCAACCCCTTAGGTTTTGTGCATATTAGAATCCATGCCAACATGCCCCTTAGGACAGTCTTTCCCGCTCGGTGATATATTCAGCTTTTGCATTCAGAAGGTTCTAGGTTCAATCGACAGGTAACAATGGGAAAAATCTCTGTCTGGAAACCTTGTTCATCATATTTTCAGATAGTATTATCCAAGATGGACCAATAGCCTGCTTACTTTCAGTGTTCTGCACCTTTGGGTGGAATGAGAGGTGAAGTTAGAAATGTGTAATCACGTTTTCCTTCCAGGCACACAGTTCCTTCAAAGCTCCATGCCTGAGTGTTGGGAAATAAACAGAAGCTTCATTTGCAAGTCTCGTTGCTCAGGCACAAAACACAGGAATAGTGCCAATGGATCACTAGCAGTGTGTGGCTTCTGCTGCCTATTTTGATTGCTAGATGGGAGAGCCAGAAGGGAGTTCCTTTCAAGATGTACAGGCCTCTTTTATGATCCCACATTAAACTCAATACTTACGCAGCTTTTCTAAAATTCAACAATTATTTTTTTCTCCTATGATGCTTAGCCATATCACTTCTCATATCTTCTGCTCTTCTCCTGAAAAACAGAGCCACATTTCCAAAATTTTCTGTGACTATATTCCTAACATGGAGTGTCGAGTGCATTCTAAAGCCAAATGCCAAAGCATGAGCAATTATAGCAGGCGTACTCTGTCTTCAGCTTGTGTTTCTTAAGAAGGCAACTCAGAAATTAATCCACAAAGAATCTAGGATATATGCACACATCTTTCTTTAATGGATCAACAACAACTCCATCGAGACATAACTTTTCAATGATCTACAAAGTCTAGACCAAAATGCAATGCTCTAACCATACATCCAGGATTAACTTTCCTCTTCAACCTGTCTGTATGTGTAGAACAGGTTTCAGGAAGATTTTGGGTCTGTCCTAAAGTCTGTTCAAAGATTGAAAAAAATATATCCTACCTAAGACCATGGCTTCAGTCAAATGCTGGAAAACAATGAGAAATGAATAGTCCCCCAAATTAGAGGTAAGTTATAAATCTATACCTTATGACAGGCTACAACCTTAGAAGATGAGGAGGATCCTGGCTTCTGCATAGTTTCTTGTTGTGTAGTCAGGATATTGGATTAGGTTTGGGGATCTTCACTATGTCATGAAAATAAGTGACGGTTTCAGTGACTCTTTCTCTACCTGTTCTACCAGGCATGAACTGTAAAAAAAAGAATTGCTCTGCATTCAGCCTCAACCTGTATAAACAGAAGAAAAGCAAGATAGGAATGCCATTAATATAGTCATTCTTCTGGACCACAAAGACGTGTCTTAGGTATAAATCCAAATGCGTGGAATAACCTAGTTGTCGAAGACGGATTTCATCAAATGAGGGTAAATTAGGCTCTGTTTGCATTATGTACGTATCTCCAGGAGGGTTTGTTCTCTGAGCAGATCTCCAAGGATAACAAATCCCAGTTGTGCATCACTGAAGGTATGGCGTGATTCCAACTATGAATTCCAGGCAGTCCTTGACGCTGTTGATTGGGAATTCCCATTGCTCCCCTGGAAGTGTATACTCATCACTCTGTAATGGAAGGTGCAGGTGTCTTGGGCAGATGTTCTAAGGAGATTGAACATCTGTAGGATTTTTAACGGAAAGACAACAAAATAAGGCAGTAGCACTTAAGCTATATAATTGTCTTCCTCTGTGTGCGTCTGATGGGATTGGAGATTAGATTTTGCTCCATGGATCTTTTCTAAATAATTGAGCTTTATTCAGCCAGTTGTAATCGACCTTCCCAGGAAAAAAAATTGACTGGTTTATCTATTGGTGTCCCTTTCTCAAGTCTATGACAGAGTCATATATGCAAATCGGTGAACCGGTGGTTCACACCCATCTCTAAGGGCGTTTATACACGACCCCTAAGCTGCGCTGCAAATGGCTCCCAGCTCCGGAGCTTAGAAATGTTTTCCCACCAGCTCCGGAGTTTGGAGACAATTAAGTGCGACCCCGCCCACTTTAGTGCGACCCAGCGCATTTTCCTTGTACCTTCTCTTTGGAGGTGATAAAAAATTAGATGCGGATAAGAGTGCCCGGCTCTCCTGGCTTGTCTGTTGTTTTTTTGCCTCCCGCCCCTTTAAGAGCTCCTTGAGACGGAAGCAGGAAGTAATGGGCTCGTGGCAAGTTCGACCAGCACAGGCAGGTTAGTAAAGGCTTCTTTTGTCCTTTTTTTGCCTCCCCCCTCACGCCGACAGGAGCAGGAAGTGCTGAGGGGTGGGGACGCAGGAACAGAAACAAACCCCCAAGATCTCTGGTCCGAATTTAAGGGACCAGTGGATCTTAGAGGTCATGTGAAAAGGCCCTAACTGTATCTGAATTGGTAAATTCCTGCTCTCATGGAAGCTCTACAGATTTTGATAAAAGGGAGGGACTGACATACCAGGCCAAATGAGAATGCAAAAGGCGCTCACCACATGGTGTGGCTGTTCCTGCAAAAAGGCTCAAAGATGGTTCAGTGATAGAAGGATGCTTCCATACCAATGTGAAGGAAGATTGCAATGTTGGGTGTGTTTAACTTCTTAAAAATGACAGTTCAGGGGAGGTACAACACTGTGGCTATGTGTGGTCTCCTCAAAAATCAATGCCTATGGAAGGGGTTTTCAGATCGTCTTGAGCTGCAAATGCTACAATTTTCCATTCTGGGAGTTAGACCTACCTTACAGGCTCTTTTTTCAAACATCTCTGTGCAATGCAGCTGGGAGAAATGCTGAACTTAGAAGGCTTCGAGGTTTAGCTAAACCGAGGTCCAACGCAACCTTCTTTTGCACAAAGGAAGCTCCTAGCTAATTCTGGGGCAGGGACTGAATGCTTCAGCATTGCTTGGCTTAGCTAAGCCTCAAAGCCTTCCAATGTAAGTTCTCTCAAATGCCTCACACCAAGGGTTTGGAAGGGGCCTGCAAGGTAGCTAGTACACCCGGAATGGGGAAGTACTGTATGATATTTTTAGACCTGAAAATCCCATCCTTATTAAGCTTGCATCATGCCTTCCTTCATTGAAGCAACTCACCTCGTGTTGGTTATATGCTGAAAGCTCTATGAAGGGAGGGTAGGACAGAAGCTTTATAAAATTGTGCACTTGCACGGAGAAAGTAGACGTGCAGAAGTTATTTTGATCTCTTCCTCCTGCAACTAAGATCAATCACGTCAGGTGGACATTCAGAGATTCTGGTCAGACAAATGGAAGTAATTCTTCACACAGTTCATGGATACAACTGTGGAGTTCACCACGACAAGAAGTAATAAGGCCTTCTGGACTGGACAGTTTTGAAAGCAGTCAGATGAATGCATGGGTTTCAGGGCCATCAGTGGTGTGACAGGTCCAGACCTGGTATCATGCCTTTATGGAGCGGGCACAGATGGGTATCTCAACGGTGTCTGGTTTCCTCTTTTGAACTAGAACTGCTGGATAACTCCAGGGGATCATGTGCTGCTGAGCCACACAATGGTGGGAGTTACAGTGCCATTGTACAAAATGATAGTCAGTCCGCACCTGGAGTATTGTATACGATTCTTGTCACCGCATCTCAAAAAAGGCATAGTGGAGCTGGAAAAGGTACAGAAGAGAGCAGCTAAAATGATTACTGGCCTGGGGCACCTCCCTTATGAGGAAAGGTTACAAAATTTGGGGCTCTTAAGTTTGGAAAAAAGGTGGCTGAGGTGGGATATGATTGAGACATACAAAATAATGCAGGGCATGAGTAAAGTGGCTAGAGGGATGCTCTTCTCTCTCACACAAAATGCCAGAACTAGGGGACATCCACTCAAATTGAGGGCTGGAGAGTGAGAACAGATATTTTTTTTACCCAGTGGGTTGTTAGTCTGTGGAACTCCCTGCCACCGGATGGTGGTGATGGCATCTGGCCGGGATGCCTTCAAAAGGGGGTTGGACAGATTCCTGGAGGACAAATCCATCACAGGTTACAAACCATGATGGAGATGTGTCATCTCCAGGCTTAAAACCAGGGTACTTCAAGGACCAGATGCAGGGGAGTGGTATCAGGAGACAGATATGTAGTCTTGTGTGCTCCTGGACACATTTGGTGGGGCCACTGTGAGATACAGGAAGCTGGACTAGATGGGCCTTTGGCCTGATGCAGGATGGCTTTTCTTATGATCTTATGCTCTTATCCCTTCCAGCTTGGCTGTCCTAAGATGATGGTGATATGCAGGGTTTTAGTCTACTACAGCCTGGCATTTGTGTTTTAAGAGTAAATCAGGATGGACAAGGAGCTGAACTTTTATACTAGCAAATATATTGTACCCTGATACTTTTGCATGTATCTCTGTTAAACATAGAATGCATGCCTAGGGCAAGCAGACAAGAAGGGGTTGCTGTAAAGTGAAGTTTCTTCCAAACTGCAATATTTGACCGACATACTTACCTAAGATGTTTTAAGTTTATTATTAAAAATGGGATACCACATTGTGACAAATCTTGGTTAGCATAGAGGCATGCCCAGCCACTCTCCATGACAAGTTGGAGGTTCTAGAAGCAAACACAGCATTGGCAGCAAAGGTTCCTGAATGAGGTGATCCTCTGAGAAAGTCTAGCTCTTCAAGATGCAGGCAGAACACGCCTGATGCTTGGGTGCATCAGTTACCTGCAGAAAGGTCTGCTAGCCATATGGAAACTCCAACAGGATTCTGCCCATTGATACATCAAAGCATGCCATTTGAAAATGTCAAATTCAATGAGAATCTTGTAGAAAAATGGAAAGACCGATGTTTGAAGCATTTGCAAACTTCACTTCTGCAGTTTGTTTGCCAAAGAAAAGTCCTGAAATGCATATAACACACAACACACACACAAACTCCTGATCTCACCACTGGGAGAAACCTGTTCTTGTTGTTGTTGCTTTGTTGTCTGTACTGTGTGTTCAGAACATCAGCAGAGTTTGCCACCTGTATTTTATACCTTCATCCTGTTGTCATTCACTTGAAGTCAAATAGTAATCGGATGCCAGCAAGTCAATCCTGACTAGAAATGGGCATGAAATGCAAAAATTTCATTTCATTTTTGTTTGTTTGTTTTTTTTTTTAATTTCATTTTGTTTTGTTCAAAATGATTTTTTTTTAAAAAAATCATTTCATTTTTGTTTTGTTTCATTATTTATTTATTTATTTATTTATTTATTTATTTATTTATTTATTTATTTATTTATTTATTTATTGACAACTAGTTGGGACCCTGCCAGCCGATTGGCACTTTTTTTTTTTACAAATGCCGATCAGCTGGCACTTGGGGCATGCCAGTGATCAACACTTTTTTCTTTCTTTTTTTTTACAAGCGCCTATCAGGTGGCGCACGGGCCAAGATAGGCACTTGTCAAAATAAATAAAAATGAAAAATGAAAAATGAAATGGAATAACTATAATTTCCATTTGATTTCATTTCATTTTTTAAAAAGGCACTTTGTTTTTTGTTTTGTTGGGAAACGAAATGAGAAACAAAACATGAAATGAATTTTTCTTTTGTTTCGTGCCCATCTCTAACCCTGACTTATGGCAGCCCTTTCAGGGTTTTCCAGTTAGACAATACACATAAGTGTATTGCAATTCCCTTCCTCAGTGGGTGCCCTGGGAATGTGTATCTTGCCCACGGTCACCCAGGATGGCCCTTCTCCCAGCAAGCTCGGGGGGGGGGAATCAAACCACCCCTGGCTCCACAGCCAAACCTAACTCACTGAGCCGTCCAATCAAGTCCGAACTCAAAGAAAAAAGTGAGTGAATCCCTCAGAATGGTTCTCAGTAAAGTGGTAAACTAGTGCTCTGGGGATAATTATTTAGATAGCCAACAACAATGATGGTTGCAAAAACACACACCATGGAACTTGTGGTCTTCTTTTTCAGTTTTACACCAATTCATCATTCTCATCAATTGGATGCCTCTTGGCTTAGGAGGGGATCCAGCCCACATCATTTTGGGGCATTGTGAGATTCTCACCTGCAAGTGGAAGCAAAGTTGGGCTCTTGTTTTCTTTTTCCTCATCCTGATTTCAGTAATTGCCCAAATTGCACCTGTGTGAAATGAGTGCTTTTTCTTCTTCTCTGAGAACAAATTCAGCCAATATAACAAGCCTGGGATGATGGGTTCCTGGCTTAAAAGAGATGCGGAGGTGAAGAAAGAACTCCAAACCCTGACGTTTCCAATTCTTAGCAGTTCGTGCAAGCGCGAATCGACGTTTTGTGTGATTTCTCTCGTTTTCTTGCGTCTCTGCTTAATCTGCCCCATCGATCAGACTCGCTCTTGTTCTCTTCTTGAAAGGGCCATGGATCATCTTTCTAGGGTGAGGATAATAATATGAATTGTTTTGTGAGGAGGCAACAAGAGCACATTCACCCTCTCCCCTGAAAAACAACAGCTAAAGAATGAATACTTTTGGCCCAGATAGGAAACTGTGGAGCAGTCTTTTGCTCTTAAGGAGATAAGGAAGCCACTGAGATGGACAGTTGCCTTTTCTGCCACACACAGAGAGACAAGAGAAAGCTTGAGCCCAGAACTGCACGCTTCTCCCTCTTTGATCTCAGGAAGGCAGCTCGTCCTGACAAATAGTGTGAAATGTCAGGGAATAAATGTTAGCACCGAGGGAGGGTCATTCTCTCAGGAACAGCTGGGAGGGGCGGAGGCTGTAGGAATTGCTGACGCACAGTCAGAGACCCTCGGTGGGAGCCTGCTCCTTTTGCTCTAAAATATCAAAAATAATTTGATATTTTTTTAAAAAAAAAAGAAGGGAGAGATTAAAAAATAAAGAAAAAGAGGGGTTGTGAATCATTTATAAGTAAACGGGTGAAACCAGATGTCAGAGCAGGAGAGAAAGCCAAGAGTCTGAGGAAAGGAGCATTTCATTATTTATGGTTCCGCATTTTACACTGGAGGTAACTTTCTCTCAAGCACAGACCCTTAACCTATTGTGTTCACAAACCCTCGCTCTCTTCCTGAGCTGTGAAGGGCCAGCCGTTTCCTTCAGCTCACTGCTGTTGGCTCACTGTTGTCTAACAACCACAACTGCTGCCACAACAAGATGGGCTGTCAACTCAATTCTGACTCAACAGTGTTCCCTTTGGGATGTTCTGGCCACGCAGCACTTGGAAGGAAGCTGTTTTACCTGGTCCCTCCTTCTGGTGGCACTCTGACCTTGCCCAAGGCCATACGAATGCCATGAAACATGAGGTCAACAGTCATACACGGTCAGCGGGAATCTCTGTTGGCCCGTCTTCCTGGGGACACAAGATGGATCCTGATTCCCTGGCCATAGCTCCCCAGCCAGAAGCTCCAACCCACTGTGCTGTATTACTAGCTGTAATAATGATGTGCCCTTCAATTGATTTTGAGTTATGGCTACCTTCTGATGTTTTTTCTTCCAGGGAATACAAAGTACTTAGAATATATGCTTGCTGCAAGTACTCTGTAACTTAGATTGCTGATGTTACTGTTGCTGTTGTTCTGAAGTTATTTAAATAATCAGCCTGCCATTCTTGAATTTTGTACGCCTTGAATGAATATTTGTTTTGCACAGATGCAATCTGAGTAAATTATGGAAATCTTAAAAGAGGAATGTTTTATAAAGAGCGGACTTCTGGAGCAGCCCAGTGCTCCAACCCACAGAGGTCTACAATTAGGTATTACATGCCCATTATTTTTAGAACAATGGAGTGCCAATTTACTGAACCATGCCAGTGCTAAGAGTTTGTTCCCCAGTCATTATTAGTCCAGGATAAGTTGGCCAGGATAAGGTGTGCAAAAATCTTGAAAAGTGGTGAAAGGCAATGCCCATCCCCCAAGTGTGTACAGGGGAGCAGAGGGGGCAGTCTGGCATTTTGATCACTAACATGAGGGAATGAGCTACAGAAAGCAAGCCAAAAGATGCTGTTTGAAACCTCACATGTAGCCAAATAATGACTAGAATTCTTCTAGTGTTCATATTGTTAACAGCATTTTGGATGTCTGGACAAATCCCGCCCCCCCCAGGAAGCAAAGGTGCAAGGATCCACTGGGTAGAATTAGCCTAAAATTTGTTGTTGTTTTTTTGTAGTCCAGGGAAAGCTTCTTGAGATGGATATATCTAACCTCAGCTTCGTTTGTGTTTTCATCTGGCATGCAGCAGTCTGCATTTGGATGCCAAATACAGATGCCAGCTACCTAGTAAATATTCTGTTCATATTGAAGAAATCCCCTTGGCATTAGAATTCAGAATGCTTTGCAGAATTCTAAGGATCTTGGCCTAATTTTGTTAGCAACCGTCAGACCTAGGGTATTTGTACACGACCCCTAAACTCCACAGCAAATGGCTGCCAGCTCCGGAGCTTACAATTGTTTCCCCACCAGCTCCGGAGTTTGCAGGAAATTAAGTGTGACCACGCCCACCTAAGCGCGTCCCAGCACACTTTTCTTGTACCTGCTCTAGGAGGGTGAAAATCCCCAGGTCCGGATTTAATCTGGTGAGTGCGGGGCTCTCCTCTCTTCTGTTGTTGTTTTTTTGCCTCCCGCCCCTTTAAGAGAAGGGGCGGGAGGCAAAAAAAATAAAAAAACAGAAGAGAAGGAATCAGGACAACGATGGGGCTCCGGGCAGGTTCGGAGGTGAGCCTGCATTTTTTCCTCTCTTTTTTCCTCCCTCCCCTCAAGCAGACAGGAGCAAGGAAGTGCGGAGGGGTGGGGACGCAGAAAGAGCAACAAACCCCCAAGATCCCTGGTCCGAATTTAAGTGGCCAGCAGATCTTAGGGGTCGTGTGAAAAGGCCCCTAGTTCAAATGAACAACAGATGAGCCACTAAAGCCTTTCCCAGGAGGCGTGAGTTCAACTTCTGGATCATTTGGAATGGGTGTAATTAGCAAACTGCACCCCTCTAGGTGTTGTTGGACTTCAACCCTCAACATCTTCATCACTAGTTCAGCTGCACAGCATTGCTGGGAAATGCGACCCTAATAATATCTGGAGAGGCCCGTTGCCCAACTCTGTCAAATGAGACTGGAGCATCAGAAATAGAACCAGAGCTGTAGCTAACTATTTTGGCATGCATGGGAAACTATATTGTCTCCCATCCGCTCCACCTTAAGTTATTATGGCTACAGTTTGCTACCAATGAAAAGCAGGAGAATGTGCTACCCTTGTAAAGAAAGAGAAATTTTATTATTATTTTCTTTATCTTTTTAATACCAATGGAGTCATAATTAGATTCACTTTTAATGGTCTAGGTATCTGACTGAGAAGCCAGAAGTTGGGAATTTGGTTCTCCACTGTGCCTTCTGGGAGAAGAGCCAGCCTGGGTAGCTTTGGGCACACTGCATAGACCCAGGGCGCCTCCAGAAGAAGGAAAGGAACAACCACTGCAGTGATGTATATTCTGGAACCTCTGAAAAGTCAGAATTGACTTGGTGGCAGATTATGATGATAGATAGATAGATAGATAGATAGATAGATAGATAGATAGATAGATAGATAGATAGATAGATAGAGTTCAACTCTCTAAATGTCAATGCCTTGAATGACACTCCAGGTATCCCGTCTTAGTTATGGTCCTGACTAAAACAATTAAACACATTTGTATGGCTCAGAGTTCTTCTGCATACACAACCAAATTAGACAAAAAAAAGGGGGGGGGTTCCAGTCTAATATGCTCTCTGATATGGTAATGTTCAGCATGAAGGGGGCTTAATTTTTACATTCAAGAATTCAACTTGGTTCCAAACCCCCACCCATCCATTCTTTCAAATTCAGACAGGAACAGCCCAGGACCTCTTCTGACACCCCATCTGCTTCTTATCCAGGCTGAGTCGATAAGCCTAGAGTCTTCTCCCTCAGGTCTGCAACCTTGACACAACATCTGTTTTGGATCACTATCTGAAAAGGTTGGAGGAGGAGAGAGAGGGAGAGGGAGAGACACCTGTAAAAGCAAACCTCCAAGAAGACCTGGCAGGAGGGAGATGAGTGCTCACTTGCCGCAGGAGAGCTGATCTGCCGCAGATCATATATTCACTTTGTGAACATGAAGTCAATTTAGATTGTCAACAAGCATTGGAGCAGTCTTCACATTGGAGATTAATGGGCAGGCTGATGAATTCTGGGCAGGGTATTTCAGAGGGGAAGAAGGAGAATGGAGAGTAACATATGAATGTAGGCCATGGAAAGCAAAGTAGCTTGGGCTTTTGAGATGGAAATAGAGGAGAATCTTTAGTTATTGTCTGGATTATGGGTTTTTTGTTTGTTTGTTCTGTTCTGTTTAAGGTGTTTTATTTTTGGCATGTGGAACACAGTGGTGTAAACTGTGACCCTTCTGTCTGTCTGTCTGTCTGTCTGTCTGTCTGTCTGTCTGTCTGTCTGTCTGTCTGTCTGTCTGTCTGTCTGTCTGTCTCCTCCCCCCATTAGTGCAGTGTGTCATTCTGGGTGCTTTACAGCAACACAACAACAGGGTCATATATAAGACCAAGAGACTACCAAATACATTACAAGAAGCTCAGTATCAGTTATCAGATAAAGTGGAACATGAGGTACTAAATCAGATATAAAATCAGACAGGGATGTCATAGAAGGCTTTTCCAAACAACTGTGTTTCTGAAAGACTCTTAAACAATGGGAGGGATGGAGCCAGACTCAGGTCCACTGGGAGCTGGTTCCAACATGTTGGTGCCACTGTGAAGAAGGCCCTGTTCTATGTGGAAGAGTTATTGACCTCCTTCAAATGGCCACCAGGAGGAGCATTGGGATAGCCTGGTGGAGTAGCTAGATGACCTTGGGTAAAATGGCATCAACAGATAGCGTGGTCCCAAACCATGGTGTGCTTGAATAAAAGAAGCACAACAAAATATCCTCTGTGCATTGTTACTCAAAGAGTGTTTGTGTGCAATTTCATAGAAAGTCAAACTGCAACTGGAGGATACCTCTGTCTGCGGTCTCTGTCTGTGGAGCCAAAGGTAGGGAGTTCAATTCCCCCCACTGGGCCTCATTAATCAGGGCTGCACTCCGTGATCTGTTGGGTCCTTTCCAGCTGTGAAGTTCTAAGATGATGATGATGATGATGATGATTACAGCACCCTTACAATTGTACAGGCTAGAAGCCTTAGATGGGTAACTTTTTAACAATTGTAGACAAGGACGAAAAGCCACGTAAGAGGAAGACGCTGCTTAATTAAGATGCAACTAGCAGACATGCTAAAATCTATTGGATTTGGGATCAAGGAGTCGATGCCAAAGGTACAGGTTTTAATTTGCTGTCAGCATCTGGAATAGTGATTTCTCATTATTGGAAAAACACTGAAACTTCAGCCTTTAGTAGCTTGGGAGAGTCTGTTGTAGGATGAAACTCATAAATTCTTGGAGATTAAAAAGTGGCCAGGTAAAATATGAGCTGACATAAGTGACAGGCTTGTCCCGGGTTTTGGAAAGCAATGGAAATAACGCAAATGTCAGTTGAATCTAACTATTGCAAGAGATAAATGAGCAGATGGAGAGGCATGGACGGAGGTAAGCAAGAGGGCTGCTGGCTCTCTTGGGTGCATTCACGCTGGCTTCCGTTGTTCTTAATAAGGTACAAGGTTACAATGAGACAGTGGGGTCTGTAGATCAGGGATGAGAAGGAATTTCATTTTTCCTTTTGCATTAGAAATGACCTTTTAGGGTGGGCTTTTGTTGTTTGCTTTGCTGTGGTTGTTGTTTAGAAGTGAATGTAGAAACCATATCTGAGATATTCCGCCATCCATAGCCAGGGCTTCTGGTACTTGGTACGTAAATATCTGGGTTCCAATGTCTGTTTTATTTCAACCACTTTTCTTTCTTTTCTTCATTCATGTCAGAGTGTTGCACAAATTGAAATGATGGAAACATGAAATGTAGGGGACATGAAAGACAAATTACAATATTAAGAAGCCGGCTGGATAGTTTGGAGGTTTAGGTATCTGGCTGTAGACACAGAGGTTTAGAGTTTTGTTCCTCACTGCACATCTCAGGAGAAAAGCCAGCCTGGGTGGCCTTGGGCAAGCTGCATTGTCCCAGGGCTTCCCCCAGAAGAAGGGAATGGTGAGCCACTTCTTAGCATTCTCTACTGGGAAACTCCTGAAAAAGAGTCACTGTAAGTCAGAATTGACACCAGATGATTATTATTATAGTGTCAAGATATAATTTTCCACCTGAAGTGGGTTCCTTCAATAGTGCTTTCTTGACCATTTGCTATATCCTCTTTTGTCCTTCTTTGGTGCTATGTAACTGATGAACTAGGATAACTGCTCTGCTTTTCTGGCAGACCCCTGATCGTCTGGTTGCCAGGACCTACCCATATTAGGAGGAACAGCACCAACTGGATTTCACAAGTGCAGATGGGGACAAATGCCATTTCATTTGGTTTTCAAAATGAAATCATCAACATTTGCCAATGCCTTCATATTTGTGTAATAAAAACAGCCTGGGCTTTTTTAAAAAATACAAGAAATGTTGGAAAAATGAAGTTCATGAATGTCATAGTTCATTGTGTCTATAGGACCCTTGTGATGCAGTGGTTAAACTGCACTACTGCAGTCAAGACTCTGTTCATGAGCTGAATTCAGTTCTGATGAGCTCAGGTAACCGGCTTAAAGTTCACTCCACATCCCATCTCTTTTAGCATGGCAAATTGATTACCCAGCTCGGGGCAGAGGTGGAGGGGGGAGGAATCTGTACCCTGGTATAATTTAATTGCAAATCACCCAGCGAGTGCTTTAAGCACTCTCGGACATTATATGAGCAAAATTCAATTATGCCGGAGCACGAATGGAATTGGACCAAAAGTGGACCATCCATGGATCTGAGCACAAAACCCAAGAAGGGAAGCAGAGATCTCTCTCTATTTTGTACAAAATGTCCTGGGGGTCAGTCCTGGGGACCTTAGCCTTCTTTGTCCAAATCCAGTCAGGTCCTGAGTCGAAACAGCAACCCCTGCTAATTTACAGGCAACAGCTGCTAAGCTCATCCAATCGCTTCATCCTTGTGTAACTTCTTCCTCCATTTCTTACCTTGCTGCTGCAAACTTCAGCCTAATAACATCGCCGAAGGAGCCAAACCACGGTAATGCTAGACCTTGGTGGTTGGGTTTTTCTCACATTATGTAGCCTATGGGGGGGGGGTTCCCCCCTCCATCCAAAAGGCTTGGAGAAATGAAAGGGAGAAGGGTATGTGCATGGCCCATGTGGGGAGAAAACCAAGACCGACAGAGAGGAGCAACAAGGCTCATTAGGGGCATTAGAAAATCATAACTCTGAAAGAACACCTTGTCAACTCATGGGAGGGAGTGCAATTCCAGCTGTAAACAAGGCCCGAAGATTGTTTGGGGATTAAAATGAGATGGTTAAACCTTCAAGGGAAGAGAAGCCCCGAGATGGAAAATAGCAAAATTAGACAACCATAGAAGCATAGCATCAGCCGAGAAGTGTCTTTCAGCACCTCTTATGCTCACGCTGGATGACTGATTGCATGAGAATTGGCTTCGTAAAAAAAGAGAGAGAGAGAGAGAGAGAGAGAGAGAGAGAGAGAGAGAGAGAGAGAGTCTCTTGCTACTTAGGGTAAAGGAAATGGGTGGACAGATAAAGGCCAATTTAATGGTTGGGGGAAGGAACACGCGAGGCTTCACCCCAACATTAAAAGTCCCAGAAAAGCCTCCCAGGAACAGGGAGAATGGGCTCTGGTGATATATTTTACACCACTTCCTGCCCTTGAACTGGCCAAAAACTGCAAGCAGTCCACTTTTCTCAGGGTATTTTTGACACTTCTATATCTGACAGAAACCAGAACTTCAGGAGGGAATTCTGAAAATAAACCTTTGAAAATGTAATCAACTGTTATACTTCAATATTTCTTTCTCCCTCTACCCCCCAACTGCCAAACAATCTGAATTTTATTGCAGTTCTGGGCAAATCTAAATGACCATGTTTAATTTCTCATTATTGTTGTGTAGATCCATCCATTAGACCACAAGACCATGTGTTTGACTGGCTTCCTTCCTGCTTCACGTGGAGTTGTGTTCTCTTCCAAACCTCCTTGACTTTCCACTCCATATTTAATGTCCCACTCTTTTGGATCATTTAAAGGAAGTATGCGGTGGAAAAGACCCTATGGCAGGCATGTCCAAACTCCAGACCTCCTGATGTTTTGGACCACAACTCCCAGAATTCTAAGCTTAGATTGCCAATGACAAAGGACTGTGGAAGATGTGGTCCAAAACATCTGGAGGTCCGAAGTATGGACATGCCTACCTTATGGATTATCAAGTCCAGTCCCTTTGAAGGAGGCACCATGAAGAACTGAACTCCCACCTTCTAGATCAGTGGTTCTCAACCTGTGAGTCTCTAGATGTTCCTGGACTGCATCTCCCAGAAGTCTTCATCACTAGCTGATCTGGCCAGGATTTCTGGGAGTTGCAGTCCAGGAACATCTGGAGACCCACAGGTTGAGAACCACTGTTCTAGATCCACAACCTAAGTCAGTGAGGTATCTGGCAGCTCAACTGATGAGCTGATGTTAAAACAGATCAGTCAGTTCAAGGAGGCCCAGTGTGGATAGAGTGACAGGCTAGAGCAGAGGAGAAGGTAGTTCAAATCCCTGCTCCTCCTTGGAAACCAAAGGTGGAAATACCACTCCCTGGTTATCACATACCTTAAAAGCCCTGCTACCATCACCAGAAGTCCAGTGAGGCTTCATGGCATGTAACATTATGAAAAATTAAAATTGGACTTTCCCAACATCAGTGGGCAGTGGTCTGTCCATGACAAGCTGAGAGAAGGATGGGAAGCTGGAGGGGAACCACATATGCAGGGCCATGGAATTCTGACCACAGATGGACAGGGCCTGAACAACTTCATAAGTGATCTATGTCTCATTTCTCTGGGAGGACAAAAATTCCACCAACCAATTGCAGAATCCAGAAATGGAATTCTGAAAGCAACCTTTGCAGTGGTAGAACGACCTAGTTCTTCTAAGGTTAAAACTCAACTTCAGATTCGACTGTCACCCAAATTATCCTCAGTTATCTTATAGTTAGGGTAGGCAAATATATTCATCCAGGTCATTTTGGTGTTCAGTTGTCATCACCTCCAATCAAGGACAAAAGGCAATAGAACCTGGAGTGCTAGAAGAAACATCTGGAGCATTAGAGTCACTCACCAGTGTCTTACATCCTGCCATGATGCCATCACCACCCCCACACTCAAAGCATCAAGAGATAGGAAGAATGAGAAGAAAGAAGAAATCCAGATTTCTAAGTCTGGATATACTTGGTCACTTGCTTGAGAAACCTGCAAGAGACAATGCTTGTCTTCTATGACCTAAGAGTCAGGTTTCTGAGAGTGTCTCCCTTGCCACTGTAACTTGTCTTGTGCCGCTATTATAGTATGTGTTTTAAAAGAAGGAGAACAATAGCCTAGTGGTTTAGGCATCTGGCTACAGAGTCAGAGGTTGGGAGTTCGATTCCCCACTGTGCCTCCTTGACAGGGTGTGGACTTAATGATCCATAGGGGACCTTCCAATTCTGCAGTTCTGATTATGAGAGATGGGCATGAATCGCCATTTTGATGGTTCGTGTCAGTTCGCTCCTTAAAAGAAAAGGCGTTTGGCGCTTCCCAGACTCTCCTCTTCTGCTGGGCACCCATTGTAAGGCAATAATTGGAAGAGGCAGGGCAGGGAAGCCAAGGTCCTGCCTCTGATTGGGTGTCTGATGGAGGAGGCGGGGCTAGGAACTGCTGGACACCTGGTCATCTGAAGAATACAATGGCGCGAACTGACAAACCAGTGATTCTTGCCCATCTTTAAATATTGCTATTATTATTATTATTAGAGATGGGCACGAATCAAAAAAATGACATTTCGTTTGTCATTTGGAGGGTCCGTTTTGGTTCGTTTCCATTTTTTGCGATTTTTTGCAAAAAATCGTTTTTGTTTTCATTTGTTTTGTTACCGTTTTGTTACCATTTATTTCAATTTTTGTTATTTTTTTTAACATTTAAGGCAGTTCATTGTATTGCAGTAACGAAAACGAAATGCATGACAAAATTTCCGGTGTTTCTGTTCATTTCGTTTCATTTTGGAGACAAAATGTGTTTGTTGTTTTGTTGCGTAACGAAATGAAAAAACAAAAACAGAAACGAAAAATTGTTCGTTTTGTGCCCACCTCTAATTTTTATAAAGAGAACTAGGCCAGTTTAACCCAAACCTGTGTCCCAAAATATATCCTACACACATGCGGAAATCAAGCACCTCACTGATGGTGGTGAAATGAAAGGCCTTCTTCTCCTTCCTTAAAGAAAGAGAGCTGGCCCTTGAGAGGTTTGAGCCTGCTGCTTAAAAGCCCTCTGGTTTGGCTGGAAGCTTTTTCAGGATTATCCGTGGCAGGAAAAGAATGCCAAGAAGTGTCTGATTACAGCATTGTTAGAGGAGTGAAGTCCTGAAATCTAACTGCCGCAGTGGTCCCAGCGGGGACCCTCAACCCTTTGCGCTCCTTCCCGCAAGTCCCTTTTCAATCCGGAAAGCAGGGGGGAGACCAAGAAAGAACGGAGGCAAGTGGATTCAGCGGAACGTAGCACTTCCCAACCAAGAAAGGAGAGAAAAAAGCAGAGGCAGTTTGCAGTGGGGTGGGAGTGGGAGTGGGGTGAGATACTAAAAGAGGTTGCAAGCCAGGGCTGGACTGGGAGGCAACTTGATCTTTCTTTCTTTCTTTCTTTCTTTCTTTCTTTCTTTCTTTCTTTCTTTCTTTCTTTCTTTCTTTCTTTCTTTCTTTCTTTCTTTCTTTCTTTCTTACAAAAGTAGAAGAGATGATACCTTTAGGCTACTTGAAAAATAACAAGTTGCTAACATTTCGAGGGCAAAATCCTTCAGAGCTGTACCAACAGGTTAAAACATGGCAAAAGATGAATTGGCCAGGAGTTATTGCTTAGAAATAAAGTCCTTGGCAAGATGGAAAATATGCCAGCTTGTTTCTTAGTTGATCTTCTCTTCTGGGGAGAAGTGTATGGAACGGCAGTTGCAGATGATGCAAAACAAAACCCTTGCCTCTCTATGCCTCTGGTTGGAGCTTCTTCTCCCCCTCCACCCCCTCCCGCCCGCCCTGCCATCATCCTAACAACAAACGGCGTCACCATTCTTGCCAAGCAGTCAAGCCTGGGGCAGGGAGAAGCGGAGCTGCCCTTCTCCAAAGGCTCCTTCCAATAACTCCGATAAACCAGGAATAAGGAATTAAATGTGTGGCATTGAATTAATGTTGCAGCCAGAGTGTTTTGGTGTCAAGGGAATCAGTTAGGAGAGGGAATTGGGGTGGGGTGGGTGGGGGTTCTGGCTGGTGGAAAACGACATCTACTCCCCAGAAAGTTTCCCTTTGCTGCTCTTATTCCCTCCGTTTCCTGTTGCTCCAAGCATTTTGTTTCTCCTCTTCGCTCTGGCTGTCACACCTCACCTTCTGCCAATGGTGTCTGGAACGTGCCAGCAAGATCACACATACATCACGGCTCCCATTTCACAGTGCCTGGTATTTCCAAGGCTCCATGGAGTCATGGAAAGCAGAGGGAGCCATGGGTTCCATCGAGGGAAAGTTGAGCCCATTAGAACCCGGTTGTTTCCATAAGGTGGTTCAGCCAGTGGAAATATTGACAACTATCTTGGAACTGGAGAGTTGGAAGGGACCCTATGGATCATCAAGTCCAGACCCTGTCAAGGAGGCCCCAGTGGGGAATCAAACTTCCAGCCTCTGGTTCTGCAGCCAAAGACGGAAACTGCGGAGCTATCCAGCAGTTCAAATGTGGTGGTTTCTAAAACCATTTGTGCCTCATTGGTCTTCTGCCAAAGGCTGGTTTTCATCTAGAACACTGGCATGATTTGCCAACACAGAGATGGGGTGAGGAGGGAGGAGGGAGGGAGGGAGAGAGAGAGAGAGAGAGAGAGAGAGAGAGAGAGAGAGAGAGAGAGAGAGAGAGAGAGAGAGAGAGAGAGAGAGAGAGAGAGAGAGAGATTATGATGTCTCAATATTTCAGCTATGGTGTTTTCACAAATATAGAGAGTATATATCGGCCACACATGAACACCCCCCATGACTCTGCTGAGAGTTGTAACTGCAGATCTTGAATCCTTGCAATTTTACTTTGGAAACATAATCAGATCACACCTGTTTCCTAACAGATGTGGTTGGGTTCCTTTCTGCCAAATGCATTTGTGATGTGGCTGTTCAGACTTAAGCCATTTCCTCTTCCCATACCACTTTGGTTAAGTCCAGCACAAGTTTTAAGAGTTCAGGGAGGTTCAGGAAACTTTGCCACCAAATACATACAAGTAGGTCAAAGGGCCTGTAATGGAGGAGCAAAAGGTGAATGGCTGAGCAAAGAGGCTCCAAGGTCATATCTTTAATTAGAACATGAGAAATCAACGTAGGGCCAAGGGGGTTCTGTCTACTGCTTGGTTGGTTGGTTGGTTGGTTGGTTGGTTGAAATCATCATCATCATCATCATTGTGACTTGTGAAAGTTTCTGGATATGTGATTTTCCCATTTCCTGGAAAATAGCCCAAAGAGATTGAAAGCATATAAAGAGAAAGGTGGATGCCCAGTGTTGATATTTCTGGTTTAGGTTTTTCCTGGATTTGCTGAAGGGGGTCACACCACTATACCTGGGATGCCTCTGGGGGCAGGGAAACTCATTTTTGGCTCTGGGGTTTTGGGTTTTGGGTGCCATTTGGGTATGCGGTAGGAGTCACCTGGCCCATAGATCTCAATTTACCTGCACCTGATGCAGAAGATAATATGGAAGTGGAGAGAGCATTTGTCTGGTTTGGTATGATATAATATATTATTGTAGAACTGCATATCTGGAAGGGACCCATTGGATCATCAAGTCCATCCCTGCCAAGGAGGCACAACGTGGAATAGAACTCGCAACCTCTGGCTATGCAGCCAAATACCTAATTTGCTGAACAGCAATGTTTTGGGGGCAGTGGGGACTTTGGAGGCATCAGGGTCATAAAATCATAGAGTCACAGAATCATTGAGTTGGAAGGGGCTTAAAAGGCCCTCGATCCCAACCTCCTGCTCAAGGCAGGAATCCAAATCAAAGCAGATCAACAAATGATGCTCCAATTTTCTCTCCAGTGCCTCCAGTGTTGGAACCACTTATCCCCACCCGAGGTAATCAGTTCCACTGTCGTGCTGCTCTAACAGTCGATATTTTTCCCCCATCGTATTCAGTCTTATCTGGCTTCTTGTAGCTTGAATCCATTACAATGTGCCCAGCACCCTGGGATTGCTGAGAGCAGATCCTGCCCCTGTATGGGAATGGCAAGGTTCCAGGAGGCCCCTAAGGTTACCTCCCTAAATGGATTTAGCCCCTGATAGCCAATTTCACCTTTAAAATCCCACAACTTTTGTCTCTTTTTTCTAGGGGAGTGTCTGTGGAGGTGTTCTAAGGCTTCTCAGGCAGCTAGGTCCCTTACCATCAACCCTGGTTGTGTACTTTGAAACAATACACCAACCCTTCAAGGCAGGACAAACAAGAAAATGTCTCAAGTTCCAAAATTATTTCTCTGGTCAAGGCACTACTTTAGCCACACTCACTCTTGGGCAAAAACCAGGCTTTTGTAGAATAATATTGTTTTATTAAAAAATAGAAAAATAAAAGTAAAAAAGTCAATTCAAAGTTTCATTAGAAAAGATCAGTGCAAAGCACAAAATATGAGACAATCATCAGTAGCATGGTTATGGGATTCGCAATCCAAGAAAATAATAAAGCGGTCTAAATTATTTCTAAGTTACACTAGCATTCTGAAGTATAAGGCTCATGATGAATAAAAGCTCCAGAAACTAAGTCCCAGAAAGAATCATCATTGGCATCCTAAGTAAAATCATCATCATTCAGAGCCTAAGTTCCAAGCATGCCTAGCCAGCCATTCTTTTCTTTAACTTAAAAGCATTATCTCATTGTTGTCATCTCCTCCCCTTACTCACAGTCATTCTGGTAATTGTCCAATCACAGGGCGTTGTTTAGCATATTAATTAGTCTTCTTCTACACCTCTATTTCCCATGTAGTGTATTTCTCAGGATTTTGATGTTATGACTCCTTTTCCGCTCGCTGAGCCTCTTCCCAGGCGATAACGCAGCACCTGTGAGCTGAGTTGGAACAAGGGGAGAAAAACAACTAGCAGACATTCTCACAGAAATCCTTTCTTGCTTCTCTTAACCTAACTGCAGCCATTTTCTAATTCCTTGACAGCCCCTCCTTTGTCGGACAACCTTTCAAGATTCCTCAAGGAATTCTCACTTTTGTGTACTGTGAAGAAGAAAATATGGAGCCACATTTGAAAATGGCAACCATCAAGGAGGTTATTTTTGCCTTGTGCTTAGAACATTAGACCGGTATCAACATAGATACAAGGGGAAGAACTCAACAAGAGGCTCAGCACACATGTTTCGGCTGAAAGCACATTTTAACGTAACATAAGATAATATAAGAAGAACCATGCTGGATCAGGCCAAAGGCCCATCTAGTCCAGCTTCCTGTATCTCACAGTGGCCCCACCAGATGCTTCTGGGAGTGCACGAGACTAGATCTCTGTCTCTTGATACCACTCCCCTGCATCTGGCCCTTGAAGCACCCTGGTTTTAAGCCTGGAGGTGACACATCTCCATCATGGTTTGTAACCTGGGATGGACTTTTCCTCTAGGAATCTGTCAAATCCCCTTTTGAAGGCATCCAGGCCAGATGCCATCATTTTCTTTCTAGTGATGGGATTCCTGATGATCTATCCCCAAACAAAGTGTGTCCTTTTTGCAGGGTGTGGAAGTGAGAAAAGATCACACACTGACCCACACAAATAATACAGCTCCATTTCTACATGTTTCTGGACTGTCACACCTTCATTGGTCCCAATCATCACAAGCACAGGCAGACAGACAGACACTCTATGGCAGTGATGGTGAACCTTTTAGAGACCGAGTGCCCAAACTGCAATTCAGAACACTAATTTTTTGCAAAGTGCCAATACAGTAATTTAACCTGTATACAGGTGGCTATGAAG
Source organism: Phrynocephalus guinanensis (assembly GCA_037367245.1). Lineage (NCBI taxonomy): Eukaryota > Metazoa > Chordata > Lepidosauria > Squamata > Agamidae > Phrynocephalus > Phrynocephalus guinanensis. The sequence goes on along the minus strand of CM074749.1, from coordinate 8,444,081 downwards.
GGGCAATGTTGGGTGCCCACAGAAAGGGCTCCGAGTGCCACCTTTGGCACCCGTGCCATAGGTTCACCATCACTGTTCTATGGGGAACTTCATTAGATTTTAATTTGGACACCAAATCGGAGCAAGTGAAATTGTTTCGGAGGCTGCCCCCTCTATCTTCTGCCCTTCTGGTGGCTCACCATGCTTGTAGTTTTAACATTTCTAATCAGGTCCATGTGATCACTTCTGCTTTTGTGAGCCAACAATTTAATGCCACTCCTCACCACTGGCCGGCCATCATCTGCATTGCTAATACATTGCCATCATCTGTACAGTTCTGAAATGTATTTGGTGTCGCTTTGTTATGTATCTTAATTACACAAGTTGCATCGCAGATTTGTGAATTTTACATTTGATGCTAATAGAGGCAGGGAGCTCCATCCACATTAGATTTATTGTTACGCTTTTTCAAAGACTGGATTAGTGAATAATTTTGAATAATGAATAAATGAGCCTCTTTCTGCATCTCCCCCCCCCCCCCGCAGAAAAATCTGGGAGGGTGAGCGGGGTACAGGGAGAAGCAACAATCAACCTCCCCCACTTCTCCTTGAATTAATTATTCTCTGTTTTGCATTATGCACTCACCCATTGTCATTATTCATAAAGCATGGTAGGTGTGAGGAAGGCTTTAGAAATGCATGAAAGAGGGACGCCCCTGCCAGGAAATGTCTCAGATCAACTTGGGAGATCAACCTGCTGTAGGGAAGCACATGAAAGAAGGAAGCGTTAAAGCAGGTGTTTGGGAGAACAAGAAAGAGGAAACTATTCTGAAGGGAAAGTTTGGAGGGACTAACAAAGTCCCCTTGGTAGGAAGGGGTGAGGAAAGAATGCATCCCTGAAACTGAGCTGTCTGATCACCAGCCTCCCCTGGTGCTTTGTGTTACTGGATTATGCCATTGCCAACTCCATGTGGCCGAAAGATCAAATGGTGAAACGCCGCCTCACAATTGAAGGGCTGCTCATGTAGGTTCATGATGAAGAAAGGTATTCATCACTGCTTTCCACCCCAATGCTAGACTAATGTTTCAGATGAAACCAGCCAGGGAGAGCTGGTCCAGTGAGCTTCATAACGGAGCAAGGATTGGGACGAGGTCATCCCGGTCCTACCTCCGTGCTCTTTTTTCCATTGTTGCTTGGAAATGGCACATGTTGTGTCTAGAACTTCTGGAAATTTCCAGGGTGGAGATGCATGCTGCATCTCTCCATGGGGCTGTCAACTTCAACAAAGGTCTGAGGGAAGCACAAGCCTACTTCTGGACCTCACAGGGCCATTCCTTCATACCTGTTCCCTTTTTAAATGATTTAAAGACTGGTTGACTGAGAATCTTCACAGACATATCCTTCACAAGTTTTTCTTTCTTTCAAGACCAAACATACAAGGGGTCCTCTGGGTAGCTACAAGTGGTTCACTAGCTACACTTTCCCAACTCTTGATCTACAAATGACTGTTGGAAATCCAGTAGAAAATTGCATCCAAAGTACACCCATTGAGTCAATGAAATTCATGGCGTCGTTGGTTCATCAACCCCCCCACTGAACCCACAAGCCGACTCTGTGATGATTTCGGTGCTGACTTTCCAGGATGCAACCTAGCCTTCACTCTGTGGATATCCTTCTGAATGTCAAGATTAATGAACAATTTGAATTTTGTCACAATGCTTTCTTCATTTTGTATTGACAACCTCAAGGGCCATTCAGATGCTTTTACTGCAGTTTCCACACAAACGTGTGGTTCAGGGATTGTTCCTTTTGTATTTTTACGCTAAACCCAGACAAAACTGAAGATTGTCAATTAACTTTAGGATATACTCCGGCTGACCATGCTTAGAAATGGACGAATGTTGCCATCCAACGTTTGAACCAACTTTTTCAATCTCAATCAAGCATGCTCATCCATGAGCTTTTTCTGGAAATATTGAACGTAGGCCTCTGTCGGTTTGTTTTCTTTCCCTGTGTTGTGTTCTTGTTCAAATTTATTTACTGATTATTGTTTCTGTACACAAGTGAAAAAAATAGAACTTATCCAGGAAACGGGAGCTATGGGGGTGAACTACGAAAGTATAGCATCCTTTCAAGGAGTGAAAATGGATTGATTGTAAGACCTGATCAAAATCAATTCTAATTCAGGAAGTATAAACAACCCAGGCCATTAGCAAGTGAAAGTGATTTGTGCTCTTGTCCATTTGAGGTTAATAATACTTAATTGCACTTGGGTTTCAGAAGAAACATGGGCCACACCTGTCCACCTGCTGTCTGCAAGTTGAGGAGACTGTTGCCTCACGTTGGGCTTAGAGGCAAAATGACTCCATTGTATATTTCTGCATTTGTTCTCTCTGGGGCCGTGAAATGTGGATTCAAAATCCAGCAGGATGTTGGTTAGTGAGAACTGCTGAGGCAATTTAAAGCTCGCTGCACTTGTTACAAGATTGTCTGTCTCCAGGAAAATCAATAGCCAAGTTGGGGCCCAGGAACTTGAAGGAGAACAACTAACTACAGGGGGAAAACACAATAAGCTGTCTTACACAACATCACCCCCATTGGTTTGGCCAGAAGGGTTTAGTCAAGGTTCTGACTAGCACAGCATTGTTTTCTTGGACTGCCAGTGACTCTTTTGGGTTTCAGACAAAAAACAAATGATCTCAAACGGAGGTGCAAAAGGATTTTGAGATGCATCTAAATTGGGCAATCTCTTGCCTCCAGAAACTCCATTCAAGGTAGAATATTTATTTATTTATTTATTTATTAATACATTTATATACCACCCATCTTTCAAAATGAACTCTGGGTGGTTTATAACAACATAACGGAAAAGAATCAATAATACACTAGAGATGGGCACGACTTGAAAAAAAATTTTTTCGAGTTGCCGTTAGTCGGGCCGGTCCCGTTTCGGGTCGTTTCTGTTTTTCGTGAAAATTCGCAAAAAATTAGTCGGTTCGTTTTTTTTGTTTTTTCATTTCCGTTAGTACTGGGTTTTTTGGGGGGGAGCGGGCTCCTGGAGGCACCTCTCTGGGGTGGGTGCCTCCTCTGGCCTGCTGTAAGGGAAAGTGGGCTCCTGGAGGCACCCGTGGGTGCCTCCTATCCTCACCCAATAGGGAGGGGAAGCAGGCTCCAAGAGACCCCTCAACATGGGGGTCTCCCCTCCTCACCTGCTGCTGCTGCAAAATGCTATGCAATAGCCATATGGATATTGCATAACAGAATGTGCAGACAGTGACTGTGAAGACTAGTGGATGGCACTGAACCCAGAGCCATAGTGAGATGCCTAACTAAGGCTCTCGCACCACCATGTCTCACACAGAAGGGAATTGTACTTGCTGCGTGTAGTGCAATGCAAGCAAGTAGATCTGGCTTTAAGGTGGGTAAGTGCAAGGGCTAGGGTTAGGCTAGTGACGGGTAAGGTTACGGTGGGCTAGTGGGTTGCACCTCTGGGTGCCTCTCTGACCCACTAAGAAGACAGTCTGTGACGTATGGGTATGGAGTCAAGGGTTAGGGTTAGGGTTAGGGGGGCTAGGGCAGGTTTTAGGGGGCTTTTTGGCACATCCCAGAAGTCTCCATGGCCAAGTGGCCATGCGATTGGTGGGATGGCTCCAAAAATTTGCATGGTCGTCCACTCCCACATGGCTGGCCACTTGGCCAGCCCATCATTGCGCAGGTCTAAAATAAATAAATAAAATAAAATCAATGGAGGACAGAGGAGGAGAGGAGAGACATTTTGTTGCAAGAAAAAACCCACTGCTACTGTGAAAAATCTGGTAGTTTATACATTTTCGCGTGTTTCTGTTGTGCTTGTGTGTTTTTGGACCACAATTTCAAAAACAATATTGCGTTCGCCGCCCCATTTTGGATCCCCCGCCCGCACCGCATGGCATGGCGATGGTGACTCGCGAGTCCGGCTGCCCAGGACGGGGGGGAGGCGGGACCCCCCCTCCAGAAGCCACCCCTCCGGTAGGTGCCCTGCGCCCTTAGTCAAGCAGGCATTTTTCCGCCTGCTTTTTTGGCCCGGGAATGGGTGGGGGGAGAGTTTAAAAGTTTTTTCCTGTGCCGTCCGTGCCGCTTGCTTGCGCTTTAATTGCGGCGGGCGGCGGCCGGCGAGACTGGGCTTTTTGCTGGCTGGCTGCGAGCCTGCGGCGAGTCCCACAGAGTAGCCCACAAGGATGGGGGATGGGGGGGAGGCCGGGGACCTCCAGAAACAACCCCTCTGGTAGGTGCCCTGAGGCACGGCAGGCATTTTTCCGCCTGCTTTTCGGCCGGGAACCGGGTTTTTTTTAACTTTTAAAAACTTTTTTCTGTGCTGCGTGGCATCGCGCGATTGCGCGATGCAAGTAACGAGCACGACAAATCAGACCAAAATTGTTTGTTCGTCGGTTCGAGCTTGAAGTCTGGCGGAGTAATTCCCGTTACCGTTTCCGTAGAGTAACGGAAACGAGTAACGGAAACGGAAACGGGAATACCGCTAAGTCGTGCCCATCTCTATAATACACCAATACAATTACAATAAAAGCAAATAAAATAGAGATGGGCACGAATAAAAAAATGGTGTTTCGTTTGTAGTTTAGGGGGTCTGTTTCGGTTCGTTTCCGTTTTTTGCTAATTTCTGAAAAAAATCATTTTCGTTTTTGTTCGTTTCGTTACCATTTATTTCAATTTTGGTGATTTTTTTGGATTTAAAGCAGTTCACTGTATTGCCGTAACGAAAACAAAACGCACAACAAAATTTCCGGTGTTTCTGTTTGTTTCGTTTCATTTTAGAGACAAAATTTGTTTGTCGTTTCATTGCGTAACGAAATGAAAAAATGAAAATGGAAATGAAAAATTATTCATTTCGTGCCCATCTCTAAAATAAAACATAAAAACAGGATGTCTCAGAACAGGTAGAATGTGCTGAAAAAGCAAGAAAAGAGGCTAGAATCCTCTTCTTTTATGCACACCATGGTAAGTGCAATAGTATGAATTGCAGCAGTGAATTTCTGATGGCTAGTAAGTTTCCACTTGTATATTCCTCATGGTGTAAGTTAGAGAAGGTGTTCTCTGTGGCTGCTCCAAGACTTTAGAACTCCTTCCAACAGGAGGCCAGGCTGGTCCCATCTTTTGTTGTCCTTCCAGCAAACAGAAACCTTTCTCCTCGGGAAGGCTTTGCCTTAATGACTGACAAGAGCGGCTTTAAAACCCAATTCTTTATAAATTCTTGCTTCAAAATCTTTAATTAGTAATGGATAAACAAAGTAATTATGTATTTGCATTATTATTTTTATTTTCTTTTAAGATTATATAATTCCTTGTTTACTAATTATGACTTGATGTTATTTATGCATATTGTTTTGAATGTTGTAAACTTTCCAGAGTGTTGTTTTAGACCAGATGGATGGGATATACATGTAATAAATGAATAAGTTAAAAATAAGTAAGTCAGTAAGCTGGTGCTCAACCAGAGATACAAGTGGCAGTTTGTTCATCAGTGGGAACTTGAGGTACACCTTCTCCATGAGCATCATGAGATCGATTTGACGCTATCTGTTTCTCATGGATGGAATCAAGGTGGCCTTGCATGAGACCAAGTGCCACCACGTGGAAATCCTGTGTCTTTGTATGTACCTCTAATTTACAGAGCCATCCATCTTCTCTTGGATGTGCCACCCAATGCCGTTCTACAAGTTCAAGGTGAGGAGAAGAAGTACTGCAGCTACATTAAGCCCTAGCATTTCAGACTGCAAATGGGTTATGTCACTTCAGATTTGCTTTAGGACTCCATGCCTTATACCTTGATAGTCCATTATATAGCCATTGGGCCACAGGCCATGCCAAGGAAGGGTGCTCAGGTGTCATTTGGGCTTCTCTGCTACCCTGTAGAGAGGGCTTTCTTTGCAAAACCCTTTTAGACTTCTACAAACAGTGCCGTTCTTCCAGAGTTAATGAGATTTCTTCCCGGTCTTCTTTCAGTCCAATTGTGTGTGTTTTAAGTAGTAATAGAAATGAATGTACTCTTACAGCCTCCAAATAAGGCCTTCAGATAAAGCATTAGTATGCCAACCTAGCAGTTCGAAAGCATGTAAAGGCAGCTAGATAAATAGGTATCGCCATAAAAATCAGGAAGGTAAACAGTGTTCTGTGCAGCCATGTTGGCCACATGGCCAAGGACTTGCACAACACTGGCTCTTTGGCTTGAAAATGGAGATGAGCACTGCCCCTAGAGTCAGACATGACTAGCACGCATATGCAATGGGAACCTTTACCTTTTTATGGAGAAATAAGGTTTTGGGACAGCCAAGCAGCTACACCCATTTTTGAGTTACTGCTTTCTATTTTTCTTCTGTTTCCTATTCCTTTCTCTGCATTATTTTATGCCAATGAGTTTATGCCATTTTCTTTGTTCTGCTCTGGGACACCGTGTTCATTATTTTTTCATGCCTACAAAGCTTGGTCCTCCATCTACCCTACAGTTACATTTCCTGTGTCAACAGCATTCTTTTCGCTGAGGAGCCATGATCAGTGAATGAATTTGGATTGGTGATTCAGGCTGTGGCCACACCAATGAAACATTTTCCAGTTCTTCCCCTGTGATTTTGCAATGCAAATGTGTGACCACATTATGTATGGCCATTATTCATTCTTTTACCCCCTCAAGGCTAATCCCTGGAGATCATTTTTCACTCAGCCTCTCCTTGTTTTGTTGTTGTTGATCTTTTGGGGGGAAATGTGTTGCTTTGTATATGAATAATCATATCACAATTTTAAAACTAATTGTCACTGTGAATGCCCTTTTAAAATATTTTTTACTTTTTTAAAAAATGTTTCAGGGACATTTGTGAGGATTTGTCAGTTAATTTCTGTCAAACAGTCTAAACAAGTATCTCTAGGTGCTTATTCAATTGGAAGGAAATGACTTGGTAACCCCAAAATGCATAAAAGCGAAAGGCAAAGCATTCTGCTTACACACTTAATGCACTTTCTGGTTGGTTTACAAGTAATTATGCAGGCTACATATTGCCCGCCCCCACTCTCATCAAGCGGGGTACTCATTTTACTGACCTCAGAAGGATGGAAGGCTGAGTGAACCTTGAACCAACTACTTGGGATTGAACCCCAGATCTTGAGCACAGTTATGACTGCACTACAGCATTTTAACCAATGTGCCATGATGTTGTTTGGAACATACATCCTAGAAAAACTACCACTTGACCTCAAAGCACAACAGGAATGTGAAAAAAAGGCTTTGCAACCACAGGGGGATATTTTGCTGGTGTGACCATGGACAAGTCCACTTCATCAGGCATCAGTGGTTCTGATGTCAGCAGGAAGGTGAAGCTCCACCAGGTTTTCACCCAGGACCTATCCAAGGTGCTGAAATGGGTTGAGGCTGAGGCTTCAGCACCCTGGTCAGCTCCTTTAAAATTGGATTAAACTCAGAGAGATTTGCCCTCCATTGCAAAACTGGCATCATATCAGCCTCCATTGTACATAGCTTAGGACATTTATATGATGCCTAATACTGCATTAGGAAATATGGGGAACATGAGGACTCATTCAATAGGAAACAATGGAAGTCTCATTGTTACCCATGCAGGGTCTCCTCTCAAATATGCATTTTGGATTGCATCAGACTTAAGTCAATGTTTCAGTTGAAACAGAGATGGACTGATGCTAAAATCGATTCATGGTCATCCTGATGGTGTAGTCACAGGTCTACCTTTACAATCCATCTCAGGGCATATTTCCCCTACCTGGATCTTGAACTTGCAATTCATTATCTGGGATTATTCCTGGAATCACCCTTTTTTTTTTGAATTATTGAATAATATGTGGAGGAACTGGGAAGGACAAAGAGCATCAGAAATGATGATGCCCTGAGTGTCCCGCATTAGGAAGGCTGACCATGGCCTATCAAATTCAGACAACTTGATGGAGAAAAGCTGACCATCTTAGAAAAACAAACAGTGGCTCTTGATTTGACACTATTCCGTGCATGCCAAGAGGTGGCAAATAGCTTTATAATTTATGGGTGATGCTGACTACCAGATAGACAGATGCTGGGAGTGTCCATATCAGCAATTCTGACTGAAATAGCTATTCTAATCTCCTTTTAAGAGAAAGGTTTATATTGCCATTTCTCGCTCTACAAAACCTGCCTCAAGACTCATCTCTGTTGATTTTGGAGCCCTGAAAATATCACGACCACCAACAGGTTTTACGTAAAACTGGGTGATTTTTTTTTCCTGTTAAAGGATGGATAAAAAGGTCAGTGAGAATTCTGCAAAGGCGGACCCATTGTTATGAGCTGTTTATGAAAACAAGGACATTACTCTTTCCAAACAAGAAAAGACATATAGACTTAGTAACATTGATGCCAGCATGTCATCTTATAATTAGCAAACCTAATTGCTTGAGAGCCATTGAAGCCTTCTGTTTCCAGACCTTTGACTTTTTCATGAGGTAAGACGTGCCTCTCTGTTATTCCTTTCCTCAAATGAAGATGAGTAGCTTTTGATTTAATTGGTGCTTTAAAACAAAAGTTACTATTTTGGGCATCTCTAGCTAGCTGACCTTTTCATGTCTTGCTTCTGCCATTTCCGATGCTCTGAATACGGACCTCGTGTTTCATAAGCCACCAAAGCAAACATAGCCCACTTGTCATATAAAAACAAAGCACTGCGGATAAATTGGCCTTTAGGTTTGGGGGTGGGGTGGGGTAGCAATTATCTTGAGAGAAAAAAAATCTCCCAGAATGCAGTGGTACTTCTTTCTAAGGAGATGCACCCAGCATCTTACCGCCCATTTTCATTCAGCTTGTATTTAAATACAAATAAGTATTAATTGGATCCAGGCAAACAAAAAGAGTCTCATGGCACTTTTAAGAGGGTCAGGGTTAGGGTTAGGGTACCTCAAATGGCTTGAATGGAGTATCTGCAGCCCAGAGACCTTTGGGGAGTGGGTGGCATATAAGCTAGCTAGCTAAATAAATAAACAAACAAACAAACAAATAAATAAATAAATAATTAAATATGGCCATAAAGATTCTCAGTCCTCCAGGTGAGGTTATCCAGAAGTTGAGTCATGGCAACTGGAATTCTTTTCTTGTGAGATCAAAATCTTTCACTACTCATCCCAGTAGCTATGCCAGTCTGAGGAAAGTTAGTGGAGGGTCTTCCAATTTATAGTTCACCTGGCTCTTTGGGTGGACAGTGGCCTGAATAGGCTCGTTAGGTGGACTCAACTTCCAGATCCTCTAATATGGTACACACAGCATCTGAGGCAGAGGATATTAGAGTATGATAAATTAACTGTTGTGGCCCTAATGAGCATGAAATGAACCACAAATCCAAAACAACAATGACAACTCCAACAATGACAATGACAACAATGGCAACGACAACGACAAAACCCAATTGGAATGTTTCATGGTTCATTTCAGGAGACTGTGGGGAAACATGCCTACCTAGAATAAAATGAAACACCAAGATGTTATCAGAATTAGCACTTTATGTGCCTCATTTTGGGGAGCTCAACCCTAGACAGACAGCCTGGTGCCACTTAATCTGTTCTCTTGGTAACATTGGGGTGGACCTAGAGAAAACCTAGTGTGGGATGGATTGACGGGTCAGGCAGACAACCATGAAGCTTCAGGCCCAGTCTGTGGAAGTAGCTGGTTGCAGGAGACACACCCTGGACAGCTCTGCAGTTTCACTCTTGCAGCAGTATGAGAAGAAGACACAAATCTAGCTTCCATCTCCTTCCCAAATCTGCCCACATTCAGTTCCCTCCCCAGTCTACCTCATGATGAGCAATGCCCTGCCTCAAGTTCCCCTGCATGAACGGCTCATTTAAGTTTTCAATCCCAGCTTCTGCAGAGCATTTGCCAGTTGGGGGGCCTGGGTTGGGGGGGGTGTAACTCAGGTGTCCCAAATCCAACCTTCACCACACATGGAGGGTGTGTGGAGGAGAGTCATCTGAAGACTCGCTCTGAGTTTGGCACTTCTTATTTTAATTCAAATGCTCCCCAAAATCTCCAGATGCAGAAGGGTTCATTTTACCAGAAAGAGTGGGAGAGCTGGTGGTTCGTGAAGAGCAGCAAACCCCAAAGCATCACACACCACTGTCTTCTCAGCTCTTGGCCATCTCTACACTCAGAGAATATGTCATCTCTTTGGGAATGAGGATCTTACAAAAAGAAAGGAAAACCCAGATAGGAAGAGTATCTTGAATACACTAGTTCTATTCAGAGAACTTTCCCAGTCCTGCAGAGGCTGCTGAGCATAATCTTACTGTAGCCCACAGTGAAGAATGCTGGTAGTTCCAGTTCAACAACATCTGGAAAGCTACACGTTGCCCACCTCTATATTATAAGTAAATCTCATTTCCATTTTCTAGCTGCTTCTGGTAGGGCAGGGGAAGTCCTCTTTGGAGAGACCCTGTCAATGTCTGTAGGCAGTACTAAGCTAAAAGAACCAGCAGTTTAGGGTGCATTAAAGGTGCAGTAAGCCAGCATCCTGGTTTCCGCGTATGCTTCCAGCTGTGTCAGATTCAGGTATCATCCAAACACCAGAATATTTGTTCTACTATTTCTTTATATGCAGAGTTATTCAGGTTTAATGGAGTGATTGATCAACCAGGCCTGATCAAATGAGGTTTTAATCCTACACTCACTTACCTTGGAGTAAATCCCCATTGATTTCAGTGTAATTTACTACTGAGTGGACTTGCACAGAATTGCATTCTTGATTGGCTAATGGCACACTTTAGTAAACACATTATCTGGAAGTCAGTCTTATTGAACACAGGTTGACACACAGAAGGTTGTGCAGTGTGTGTGTGTGTGTGTGTGTGTGTGTGTGTGTGTGTGTGTGTGTGTGTGTGTGTGTTTTACTGGACCCGGTGTAATTGTTGCCTTGAGCCTTGGCACCCATTATTGGTCTAAATTGATTTCATGCCATGTTATCTCATTACAGATGTTTTGTACCATTAATCATTACAGGCCAGATGTGGTTTTTCATGTGCCTTAGCAATAAGAGGCCTGGAAGTCGGCTCAGAATTGGCTTGACAAACTGAGCTATTTCTTCAGTGCCACCACCTAGATATGTTTTCGGGGGAAACAAAAACAGTTGTTGTTTACAAATTTAGCACCAGTTGTAGTCCCTCACTGAAATACCAGTTATGTAACTGAGAACAACCAGCTTTATTTTAAACATCCATCTCTGTATCTTTGTGTGTACGTTTTCTTTGTAGGGAGTCTTCCTTTCCACAAACACTAGATTTTACAAAAGTTGTGTGACAGTCTATAGGAAATGCTAGAACATGAATCTCTAAAGCAGGCATGCCCAAACTTCGGCCCTCCAAATGTTTTGGACCACAATTCCCACAGTCCTTTGTCACTGGCAATCTAAGCCTAGAATTTTGAGAGTTGTGGTCCAAAACATCTGGAGGGCCGAAGTTTGGACATGCCTGCTCTAAAGTCTGGACAATCCAAAATGTGTTTGGCTTGCATTGTTGCTAAGCCAAAAAGGGAGTGAGATTTCCTTTGGGGTGGCAATGGAGCTTGATTTCACAATGGAAGCAAGTGTCAAGGTGAACCAATTCATATATTCTACGCTGGTATTTTCAAACAGAAACAAGGCTTTTACTAGCAGTTCTGTAGTGTGTGAACTAAAGAAGCTCTGTGACCACAGCTTCTCCTCCCTCTAATGTGCTGGATGTAGGGCAATAGAGTAGTACATTTGGAAACCAAGACGTGACAGTCACAGGGTGGGAAATTCTAGTTCAGCCACCTTCATGGAAGAGAGATGGCCCTTGCAAATCACAAAGCTCTGGAAGGCAGACAGGACATCTTAACAAGGTGGGTTTGTCCCTCTTTCTCACAGCGTACCTGGCAGGTAGCTCTCAGGGCCGCACTTCCTTTGCAATGGTGGAAAGTTATGAATCAGCAGCCAAGAATTTGCACGCATAGAGAACGCCTTTTGCAAATGAAAATTAATGAACTCCTGCTACTTGGCAGAAAGAGATTGTTTATTAACTGGTCTGTGTGTTAATGTTGATTCGTGCTCCCCTCCTCCCTCCCTCTCGCCCCTTGGCCTCTGCAGATGTGCAGCACATTAAGAGACGCGACATCATCCTGAAAAGAGAACTCGGTGAAGGTGCTTTCGGGAAGGTGTTCCTTGCAGAGTGCTACAACCTCAGCCCCACCAAGGACAAGATGCTGGTGGCTGTGAAGGTAACGTCCCAAGGGTGCCCATGCAGAATGGCGGATCTCAACAAAAGACAATGCACAAGTTAGGTGCTGCCCTTCCTCCCATCAGCTGTACCTCTGTCATAGCTGGGATATAGGGTAGACCTTCTCTGGGGTAGGATGGAGAAACAGCCTTTAGGGAATTTAGACCATCTAGAACAGTGGTTCTCAACCTGTGGGTCCCCAGATGTTCCTGGACTGCAACTCCCAGAAGCCTCTACCACTTACTGTGCTGGAAGGGGTTTCTAGGGGTTGCAGTCCAGGAACATTTGAGGACCCACAGGTTGAGAACCACTGATCTAGAAGATGTCAAAGTATAGCAGAGGGGAAAATAATAACCACAGGAGCTGGAAACAACTGAAATATGAAGGCTTTCTTTTTTCCACAGATCTCAAAAATAAATAAAAACAGCAAAAGGGACATAATTTGAGTCTAGCATTTAAGTCTAGCCCAAGGGGGAAGAAAAGATGTGTAATCTGTGTTGGGGTGGAGGGTTAAGATAAATAAGGAAGGTAGGGGAACTCTGTTTCTCTCAAGGCACAGCAGCAACATCATGAAGATATTAAATCGTGAGAAGTAATTGAGAGCATGAGATTAGGATGGATGCTTTGCCATCTGTTCACTGTATTGTCATCCATCTAAATATCTCTGGTCAGGTTATTCCCTGAGGAACAAGAATTAAAATGAAATTATGTGGTGCCTTGAATCAGTATGGCATAAACGGATAACTCAGAATGTAAAGTTTTGAAGTGTTAAGTTTCTCAGTTTTCCAATGATAGGTCCTTCTTATCACACGTCACACCTCAGAAACATGGGACTTGACATGCCTGGATTTTCCTTCAGAAGAGCCATATTTCAGAAGATGTGTCCTCTAAGAAGGAACACAATTTGAAACATTTCAATCTAAATCCTTGAAAGTTTCTAGGGCCCTTCAGGATGGATGCTCATATCATCTTTCTTTGGGCCAGAGAGTGATTTTCTCACATTCTTTGTCAGTTTGGTCTATTAATAGAGGCAAAGTATGCTGTTTATTATTTTTTCTGTGATTGGTTGAATTGCCACCAAGGAACCTTTGAAGCAGAAAGCAGCTGAACTTATTTAAAACTCATCAAATGCCTATGTATTCATCATTCTGCTTTTTATTTAAGCACCCGTCATGCCTCCTCCTGAGTGCTGTGTCCAGTTCTGGATACCACATTTTAAGAAGGATGGCAGAAAAGTGGGTCAAGTTCAGAGGATAGCAACCAGGCTGATCAGGGGACTGGAAACCAAGCCATAGAGGGAAAGAACTGGGCATGCTTAGCCTTGAGGAAAGAATGCTGGGGGAGTGATATGATAGCACTTTTCAAATAGTTTGAAAGGGAGTCCTACAGGGGAGAGGTAGGATCTCTTCTCACTCCTCCCAGTATGCAAGACAAATAATAATGGGCTCAGGTTGCAAGAAGTCAGATTTCAGCTGAATATCAGAAGAAAAAATACTTCTTAATTGTTGGAGCAGTACAACAATGGCACCCACAATCTTGGGAGGTGGTAAGCACTCTAACGCTGAAGGCATTCAAGAGAAAATTGGTCAAGCCATCTGTCACATCTTCGGTTTGGATTCTTAGCTTGAGCAAGAAGTTGGACTCAATGGCTTTTGAAGCCCCCTCCCAACTCAACTCTTCTGTGATTCTAAAACATGTATATATTTTACCATCTGGATTTCTGAGCAGCTTGTCATCCATTATCTATTCACAAGAACATACTGAATATCTCATTATCTGTTAGGTATCCATTATGGCATGAAAATTAGCCTTACCTGCTATCAGCTAGAGATATGAAACCTATCCTGATGACGTGACATTGAAATCAACAAAGCTGTATTCACAGGAGCAGATTCATTTCATCTTTTGTTCTAAACGCAGGCTTTTTGCGAAAAAGACACAAAAAGCCAATTATTTTCAACTGTGAATATCACCCTCTTCTTGAAGGGTCCTTCTGAGCAACATTTTGAGGCCCGCAACTGAGAAAATTGAGCAGTCATGGCCAACCAGAGTATGATTGAGAAGCCACTTCATAGGGACATAAAAGAGCAACCCCCCCCTCTCTCTCTCTGCACCCAAGGAATGAAAGTAAGGTTTTGAAAATTACAAAGAGAGGATTGGACAGCTGTCTTCATTTCTTCTTTGTGTGTGTGTGTGTGTGTGTGTTGTGTCATTACAGTCATGACCGACTCTTCATGACCCCGTGTCCATGGAGTTTTCTTGTCAGGAATACTGGAGTGGTTTGCTAGTTCCTACCCAGCACCTGGTATTCCCTGGTGGTCTCCCATCCAAGTACTAACCAGGGCCTTAGCTTAGCTTCCGAAATCAGGTGACATCGGATGTGCTTAGGGCATCTAGGCAGCTTCATTTCTTCTTTAAGGGTATGCAAAAAACTTCACATCTGTACCCATTGATCTTTGGAACTGAGGCAGCCAAATCAACCCACCCACAGTAAAACAATAATAATCATACTAAAAGCCACCCTTGTTGAGTTGGGTCGTCATAGTGAGATATGGAGGATTTTGACCTTGGTTTCACATGGCTTGGAGCCTGGCTAGGTTAAACATAAGAGGCAGCTATTACCCTTTGAAGGCAGCTTTGAGATGGAGAAATTTCAGAGTTGAGCGGGTGCCAAAAGAATTGCTTTTGTGACTGGAAATTCTTCTGATCTCATTTACATCTGTCATGGTGAATGGACTATGCTGCCCTGCTTCCATTTGAACGTCTCTCTTGGACACCCACTTGCATAGGCATCTTCCTAGTTGGTCCCCATTCCAAGCTAATTAACATTAAAGGTTTTGCAGGAGCTCATCCACTGTAATACCATGTGAATAGTAATTGTGCCATCCAGTTGATTCCAACTTATGGTGGCCCTTTGCAGGGCTAATGAATACTCAGAAGTGGTTGACCCTTCCCTTCTTCTGGGGCCATCCTCGAACAATGTGGCTTGTCCAAGGCCACCCAGAATCCTTCACTCCATAGGAGGCATGGTGGGGAATCAGACTCCCAACTTCTAGTTCCTATCCAGCTAACTCTTAATACCATGTTAACAAGGAGGAAATAGCAAAGACTAATTCAGAAGTCAGACATTCAGATGGTGTCCCTTATCACAGGAACATAGGGAGATGCTGTGGTCCAAGTCAGCCCCTTGGCCCTTCTAGACCAATATTGTCAACTCTGACTGGCAATGGTTCTCCAAGCTTCTTGGCAAGTTTCTTTACTAGACCTAATGAGGTATCCCTGACATTCTTTGCTCGTTTCCCATCTAAGCTTTAAACAGAATGAGCTCTGCTTGGCTTCTGAAATCAGCTGTGTTCAGTGTAGGAGGCTGATAAATGACAATAATCACAACTTCCTAGAGAGTTGTCTGCATTCACAAAGTGGATGGTAGACCCAATACAGGTGAAAGTCAGGGTGCAAAGGAGGGGCTTGAAATACATATTGTCCTGTATTTTTATTCCCTACTCCAGTTTTGGCGAACCTATGGCATGGGTGCCAAAGGTGGCCCTCAGGGCCCTTTCTGCGGGCACCCAATATCACCCATTCCCAGCCACCTGTATTCAGGTTAAATTGCTGTATTGGCACTTAGTTGAAAAATGAGTGGGTTTTGATTTGCAGTTTGGGCACTTGGTCTCTAAAAGGTTCACCATCACTGCCGTACTTCCTCTAACATGGTAAACTGAGGTTCAGCCAGTGGCAGAGCGAAGACTGAAAGTGGACATTGTGACCTCCTGGGTTTGCCTCTCTGTCTTTCTCTCAGGCTCTGAAGGACCCAACGTTAGCTGCCCGAAAGGATTTCCAGAGGGAAGCAGAACTTCTCACCAACCTGCAGCATGATCACATTGTGAAGTTCTATGGGGTCTGTGGTGATGGAGATCCCCTCATCATGGTCTTTGAATACATGAAACATGGAGACCTGAACAAGTTTCTAAGGTAAGCCCTGAATCTGTCCCTGTTTCTGCAACCAGCTCTCAGAGAATCTGCTTATTCAGTGGCATCCTCTTTTGGAGAGAGTGTAGGTCACAGGAGGCTCCCTATTACTGTGGACCAGAGCGTAGACAAAATGGAAGCGATTTCCCCATGTACCACCTCTTCTCCCAACTGGGAAGCCAAGTGGCATGAGTCAGAAGGGCAACATCCTCACTGTGAGGACCATCTAAACTGTAAGAGCCTCCCAGAGAGTGCTTGAAGCTCTATGGGATGATATATAAGCAAGGGGATATATATCCCCTTGGACCACATCTCAGGAGTTGTGATTCCATCAAGTGTTTGTTAGGTCCAGCTATCAGGAGAGGGTCATGATGAGGAAACCAGGAGCTGTTCCAGAGAAGGAAATCTGAGGGGAAAGAATCAGGAATGGAAGTCCAATGGCACCTCAAACCCAACCCAACCCTGGGATAACTCTTGTCAAGAACAGGGAAGCATTTAGGATTTCCCCTTTGCCAGAAGAAGAGAAAACAGGTGGCCAATCTGGATGATAGAAAGCAAGGAATCAGTGACATTTTGCATCCCTCATCCACTGTGCAAACAATGAATCCATTTCCATGGGCTTTGTTCATTTTAGCTGGCATTTAAAGGAGAAGGCATTTTGTGTTGCCACCAGATTGTCCTCTTCCCTCTTTATTATGAACATGGCACTTTGGAAGCCCACCGAACTGGAATGCATAGGGCCAGGCCATGTCAGAGACAATTTGATGAGTCCTCCCTCCTCATATATCTCTTCTGTTTTCATTACCCAGCCTCTAATCCTCTTTTGGATCTGAGCGACTGAAAGATGAGATGTTCTATTTCCAAGACGGTCTGAAAAGCTTCCAAAAAGCCAGAAGCTTTGTTCGGCTAGATTTAACAACAACCAAATATTGACATATTCTCCATGCCTGGCCAAGGTCAAAGATTCTTTGTTCCACTGGGAATTCCCTCCTAAACCTCAGAGGGCATTTCAAGGGCTGGGGGACCCATATGAATTAGACCCATGGGATGGGAGGGAAAGGATTTTAGATCCCTTTGACAACAGCCAATGTTGCTTCTTTGGATCAAGCTTTGTAGCTCCTGGTTTTTGCATTCAAAGTGCCCCCCCTAGTGCTTAAAGCACCCTCTACAATGGTTCACCCTGGTGGGAATCAATTACACAGGCTACACACTGTCCTCCACTCCCCCAGCAAGCTTGGTACTCAATTTACTGACCTTGGAAAGATGCAAGGTTGAATGAACCTTCAGCAAGCTACTGGAGGTTGAACCAGTAGCTGAGTTTTGGATGCAGTATTGCAGTTTTACCACTGTGCCACGAGATATTTTTTTAAGCACCAGTAAAACAGTTTCTTTTATTGGAAGGAGAGTTTTTGTCAACATAACTCTCTCTCTCTCTCTCTCTCTCTCTCTCTCTCTCTCTCTCTCTCTCTCTCTCTCTCTCTCTCTCTCTCTCTGTGTGTGTGTGTGTGTGTGTGTGTGTGTGTGTGTGTGTGAGAGAGAGAGAGAGAGAGAGAGAGAGGTGCCTTCTCCTTGTCTTATGCTTGCGAATGAAAATAAGAACCCAGTAAAATATTCTTCCTGCCTGTGAGTTGTTGAGATGTTTTCTGTCAGACTCAAGAATGGCTTTCATGTTTGGGAAGATGATGTCTGCACACATTTTCACAAACTGCATAATTATCACCATTGAATGGCACAATTTCTGTATAGAATCATATAGAGCTGGAAGAGTCCTCAAGGGCCATCCAGTCCAACCCCCTTGCCATTCAGGAACTCTCATCAAAGTACTCCCAACAGATGGCCATCCAGCCTCCTCTTAAAAAACCCCCAAAGGAGGATGCTCCTCCACCCTTCCACTGCTGCACAGCTCTAACTGTCAGGAAGTTCTTCCTGTTGCCTTCTTAGTTCTATCTTCCAGCTATCCATCTGCTTCTTTTGATTCTGATGCATGTGTGAGCTTTGCTTCGCCATTTTTTGCACTCAGTTTGCACAGAGGCATAGTGTACAACTTACATAAACCACAGTGTGAGGTAAGACTTGTTTTTAGCATTGTCATGCTGAGACAACAAATTTCATGGGGGTTAATGAGTTTTTAACAGGGTGTCTCTACACATCTCAAGTTAAGGAATTGCTATAGAATCACCTGTAGCTTACTGAGCTGTATGATACAGCAAGTCAAGTGAGAACATCTAAAGCAACTTCTTAAATTGAGGCACTCACCCTTCAAAAGCTACCGAATTCAGCTAGCTACACAAGATATTTTTGTATGCCGGATATTAATGGCCAGTGAAAGCATCAGCTAGTTTGTTGTCTTCCTCATGCAAAACCACTGATTGTAGTGTTAAGGTATTGCATCTAGTGTGTGTTACTTTTGGAGTTCCGGAGAGGTGACGGGTTGGTTGCCTCTGAGATTCGGATCTCAACAATGCAAATACCAATTTGGATATTGGCTGTTGTTCTTCCAATCAGACATTGTGGGTCTTGTTTCATTTTGTTTTTAGACTTGTGCTAAACCGAATCTCTTTGAGAAGACATGCCATCGATGGTGCCTAAGATAGCAGCAGCCACCATTTCTATTTACGCTGTAAATTGTGTGTGGTGGGGTTAGTTTCATAGACTCATAGAATAGTGAGGTTGGAAGGTTCCTACAAGGCCATCAAGTTCAACCCCCCCTTCCATGCAAGAATATAAAATCAACAGCCATCTGCCAGATGGTTGCCCAGATTCCTCTTCATTTCATGGTGTCATGTCACTCAGCTTCAGCCATGCTCACGCCAGTCCCTTGAACTGCTCTCTCATTCCTGAGGCATGTCAGACGCGATGGGGGTCCTGTCAGGAATTACCAAAAAGCCCAACTTAAATTACAGTGATTGGGATGACAACAAAGCCGTGCTGAAATGGCAGCTCAGGAAAGAGCTTCAGTATCTAGTCTAACATGGAAAGGTGGCCAAAGAAGCAGGTGATATTCTGTACTGCTGCCATTTTGTTTGTACATATAAATTTTAGAGCTGTGAAATCATCTGTTGAAATCAAGGCAGTGACAAGAAAACCTTGTTGTGACTCACATCAAAGTTGATGAACAAAGCTTAATGCTGTAGCCCGGAATATTAGCAGGTACCAGGTGAGAAGGACAATTTCGAACCCCATTCTTGGAGAAGATTGGATGATGATGATGATGATGATGATGATGATGATGATGATGATGATGATGATGATGATGATGATGATGATGATGATGATGATGATTGCAGGAGTCATTTTGACTATCTGCAACAATCCCGGTTAGAAGGTTTTGTGTCTTGTCCTTTTAAAAATCAACAAGGGGTCTTGTTTTGGTGGATCTACAAATCACAACTTGGTTCTCATGTGTAGGCTGAAGAGAAGGGAACAAATTATCTCAACCAAAACATATTGAAGAATTCAACAAAAAAAGGTGCAATGACTAGCTCTTAAACAATGCAAAAAAATAAAAATAAAAAAAAATAAATCCTTAGCCAATGGATTTTGGCCAATATGTTTAACCAAACAGAAATTTGGAAACAAGCTCTCCTACCACACACACACAACTGAACCAGAAATTTCAGTCCAGCTGAACCAGACATATTTGTCAGTATCTTGACCTATCTCTCTACCATCTCCTCCTCATACACCTCAAAGACATTAGGAAGCAGAAATCCGGGGGTGGGGGTGTACAAGCATGTTGGATCTTGCTGTTCTAGCAGGTTAGCTCCATGCTGGATTCAATTCATCCATCTTTCAATTTGCTCACTCTCTGCAGGGTGGCAGCTGCTGCTGCTGATGAGGGTGAAATGCTAGGAATTATTTCAAAGAGAATTCAGAGGTGTGTGTGTGTGGGGGGGTGAAGCTACACATTTCTGCAGCCTCAAGAAAAACAAAACAGAAGGTCATGGCAGTGCTGCTGTTCTGCCACCTGTAAGGTGGTCCAGTCTAGCCAAATGTTGTGTGGCAGACCAACATTGACAAATCTAACATCTAATCATGATTAGCCCCATCAGTTGCACCCAAAAGCTTGAAGTAAAAGTCACTCTAGAACAGTAATGACGAACATTCGGCACTCCAGATGTTTTGGACCACAACTCCCACAGTCCATGGTAATTGACAATCTAGGCTTGGAATTCTGCAAGTTGTAGTCCAAAACATCTGGAGTAGCGAAGGTTCACCACCACTGCTCTAGAAGCATCTTTACATATCCTTATGGTTACTACCAGTAGCTGCAATCAGAAGGTAAAAAGAGGAAAATAAGATATATAAAACTGAGCCTCTGTGCCCTGCATCATTGCTCCTTCTCTTATGGTGGACGTCAAGGAAGAAGAGTAGGCTATCAACAAAATAGCAGCAAACACACAGCAAAAAATAGCTGGCTTAGTATCAGGGATTGGAAAGGCTTTATGAATCTAGTTAGTAGGGAAGGAGGTGGGAAGCCAGCCACTTAAGACTGCCAAACCCTCCCCGTCACTGAGACTCTGGTGGTAGGGATGCAAGATGGCTGTTTCTCCAATATGTCCTCACCCCATCTGAGCCCACTAGGAATTTAAGATCTTTTATGGTCTCTTGGTTCCACCACATTCCCAAGGTGAGGACATGAGAGAGGTCCTTCTCAGTGGCAGCTCCTAGGCTTTGGAGTGCACTGCCCCGAGAAGCCAAATTGGCGGCCTCCCTCTTGTCCCTCTGTCATCAGGAAAAGACCTCCCTCTTCCAGGAAAGTGGCATAGGAATAATATAAACAAAGGCATACATGCACAAGTAAGCCAACAACAAGCTCCTGTATTGTGCTCTGAACAGACTGGTTGGTTCAGCAATATAAACGAGACCTCCTCTTGCTTCCAACAGGGCGCATGGCCCCGATGCGATGATTCTCGTGGACGGGCAGCCTCGGCAAACCAAAGGAGAGCTGGGCCTTTCTCAGATGCTCCACATTGCGAGCCAAATTGCATCAGGAATGGTTTACCTCGCCTCCCAGCACTTTGTACACAGAGACCTGGCCACCAGGAATTGCTTGGTTGGCACAAACCTGCTGGTGAAGATTGGGGACTTCGGGATGTCTAGAGATGTCTACAGCACGGATTACTATAGGGTAAGATGGTTCTGGGGGCAGAATTGGTGGGGTGGGAGTCACACAGGGAGCCTGGGAAATATCATGGTGGTCCAGGGTGGTGGAATATTAGAGACACGAGGTCAAAGGAACTGTCTGCTTGAGGGATCCAGATTGGGTGTGGGCCTGTTCTTGATAACATTGTACTTACTATGTGTCTTTAAGTTGTGGTTTCCTTAGAGATGAATCCTCAGTCTGCATGTAGTAATCCATCAATGACCCTCTGTGACTGATAAGCCCTTTCCAGATGGACCCCATTTCATAGGAATAGTGAGGGGCTTCCTTCTAGTAGTCTAAAATCTGCTTTTGAGAACAATCACAGACAAGAGATTGACACTAAAGGTTCAGGTCTAGTTGGCCCATCAGATGAACAGATGCCCCCTGGAGGGCAACCACTCCAGAGGCAGTTTCCAACTCTCCTGCTCCACCTTCCCCAGGTTCTCCCTCTGAGAGTGGTGGGGCAGGGCAGCACCAAGCTCCTGTTTGTGCAAAGGACGAACTGGCATGAACTGGCAAATTTACACTGGCTACCAGTTGCTGCCCGGGCCCAATTCAAAGTGTTAATGCTTACATATAAAGCCCTAAACGGCTTAGGACCTGGCTACCTAAAGGACCGCCTTCTTCCATATGAGCCTGCCCGTACTTTTAAGATCAGGCCAGGAGGCCCTGCTGAAGGTGCCATCCCTCAAAGAGATAAGGGGGCGGGTGGCATGTCGAAGCAGGGCCTTCTTGGTGGTGGCCCCCCAACTCTGGAATGCCCTCCCTACAGAGATCCGCCTGGCGCCAACACTTTTGGCTTTTCGGCGCCAGACAAAGACCTTCCTGTTTGGCCAGCATTTTAAGTAGATTACTCAGTTGGACACATGAGCAGCAGAGTTGTATAATCTATAATTGGTATTGTATGTTGTTTTAATTGTATTTTATAGTTTTATAGTTTTTAATACTTGTTGTATGCCACCCAGAGACCTCTTGGTAGTGGGGCAGCTAAAAAATCTTGTTAATAAATAAATAAATAAATAAACAAACTGGTAGTTTGTGCCCATCTCTAATGGAGATACGTTGTTTACGGCCAAAGAGAAAAGCTTTCTGTTAGAAGCAACCTTGATTTTAAAAATTCATGCAATTACTTTTTCCCTTTCCTACATTTCATATGAGTTTCGAGCATCTTCATTTGCCTGAATTCCTCCCAGTCCTGCTTACATTTTTGCTTTATTCCGCTCCCTGCCTTAAACTTCCTTGCTTCTGTTTGCTTTCCCTCTCCAGCATGGCCGTGGCACAAGCTATACTTTCTGTTCTTCTCTTTTTGTGTGTCTTTTATTTTATTTTATTTTTTTATTTTATTTTTAAAAAAAATGGACATTGATAAAATAAAGAGAAATCCAATGGAGGGCAACAAAGATGATTAAAGGACTGGAGGCCATGACCTGCAAAGGGAGATTAAGGCAACTTAAGACATGAGGCTTATGGAAAAGCCAACTGGAAGAGCGACTGATAACTGTGCATAATGTATGGGGAAAGAAATAATAGGCAATTTAGGCTCAACCTCAGCACTCTGCCTCCAGCACCATCACAATTTAGATGGGGGAAATAATTTGCCGGTGGTAGATTGCTGGGTGCTATCCTTGGAAATGTTCAGGAGGGTACCAGATAAGCTTGCACGGCTTATGAATGGGGAGGGGGGAGGGGGGTCTCGCCTGGTAGACCTATTATTTGACAACTCAGCCAATGCTTCAGCCTCTCCCACTATCAGGAATTGTTTTTAAAGGGAGGCTTTCTGTCCAGGAAGAAGGTGTAAGCAGCGGCGTTGCAAGGTTTGGGGGCGCTTGGGGCCAAAGATGTTTTTTTGCGCCCCTGCAGCCCTCCCCAACTTCATCCCATCCACCCAGCAATCCTGCAGGGGCGGGGCGGGGGTGGGGCATGGGGTGCGAGTGTGCATGCATGGCAACAAAGATGCAGCCACCACTCTCACACGCCTGCCTGCCTGCCTGCAGCCGGACTCGGAAATGGGGGGGAGGGGTGGTAGGCGATTTGGCACCCCTTAATTTCTGTGCCCAGCCCCCCCACCCCCCATGCCACGCCCCTGGGATCACAGTAACGGGAAAGCAACTGCCACTGCCCCCATGATGAATAAATGTCATTAACAACATGGCCTTGTGAATCGATGATTGGAAGGAGCTCGCCTTGTGTTTTGGTCACTTTGTTTTCCAATACGTTAAGGGCTAGCTTTCCTGGGAGTTACAGAACATCAAGTCTGAAGAGAAATGGTGGATAGACTCTACCTACGTAAAATCTGGGCTCTAGCTCAAGTGTAAAGCCTATGGTGGCAGCATGATCCTTTACCGCTTCTGATTTATATAACAGTTTACATGAGCCAGGCTGGGAGGGGAAGGGAGGAACTCTCGACTGACTCTAACCCAGGGTTGTTCAACTTTGAACAGGCAGAGGTCTACTTGTTCCGGCCCAAAGTGCCTGAGGGCTACTACACTAAAACCTCTACTTACGAATTTTATCCATTCAGAGCACATGCTCATAAGTGAAAACTTTTGTAAGTAGAGCAGCGGTCTCCAATAGGAATGCATTGAAAACCAATTAATCCATTATGGAGGGAACAGATTTCAATGCACCATGGCCCTTGAGACTGCCCCGCTCTGCTGAGACAGTGGGCTGGCAGAAACCAGAACTTTGCTGGGACAGTGGTGGTCATTGGGATGGGGGAGGGAAGGGTGTAGAACCTGTCCCCTAACATTTTTAAATTGATGGCTGGTGGGCTACTTTTGAACCCTTTGCGGGCTACCGGTAGCCCACGGGCTACCTGTTGGGCAGGCCTACTCTAAACTATGCAAGGGAGCTTCATGGCTAAATGATTAAACAGGGCTGAAGAATGTTGGGTTAGACTGAATAGGAAAGGGAGTCCAATCACACCTGCAGGTGGGGACCATGTGTTCCCAAATCCTTCTCATCTTTTAGAACATGATCCTTCAGTTTCACATTGTTAGGCGTTGGTCAGTGCTTGTAAGAAATCAGGTTTGGTGTGGCTGTCAGCCGGGAATGTTAGGAGTTCTCACCCATAAAGGAACTTTTTCTAAGTTTTGGATCAAGCCTGTACAACATGGAACGCATACAAGCAAACCCAGTCCCTTAACGACATATGTTGTCAAACCATTTTGATAAAGACTCCGGTTTGACTGTATATTGTCCTTCATTATTGTAAGCCACCTTGGGTCCTTTTCCAAGGAGAAAGGTGGGATAAATATTCAAAATTAATAAAATTAATAAATATTACAGAGCAGGGACTGCTTTGTGAAGATTGAAGAACACGACAGGCCTTAATGTCTGGCTGGCTCCATGGGTCTCTCTCTCTCTCTCTCTCTCTCTCTCACACTCACACACACACACACACAGAGAGAGAGACAGAGAGAGAGAGAGAGAGAGAGAGAGAGAGAGAGAGAGAGAGAGAGAGAGAGAGAGTTTACCAGGCTACAGGGAAGGTTTCCCTGGCATCTTTTTGCAGTGGTTTCCTCTTTCCAGCTGAGAAGGTGAGGATACCAAAGGACCTTGAGTTTCAGAAGGTGTCCGGGGAAGGGCAGATGCTGAGTTTCTTGGAGTGAAACCAATGGTTTATCCTATGGAGATATAGGCAAGTTACAGAACCACCATCTGAAGGTTGATGTGGGTGTGACAGGTCCAAGGAGCTCTGCAGCCTGTCAGCTTTCTTAAACTCACCATGATTTCGTAGGACACGTGTGTGTGTGTGTGTGTGTGTGTGTGTGTGTGTGTGTGTGTGTGTGTGTGTGAGAGAGAGAGAGAGAGAGAGAGAGAGAGAGAGAGAGAGAGAGAGAGAGAGAGAGAGAGAGAGAGAGAGAGAATGAGTGTGAGTGTCGACTTTGCATTTTTACTGAACAGAAGCTGTGGGATACACAAATTCATCATACCAGGCTCAGGATTAACTCCTAGATATTTGGAGTTTTGGAACTCTGCTTTCCTTTCTTCCGTCCTTAGTCTCCAGCCCATCTTTCTTTTTTCATCTTCTAAAACAAAGCCAGGCGGTGGAGGAAGGACCATCTGGCTAGTACCGATGTGCAATTCAAAGCCCTTTGCAAAAGTGAGCGGCTTTACGTAACAAAAGCAGGAGCAGACACAGCCTCCCCCCCATCCACCCATAAGTCTCTCCATTTAGTGGGCAAAAACAGCTGTGTCCTTTTCCTATGCAGATCACCTAGGACCCTGTTCGGCTGTTTATCCTGCTTTGATGAGATGGGAAGGGTGGGTTCTGTATGGTTTGCAAGCACACACTTTTTTAAAACAAAAACAAAGAGAGAGGAGATACATTTTCAAGCAAGGGAGAAAGTCAAAGGGAGCTTATTCCAAACTTTCAGACTTCAGAACGCAGGCAGAACGCAGCACGCCAGTGCATCTTCCTGAGAGGCAAGAGTTGGTGAAACTTTTCTTACCCTCCTTGTGTTGTCAGTAGAGATGGACACAAATCAAAAAAATGGCATTTTGTTTGTTGTTTGTCGTTTGGAGGGTCCGTTTTGGTTGTTTCATTTTTTGCGAATTTTTGCAAACAATTCATTTTCATTCGTTTGTTACCATTTCGTTACCATTTATTTCAATTTTTTGTGTTTTTTTTTAGGATTTTAAGCAATTCACTCATATTGCAGTAACGAAAACGAAACGCACGACAAAAGTTCCGGTGTTTCTGTTCGTTTCATTTCATTTTAGAGACAAAATTTGTTTGTCATTTTGTTGTGTAATGAAATGAAAAAAGAGAACGGAAACGAAAAATTGTTCGTTTCATGCCCATCTCTAGTTGTCAGTGTTGCAGGGTTTTCCCAGAGATTGTTTACGGTTGGTTTAGTCATGCATCCAAATGAAGAGTGCAGCCAAGACTTTAGAAGCAGACCTAGGGCCAGGAAGGACAGCAAGGAAGAGACTAGAAAAGATCATCAAGTATAAGGATGTGTTGTTGGAGAACAAGGCCAAGCTCAATCAAAAACTCATTTCACATCTTAGCAGGGGAAGGGAAGGGCTGGTGTGTTACAGATTACGACTTGTCTTGCTTTCGGTTTCAATAGGGTGGTTGTGCACTGGAAATATTTTCTTCTTTTGTTTTAGGAAGCTGCACATCTCATTTTAAATTACATTTTAGAATCCAGTTTATTGACTGTCTGTCTGTGGATATGCAAGGCATGTCTCAAGTCTCTCATGCAGGGATGGGTCATATCACCTTTAAGAATGGACCTAAGCTCCCTAGCCCTTCAGTTTTGTACTTGACCTCTGCTGCTGCTGTTATTTTTCCCCCATAACTTTTTTTCCTTTTCTCTCTCTGTGCATATGTCTTTGTTCCAGAAAGGGCAGGTAGAAAATATGACACAAAAGATACCAGCCCAGTGCTCTATCCACTGGGACAGATAGCTGAGGACATTCCTTTCCCCTTTGACAAAAGTGTTTGTTCTGTCGATTTCAGAAAATTGTATGGTTTCCAATGAGGAAGAGGGAAGAAAAAGAGTGGCTGCTTTTCCTGCATGCTGAAGACTGGGCAGTAGTTGATAGCACTAAATTTCACTCCCATGTATAATTAGAACCTTTTGTTTACATCCCTCCACTTTTCAGAAGTATAAAAATACTTTTAAATACAGTAGGATCTCTTTTTCAACTTGATCACTATTATAATATTAAAATATTACAAGGAAAATCCCCCAAATACATTTTTTAAAGATGAAGTTACCAGAACCAGGCATTAGGGTGTACAATATACCATACTATTAGGGATGGGCATGAAATGGAAAAAAAATCATTTTGTTTCATCCCCCCACGTTTTTCATTTCATTTGATACAAAATGGTTTGTGGTGAAGGCTGGAAAGTGGCTGACGTGCAGATCAGCTGGTGGGCAGGTCTTGGGGTGAGGGGGAAAATGCTCAGGGCTTTAAAAAAACCTTTTCCCTCCCCCTAAGCCCTGTCTGCCAGCTGATCGGTGCTAGGGTAGGGTGGGGAACCTTTTTTCCCTACCCTAGTGCAGATCAGCTGGCAGGCAGTGCTTGGGGGAGGGATTTGTTTAAAAGCCCAGAGCTTTTTAAAAAGACTTTTCTCTTCCCCCAAGCCCATATGCAGCTTACAGCCAAAACAAAATGGTTCATTTCAACAAAAAAGAGTATTACTTTTCTTTCTTTCTTTTTCTTTCTTTCTTTCTTTCTTTCTTTCTTTCTTTCTTTCTTTCTTTCTTTCTTTCTTTCTTTCTTTCTTTCTTTCTGCTGGTTCCTTGTTACAGTTTCCTAGAGTATTTGTCTAGTGTTTTAAAGATCAATTCTCCCAGTGCCTTAACAAGTGGCAGGACATTCAAGGGACATGGGGGTGCATCCGACGTCTTCTCCCTGATTGAGAATGTCCAGTGTGACAACACCCCCCCCTCCTATTATTTAGACCATATGCTCCATATCTCTTTCCTCCCATTCCGTCTGTACCAAGAGAGCCGTCTTCCTTTGGTATATGAAAGCTGCCTCTAAATATACCAACCTGGATATTTAGCGCTTCTTGAGTATGCCGCTCGTCTCGCAGAACCTAATAGTGGCGTTCTGGAGAAATCAATTCTTCACCTGCCCTTCAGGAGTTCTATCATTCCTCTTCTTTGACTAATGCTAATTAAATGGGCTTGTAGGCCTTTTCCCTTTGATTAAAATGGAAGAAATAATGACCTGTGAAATGCCAGCTATTTCCAGCTACATAGAGCAGCCTGTGATCCCCACGCTGCCCTTCGGACACCTGTCGGAAGACTAAAAGGAGTGCATAGAGCCCAGGACGTGGCACCTTGCATGCCATTCTGCAGTTCTTCTCAACCTCTGTACATGTTCTGTTTTGGTTTTCCCAAGTGGCACTTTGTGGCGTGTGTGCTGTGCCTTGTCCCTGGGAAACACAGCAAGGATTGTGGCCTAGAGGAGGACACTAACCATGGCCCAGTGGTTCAGGCACGCAAGAGTTCTGTGGGTGTCCCAACTTCCCAGTTTTGCCTCATCTGGTAGGCACCCACTCAGAGACCGTGGTGTGGCCTCCTAGACCTGCCTCCTCTGGGCACTGACTCTGAGTGGGCACCGGCTGGAGGAAGAGGGGACAGCTACACACAGAACAGCTGTATGGCCAAACCACTTAATTACACTATCTCGTATGATGTCCTCTGCGATCCGTCAAGGTTTCCAAAGCTAAACTCATGGTCATCATGACTCTGTGTGAGGAAGGATGCCTTTTCTCATCTAATTTTTGTCAGGGATTCCTTTTGGAGCACCAAGTGTTTCAAGGTGCCTTGGCCTTGAATGGCCTAGGAAGAGCAATGAAGGTTATGGAAGACCTACTTCTGATGGACACCAAGACAGTAGAACAGGTTTTGTGGGTATGGCTCAACACAGATGCTCCCTTTTTTTGGGGGGGACTGGAGTGGAATGAGGTGAAATAAGCTTTGACACCACCTAAACTGAGACACCAGGCTCCTCTGTACTGTTCTACAGGGCTGGGACACAATTGTCTCCCCATAACCCTAAAGAATAAGGTGGACAGTGGCCACCTTCGTATGCTTCAGGAGTTTGACAGTGGTGGTGAGGCCCCTATGGCTATTGGTCCATTTGTTTGGAGGGTGGTGGTGCGTGACATCCTCACATCTGTCTGAAGCTCCTCTTGGAAGACGGTAGTTGCTTCACAGCCCAGCTCTGGGGTACTGTGTTGGATGGTTGTCCCAAGCATCTGTAGCTCTCCAGAGTAGCCAGGGTCCAGCCAAGGCAAGGAATAGCTTTCTGCCTGCCCTGTACCTCACCATCCAAGGTGACTGCTTCCCTTGTGACACAGTGGTGAAACTGAGGCACTGCAGCCACAACTGTGCTCAAGAGCCAGGGCTCAATCCCAGGTAGTCACCTCAAGGTTGACTCAGCCT